>VDFB02075321.1:236966339-237297378 GCA_007258455.2 Sequoia sempervirens | reverse complement strand
CTACCTAAAACACAACTAAAGTATATTGAATCAATCATATACAAAAAACAGTGAAGAAAACTAGGGGAAAATAATATCTTCAATACTTGGTCAAGTGGAAAGATCATCCACTTGAAGATGTTGCATGGATGAAAACTTAAAATATAGAAAAGCATGGTAACAACATTGAAGAACTCATGGATTTAAGAGCACATGAACAATTCTTTTGTTCCTTGGTAGTTTGATGTAGCTGCATCATTTATATGTGTATTTTTTTATATTTTCATAGTTTCTAGATATTTCTAGACTTGTACATGTAGACACGAATTTGTTTGTAACCTTTTAATAATAGTTGCAATGAGCCAATGAATAAAACTAAAAATGTTTATTTTTAGCTTGTATCTAGGAGGTTAGAGTCAGTTTAGGAGTGGTTTTATTTTTTATAAATAAAATAATAATTGGATGAATCTATCTTGGGCCCAAATCATCTTCCTTTTGATGTATAAATACAAACATTTTATTCAATATTAAGGAGAGAGTTTTTGGTGTTAAAAAATAATATGATTTTTTGTGATAATCAAAGTCTCATTTTTTGAGCTAATATTTGTGTCATATACATATATACATATACATATATATACACTCTCAAAATTATTTTAGATATTATTCTTTTATTTTATTAGTTTCAAGATAATATGTATGAAATGAATCAATATATTAAAATTTCATCCATCATAGACTTTTTTTTTTTAAGAAAAAGTGGCGAGCCACTATAATATATTAATATATAAAAATATACATAGACTTGGTTCAGAGGGCATACCGGGAGGAAAGAACCAGGAAGAAAACCTTCGGTTATAGCCCAAAATGTTTCATAATTTGAATCAGGATGGGAACATTATGTAGATTTTCAAAAAACTAGCTATAGTACCACCACCTTTTAGGCTGAAACAAAATGAGGCATGGCATTATCGTACACATAGAAAACCTCTGCACAGATAGCTATAACAAACTTTTAGCTGACAAAGTTTTATCTATTCCTCCATTCGTTCATCACATGTTGAATTCATATCTTGTGCCTCCACTTGTTCGTTCTGCAATTCAGCTTGTCTTGGAAGCATCTCTTTTTCAAAGAAGTCATAACCAATAAACTGAGCTACTTCATCTTCAAGCTAGTCCACGGCGTCCAACTAGTTAGGAGGAACCAAACCCTGATGCAGATCTTTGGAACTCTCCGCATGTGAGAAGTCCTGATATGCTTGAAACATTTGAGCATCTGGCTCATTTCTTGCTTTATCTTTCTTGCCTACAAGACGGTTAACAAAAGAATTTTGCACAAAATCCCAAAGAAATAAGATAGCATAAAATTTCTCCTTGATTTTGATTTCCAGAGACTCATTGAGTCTTTTTCCATGCTTTTTTAGGGCAAACAACAGACCATAGTCATTTTTAAATTCAATGTCCAATCTAATGGCTTCAAAAATTTCCTCATACCTAGATCTTTCCTTGACATATTCATGTGGGAATAAACCACCAATATAGCCCTCCCCATTGAATAAATTATAATTTTGAACAACACACAACAAATCTTTCTTCTCAATAAATTGAGGGTTCAAAAAATTTTCCACTATTAATTCTAATTCCCTCAAAGATTGGAGTAAATCCATAGCATTTGAAAGGAAAACTGATAGCACCTGAGAAGGAAAAATAAGCCGTATGGCCCTCAATCTGGTTATTTTTGAACCTAGCACTGATCAAATTGTAGCCTCCACATGTGAAGATTCCATCTTGAAAATGAGACTTAAATCTTTCTGGGACAGGCTACATTTGAATGGTCTTTCCCAATATTGAACAGGGCAGCAAATTCTTAAGTTCCATGGGCAAAGAGCCATGGATCCTCTATAAAATTCACTGGCTTTGAAAGATAATTCTTTAGCAACACTTACCAGAGACTGCTTAGAAATGAACAAGAAAATGAAGGGAAAATGTGACTTTAAATCCAAAAAAAACACTTCGCACAAATTTTGGAGGAGTAATTAATAAAACAAGATCGATTCCAATACACCAGATCATGCGAGAGGGAATAAATTGCTGCAATAATTTAATGAGAGGTACTTTCCACATGAAAGGTACTCTAAGGATACTGTCATGGGAAGCTCTAGCATTCACTAGTGAGGTGGCAAGTTTAATTTTTTCCTAAACTTTACAAATATATGTAAGGCCTATCCCATCACCTATTAATATATACCGCTCAAAGCATACTGGATCATATGACAGTATCCTTCAAGTACCAATGGGATCAGTACACATGCCTTCAATTTAAATAGGTGAAATCATTTCCTTGCAATGTAATGTAAGTTGGATTCCCAATGCATAATCATGGCAAGTAATGGAGCTATTTAGTGGCACTGCAATATGTTTGGCTTTCCCTACTAATATAACCAAATTGGTTTACCAATTACGGTTCACTCTCTATTGAGTACAAATTGATCATTACTGAAGGTACTAAATATCCTATTGAATAATTTTAGCTAAGTTTGGAAAATTATCAAGCAATGACAAGTCAAGAGGACTAACTCTTTCTTGTTTTGAACTACCCATATTGGCAAGAAAATCCACTAGCTTATTTCCTCCTCAGAAAGTATGTGTTATCACATAATTTTTAAATTTATCAAGAAGGTCCCATACTCTTTAGAGTATATATTGAAGATTCCAATTGTGAATTTTCTTTTCTTTACTCGCATTGATGATCAGAAGGGAATCACCTTCAATATGAATATTTTCAATACCCCTCTCTAGAGTCAGTTCCATCTCTAGTAATAAAGCTTTAGCTTCAGCTAAATTATTAGACCCTTTATAGAGTTACTTTGAAGATAAAACTAATACTTCTTCCTAATGATTACGCAAAAAAAACCCTACTCCTGACTCCCTTGGATTTCCTTCGATGCACCATCAAAATTCAACTTTACAAAATTTTCTTGGGGAGCCTTCCATTTTATATCCTTTCTATTGCATTTCTATGACTGTGATTGCAATAGGCTGCATGGAAAAGGTAGTTTTATATGTTTCCATCTTTGCAAAATAACATTATCCCAACTCATAAAAGAAGAGCTTATATCTTTGGATTGCTGAGTATTTGCATTCACTACCTCAGATATGGCATTTTCAATTTTTGTGTTAACAACAATAACGAAAGAGGATACTTTTCTAAAAATTTGCAAGTTCCTTTCCCACTAGATATTCCATACCACAATTGTTGGCACAACTCTCCATATGCAACCAAAGAATGGAGGTTTGAAGAGGATTGGCCAGCTTTGGAATAAATCCCATAGGGAATTGGGAAGAGGCATATGCAGATTAAGCTTATTAAGTATAAATTCGCATACTTTTTGGGAAAACTTGCAATTGACAAAAAGATGATCAACATTTTCCAACTCTTTTGTGCATAAGGGGTACATGAAAGGATCCGCTATTCTTAACTTAGCTAGTCAATCACTAGTTAAAATATATATTTTTAATGTGAGCCATGCAAAGCTACCTGCCTTTGGAAGAATCTTATTATCCCAACAGAACAAATAAGCCCTTTGTTTGAGAAACTAACCTGAGTCTTGATTCAAAATCTTGCATCCTTGACTTAACGTATAATTGCCATCCTTTGAGGGAACCCAAAATAGTTTATCCAGTTTGGAGGAGAGATATACCATTCAAGTTTCAAGGATGTTTTGTAGAAGATTGCATTGTTGAGAAGAAAGAGATGGATGTGCTATTTTTTTCCACCTTACCTGTCCTGAGATAGGATCCACCGAATGAACATAGTTCAACAAATTATCTCCCCAAATACCCCTTAGGGTTTCCATTATTGGGAGAAGATCTAAATTATTCTTAAGTGGAATGTTACCATTCCAAGAATCCAACCAAAAAATTAATGCTTTGACCATTATTCACCTACCAAGAAATGTATGAAGTAACTAATTTTCTACAAGAAATTAAAAAAATCCAAATGGCTGATCCTTTAGGAGGATTGGCAACCGTAAAGATCCTTGAAGGGTCATTGTTGTCTCGATACTTCCTTTGCATTATCTAACACCACTTGGCTTGAGGATTCACATACATTTTCTTGACTAACTTTCCCCAAAAGCTTTGTTTCGCTTTGAAAGATTCAAAATACCCGCTGCTCCTTTAGCTTTTTCGCAAGACATAGCTTCAAGAGATATTAGTGGTAATTTCTTGCTATCATCCATATTACCCTTCCAGATGAAGCTTATGATTAGTCTCTCAATTTACACAATAACAAATTTTTGTGCCTTTAAGACTGCAAGAAAATAATTGGGAATTGAGGAAAGCACTGCTTTGACAAGTAGGATTCTACCAGCCAAAGACAACCATCTTTCTTTCCATGTTGATATCCTAGATCTGATTCTTTCAACTACTTTCACCAAGTAAGAAGCTTTATTTGGGCCTACAAAGAAGGGTATACCTAGGTATGAGCACGACAGTGCTGCTTTTTGAAAACCTATAATGCTGAGAATCTTTTTCTCAATGGCCTCAGTTGTGTTAAGGATATGAATTTTAAACTTCAAAGAATTTCTTTGTTGGCCTGAGGTAGAAGAATACTTATTGATAACTTCATTGATTTGTTTAGCTTCTCCTAATGTTGCTTCTCCAAAAATATTTGTGTCATCCACAAATAGGGAATGAGTGACTGTCAAATCTGTATTTTCAATTTGAATGCCTTTCCATAGGCCAATAGAATGTTTCTTCAATATGTATTTGCTTAAAGCCTCTGCCATTATGATAAATAATAAGGGAGACAAAATATCTCCTTGTCTAACACCTTGAGTAGTGTTGAAGAATCTTGTAGGGGAGCCATTAACCAATACTGAGAACTTGGCTCTTGATAAGTATGCAATAACCCATCTACACCATTTCGCTAAAAAACCAAAGGTGAGCATTACTTTTTTCAAAAAGCTCCAATTGACCTTATCATATGCCTTCATCATATCAATCTTGATAATGATAGAAGGAATATTATTAGATACTATTGAGTGCAAGGTCTCATGAGCCACTATAGCCCCTTTAGATGTTTCCTTTCTCAGAACAAAACCACCCTGCTCTTGTGAATTTATCCTCAGAATAATAGGTTGCAATCTCAAGTATATTTCCTTAGAAAATATCTTGTAGATTGTATTACACATAAATTGTTCTATATTCCGCAAATGAGGAAGGATCACTTACTTTAGGAATAATGATAATGTTAGTTACATTAGACTTTTTAAGAAAATAACCTTGTATTCTTAACTCTTCTAATGCCCATAAGAGATCATAGCATACAATTTCCCAACATCTCTAAAAGAACAGAGCATTAAAGCCATCGTGCCCTAGTGCTTTATTAGGGGGTAAAGAGCAGACTACGTTTTTGAGTTCCTCCAATGTGAATGGTTTCAATAAATCTTCATTTTCCCTTATAGATATCATCATTGGAATTGATTGCAATAGTTCTTCCTCATCCTTCTCATTCTATATATTTCTATCTTTTGGGGTAGTTAAAAGATTTGAGAAAAACCTGACACATTCTTTTTTAATGTCTTCTTCTTTTGTGAGTCAATTGCTTGTGGGGAGCTCTTTAATAACTTGGATAACCTTAGCAGCTCTTTTTATCTAGGTAGAAGCATGAAAATACTTAGTATTTATGTCACCTTCTCTTAGCCACAATTCCCTTGATTTTTTCCTCCAATATGCTTCCTCTCTAGCACTTTGCTCTTCCCATTCTACTTGCAACTTTTTCTATGTCTCATATAGAGAGTCATCAAGACCCTGTTGAATAATTTTTTCATGAATATCTTCTAGCTCTTTACAGATCAAATCCTTTTGTTGAAAAATATTCTTAAATGTATCCTTATTCCACTTTATGAGTTGTTGTTTAATATGAAAGAGTTTTTTATACAATTGGAATATCATTGTTCTAGGCTCAAAAGGAGCAGAAACCCACCATTGGTGAATCAATTCCACAAATTTAGGATGTCTGAACCACATACTTTTAAACTTGAATGAAGACTTATGAGCAAGGGAAGAGATATTTTCTATCAAGAGGGAAATTGCATAATGATCAGAATTAGGAAAAGGTAGTATCTTAGATGATAATTGATAGAACAAATCAAACTAATTTGAGGATAATAGGAATCGATCCAATCTAACTGTAATTTGTAAGAAGCCTTTTCTCCAGTTCGTCTAGGTAAATTTACCCTTAATTGGAAAAATGTCCCTCAATGCATTCATATCAATGAAGGAACTAAAATCAGACATTACCTTTGGTGGAGGACTTATGCCACCAACCTTATCTTGAAGGGATGTGATGGCACTAAAATCTTCTGCCAGTATAAATTTTGCATCTCCTAGATTTGAAATAGCTTGTGACAGATGATCCTATAGACATTTTTTGTCTACTGTAGACGTTGGACCATAAACATTGAATATCCAAAACTTGGTATCAAATTTTGTTACTTCCAATAGTTGCCAGTTATTTTAATTTTTATGCAAAACCAAAGATATCTGTTTCAGATTCCATAATGCTCCTAATCCCCCTAAAGCCCCTTGTGCAGGTGAATGTTCAGACTTCCACATTTGTGACTTTTGAATATTTAATCTATAGGTATCCTTTGAAATTTTGGTTTCCTGAAGAAGAACCAACTCAGCTCCGCATCCATCAATTTGACATTTGATGCGAGCACACTTGTCAGGGGAATTAATGCCCCTGAAATTCCATGAAAGGATCTTCATTGTGCCTGAGGAGAGCAACATGCTATCATCGGTCGCTTGTTTGGTGGGTGTAACAAAGAATCTTGAATTGTAGCTTGACACCCTGCTTCTATTTCTTCTTGCATTTTTGTGTGCCTTGATTTAAAACCTCTTTTTCCAAGGGACCTTTTTGTAGGAGGTTGATAAGGAGTTTGGGAAATGGAAAGAGGTTGAGTATAATCAAATTCTGAAGAGGTTTTAAGTTCATCCCCTTCAAATTCTTTCTCTATTTGAAACTGTAAATCCTTGGTTACCTTGATCTTTTGTACCTACCTTTGATTGGGAGAAATCTCAAGCTCATGATTAGACTGGTAGATTGAATAATTTATCCTTTGTCAGTATTAATACACTATTCCCAAAAAGAATTTTGCCCCAAAACTTCATTTGCAATTTCTTCAACAATTTCATAACCTACTATGACAAAGATCTTTTCAGCCAAAAGTTCTAGATCTACCTCATCAATTTTACTTTCCTTTGAATACTATAATAGACCCTTCATTTCTGCTGAAACATCAAATAGAAGAGGAGCATTTTTACCTTGGTTGATGAAATGATCATATTGTAGAAATGTGTTTGAGTCTTGATACTTTAATTTCCTAACTATTTCATCTACTTGAAACTCATTAAGTTGAAAATATGGAGAGTAAAGACTTAAGCTTAATGTAGTGTTTCTTTTCCATAGCCACTCATAAAGTAACACGACATTAAAAGTTTTTGAAGGTTTCCTAGAAACTCATACAAAAGTATTACCAATTATAGTTTTTGAAGGTTCTTTTTGGGGGATTCCTGATAATTTGTTTACTACGTTCTTGCAAAACCCCATTAGACACAGAGTCATTCAATTCCTTAGGTGATTGAAGTTGGCCCTCTTTATTGGAATTATCCTACTTGAGCTCTACAAGTGTTGGTTGATTTTTGTTCTGATTAAATTGAAAATTTGGTAAATCCTTACCTTTACTTAACTTGGATGATATATGATTCAGGTTGTTAGATTTCAATGAACATTCTGACAAAGAATTACCAAAAGAGTGACACCGAGCGCAAGTGTCTTGTGGAGATTCCCACCTTATTTCTTGAATTCAAGAGCCAAATGTGGAATTTAGTTCAATATGTGAGGGTTGCTTTCTTGTTGCATCATGTAACATTAACATTCTTACTGGCTTTGTTAGATTATTAAAAAAGAGAAAATCATGTTTTTGAAAAATTCCTATCTGGTTAGCCATGATTTCCAAAATATATAACTCCCTATATTCCAATGGAAGACCATGAAATTGCAGCCAAAAGGGAGTGAATCGAATCACAAAATCATTAGGCTTGAAATTAGGGGTCCATTTTTGCATGTATAGACCAAAGCTTTGATAATTCCAAGATTTGACTCTAAATATCTCATCTTTAGCTAATTTATTTGAAAATAAAACAAAAAAAATCCCTTTCTCCTCATCTAGATAAAAAACTTTAATGGCTCCCTCCCATTCTTGGAAAATAACCTTCTTTAGGGACTCCAGATCCAAAAAAAGACTCTAAAACTTACATATGAGTGCTTTTTCCCTGAGGTCTACAACTTGTGGATGAAGCATATGGTCTAGGAAGGTTACCTTTATAGCTTCTTGATGCTCTCTAAACTGAGGGGCATTCAGACACTTATTAGCTCCAATCCCTTCATTATGTGTGACTGATCCGCACTGAGTTTCTTTTTGCTTCCATACTTTCTTCTGCTTATTCTTACTTTGCTTTGTTGTGGGGCTTTGATTTTTTCCTTTTCCTCCTATTCCCCTAAAAACCCTTGTCGCCTTCTAAAACTTTTTTTCTGATGTTTCTGGCCTTGAACCTTTGGATATTTCTCCTTAAGAACACCCGCAATTTTTTGGTTTGGGCTATCATTGCTTTTAGCATCTTGAGATTTATCCTTTTGCAAAGTTTGGCCAGGACTCAGATCTTGATCATTTTCTATATTATGATTCACGACTTCTATCCCAGAAGGTAGGGAAAGCAATACAAAATCATTGACAGGAATGCTTGGGCTGATGGGGACTCCAGGAGATCCTAAAGATTGAGGAATCCTATTCATATGGGTAGACCACACATCTTTTTCACTGGCTTCATACCTACACTGTAGATGATTTCTATCTTCTGGTGGTAGCTCCCTGTCTTCATAAATATCTAAAATTGGTTGTTTAGATCTATCAAGATGTCTTGGATATGTGCATCTTCAATTTTTCACAAACCAATTTCTAGCTTGAGGATTCTGAGGATTCACATAACTCCTATTTCCTCTATTAGGTCCATGAGGTTGATATTGGTTAGTTCGTCAAGGATGCTGAAAAGGACAATGCCTTTGAGAATCATTAAGATCTACATCCCGAGCTAACCTTTGTTGATGATATGTCATAGCAATTGGTGGTCTCACATATCGTTGATCTCGACTAGCTAAATTTTTGTGATGAGGAGACCTTTTGCCCAGGCTTCAATATCTTTGTGTGGGTCCTTTCCTTCCCTGAGGTCTTCCCCATCTCACTGGACTTTGATATCTCCAATGGCCCGTGGATCTATCATTTTCTGTAGGTCCTTCCTACCCCAATACCTATCTCATTTTTTAGGACTTTGGTATCTTCGCTGCTCCAGGTGTCTGTCATTTCCTTCATAATTATCACTATGATTCCCAGGACTTCGTTGTCTACGCCGATTTAGAGATCTATCATTTTCTACATACTAACCATTGGGAAACCATTCTCTTCATGACCGTTGCAGAGCCATTTTTACACTTAAAACAATTTTATGTGAAGTTTATTGTACAAATCAATTTTAATCATAAGCCATTATTTATAACAAATATATCTCATAAAAAAATAGTTGTGGATTTGCAAGAGTAAAGATTGTGAGAAACATCCTTTTTTTATCAATGAATAGGGAAGAGATATATTGGAGAAAAATATTTTCAAGTTAAGAATAACATAGGATAACCTAATCCTATCATGGCCTCCTTCTTGCAAAAGAGGCTTGAGCTCAGAAAATTTGGTTGGAGGGTGACTCACTTAACATAGTGAATTTTTTAAAGAAGATGCATCCCCCCTCATGGTCTATTATGCATATCATTGAGGATACTTTAGCCCTCCTAAGTTCTTTTGATGATTTTATTGTGTCACATGTTTTCCATGAAGAATATTCCTTAGTTGATGGCTTTGCAAACATGGGGGTTTCATCTCATAAGTGTTGGCAGTCTCATGATGTCATCCCCATTAATATTTAGAGCTTAATCAATAATGATTAAAGATTATGCAAAGTTTCTGGTCCTTTTGGGAGGTAAGGAAATTTAATGTCGCATTTCCTTCTTATTTGGATTAGATGTATGGATTTCAACACCTAGTTGTGTAGTTATTACAAATCTTATGAGAACGAGCTGAAGGATGTGTTAATTATTTTTGGGATTGCCCATGTTGTGAAACTCACATGGATTATGGGAACCTTATTCCATCATTTCTATATCTTTCTCCTTGTTTTTATGTGAACCGAACAAAGGAGATGATGATAGTGTTGGGAGCTCTGGCTACCATGAGAGGTGATCAATGTAGACAAGAACTAGTGACTTTTGATGAATTTATAGACAATGTTGTGGTTTGGGAAATCTTGGAAAAAGGGGGAGTGTGCCCTTTTCTTCTTAAGTTTCATGGGTTTGATGTGAAAATCATAGAGGATTTTGTTAAGGGTTGGAACAACTGTGTGCTATGTATTAAAGGTGTGGAGGTGAATATCATGGAGGGATTTGTTGCTAAAGTGATCAAGTTACCTACTAAGGGGAAGATGTTTTACAGGGATCGGTCAACTTTGAAGTGTGCTCTAGGAATTTTTTCAAAGGAAAAGAGAGGGTGAAGCTTAGGAGTATGGGTTGTGATGGGTATGATCACTTCTTCATTAAGCCCCTGTGGATGGATATCACCTTGGCTATCATGAGGTATTTTACCTTAGATGGAATATTCTTGACAATCTATGGTTACCATTTCATTGGAAAATGGTATTGAGGAGAATAGAAGAAATCCTAACAAATCCATTCTTCATGAGGGGCTCTTGCTCCAAATCATGGAATATATGAAAGCTAAGTATGTCCTCAAAATTTCTAAGATTTCTAGTGGGCATAAAGGAAAGGATGTCATCCCTAGCTATGAAACAATGGATTTTGTTGAGTGGGAAGGGGATGATGAGGAGGGGTCTTCAGAGGAGATTTCTGCCTCAAAGAAAGTTGGTGGCAAGAAGCCTAAGAAGAGCCCTAAGTCAGAGGTGTCTCATTCTTGGTTAGAGGGGTACAACACATATGTGGATATGAAGGAGGTTGCATCTTCTGGTTCTAAGAGTGTGGCTAAGGGGAGGAAAGGCCTGAGTAAAAAGGAGGGGAAGTTGTTCATGGGAAAGGAAAAAACCTATTTGGGGAAGGGGACAAAGGGGATAATTCCCCTAATTCGTCATGGTTTGATACTACTGAATTTCAGGGTAATGAGTAGGGTTTTTTCAAAGAAGGGAAGGTTCGGCTAGATTTGCTGGCTAACACCATTACTAATTCCAAGAAGGTGGAGACTGAGGTTGAAGTGGTCAACCTAGATGACTATCCTAATAGTGGTTCTTCAAAGGGTAAAGGAAGGCTATCGAAGGACCAACCAAAGAAGTCAGCAATGGAAGAGCCTATCAATTGGGAAAAGATTAGCATGGATTCTATGGTCAGATTGGTTGAGGAAAGTGTGGGTAATATCCTTTCAATTTTCAAATGGCTCCTCTTGGAGTTCAAAGAAATCAATGTTAGAATGATTGCTTTGCACAATATCTGAGTTACTTTGGTTAATATAAATAAAAATAAATGGGATGTGCACAACAAGGTTAAAGTAATGAACTCTATCTTTAATATGGTGGTAGTTGATACTTCTAAGATGGGTAGGGATCATGCAGATAGGCTGATCTACCTTGAGGAGAAAGTTAATAAAATCTATGAAGATATGAGTAAGGTTGTGAAGGTGAGCAGTCAATCCCTCTATTCTAGTGTCGAGGGGATCACAATTTTAAACAAAAAAAATCCTGCAAGTAGACTAGTAAACAGTTGGATATAGGTGAGAATGTGCAGGATTTTATTGCCAAGGGTTAAAACTTATGGAGAAGATCAAGGATGAGGGGATGTGTGTGAGAACCAAAATCAAGACCAAGAAGAGGGTTGTCATCTCATTTTAGGAGTTGGATGATGCGGTGGAGATGCATGATAATGTCATCTCCAGTAATTTGGAAGTTGCTAATATTTTAGATCAACTTTAGTAGTTTCTACTATTAGTGATTTTTTGGTTGATGTTTTGTTGATGGTTTAGTTGTTCTATTTTTTATTATCCTTTTACTACTAAGTTTCATTTTTTCTTCTTTTGTAGCCTATTCTTGATGTAAACGGTTTTGGGGCCCCTTCAAAACTTGTTTTCCTTAATCAAAACATAGAAGAAACTAATATGTGGATTTATTTTTTAGAATTTGTATAAATCTATGACATGATAGATTATAAATAAGTTTAACACAAAAATATAAAATGAAGATCCAAAGATTGATTAAAACTTGTTTTGTTGTTTTAATGTTCTTCATAAACATAACATAAAAAACTAACAAGATGAAGCCTTATATTATTTAATCGATTATATGAGCTATTGATTTGGTAATAACTTTGAATTTTAACTTGGGTTTAAATAATGTAGTGACATGATGAGTCTGTAATGTTAGTAAATATGCTAGTTGACTTGTAAATAATTTGTGTAATATTCATTAATTTATTTAATATTCATTAATTTATTTAAGTATATAATTTTGTTAGCTATGTCAAAAATTTATTTCTTATTAATTCTATTGCATAATACATTTAGTTTAGTGATGCAGGAGCATCTAGGGGTACTAGCAATCTTGCATTACCAAAAATATTGCTAATTTATGTTTTTTGTTTTCAATAAGGGCTAAGGTGTGTGGAAAATAATATTTTAATTTTCAGTAATGTGATTTTCACTTGTGGTGATATGTAAATGCATTTTTTGGAGGAAATATGTTGAGGTAAATGTTTCTAAGGTGTAATTGGGAAAATACTCCTTTTGGACGTACCATTCTTGGTGGGGAACACTTAGAGTGCATGTGCTTGCATGTTAAATTGTATTCCTTGCATGCAATTGCATGTTTGTGCCACAATCTTTGCATGTTGTTGCATGTCCATGTTTGGAGCCGTCAGAGCCATCAGGAATCAAAGAAGGTGTCATAATTGACCAAATTTGATTTTCCATGGTTTGGGTTCCATGTGAAGGCCATGTGAGTAATTTTATTAATTTTATGATTATTTCTCCAAATGGGGTGTGGGTTTTACAAGGAGGTTTTTTTCTTGTGGTTTTGGAAAACCATGGTGGATTAGTCATTCTACAACATCTATATATTCAGGCCTTGTCACTTAGGAAGATGACTTTAGGAGTTTTTATAGGTGAGATGGAGAGATGTTTCTAGATAGTAAGCTAGTGAAGTTCGTGTGAAATTATTTTGTAGCCAGTTCTTGATGTAAAGGGTTTCGGGGCCCCTTCAAAAACATGTTTTTCCTTAATCAAAACATAGGATAAACTAATATGTGGATTTATTTTTTAGAATTTGTATAAATATATGACATGATAGACTATAAACAAGTTAAACAAAAAAATATAAAATGAAGATCCAAAGATTGATTAAAACTTGTTTTGTTGTTTTAATGTTCTTCATGAACATAACATAAAAAACTAAAAGGATGAAGCCTTATATTATTTAATCAATTATTTGAGCTATTGTTTTGGTAATAACAAAAATTTAACTTGGGTTTAAATAATGTAGTTGCATGATGAGTTTGTAATGTTAATAAATATGCTCATTGACTTGAAAATACTTTATGCAATATTCATTAATTTATTTAAGTATATAATTTTGTTAGTTATGTCAAACATTTATTTCTTATTAATTCTATTGCATAATACATTTAGTTTAGTGATGCAGGAGCATCTAGGGGTACTAGCAATCTTGCATTACTAAAAATATTGCAAATTTATATTTATTTATTTTCAATAAGGGCTAAGGTGTGTGGAAAATAATATTTTAATTTGCAATAATGTGATTTTCCCTTGTGGTGATATGTAAATGAATTTTTTGGAGGAAATATGTTGAGGTAAATGTTTCTAAGGCATAATTGGGAAAATACTCCTTTTGGACATACCATTCTTGGTGGGGACCACTTAGAGTGCATGTGCTTACATATTAAATTGTATTCCTTGCATACAATTGCATGTTTGTGCCACAATCTTTGCATGTTGTTGCATGTTCATATTTGGAGCTTTCAAAGTCTTTAGGAATCAAAGGTGTTATAATTGACCAAATTTGATTAGCCATGGTTTGGGTTCCATGTGAAGGACATGTGAGAATTGAGTAATTTTATTATTTTTATGATTATTTCTCCAAATGGGGTGTGGATTTTACAAGGAGGTGTTTTTCTTGTGGTTTTGGAAAACCATTGTGGTTTTTTCATTCTACAACATCTATATATTCAGGCCTTGTCACTTGGGAAGATGAATTTGGGAGTTTTTATAGGTGAGATGGAGAGATGTTTCCAGATAGTAAGCTAGTGAAGTTTGTGTGAAGTTCTTTTGTAGCCTATTCTTGATGTAAAGGGTTTTGGGGCCCCTTCAAAACATGTTTTTCCTTAATCAAAACATAGGATAAACTAGTATGTGGATTTAATTTTTTAGAATTTGTATAAATATATGACATGATGGACTATAAACAAGTTAAACATAAAATATAAAATGAAGATCCAAAGATTGATTAAAAATTGTTTTGTTGTTTTAATGTTCTTCATGAACATAACATAAAAAACTAATAGGATGAAGCCTTAATATTCTTTAATCAATTATTTGAGCTATTGCTTTGGTAATAACTTTGAATTTTAATTTGGGTTTAAATAATGTAGTGGCATGATGAGTTTGTAATGTCAATAAATATGCTAGTTGAATTGTAAATACTTTATGTAATATTCATTAATTTATTTAAGTATATAATTTTTTTAGTTATATCAAACATTTATTTCTTATTGATTATATTGCATAATGCATTTAGTTTAGTGATGTAGGAGCATCTAGGGGTACTAGCAATCTTGCATTACTAAAATATTGCTATTTTTTTTCTTTTCAATAAGGGCTAAGGTGTGTGGAAAATAATATTTTAATTTGCAACAATGTGATTTTCCCTTGTGGTGATATGTAAATGCATTTTTTGGAGGAGATATGTTGAGGTAAATGTTTCTAAGGCATAATTGGGAAAATACTCCTTTTGGACGTCCTATTATTGGTGGGGACCACTTGGAGTGCATGTGCTTACATGCTAAATTATATTTATTGCATGCAATTGCATGTTTGTGCCACAAGCTTTGCATGTTGTTGCATGTCTATATTTGGAGCCATTAGAGTTGTCAGGAATCAAAGGTGTCGTAATTGACCAAATTTGATTGAACATTGTTTAGGTGTCATGTGAAGGCCATGTGAGTATTGAATTTTATTATACTCATGATTATTTCTCCAAATGGGGTGTGGGTTTTACAAGGATGTGTTTTTCTTGTGGGTTTGGAAAACCATAGTGGTTTTCTCATTCTAAAACATCTATATATTAAGGCCTTGTCACTTGGGAAGATGGATTCGGGAGTTTTTTCAGGTGAGATGGGGAGATGCTACCGAATTGAAGAGAGGATTTGAAGACTACATTATTGTATATTTATATTTACATATAAGCCCATGTTGTTGGGAGCTAGTGAGCTCCACATTTTGAGAGATAGTAAGCTAGTGAAGTTCATATGAAGGGAGCTTGAGAGATTCAACTAAAAGAAGGTTGAAAGAGACCAAGAAGAAATTTTTGTTGTAGGTTTGGAGGTGTTCTGCAGAAGCAAAAAGATTGATGATTTCATGGTTTGATTGCAACAGTGATTTCTAATGAAGATTGCAGGGTGAAGATGCTAGAGGCTTGTGATAAAAGTCAAATTGGAGGAGATAATTTTTGTATTGATCTTTGTTGTTTTGTATCAGTCATATTTCAAATTTGTAATGATTTCAATCAGCCCATATGGCTTCACAACAATTAGTTTCAGTTATGCTATGTAATTCTTGAATTTCCAAGAGATTTTGAATGAACAATGAAGAACACTTCTTGCAGATTTTTGTGTTGTTTCAAATAATTTCTAAGTTGAATTTTTAGATTGTTGTGAGTATGTGAATGAGGATTGGTTTCTTACTTCATCAATGGTATTAGAGCAAAAGTTCCTGAGAGTGCAAGAAGAAGCAACATTGTGAGGTAGTTTGGACTAGGAGAGGTGTGGTGGTGTGTGTTTCATTTGCATGTACATAGATCGCCAAACATGAGGCAGTCTATACGAGATAGGATGGGATGGGTCATGAGGAGGCCCATAATTTTTTTTTCTAGGAACAATATAGGGAAGAAGGGGAAAATAGGAAGTACCATGAATAATTTGAAAAGCTCCAAGCTGAAGTAGATGTATTGAAAAAGATGGTTAAGGAGGAAGTGGGAATATGGGAAGAGAGATATGGGAAGAAGAGCATTCTCTTGAAGGAGGATAGTGAAGAGATGATTAGAAAGAAAGAGTATTGCAGCCCTTTGGAAAGGGTTGAATGTAACGAAGAATATGTGGGGGAAGCCCACACAAATAGAGAAGATAATGAGGTGCAAGTTTTAGTGATAGTGTGTGAATGGAGTACAATATGTGAAGTGGACAAAGAAGGTTTGCAATAAAAAATTGTGAGCAATAGTGGTCCAAATTTTGATGAACAAATTGGTAAAGATGAAGACGATTCCTTGTTGAAAGAAGAGATGGATATAATAAACAAGTTATTGGAAGGAGAATTGATGGATAGACACAAATAGGAGTTTTCAAAACTTGTCATTGGAGGTGAGAAGATGGATGTTGCAGCGAAGAATGAGGAAAAAGATGATGGGACAATGAATAAGAATGATGTAAATTTTAATTTTGAATTTAGTTGTAATGATTCTATACCTTATTTGGTGAAAGTAGAAGAGGATTTCAAGAAAGAAGAGAGTATGAAAATGGGAATTTTTTAATTTATGTGGAGTAGTAATTGCAGATTTGTATAAGAACACAATAGATTTTATTTATTTTTTGGATAATACGTATTTGGATGTAGAACTTGTAGAGGATGTTGTAGGTGAAACTTGGTGGAGGTGGTTGATTTGTGATGGGTTGGATCCCATGAAGAAGGAAGAGAGGAAGGAAGAGATATGACAAAGGAGGAAAGTACATGGTGGATACAAGTCCATGAGAGGAGAGAAGGATGGAGTGAAAAGTTGTCAATGGAGGAGGTTTCTTATTCTAGCTAAGTGTTGGAAGAAGAGAAAGAAGAACCAATTGCAAGTACCAATTTTAGTGATTGCTTTTGCTAAGTATTGTTTGCAATATAAAAGGGTGGTACTACAACTCAAATCCATATTGTGAATCCACATTCACAAAAATTTCCTACCTTGGGTGTCTAGTGCAGGAGCATCTAGGGGTACTAGCAATCTTTCATCACTGAAAATATTTCTAATTTATTTTTTGTTGTTTTTAATAAGGGCTAAGGTGTGTGGAAAATAATATTTTACTTTGCAATAATGTTATTTTCCCTTGTGGTGATAGGTAAATTCATTTTTTGGAGGAAACATGTTGAGGTAAATATTTCTAAGGCATAATTAGGAAAATACTCCTTTTGGATGTCCCATTCTTGGTGGGGACCACTTGGGGTGCACGTGCTTGCATGTAATTGCATTTTTTGCCACAATCTTTGCATGTTGTTGCATGTTTGTATTTGGAGTTGTTGGAGTCATAGAGAATCAAAGAAGGTGTCATAATTTACCAAATTTGATTGGCCATGGTTTAGGTTCCCATGTGAAGGCCATGTGAGAATTGACTAATTTTATTATTTTTTATGATTATTTCTCCAAATGTGGTGTGGGTTTTACAAGGAGGTGTTTTCTTATGGTTTTGGAAAACCATAGTGGTTTTCTCATTCTAAAACATCTACATATTTAGGCCTTGTCACTTGGGAAGATGAATTTGAAAGTTTTTGCAGGTGGGATGGGGATATGCTACTTGATTGAAAATAGGATTTGAAGACTCCATTGTTGCATATTTATATTTACATATAAGCCCATGTTGTTGGGAGCTAGTGAGCTCCAAATTTTGAGAGATAGTGAGCTAGTGAAGTTCACGTCAAGGGAGCTTGAGAGCTTCAGCTAAAAGAAGGTTGAAAGAGACAAAGAAGACATTTTTTTTGCAGGTTTTGAGGTTTACTACAGCAGAAATAAGATTGATTATTCCATGGTTTGATTGCAACAATGATTTCTAATGAATATTACAGGATGAAGATGTTAGAGGCTTGTGATACAAGTCAAATTGAAGGAGATAATTTTTGTATTGATCTTTTCTATTTTTTATTAGTCATATTTCATATTTTTAATGATTGTTATCAACCCATATGGTTTCACAACCAATAGTTTCAATTATGCTATGTAATTCTTGAATTTCTAAGATATTTTGAATGAACAATGAACACTTCTTCCATATTTTTGTGTTGTTTCAAACCATTTCTAAGTTGAATTTTTAGATTGTTGTGAGTATGTGAATGATGGTTGGTTTATCACTTCATCAGTGGTATTAGAGAAATATTTCCTAAGTGTGTAAGCATAAGTGCCGATGTGGGGAAATTTGCAACAGGATAGGTGTGGTGGTGTGTGTGTGATTTGTGTGTATATAGATAGCAAAACATGAGGCAGTCTATACCATAGAGGATGGGATGGGTCATGAGGAGGGCCATAAAAAAAATTATGTGAAAAATATTGGGAAGAAGTATAAAATAAGAAGTACCATGATTAATTTGAGAAGCTCTAGGATGAAGTAGATGTATTGGAAAACATGGTTAAGGAGGAAGTGGGAATATAGGAAGAGAGATATGGGAAGAAGAATGTTCTCTTGAAAGAGGACAGTGAAGAGAAGATTAGAAAGAAAGAGTGTTGTAGCCCTTTGGTGGGGGTTGAATGTAAGGAAGAATATGTGCAGGAATCCCACACAAATAGAGAAGATAATGAGGTGCAAGTTTCAACTATATCATGCGAATGGAGTGCAATATGTGAAGCAGATGAAGAAGGCTTGCAATAAAAAATTGTGAACAACAGTGGTCCAAAATTTGATGAATTTTTTTTGAAGATGAAGATGTTTTCTTGTTGAAAGAAGAGATGGAAAGAATCAACAAGTTATTAGAAGGAGAATTGATGGATAGACACAAAGAGGATTTTTCAAAACATGTCATTGGAGGTGAGGGGATAGATGTTGCAGTGAAGAATGAGGAAAAAGATGATGAGACAATGAATAAGAATGAGGTAAATTTTAATTTTGAATTTAGTTGTAATGGTTCTATACCTTATTTGGTGAAATTAGAAGAGGATTTCAAGCAAGAATAGAGTATGCAGATGGAAATTTTTAATTTCCATGGAGTAGTAATTGCAGATTTGTATAAGAACATAATAGATTTTGATTGTTGTTTGGATAATACATATTTGGATGTAGAATTTGTAGAGGATGTTGCAAGTGAAACTTGGTGGATGTGGTTAGTTTGTGGTGTGTTGCATCCCACAAAGAAGGAAGAGAGAAAAGAAGAGATATGATGGAGGATGGTACATGGTGGATACAAGTCCACAAGAGAGAGAGAGAGATAGAGAGAGACATACACAAAGAGAGAAAAAGAGAGATAGAGAGATGGAGACATAGAAATAGAGAGAGAGACAAAGAGAAAGAGAGAGAGAGATAGAGATAGAGAGACAAAGATCAAGAGATAGACTAATAGAGATACAAAGATAGAGAGATAGAAAGAGACAAAGACAAAGATAGAGATAGAGAGACAGAAAGAGACAGAGACAAAAAGAGATAGACAAAGATAGAAAGAAAGGTAGAGAGATAGAGAGATAGAGAGATAAAGAGACAAAGAGATAGAGATAGATAGAGATAGGAGAGAGACAAAAGAGATAGATAGATAGATAGAAAGAGAGAATGGAGAGACATAATGAGATAAAAGAGATAAAAGAGAGAGGAGAGAAAGAGAGGAAGGAATGGAAGGAAGGAAGGAGGGAGAGATGGATGGAGAGAGGAAAAGAGACAAAACATAAATTGTTCATAAATGATGATGATGACGGAAGAGGAATGATGACGATGACGAGATTAAGATGACTCACAGACATTACACCATTATTGAACCCGCAGATCAAAACATGATAAATGACGCGATAAAATGATTGACAATGATGATACGTGATATTTACCGATATTATTGCTGGCGATTATTTTATGATGATGATGATGACGGTCGCGTGATGACCTGATTTATTGTCCACTTTATTATTTATTGATGCTGCGCCGATGACTGCGCGATGACGACGGTACTGGCGATATTATCGATCACGACATTGCCTTATTACGTGCTGCGATGCTGGCTACATTATTTCGCTACATTATCGATATTATTCCCGCCGATAAGAGGGAAGGAGAGAGGGAGGGAGAGGTAGGGAGGGAGGGAGAAATAGGTGAGAGAGAGCTGAGAGAGAGGTGAGATAGAGAGAAACATAGGGAGAGAGAGAAGGGAGGGAGAGTGGGAAAGAGAGAGAGGAGAGGGAAGGAGAGGTAAAGAGGGATATGTAAGATAGATAGAAGTATAGAGGTAGGTAGAAAGAGGGTGAGGAGAGATAGAAAGAGAGGATTTGAAGACTCCATTGTTGCAGATTTATATTTGTATATAATCCCATGTTGTTGAGAGCTTTAGCTGAAAGAAGGTTGAAAGAGACCAAGAAGAATTTTTTGTTGCAGGTTTGGAGGTGTGCTACATCAACAAGAAGATTGATGACTTCATGGTTTGATTGCAACAGTGATTTCTAATTAAGATTATAGGGTGAAGATGCTAGAGCCTTGTGATAGAAGTCAAATTGAAGGAGATAATTTTTATTGATCTTTCTAATTTGTATCAAGCATATTTCAGATTTGTAATGTTTTTCATCAGCCCATATTGCTTTACAACCAATAGTTTCAGTTATGATATGTAATTCTTGAATTTCTAGGAGATTTTGAATGAACAAAGAATACTTCCTGTAGATTTGTGTGTTGTTTCAAACCATTTCTAAGTTGAATTTTCAGATTTTTGTGAGCATGTGAATGAGGGTTGGTTTCTTACTTCATCATTTAGAATGCTTACATTTTTTTTTTTAAATACCATTATTTATTAACTAGTTTTAAAAAATACAATTATTTAGTAGATAGTATTAGAAATATAACTTGATCTTATGCAAATAGTTTTCAATTAAATTAATCGATAGCATTGAAATTGATAAAAAAATCAAATTCAATGAATTGTTACAATTATTCTTAATGATAGATTTAATTTTTTTCTTTAAGTTTTTGAAATACAATTTCATTTAGTATATGTTAGAAATTCTAGAAAATTTTCATTTTCTATTTTAGTTTAAATAAATTAATCAAGATATGCAAACCAAAATGTTGTAGTATCGGTATCTATAGTATTTGGTACACATTTATGGTTAATGCTATCACACTCAAAATGCTACAATTATAGCTTAATATAGATATGCAACAATGATGTTTGTGTCATCATCCATATAAATTGTTAGAGAGTAATAAAGAATATCTTACTATTTAAATACAGAGAATTAGTAATTTTCCTCAAATAACTAAATAAATAAATATTAGATAAAAGAATAAACTAACAATAGTTTCAAACTAATAAAATTGTCGTTATATATAGTTTCAAAGGAAATAGAGCTATTATTATATAGTTCAAAGAAAGTATTATTCTATTAAGATTATGTAATATAATGAATTAGTAAACAAGTATTGGTCAAGGCAACTAAATACTTTTTTGAATCATATGCTTCCCTTAGAGGGTAACAATTGAAGATGAATTTTTTTAGGGAAAAAAGAATAGAAAGTGTTACTTGTAATCACACTAACAATTCATGTCAAACATAGTTTAGGAAATATAACATTACATATATTACACCTTGATCTTGTTTGAAAGAATGTATGTAGGTAGTATGGAGAACAAAAAATATTCTTAGTACATAGTATTTTAGGTGTGAGGTTTGAGAGTTTCCAAAATAATATATTTTCCAAATTAAACATGTTTAATTATATTGTTCACCCAAGTGAACCACTCAATTAAATCTAAGAATGTATAATTAAGATAAATATGAGATGAATTTAAGAATCTTGGATGGATTGCTTGATTCCTTGAGGATTTAGGAAAAAAATTAAGGTAGGAATTTAGCCCATTATTTATGAATACGCAAATTTACTCTTGAAGGTTAACACAACCTCAATTCACTTCTATTAGGGAAGCATAGTCTTCAGTTAGTAGTCCTAAGGAATTGGATGGTCTTGATGAATCTAATTTTTTGACTAGAGTAATTTAAATATCCTATATGGATAAATGATTATCCCATTTGGATAGATTTATATCCTAGATCAATAGAGGAATACCTAACTTATATGGATATATTTCTATCCTATACAAATAGATGCTTGTACTATATATTCCTATCATGTATGGATAGACGTACTTGAGTATATAGATGAACAAATACATAATGCCTTTAGTTAAAATTATAACCAAAAAAATTATGAAAATTTTTTGGGTACAACTTGAGGGTTGTTACAATGTTCTTAGATCAATGTTACCATATTAGGGGACATCATGCCTTACCCTATCCTATTACATGTGATCTCATGACTTACATATATTAAGAGCCATATTAGGGATACCATGTTTTCCTTGTACCACTTACAATAAATCTATAAAGGCCATTTTCACCTTATAATTTCATCATACTAAGGGAAACCTTAAACATTGTTGCTTATATCTACCCCATTTTTCTTTCATTATTATCTCTATATGGAATTTAACCTTCATGATTTATGCTTACATATTACATTCTTATTTTCTCCCCTCTTCTAATTTATTACACATATTCCATGTAATCAATTGGATGGAGCATATATTGTCACTAATAGTCCTATTTTGAGATTTCAACTAATGAATGATTCCAATCAAATACTTATCAATATTTTTAGATAGATATTAGCTATGATATGACATTGCCCCAATACATGCTATATCACTATGTTTTCACCACATGGTACATAATATTTTAGTACCACTTTTATTCTAGGTGAAATATTCTTAGCCCTAATCCCACTTTTTCATTTTTCTAGATAATTGAAGCAAGTTTATATTTGTACTTATCTCACACGTGAGATAAAATCCACTCATTACATATGTTTTTATATTTTTAGGTTCATATAGAGAACACATGATAAGGAGAAAAAATACACAAATATATCTAGTTGGGTCCATTACTTTACATGGATCCCAATATCCTTTTTAGGCTTAAATATTTAATGTACATGAATTTTTATGAGTACTAATTTACTTTTAAATATATGTTCATTTAAGATTCACATGCATCTCAAAGTGGGGGTCAACTAAAATGGTGAAATTTTTATGTTGATGTGAATTCCCATTTACTATTAGATCCATTTTGAGAGGATGTATTAATATGATTACATAGAGGCATGCAACACACTCTTGTGATAAGTTTGGATTCTTCCATGATCCTTATCTAATTGCACTTACTCCCATTTTCACAAATTCTAATGTATTTGAATTTATATCTACCTTTTATACACCAATCCTCACAATTTCACATCATCATATACCTTTATCCCCATATACTTGATCCCTAAATTAAAATATAAATTCTACTATCCCAAGTTATTTTCATGATGTGTGAGATCAATCTCACATGATGGGGATTAAACCAAATTCAAAGAATTTAAAATTAAAATTACCAACTCTTGCCCTTTCCTCATAGATATTGGGAGCTAACTTGATGAATTTTCATGCAAAAATTAATTATGACTTGATATTTTAAGAGATTCATTTGGGTATCAATTTATCATCCAATCATATCAAGGAATCATAAAAAATATTAGAATTTTAAATGAGCATTCAATTTGGTGAACTAAAAATAACAATAATTACATTCAAGATCACTTGCATGCTTTTTTTTTAAACCTTCACAAAAGTCCAAAAAGATAGATAGATAGTTTGATGATTGAGGAGAAATTGAATGTCACAATTAAATAATTTCCCCAAGGTACTTTTAAATATCACCCCCTTTCACTAGAGAATACAAAAAAGAGAGTAAGCTAGATAGTATAAGTGTAAATTTCACTAGATTAGATTTGTAAGATACATATCGAATTTGTAATATGAAGAATCGATTCAAATCCATGGGATTGACCTTCAAAGATTTTTGTATCTATATAGAGTATGAGTATAGTCTGAAATTCAACGTCATTAAATTTATAGATTATGGTGAATCAATTCTACAAGTTTTAGACATTCATAATCCACATTGAAATTAAGAGCTAAAAAAACTTATTTATTTTTATTTAATTTCCTAAATTAGCACTTATCCTTTTATTTTTTTACAACTCTACTATTTAAGTTTATTGTATGTTTATTGATAACATTAATTAATTAACTTAAATAGCCAACATGTAGAAGAGATGATCCCCATGAGATATAAGAAATTACAAAAGTCCCAAAGGTTAAAAAGAACAAAAATAATTAGAGAAAAAAATGATAATCAACTAAAAAATAGACAAAAGGGAGAGAAACCTAAATGTAATCCACGCCTTTAGGGTTACATAGATTCTTAAGACTTTAAACTACATGCCACTCTTTGGTTATGAATTTGATTTGATCCTCAAACTAATTCAATAATACCAAGCATGAGGTGAAAGGATTTATCCCTAGTCTTAATGGTCAACCCATAACTAATTGACTTTATTTTCCTCTTCTATAGTTCAATATAGACTAAAAATAGGTTGGTTTCATAATTAATAAATATTTTTTTTATCAAAATCCACAACTTATGAAAGATTACTCTTCAAATCATCTTTATTTTTTGGAGCATGATCATCCCTTGATCAAGGTTTTTATTGAACATAGTGGAGATTTTTTTTACTTAATCCCATAGATCTTGATCAAAGGCCACCTTGCTACTATATCCTTTAGCATTATCCTTATGTTGAGTATCTTGAATGTCCTATATTCTAAAATTTAAGAATTTAGAGCTGCTAAAGAGACCACTTTAGGATGTTATTTTGTAAGTAAAAATTTTCCTCAAGGGATTTAATCCTTTCTTTGAGATATAAACAATTTTATAATAGGTATTGAAACAAAAATTATGAAAATTGTACATTGGTTGAGTCTTTCTAGGAGAATTCTTCTACTTCATAGGTTTTTGGGAGACTATATGGTCATCAAGCCCAATGAGAACATGGAAAGTGGAAGAAGTCCCTTCAAATTAAACACTTTTACCTTTATCTCTTTTTAAAATTGGAGTATTAAATAGAAGTTTCAACATGATAGGAGGCCTTTGTAAGAGTTGAAGATTAGCTTAATACCCAAGACCACCTGCAAAAATAATAAAAACCTTCTGCAAGAGGGTATGCAAAAATATGTGCTTTCTTGATATTAAGACCTATCAAAACGATGATGAGGTATGAAGTATATTACATATGATTACAATGACCTTCCTTATATATGCAAGGTGAGGAATAGGATTAAACATTATTGTGACATGTGTCTTAATCCTATGACATGTGAGAACTAAAAACCTAACTACTTAGGAATCATGCATAAAAGATAGATAAGATAAGTTCTAGAAAATCCAACTAAGACTTCTAGAAAGAATCTTATATCCTTAGTTAACTTAATCATGTGAATAAGTCCCTAAGTCACTATTAAGATAAATTACTAGGTACAAGACTTTATATTCACACCAACACCCCTCATTAAGTGAAAATTAGGGAGAATATTATTATACAAATGATGCAAAGATGGGTCTCAACTACAAGGACATGCTAGGTACCCATGTACAACTACAAATGAAATCTCTCACAAATGGAGAAAAGGAGAAATCCTAGTGGGAAAAAAATCCTCTCCAAAAGAGAGAAAAAAAGGAAATCAAGTGAGGAAGGATGGAGGAATCCATGATACCACCAAGTGCACCAAATATCCCCCCATAAGAGGTAAGTAGAGAGACCCCCCATAATGTGTAATTGCCTATAAAATTGGCAAGTGATTGAAGAAAAAACATGATCCAATATCAACAAACAACTTATCTTCCTTTTGGAAGAAACTAAACCAAGTACAAATGAAGGAATTCTTCCCATTTTGGATAGGAATTAAAATAAAGAAGCATGGATATATATGATGATGTCTCTAAAAGCTACTCATGTGTCTCCTTTTCCACTAAAGATGAAGATGCCACGATCAAATCAGGTACATTCCCAGTCAATGAAGAAGGTGACAAACTAGGACTCTATGGAAACTGATGTTGAACAAGATCCAAAGATAATTGTGGTTTAAAAATAGTACTTTTACAATTATTGTCATCAAAGAGGAAAGTTAACCCTTCAAATGTGTCCTCCAAATATAAAATGTGAGACTCCACAAAAAATGATGCAATGTTTGATAGATAGGAATCCCAATCATGAAGACAATGAGATACCTATTAGAATGAATCATTGGAAGTTTTCAATGAATAATCAACAAAAAATGAATGGTCTTTCTGAAAAGGAATGATGAGAGCCTCAATCAATGACTACATAATGAATCACTAAAGGTGAAGGTACAACAACTATCTTTGATGGAGAAGAAGGAGCATCTAAAGAACCCTCACCATCCTCATCTAAAGATTCAAATTATTCCAAATCTATAAACTCCTACATAGTAGCATATTCATAAGGTATCATATTTGAAAAATGACGAGGCACAAGACAATCTGAAATAGGATCATCTGGGAATGGTTGAGTATCATGATCTCCATATATCTCCCAAATTTTAGTATGAAGTGTATGAGGATACTCAAAATGATCAATAGCATTCAAAGTGGCATCATCAATATGCATAGAAATAACTCCTAAGACATAATCCCTTTTGCAATTCCAATAAAATTTCTTACTAGCTTTACCTAGAGGGGGAACAAGATCATACAAATGAAGCCATCGGAGATGTTTTATAGTACCATGTCTCCATTATTTATGAAAAGCCCATAATGAACTATGATAAATCTCTAAGATTACAAATACATTGACCTCCAACAACAATTAGAAACCCCCAAGGCTAAAAATACAACTAAAAATGAAGGCTCCCCCACAAAAAAAACTTCTCTAGGAGACAGGATGTCAAAGTTATGAACTAGAAAGAAAATATGCAAAAATATGAATATGTCACACTTGGGGATTAATCTGAAAAATTACATGAACCAAACCTTCCAAATGCAACTTGAATCACTAAAATTGGAGAAACTAGTAGAAAGTTGTGAGCTTGGAGGTCCCAAGGGGAGATCTGACTTCAATAGCCAAAAAATTGTGCCTACAACAAAATTTGGCAAAATGACCTATACCACTATGAATTACATGAAACCGACTATCTAATGATATCTTGTTTGTATAATTTTGATAATTTAGTAGAAATTTATGGTAAAAAGAAGAAAATAGTTGTTTTAAGGCCTAGGGAACAAGTCAAGTACTGCTAAGGCTAAATTGGCACAACTTTGTGGCCCTCGAGGGCTAGTACAAGGTCACCCATGTTACCTAGGGCTTGTTGGGGGAAAAAATGTTGGAAGTTTGGAGAAGTTTATCTGTATATTTTCATTGATGTCACCATATTGGAAGCTTGGTTTGGTACCTTAAACTGGTATGTATAACTAGCTTATCTTCTCTAGTGGTAGATCCGATATTTTTGGTGCACTCTCTGATATTCTAGTCCGCATTTCTCCGCAGTTGATAGTTACTATTTACAGTTTTGGGAGATTGCTTATGAATTTTGAAAGAATGAATGGTCAAATTATTTTGTGCTTTGGTGCTCATATGATGATGTGACATTATTTTGTTGATTGTCTTGAAGTCTATCCCTGGCTGACTTCTTGAGTTAATTATGATATGACATGAGGACTTATGTGTGACCTATTTCTTGATCCATGCCGACATAATGTAGTGTGTTGAATGTTTGAATTGATTTTGGAAATATTTTGTGGATGAATGGAGCCTACAGTTTATATCCTTTATAAATGAAGAATGCATCTAATTAGCCTGACCTAATTGATGCTTGTGATGAAGATCGGGTATATATATTGGATAGTTTTTGGAGAGACACAGAGAGAGATTGAGAGAGAGAATCAGACAAAGTTAGAATTGTGAATATATGTGAAAATGATGAAGTGTGTGAAGTCTATATATTGAGCATCACTGGAACTGTATCAACACTTGATAGGTGCATCTTCTCAGTTTAGTTTTGGTTGTAAAGCCTTATTTTGTTTTGTAAACCTTTTTGTAGACAATAAGCCTCCTTGTTGGATAGTGAGTCCTTTTTGTAAATAGTGAGCTTTTGTACTTGGATAGTGAGTCCTTCTTCTGGGCAGTGAGCCCCTTTTGTTCTCATTTTGAAACTATATTCTGAGTTAACCCTCACCATGGTTTTTCCCTCATTGGGTTTTCCACGTAAAAATCTGGTGTTCATTGTGTTGATTTGCTTTTTGTTACTTGTGTTTCATGCTCCTACTTAATAACAAAATATAGTGGTTGTGGAATTGACAAGTGTTGATGTTTTAAAGTTTGAATTGTGTGACAACGGATTCACCCCACCTCTTAGTTGTCTTGTACCTATTTAACAATTGGTATCAAATCTTTTGGTTCCTTGGTGGAGAGCTTAACCGCTTGAGGAGGATCTTCAAGATTGGTTGAATGAATGATAAAGGAGAGCTTCAAAATTTCCTTGAAGACCTTGATAACATGGAAAGAGAAAATAGAGATTTGAAAGAAAATATTGATGAAGCAAATGAATGTGTTCAAAAACTAAAAGAACAATTGAAGAAATTCAAGGAAAGACATAGAGAAGTAAGTGAGCAATTGAAACAAGAGATAATTGGACTAAAAGTGACAATAGAAGAGAAGAAGAGGATTGAAGAATGTCTAAATACCATGATATAGAACAAGTCTGATGAATGTTACAGACTTGAACAAGAGATAGTAAACTTAAGAGTGGAACTAGAGAAGGCTAAAATCTATGAGAATAATTTTAGACCTAGCTTTGGTAAACTTGAAGAATTACTTGAAGGACAGAAAACAAGTAAAGACAAATGTGGCTTGGGAATTGATACCGATGAAAGTTTTAAATATGGAAAGAATACAATAAACAATCAGAAGAATCAAGAAAAAATAAAGTAAAGAAGAAATTCAAGAAATTTTGCAAGAATACCGCCTACGAAACAACCTAATGCACAAAGATATCCATCTTTCAATGGTGTTTATTTTTCTTGTAATCGATATGGTCATAGAGCAAAAAAATGCAAAAGCAGGAAGAATCAGTTTTCTATTCCCTTCACTGGACAATGCTTTGAATGTAGAAATATTGGACATAAGGCTATATAATGTAGATCCCAGGGGAGAATGATCAACCGAGTAATGTGGAATAGATTCAATGAAGGTAGAATGAATCAACTCTTTAATGGCTACTGCTATACCTATAATAAATTTGGACACAACAAACTGATATAGATCAAGAAATAATGGAGGATAGATTAATCAAAAAAGTGTAGTTTGTTATAACTGTAACAAACCTGGACATGTCTCAAAAGTTTGTAGAAGTAAGAAAGAAAAGAAGTCTACTCTGGAAGATAAGAGTGAATCTGTAAAGAAGATTGACAAAGAAGAGATGAAGCAAGAGATGAATAAGATATGGAAGAAGAAGGAAGAAGAAAAACTTGAAGATACCGATGCATATGTACTCTCATCCGGTACAAATGACTTATTTGGAAATTAGACCCAACATGGTCTTAGGGGAGCATTATCATAAAATCATGAAAACCCCCTGGAAAAATGGTGTGTCAAAGGCTGACATAAGGGTGAAATGTGAAGAATGGTTATTCAGAGGTTTTGAAAAAAGAACCAAAATAAAGTATGTTGTCATGATGATTTGCTGACCAAATTAGGGCTTTCTGTGTTAAGAATAATGTTTTAACAACTTTTTGATGTATGTCGCATTTAATGCATTTTAGGGTAAAATTGATGTTGTATAAGTTGAAGTTTGCAAAGTCTTCTTGTTCATTAAGATTTTGAAGAACTTGAATGGTAGCTTGGAGTGATCATGAAGCGGGCTAGAAGTATTTAGAAGGAAATTCAAAGAGATTGTCTCAGGTAAGCTGAAATTTTTCTCTGTTTGTAAAAAGGAAAGAAGAAAATTGAAGAGGTTTTGTTAAAATTCAAGAAAACATAGCAATGGATAGAGGATCGAGTGATGTTATCCCTATGAAACTGAAAGGAATTGAATTAGAAGAATATGATCATAGAAAGATGAAAGGAATAGAACTAGGGTTAAGTGAAGATGAATTACAAAACATAAAAACCCTAGGCATGGATTTGTGGAGAGAATTTCTGTGGTTTATAGATAAAGAGTTTATCTTGTTCTTATTGAATCATTTCAAGAATGGTAGTATCATTTTGGAAAAACCCTACTTGATCTCAAAGGAAGCAATCAAAGTGACTACTAGATTGTATAGCATTGGAGAGCTCCCTGGAAAGAAAACTGTAAAGTACAAAGACGTGGAGGAGCTGACTGGCATTAGTAAAGATCCTCGAGCAATGTTGATTGATACACTTGTTGATTCGGTCATTAGGTATGTTCCGTATGGTCTTTCTTACAAAATTTATTTTTGAAACCATGAAATTTTGACTTCAGCTATTGTCGTACACATTGCTCATATGATGGTAAAGGAGAACAAGCAATTTGATTTGTGTAGTTTGTTACTTGAGAATCTTCTTGAAAATTCTTGAATGTCATTATTTGAGGGTTATCCCTTTCATTTTGGATCTTTGCTGGTGTGTTTGGTGTTTTAATTTCTAAATTCTCTATCAAGAAAGGATAATGTGATATGGGAAATTGGTATCCCTATTGGAAAGTAAGTCTACAGATATCTAGAGTCCTTGGAAAACAATGTAAGTGTGTGTAGATCATACTTTTCATCTTTGAAAACAAACCTTTGCTCTGGTATATTTGTATCAATTCAATTTGAAGTAGGCTCTTCCTTTGGAAAAAGAGAATTGGAGGTTGTTATTGGTGATTCCCCTCCAGAATTGAAGAATAAAAGAGTTATAACTGAGGATACCATTAGCATTTCATATGAAAATGAGAAAGAATCTCTTACTAGACTTGAATCCCCTGATCCTGATGACATCCAGTCTATGATTGTTAAAGGGAAAATGAAGAAAATAGGTGAACTATGGAATACATCCTCTCCTATTGACAAACTGAAGATTGATGATGCTTTGGTGGAATATCTACTTCAGAAAGGTATTGAAGTATTTGCTATTTCTGATTTCCTGCCAGAAAATTTGGTTGAGATTGTTGAAGAAAGGATGTTTCTTGAAGGACCGAAAGGATGTAAGATGGAAATTTTGGTTGAAAAGAGATGTGGTAAAGCTAAACAGAGACTATCTAAACTGATTGTGGAAACAAAGAAGTGCATTAAAGAAATATCATATTTTTACAAATATTGTCTCTAGTGGCCTGCTGCAATAGATAATTTCAGAAGCAGAATTGAAGTGATTGAATCTAAAGTAAAAAACATTGGAAAGAATTTTGATATCTTTGAAGATAAAGAAGGGAAGCAAAGACTAAATTTTGGTGAATAATAGGCTAAACTAATCATTGTACAAATACAAAGAGATGATGTAATGAAGACCTTCTGGATTCTTAAGGAAATTGTTGAGGTCCAGTTAGAACATCTTTCTAGAATCCTTACTGATGCAAAAGATGTTGAAAAATAGTGTTTTGTTACAATCTGGTCATCTTCTTTCACACTATTGGATTTATTGGAAAGTACATGCACAAGAATGGATTTTTTTGTATTCGACTAGAAAAAATTGTATCCAATTCTCAAAGAAAGGTACAAGAAGGTATTTCAGGTGAAGAATGCCATCTTCACTTAAATTCCATTTTCTTGAAAGCTTTGGATGGTTGGAAGTTTTGAATTTTTTGGAAGTGTTTTTGAAATTTTGATGTCACCATGTTTACACTCATTTTGGTGCCCTTTTTCATTGATGTCAAAGGGGGAGAGAGTTGGAGAAAGTTAAAGTTATGAGGAGAGAGTTGATTGAAAGAATTTTTTTATTATGTTGCCATCAATGACAAAGGGGGAGATTGTTGGAAGTTTGGAGAAGTTTATTTATATGTTGTCATTAATGTCACCATATTGGGAGCTTGGTTTGGTACCTTAAACCAGTATGTATAATTGGCCTATCTTCTTTAGTGGTATATCTAGTATTTTTGGTGCACTCACAGTATTCTAGTCCACATTTCTCCGCAGTTGACAATTACTACTTGCAGTTTTGGGAGATTGCTTATGAATGTTGAAAGCATGCATGGTTAGACTATTTTTTTTTCTCTGGTGCTCATACGATGATGTGACATTATTTTTTTGATTGTCTTGAAGTCTATTCCTGGCTGACTTCTTGAGTTAATTATGATATGACATGAGGACTTATGTGCGACCTATTTCTTGATCCATGTCAACATAACGTAGTGTGTTGAAGGTTTGAATTGATTTTGGAACTATTTTGTGGATGATTGGAGCTGACAGTTGATATCCTTTATAAATGAAGAATGCATCTAATTAGGCTGACCTAATTGATGCTTGCGATGAAGATCGGGTATATATATATATTGGACAATTTTTGGAGAGACACACAGAGAGATTGAGTGAGCAAAACAGAAGAAGTCAGAATTGTGAATATATGTGAAAAGGATGAAGTGTCTGAAGTCTATTTATTGAGCATCACCGAAACTATATCAGCACTTGATAGGTGCATCTTCTTAGTTTAGTTTTGGCTATAAAGCCTTATTTTGTTTTGTAAACCTTTTTGTAGGTAGTGATCCTCCTTGTTGGACAATGAGTCCTTTTTGTAAGCAGTGAGCTTTTATACTTGGATAGTGAGTCCTTCTTCTGGGTAGTGAGCCCCTTTTTTTCTCAGTTTGAAATTATATTGTGAGTTAACCCTCATCGTGGTTTTCTCTCATTGTGTTGATTTTCTTTCTGTTACTTGTGTTTCATGCTCCTACTTAATAACAAAATAGAGTGGTTGTGGAATTGATAAGTGTTGAAGTTTTAAAGTTTGAATTGTGTGACAATTGATTCACCCCCCCTCTCAGTTTTCCTACACATTTTTAACAAAAAAAGGCTACCACTAGCAATGAAAGTGAAGTGGAGATGCAGAGTGGTATAAAACATGCTGCCCGCAAGCCTCTAAGTGCTTGATGCTCCAATGGAACCATAGGAAGGTTTAGTCAGCGAGCAATTTGAAATGGTAGGCTAACCAAAGAAAGATCTGATGGGAGTTTTTAATGGTCAATGAAATAAATTTTGACTGATTGTAGAGTCAGCTATAAATCCAACAAGATTTACAAAATCCAATAAAAAACTCCTCGGTGGTATGACAAAAAGTAGAGGCCATAGAATTTTTTTCTTAAACCTCGAAATATAATTTATATGCCCAAATTAATGAAAATTTTACTTGAAATATTTGAACCAGATATTTTAGCCCAATATAGAAAATGCATAGAATTTAAAAAAAATAAAAAAATCTCCAAAATAGTTGTACCTTCTACCTGGGGGTCGTACAACATGCCCAAGTAAAACAAAATTCCTCACAAACAGACAATGTCGAATATAGGCGTGTTTTATATCAATTTTCATCTCTCGATCCTTCTAAAGATGATGGTGAGGTCATTTAGGTTCAAAATTCATTAGGAGCTTTGCTACCTCTAGATTTTTAATTTCTTCAAACCCTCATAACTTTGACAAAAAATGTTAGATTTAGGCAAAAAAAGTCAATCTTGACTTTCACAGCTGCCTTGAACTCGAACCTAAGCTCAAATTTCCTCAAACATGAGCTAAAAGTGGCATGCCATGAAGACCCACATATAGAGAAACCCTCAAATCTGGTATTTAAAAAAAAAAAAATTGATTCCCAGGTTCACCATATGGTGCAAGGGAAGATCATACTCAACCTTACTAAAAATAACCTATATCTCTTACTAGCAATAGCTCAACCCTCAGATTTGAGAAGGGTTTTTCAAGGCTTGGCTATGATACCAAATAAGAGCTAAATATTAGCTCAATAGCCAAGAAAACCTACAAAAATTGAAAACCTTCTACAAGAGGTTATGCAAGAATATGAGCTTTCTTGATATTAAGACCTATCAAAATGATGATGAGGTATGAAGTATATTACATATGAGAACTATGACCTTCCTTATATAGGAAAGGTAAGGAATAGGATTGAACATGATTGTGACATGTGTTTTAATCCTATGACATGTGACAACTAACAACCTAAATACCTAGGAATCATTCATAAATTCTAAATAAGATAAGTTCTAGAAAATCCAATAAAGACTTCTAGAAAGAATTTTATATCCTAAGTAAAATTAATCATGTGAATAAGTCTCGTAAGTACCTAGTAAGATAAATTACTAGGTAAAATACTTTATATTCACACCAATAGCCTTGAGGTGCACCAAAATTTTAATAACCATAAAACTATCTCTAATCTTGGAGTCACGTGGCTCATGGAAACCTTGTTAGGGTTACTAGTGATAACAATATTAGGGGAAACATGGGGACAAGTAACAAGTGGGGGATAATTAACACTAGGAGGAGGGGTTTTGGGGTCTAGAATAATAGGGGAACCATGAGTATTATGAGGAATAGGGGCTGACCAACTATTGGTAGGAAATTTAGAGTGCTTGAAAAATTTAGGTACATGGTATGGGTTGGAGTTTTCACAAGATCAAATTTACACAAACAATAAATTATCCCATGATAAAGAATCATATCAACCTTACCTAATAACATATTAACCATTAGTTGCTCTAAATAACTTTAAAGGAAAAATGAAAACTCATTCTAAACTTGTGTAGATAAGGAGATCGAACATTAGAAAGTAGTAGGACTAAACCCTCTTATACCTTCCTTCTTGTGTAAATTATCTAATGAGGATAACAACTAATTTATCCCATATTTTGGGTAATTCATCCTTACTAAAACCATTTAGAAATCTACTAAAATTTTCTCTCTTTCAAAGGGATGTATTCATATTCTCATGGTTCCTTGATTTAATGGTATTCTACAACTTTCAACCTTCTATTTGAAGACCCATTAGTGAGCTATTTAATCCTCACCAATGGAGAAAGAGATACCCCTAACACAAACTTTATCCTTCTAGGACTTGGAAAACTCATTGGCCAATACATGGTCAAATCTATTCATGGATTATGAAAATAGGATAGGTCATCCTTCTAAGGTGTTTTGAATTATGACATTCTTGCATATAAGGTCATAAGAGGAAGGATTTGTTCTTGCCACCTATTATTGAAAATTTTCTTGGAACCTTGATATTGATCTCTTCAATCCAAAGTTTAGTATTCAAATAGAATACAATAGTATATTTACTGAGAGCTATCAAAATATTTTAACTCAATCCCCTTAATTACCAATAAAATTTCCTTAGTACTTACTATAACCTCGGCTTGTGGAAAACCATCTATGCCTCCACTTAAAAGGAAATTTGAATATGATTGATTAGCCCTTTCATGTATAATTAAACATTTCATATTATGAGGAAGGGATACAACTTTGAGTTGGGAATATTATAGTCATCAATTAGGAAACCTCGGTTGGACAAAAGGTTTTCCACTTGGTTTACTTATAGTTTATTAAATTTTAATGTTCTTAAACTTTTGAAATATTTCTTTAATGTCTAAAATAACATTATTAATGGGATAGTGGTTGAGGCTTTATATTTCAACAAATCAACAATATTTTTTGAATTTCCTTCAATCAACAAGTGATGAATGCTATGATTATTTTCCAACTCTACTCCAAGAAGAGTAATAGAGGATTCTACATTGTTGTTAGGATGAAAACCCATTTTTTAATCAAAGCAATAGTAAACTCCCCCTTGATATTCCTAAGAAATCTCCCTCTTCTTTCCTCCCTAGGATTTCCTTTAGAAGAACCATAGCAGTTGAGTTAATCCATCCCATATCTAATAGAATCCAAATAATACCTCTTATTTTTTACAATATGACAATAAATATTATTCAAAGTGAATTTTATATTCTAGTTCAAAGTAACATTCTTATAAATAGTCATAGGGAACCTTATGGGATTTTTAATTTGGTAAATATCAAAATTTTCCTAAATATCTTGACAATTTTTTATCATCACAACATTTCAAGGCTTACATTTATTTTTGAAGATGTCATTTCTTTCCTTCTAAATTTCATACCAGATATATGGAAGGGTTTCTATTAAAATTTCTCTTGTAGTAGTATGAGAAAAGGGAGTGACCCAACTAGCTTCCAATAATGGAATATCTTGATGCCAAACCCATTGGGTTTTGAACCTATTTAATATGCTTTGTCTAATATTCTAACTGAAGGGGAACTCATATAGCAAGTGATTGGTAGATTCTTCACCCTTTTTACATAAAATGAACCTATTAGGAGAAATGCCTATTCTTGAGATTGTCAACAAATGATGATCTTGTCATGATAAAAATCCCACTAGGAAAAAATGATTTTGGGCATTAGATTGTGGCCTCATATGGAGTTGTAGTTGAAATCTAGTAGGGATATCTATAAGTAGATTGGAACTATTTTTTATTGAATATGATCTAGTTGGAGTAAAAAACCAAACAATCTCATCCTATCTAGGAAATAAATTGAATCTAAAAGGTTTAATTTTGATAAATAATTCATCCAGAGTAGTAGTATCATAAATACCTAGTAGATTACTAGTGATCTTTCAAGAGAAACCTTCCATGTTTTACTAAGTAATTTAACATTTAATTCTTTCAAAAAGATCATCTTTTACATGTGCACAAGGATAGGAGAGTTTGAAAGGCTCTTTAAAGAGCCATAAATCCTCCTAGAAGAGAATAAGTTCACCATTACCCGCCTTCCACCTTATAGCTATTATTAACAACTATTTTAAATTTGTTATGTTGTTTTAGATTGCTAAAAGTATAGGGAGATTGAGTGAAGAGAGTCTAAAGAGACAATTTTGATTACTCAAATGTTTATGTTTCATTATGTTGATCCACAGAAAACTAGTTGTTATTATTTTCAATTTCAATATTTTCTAGTAGAGTCTTGCTCATTTCTTTAATTTTTCAAAGTGACGATCCACTATGGATCTTAAAAATGGTAGATTCAATCCTAATACATGAGAGAATCTCTACTTATTCTTGACCAAATAAAAAAATCTTTGAATTTGTTCCACTTTTTTGGCCACATGTTGCACTCCAATATAAAAGATTTTTTCTTTTACTAATTCACAATAATTTAAAATTTAAAATCAAAGAAATGATATAGCATAGAATTGTTTATATTTTAGTAACAATAATCAACTTAATAAATAAGCATGAAATAACCAAATAGTCACATAAATTAAATGATATATTTAAATAATTTATCTATTATTTATATTACACAAGTAATTAATTAATGTCAAAATAATGAGGGGCACACATCCTCTCCCTTAGTTTACCATTGTTTCAATGTGAAATAAGTCTAAGATTAAAAATTGCATAATTTATTTGAAATTTAGTTTTCTCTTAATAGGTCTACGTGACTATAAAAAAATTATGCATTAAGATATTTTAGGTATTTTATTAATGATTCTATGAATTAAACAATTCGAAAATATTAAATTCATAATTAACTTTTCAACATAAATTGATATACAAAGTTCAATTTAACAATCATGCTACTAAACTATTGAAACAATCATTCAATTATGAGTAAATATTAAATAATTAAAAATAGAGTAAAATTAAATTATTAACATTTAAATATTGTTGTTGTTGTAGATCCTAGAAATGTGGAAGGTGTAAGTAGAGAACTAGAAAATGGAGCAGACCATTGGCAAGAAGATCGTTGGGGAGAAGACTGATTTGGTGGCGGGCTTAAGTGATTTGAATTTAAGCTCAATCCCTGGAAATCATGGCAACTTTTAGTTCAGTAAGTCTACAAATTTGGGGCTTTCTATTGGTGTTGCTGGGAAGGATAGATCATGTGGTGTGGATGCATTGGTTCTCTCTAGTGATGGTTCTGGGAAGGATGGGTCATGTGGTGAGGAAGTGGTCAAAGATGCAGTTTTTGAGGGAAAGTGTGTGATTGAGGCCTTCAAGGAGTCTTGTGATGGTTGTCCACTGACAGAGGTGCTTCTAAAGGACCTTGGGGGTTAGGTGGTTGCTAGTGATATTGGGCGGGCCCCATTTAGGGAATCATTTGTGGCTAATATGAGTATTCCCTAGATTGAGCTTGCTTCAGTGGGAGGTTGTCAGTCAGCGGGGCAGTCATCTTTGTTGGGGAAAAGATGGGTTGACCTTTTTTCCTCAAAACTTAAAGGAAAAGGCATTGTGTCTAAATCAATGTCTTATTCTAACATTGAAGGTGGCTTTTCCTTGTCCATTGTAGACTCTCTTGTTGACAAAAATATAGCAAGAATGGATTTCTCTCTGGTAGGCAAGTTTCTAGGTCCTCGACTTAATATTGAGGATGTTCGCACTTGGGTTTGTAAGAAGTGGGCTTTAAAAGGCTAGGTTGAAGTTATGGCTATTTATAAAGGATTCTTTTCCTATGATGAAGACCTAAGAGTGGTGTTTGCAAAATGACCATGATCCTTTGGGCATCTTACTTTGGTTTTACACCCTTGGGAGCCTAGGATGGATCTCTCCAAGTTCCCTTTTCATTTATCCCCTATGTGGGTGAAGTTGCCAAACTTTCCTTTGGAATACTGGGATAAAGAAGTGTTTAAGGCAATGGCTTACTCTTTTGGGTAGTTGGTCTCTATTGATGAGGCCACTCTCACTAGAAGGTGACCGGTTGCAGCAAGATTTTATGTCATGATTGATCAAAGATGTTGTGATGCATGAATTATTTCACCTTAACTCAAAGGTGGGATCTTGGAAGCAATAAATTGTCTTTGAAAATATTTTTTTTGCATGCTTCAAATGCAAAAAATCAGGTCATTGGGCTAAGGACTACCCTGCTAAGGCATCTCTGCCTAAGGTTGTTCCTTAGACTAAGGTTCGGAAGGTCAAGGAGGCCAAGGGTACTTCAAATCCACTAGAGGAGGGTGATTCAATGGCTGGAAATGGATTGGAGGATAAAGTTAATATTGAAGATCATTCTTTCCCTCAACCTAAGGTTGACAAGGATCTGAGGAAACTGTGGATGAGGCTATTGGCCTGTCTGTGGAACAGAATGTGGATCATTTTTTAGATACTTTGTGCTCCCCTAAACGTACCATTCTGGGGCCTTCTATTTCCTTGTCCTCCCCATTACATCGTGCGTCAAGGATGGTGGTTGGAGATGGCATGTTGGTGGTTGCAGATAGAGGGAGTAAGCATGAAGAAGTGTTTATTCTAGTGAGGGGAAGAAAGAAGAATTCATCTGCTTCTCCTCCCCCTTAACCCCATAAAGGTGTTGCCACGAGAAGGAAAAAAGTGGGTTGTGGGTCTAAACAGAGGGGCTAGGAGAGACCCTCTTTCTAGAAGAGTAGGGAGAGGGATTGTAAGTGAGATATTGCAAAAGGGGTTCAGAAAACCCTCTTTGATATGTGCTCAAAGAGAACCCCCTCATCATGCAAATAAAAATTATTTCTTGAACATCAGGGGGATAAATAATATACATAAACAAGACCTCCTGAAGAACTTGGTCTGGGACCATAAGCCAAACATCTTGTTGAGTCAAGAAATGAAAATGCAAAGTGATAAGGTGGAAGCTTTGAAGAATCTCTTTTTTAAGGATTGTGGTCTTCATGGGGTTAGCTTTGAGGGAGCTGTGGGTGGCATTGCAACTTTTTGCAATACCAGACTGATTAAAGGTTTCCTAATTACGAAATGTTTTAACCATGTGGAGATGAATTTTGTTTTGATTAGGGACTCATACTCTTGGGTTATCTCCAATGTGTATGCTCCTAACCTGAAGAGAGCTAGAAAAAAGTTGTGAGATGATCTTGGGTGTCTTTGGCTTAATTTTTGGATAGCCTCTGGCTAGTTATGGAAGATTTCAACACTCCTCTATGTGATAATGACAAAGTGGGTGGTTCACAGGCCAATCCTAATAGTTGTTTGGATTTAAGAATGTCCATTGATGATAATGCTCTTATTGATGTGAAAATGACTAGGGCCAAGTTTACTTGGTCCAAGAGGCATGTTGGTGCAGAAAATATTCAAATTAGACTAGACAGAGCTTTGACATCAATGTCTTGGTTTGTGGATTTTGCTTGTTCCCTTTCCTTTATTATGAGATGCAGGTCTGACCATTTCCCAATTTCCTTTGTGGTTGATAAGCTTGGGGGTAAGAAGTGCTTCCCTTTTTAGTTTAAAGCTATGTGGTTAAGGGATCTAAGGTTTATGGATTTCATTAAGAAATGGTGGAAAGTGAATATTGATGGCAGTGTGATGTTCAGAGTAGCCAAAAAGTTGAGTTTTGTAAAAAGAAATCTCAAGAAATTAAATAGAGAATCGTTTGGTCATATTGTTGATTCTAATAATTTTTTTATTCAAAGGATGGATGGTATTCAGAATGCCATTCAGTCAAAGGGTTTATTAGAGGAACTCTTGTTGCAGGAGGATGGCCTTCTCATGCAGCTTCATGAAATTGTTGCAAAATAGGAATATTTTGGAGGCAGAGATCTTGTGCAATTTGGTTAAAGTTTGGGGACCATAATTCCAAGTTCTCTCATCTTACTACCCTTAGGCATAAGTCATCTAGCAAGATATCCTTGGTTATGGCTAATGGATTGTTGTTGGAGGATGAAGAAGCTATTAGGAGAGTGGCTACTAATTTCTTTGAGAACTTGCTTAAGGATGATCTTGTGTCAGACCGAAATAGTGTGGAGGTTATCCCCCATTTAGTTTCAGAGGATCTGAATAGGGAGCTCACTGCTATCCCTTCTACCTTGGAAATAAAGGATGCGGTCTTTTCTTTTGAAGGGAATAAGGCCCCTAGGCCTAATGGTTTTCCTTTTTTGTTATTTCAGTCATGCTAGGAGATTGTTTTGGAAGATGTGATTAATTCCACTAAGGAGTTATTTGGTTCCAAAAGATTACTCAGAGAGCTAAATGCAACCTTCATTATCCTAATTCCCAAATCTATTGATGCTAATAGCTTTGGTGAGTATCGTCTGATTAGTCTCTACAATTCTGTTTATAATTTTTTTTCAAAGGTGCTTGTTGTTGATGCCTAAAATTTCTAGGCTCATATCCTTATGGGAAACTCAGTTAATGGTGGGACCAATTGTGCTAAACTAAGTAACCTACAGGTTTTAAAGAAGTCAGCTCTTCATACATTGCGAGGTGAAAAGGGAAAAGGAAGTAGACATATAGAAATAAAAACTAATGCTAAGGTGATACACCAATATTTCAAGTAAATAGGCACATGAAATCTTCCTTTCAGGTGAGATTTGAAGGCCTGCTAAACAATCTATATGCCCAAAAATAATAGAAATCAAAGATGAAATTCTAAAGAAGTTAATCAAATAACATAATATAACTTCTATATGCATTCACTGAACATGAAGAGTATAGAACATGATCTGAACAACAAAATTATATTGAAATTATAGAAGCTTTGTAGATAAACTACTCATTACAACAAACTAGCACAATATAATATTTTATCAAATAACTGAGAAATAGAGAGGTCAAACAGATTGGCACAATATGGTAATCTTAATACAAAAAAAAAAGACAATACAAAGGCTGAGAATATTTTAGTGCTTTCTCTGTGTATTTTTTAACCCTTTTTCCAAGAGATCAAGTAGTATATATAGATTTTTCCCACCGCCTGAATGTTGGATAACAAAAAAGATTCCCAGGCACGAGCTATGCCGCTCCTTGCAATGATTTCCCCAAAATAGACACAACATAAAGGTTATGAAATGTGGCGTTTTGTTGCCTCAAACAAATCGTGCCTTCCGTCAAATGATGGTTGTGGTCTGGGAGTGGAACTGGTGAAATTCTCTTGAAGACATGTGTTAAACCACCTTAGGAGTCAATTAGGAAATGTGGTGTAGATGTGGGGCTTCTCATTCTAATATCCTTCCCGTGTGACTATGGTCCCCATGGAGATGACACATGGTGCAACCTTCATTTTAAGCTTTGATTGCAGGGTCCACCAAAAAGGTTCCTGCAGAAGATGCAACGTGGCACTTGGGTGGAGCTCTGAGACGAAGCAAGGGGAAAGAACTTTCAAAAGTGCGTGTTGTTGACACATGGTGGAAGCGAATGAAGGCACCACCAAAAGGGAGCTTGGAGAGGTGCAAACATATAACAAACGGGTTGAGGCCAATGAAAAACCAAACAAAATATACCTAGAGGGAGCTTTAAGGATTATTTAAATCCATAGCTTTTGGTGACTAACAATGGCCATTTCACCTGCAGAATGAGAACCCAAAAATATTGATTATAAGACCAGAGCCATATCCATTGGGTAACACTTAGAGCTTTGAAAGGGTGGTTTTCAGAGGTAGCCAATCAGCCTTAGATGGCATTGATAAGCACACATATTCTCTTGCGCCTCATGCAAATTGATAATTTCCTTGAATGGCAGCTTCACAGAGATCCCAGTCCTAAACTCTAGATGGAAAATAAGTTGTGTTATCAGATGGATGGCACCTTCAATGTCCAATACCATGGGAGGTTGATTGAATGACTAGAAAGCAAATAGATCCTGCTGCTTTTCTTTGATTTTTGCTGCAATATACTCCACTATGGCCACTCAATTGCTGCAGAGAAAAGGAGAGGGAAAGCCCATCTAAGTCAAATGAGAAAATTGCATCTGCATATGATTCATAGTCAGACTCAATATGACCAAACCATTGTTAGCTTGGAGGATTTCTGCATGATAATTGATGAATTCCTTCACCTTTTTGACAACCAACCTCTAGTCATCTTTTCTTGCCTTTACATGTCTGCATTCGTCACTATGTACAATTTTCCCAGCAATTGTTCGGACTTAGGCACCTTTTCAGCAATAAATTGTGGGGCCTGTTTGATTGTACCACACACCTCCTTGCTTATTTTTTCTGCATCCACCATGAATTGTAGTGTTGGTTGCAGGGATAAAAAGAAAGACTTAACTTTCTCCCAGTAGGAGACATATAATTGTTGTGCCACCAAGAGAAGATCCGATTGAGGAACATAGGGCTAGGAAGGAATATTCAAAAGATTTATCTCAACCTCCTTTGACTTAATTTCTTCCATCAGCTCCTCAATCTTCTTGTCAGATGCGGTGAGCTATTTGTAGAGTTGTCAACTCAGCATATTTTCTTTTCAATAGCTTCTCAGCTTGATTTTGGGTTCCACATTATTTTTTGAGAGAGACATTTATCTCTCGGATTTCCTTTTCAAATTGAGCATGTTGGTCCTAAAGCTCTTTATCCTTTTGTTGCATTTCTTTCTCCAATTGATCTTGCTGATCTTGAAGTTCCTTGTTTTTCTGCTATAGATTAGCAACCAAGTTTGCATCCTAGGAATGGAACTTTGCAAGTTCCTCCTGGAGCTTGGCCTTTTCTATTTGTGCTTGTTGAGACAAGCGTGTGATTTCAACATCTTTATCCTTTTCTCTCTTCTATAGGATATTCACTCTTTCTTTGATGTTCTTGAGCTCTTCTTCCCTTTTGGTCAATTGATCACTATGCTTCAACATGTCCATATTCACAACTCGCTACAATTCCTCCATTAGTACAACCTTGTCCTATGGTCAAGCCTAGTGTAGATTGATCCCTACAACATGGATTGTGTAATTTTTAGGTTCCAACTGCCCTTGAAGTTTGATGGTGTTGGGCATCATGGATACAACATTATCAACCCTTGATCCTCATTAAAGATGGTTTGTATGAATGGCTCAGCAGGTCTCATGGAATCCTTTTCTTTTCTTTTCTGGGCTCTCCTATCCCACACCATCTTAGTCATGTTATTTTTCCCAAATAATTTTGATGGTTACTCAATTTGTTTGCCAATAAAGGGTGCATCGGGAGGAAGAGAAAAAGGAAAAGAAATAATCATGGATTTAGATGATGTTCGCTTTGGCTGAGTGATCATTAATGGAGAGAAAGGGGGAATGCTATGTGAGACTTTGGTGAAAGGGGAAGTGATAAAAGAACTCACAAGGGGTGGTGGCGTGGGCTGTGGAGATGCAGAGGTCATCATTTTTTGGGCAAGCTAGGCTAAAGCGGACATAATAGAAGAAAAAGGGTTTGCAATAGAGGGATTAGATGGGGCCCTGAAAAAAGATGGAAAAACCTGCAGGGGAGAAAAAACTACCCATCTAATGGGGGGGAAGGAAGACTGAGAGGAACCTTCAGCAGGTGCAGAAGTAGAAAAAAATAGGTTGAAACTTGAGGTAGTTAGAGATTTGGACACAACTGGGTTAACTAAAGACTAAGATGTGAGAAGAGGAGGAGAGAAAAGTACCTATGTCATTGAAGACTTTGACCTTTGGCTCATTGTCGCAAGTACTTTCAAGCTTTCTCCTGGTGTGATATTGGTGTGCAGCCTCTTCTCGGGTGGAGAATTGTCCATGTCCATGACTTCTTGAGATTGTTGAGTTGCTCTAAGTCTCTTAGTGGCCTATGTACATGGTTGCATGAGTATTGCATGGGATATAGTTACTTGTGTGTTCAATATATTTTCACTGGGCCCTTCCGCTACTTTTCCACCTCCCTGTATTTGATCCTTCTTTTCCTCTCTAGATTTTATTATTGAAGTTGCTTTCTCTTCTTCCATTTCTTCATCTCCCTCGGCATCAGTTTCATCATGCTCTCTATTCCAGATATCATCAAAATTTTCATCCATATCTAGATCCTGGTGCTTGGCCTTAAGACATTTGGTCTCCTACCGATAAACCCAGAAGTCAGCAATCTTCTCCTCACTCCAATGGTGGTCCCAATTTTTCAACTGTCACTGGATTTGGAAAAAGGTATAAAAAGATAGCCATGGTGGCCTTCCCATCTCCAAGGGAATATAGGACAAGTCTACAAAGTGACTACAGTTCCCTGACGGTGGATTTCACCAAGTCTCCCAATAGGGCCAGGGGCTATGAGTCACCTTGATGTTGAGATTTGCTAAGTCATCCTCAGGATTGTATTCCCATTTGTCATAGATCAACACTAGCCCCAAAAGAGAAAGCTTCACAGATAGTAGACCTTTTGTTTGCTTCTTCTCCATTATTATTGTACCAAAGCTTAAGGGGCATCGAAAAAAGATTTTTTAATGCTTTCTTGAACAATGCCTGCAGTCTATAATGGCCAATTGCCTAAATACTTCAAGGGCCAACACCCTGTTTGTTACACAAACCGGGAGCCAAAATGGTTCCTTAGTAAAACCACGTATCCTAACAAATGAAAAGTCCTCTCCGAGGAACCAACCAAAGGGAGGGACAATTTTTTTCATCCATCTCACCTGCTTAGTGAAGAACCAGAAATAGCCAATCTGACCCTCTTTATCAAAATATTGCAATAATGGAGTCAATAATGACTTGAAAAATTCATAATAATCATGAGTCAAAGAAAGGATATGGGTCCACATAGAAACCGGATTCCTCCTCCCATTTTCATAAAAAATGGACAAATCCATATGCTCCTTAAATAAATTATGGTTTTGATGTAAGAACATATGAGCAAGAAAAGAGGAAAACCTGAATTTATACATGTGATACTCCTTGAACTGGTGCAACATCTCCCAAACAATGGCCTCCGTGAAGTCATACCAGAACTAGGTATGTTGTTTTCTTAATTGGAAACCCATACCCATTTAAAACTCCTTTACCATATTGTCAATGTTCAGGCTGCAAACAAAATCAAACATCGAGAAGATGTCCTCTATGTCTGAATTGAATCCGTTGTTCCCAATCGGAAACTGAGGTGCACGCTTCTCTCCCTTGGGCCTTTTTACTTCATAATTGTAAAAAAATTGGGCCTAGGTTTTGGTCTTCTAGAAACTGTCCAATTTGTTTATGGAGAATATTTCAAGCACTCTGAAAGATTCCTCATAGGGATACATAGCATATCTGAAATAGCATCAATGCTAATTATTACTCTCAGGTTCTGGCCCTCTATGATATTGTATTCTGGCCCTCTATGATATTAATTCATAATGACGATTCACCATCATGTCCTATGGTGCCACCCTTTGGGAATTTGAGCTAGAAATTAAAGGTGTATGAATCATTTCGCATGCTTTTACACTTAATAAATTTATGAGAATGATTAAGAAAAAGGCGTAAAGATTACACAAAAATATTTTGATTTGATCTTTGTAGGCTGAATTACGTCCATGGTTAGACACTTGGCACTTGACTATGTGGATTACCACTTGCACATCTTGCAAGTTTTAGCTGATTAATTATCCCATCTTACTTCACACACAGCAAGCACAACTTGGTGGTATTTTTGAGTTTGTACCTCTATCAGTATTATGCTTATCACACACATCATAATCCTAGCTACCTCTATAAATAGACCTAAGGATAATAGTAGAATTCATACTTGGTAATTGGGTATATTGGTAGAGATAATGGATACTCCCATTAGGTTGACTAGTAATAGAGCTCAGGTATCTTTCTTAGGAGAAGTTTCAAATAGGAGTTTGATATGTATGATGAAGAGTGAGCACGCCTTAGCCATAATTGCAATTAAGTGGGTGCTAGAAGAAGACTTTGTAGAATATGAGGACAAATATCAAGTGTATACTAATATTTGTTCCCATTTTTTTGCCTCTCTATTGGATATTCAGGTACCAAAACTGAGGATATTAAGGCTTACCAGGGAGATTTTTCCCAAGCACTATCTCAGAGGCCTCAGGGAGATTATAATGATTGTAACACATGGCCTTGGTATTCCAACTGTAAGTGATCTCTGTTGACTCTTTGAGGAGGATGCGGTGGTGCCTTGGGTACCTTTCCTAAGCATATTTTGTGCTATGACCATTGGGGAACACTATCAAAGGGAGTCACACACCTACCACTTCTTACTGATGTACTTCAATGTAGAGCCTATCTATGGTGTGGAGTGGTAAATTGATTTTAGAGACTTGGTGTATCTCCTCCACCTATTGCTACCACTGCAACTCCTACTGCTCCTATTCCTTACTAAAATTCTGAATGAATGAAATCTTCTCTCTTCTCTTTTTCTCTATATATATTCTCAAAATGCTTGGCCTAAGATCCAATTTGTACTATAATATCTCAAAGTAAATATTACCATACAATGAATATATAAACCACTCTTTTGTCTAATTCTTGTCTCTTTTACTTTTCGTTGCTTTCTGGCTTAAAGGGATCTACTAGATAAAGAATTAGATTAACAATACACAAAAAATAATGACATTTACATGGTTAAATGGTTAATAAAGCTAATTGAAAAGTTTAAGGTGAATTCCATTGATAGGAATTCCTAGTGTTTCTTTTTCCATGTTTTCCAATTCAAATGCATTATGGTGTTTGCATTGAATGATGCGATAAGGACCCTCCCATAGAATATCAAATTTTCTATGTTGGCTAGGCTTTGTGTCTCTCTCATTGTATTTCAGCACCAAATCTCCACACTTAAGACTTTGGTCAGAGGTTTTCTTATCAAACCATTTCTTAACCACTTCTTGTCGGTTGCACATGATCATTAGCATATTTTCCCTTTTCTCTTGCACCTCTAGCAATTGAGCTAACCAAACCTTTATGGCTATGTTTTTCTCTACTTCTAGAGATTTAAGTAATTGTAGTATGGGAATTTCTAGGGAGATGGACAATAGTGCTTCCTTCCTATATACTAGCTCATACGGTGAAGTCTTTAATACTTGTTTGGGAGTTATGCGGTCTGCCCAGAGTGCTTCTTTGAGGTTCTTATGCTACTCTCTCTAGTGTTTTGACCCTATTCTTTTGATAAGTTAGACTAAATTATTGTTAGTCGAATCGGCCAAAGCATTTCCTTGTGGGAAATAATTCAAGGATGTCTTAGGAAAATTCCATGCATAAGTGCAAATTGACATAACTTCGAACCTAGGAAGGATTTTTCATTGTTGGAGATGATGGTCTTGGGTGGGCCAAACCTTGTTACCAACTCTTCCAAGAAGCTTACAATATTCGCCTCAGTCACATTCTTCAAAGGCATGGCCTTGGCCCATCTGGTGAAATAATCTATGGTCGTAAGGATTCATTTATGCTCGAAACTGGAGGTGGGATTAATCATTCCAATAAAATCAAGCCCCCATTGTGCAAAGGGCTCTTCAACCACTATCACATTCAGAGGCATAGCTGAGTTCTTCCTCCTTCCTGTGAAGAATTGGAATTCTTTGTAGGATTTGACTAAAGAGTGTGAATCATTGAACAATGTAGGCCAAAAATATCCCCCACACATAATCTTAATGGTGGTGGTATTAGCAGAGAAATGTCCACCCATAGGACTGCTATGGAATACATCCAAAAAAATTTGTTTTTGCTCTTGAGTTATGCATTGCAAAAGAACACCATTGGAATTTATTTTGAAGAGAATGCCTTCAATGAGCATATACCCATTGTTCTGTAATCTTTAAAACCTTTTCTTCTAAGAATGGAGGCCCACCAGATATTACCCGGTCTGCATAAACCTCATTCTATCTACCAACCAGCAGCCTTCAGACTCAAATTCATTTAGCAAAACTAGCTCAGGTTGTTCCTCCTCAGCTTCCACTTCATTATCTCGAGCCAAATATTCACATAATCCTCTTCCTCACACAGTCTTTGTGGTCCTGACCTCAATCTCATACTCAAGGATCTTGTTTATCCTAATGACCCTCTTTTCGATGATTTCTCCTTCCATAGTGTACTCACACACACTGGAATGTGCTACATATACAACCACCTTACTATGAGGTTTCAGAACTTTTTAAGCCCCTTGACAATGGAGAACATCTGCCTCTTGATCAAGTTGTACTTCATCTCATAATCTTTTAAAGTTTGGGAGTGGAAGACTATCATATGTTCTCCCTTCCCTTCATCATCTTTTTGAGTTAAAACAATAGCGATGCTAGACTTACTACTAAACACATGCATTATAAATTCCTTTGATAAGTCTAGGTTCACTAGCATAGGAACTGAAGAAATAGCCTCCTTGACCTTCTCAAAGGATTCTCTTGCCTCTTTTTCCCACTTAAATAACTGATCCTTCTGGAGCATCAAGGTGATAAGTCTAATTAGACCTACAAAATCCAAAGTGAATTTACTTACAAAATTTACCTTCTCTAGAAAGGACTAAACTCTTTTTTTACTGGTAGCGGAATTTCTTTGATTGCCTTCACCCCATCTAGATAATAGCAAATTTTTCTTTAGACACTACATGTCCCAGTAATTTTCCTTGAGGCACTCCAAAAACACATTTTTTCAGGTTCAGGGATACCCCAAACTCCTGGCATTTTTTGAAAACCATTTCAAGATGATCAAAATGATCATATTTTGACTTAGAGAATACAGTAAGATCATCCAAGTAGATCAAGATGATCTTATTAATCAATTCTCTAAAGGCGATATCCATCACTCATTGAAAGGTGGCTCCCACATTTGAGAGGCCGAAGGGCATTTTTGCATAGGCAAATGTTCCCCACTTAGTATTGAATTTCATTTTGTGTCGGTCCTTCTCTTTGACCCAGATTTGGCTGTAACCAGAGAAGCTATCCAACAAAGAAAACATTTATGAGCCAGTCACTGTTTGCAAGATTGATTCCATGGAAGGGAATGGGTAGTGGTTCTTTATGGATGCCCTATTCAGATCCTAAAAATCAACACAGAGGCGAATGCCCCCATTTTTCTTTTGGACCAAAACTAGGTTGGACACCCATGTACTATGCTTGATTGAGAAGAAAATATGGGAGTGGATTAGCTTCCTCATCTCTTGTGCAATTAGTGACTCAATCTTTGGGTTTACTGGCCTTTACTTTTGGTGGACAGGTTTTTCCCCTTCCATCAGTTCTATGATATGTTGGATGACTTCCAGATCATATCCCTTGAGGAAATCATATGACTAGGCCACTACTCCTTCATATTTTTCACAAAAAATGCATGACCCTATTTTTATCATGTTGTGGAACATCTTTCCTGACCTTAAGCTTCCTCTCATCTGCTACCTGGATTTTTGCATTGTTACCTTTGTCTGCTACAAACTTCTTCTTGTCATTTCTTGCATCATCTCAATCAAATAGATTTTTGAGAGTAACCAGTGCTTTCAAAAGCTTGTTGGAATTTAGCTGAATAATTTTCTCTTCATAAGATTTTGCAATTTTTGGTTGGAGCTGATCAGAAAACTCTCTTGAGTGTTGAATAAATGAGGTGATTTGAGCGTCACTCGTGAACACTTTCCAACTCTGATCATTTTCTGGGATTGCGGGTCAGAAAATCACTCACACAGAGTGTATGATCTCAATTAAGTTGGAAGTAGGGTCAAATTGAGATCCTATTGTCACCATGCAATCCGTAGCTACATTCTACTCTCTAGGCACCATCTGGATGTTGAAGGCTTTAAAACTTTCAATTAGGTCCTAGACCCTATGTCTATAAAATTACATGTGTACATTCTTGGTTGCAGAGACACTTTAGACTTGATTGACTATTAGCTCAAATTCTTTGAATACCATTATCTATTTAACACGCATTCACTCTATAAGAATTAGACCTTGCACGAGGCCTTCATATTCAGCTTCTTTGTTTGAACAGGAAAATTGAAAGCAAAAAGATCTAAGTTTCTTTTCATTTGATGGGGACGTCAAACATATCTCGGCTTCCACACCAATTTTTCATCTTGCTCCATCAAAATGTAGTGTCCACAGCTTTGAGGCATGATCACCCTTGGGTTCCTTCATCACCTTTAGAATCACTTGACCCTCATCATAGATCACATAAGTTCCCAATCCAGTGGCATGATAATTTACAAAAAGGATTAGTGTCTATAAATTCACTCAAGAGGACCTCTTCTTCATCAGTCCAGCCTTTGGTCACCTTCTCATCCTGAAGTAACTCAATATAATATATCTCATCTTTGGTGATAGAGGTATGAGTAGCCTCAAAATTTATCATGGCTTCATATGCTATATGTTTTGAATGCAAAGGTTTGGATAATATATTCATCTTACCTCCATGCTTGGTCCTAAGAATTAAGTGTGACCAATCTAAAGAAAGATAACCACATATTTTGGCAGTGAACTCCTGTGATAAGAAAAGACCAAACATGGGAGGGATGTCAATGATCATGATATCTTGTTTGATAGTGATACTGGGGTAGGAGAATAGAGTCGATGGGAGGTTCTTGATGACACCTATAGTTTCAACCTTATTCCCATAAAGTTGCATAACCCCTTTGTTTAAAGGCTCATAGTTGAGTCCTAAGGCTTCAGCTATTTGCTTGGGCATGACTATGGTGCTAGCATTAGAGTCAATCATAGAATTATGCAACAATTTTTTACCCACAATGAGAGTTAAGAAAAAGGGGTTTGTTTTTGGCTTACATCTACTTTTAGTCAAGGCTTTCTCTCTATTTTTTGTGAGGACCTTTTCCTTGGATGGTTTCTTTGTCAGCTCTATGCTTGCATCTTCCAATAGGACCTTTTGCAATAATGTCTTTTGCTCTGAGATAGCTAAGATATCCCAAAGGGATACATTAGCAGAGGCTTTCTTCAACTGTTCCACCACATTGAATGGCGAAAGATTCAAAGACTTATGCTCCTTAGAATTTTTTATAACAATCTCCTTGAGTGGATGAGATTGTTGTAGAACTACAGAGGAACTAGGAGCTTGGTCAGGAACACTTTTGGGTTGTTGAGTGATTGGTTCACCCATGAATCTCCTCTATGAGTGAGTGTTATAATATGATTGCACTTGTAGGGCCTTTGATGTGGAAATGTCATTTGCAAATGTCGCATCTTCTCCTTCCATTCATGAGAACAAATGATTGAGGGCTATATTTGTTTCTTTCTCCAAGGACATTCCTTGCATTTGAGTGGTGAGTATCATGTTTTCCATTTAGAGAGAGGCATATGCATAACCTCTCTGGTGTGACACCTTGACTACATTGTTTTGCCACTCTTTGCTATAGATTACCATGTAAACAATTTCAGGGCATATATGCTTCATTGTAGGGGAAGCACCAAGAATTGGTATCATCAGCAAGATTCATTTGCCTCACTACCAACTCTATATTCAAACTTGGGTGAACATTTTGTAGCAGAGTAGGCACCAACACAATCTTATTATTTTGTTGAGTATGTGGATTCATGTGCATACCTCCTTGGAACTAATTTTGCTGGTAGGAAGCTCTTCTGCCTTGGTAATTTTGGAAAGCTAGCTTCGCAGGCATCGACTGTTGCCGCTTGATATATATTATTTCATTTGGGAAGGTCTACAACAAATCCTTGATGTTTCTCACCTCAACTATGAAAGGGCCGGATGTAGAAGCAACATTCTACAGCGCCCTTGGATATGTGTACATAGATTGGGGTGGAGCAGATGTACTAGTAAAAACTATCTCATAGGTGGGAGTTGACAATTCTATGAATACAGGTATAATGGGCCAAGGTGGTAACTTTCTGGCATTGATCAAATTTCTCTCTACCTTAACAAAAATGTTATACACATTCGACAAGGTGTTCCCACCAAGGGACTGAATCATCACTGAAATATTAGTATTGAGATATTTTAGATAGAACATGAACACCAAATCGACAGGCGAATGATAGATCCTTTTCCAAGTTGTGTGAAACCTAGAATTGAAGTTGGTCATGGCCTCCTGAGGGTCCCATTTAATGGTCACTAGCTGCTAGAATAGCGAAGATCGATCTCCATTGTTTGAAAACTGCTCGTAAAAAGGATCTCTGAGCTGATCCCAAGTGCCAAGAGTATTAGCTTCCAAAGTGCAGTACTAATCGAGTGCATTTCATTTAAAATAGGATACAAGCAACCTTAGTGCTACATTTTGATCAGTGACACCATGCACCAAGCACACATCTGCCACATCCTGTAGATGGTCGAATGGTGTTTTTTAGCCTTCCTTGGTAAATTTCAGTAAAGTTTTTAAAGTAGACGTTGGGATAGGATCCCACATAGGTGGTCCTAATGGTACTCTAAGAGGGATTCTGGCATCCCATGCTATATAATTTATGTTAGCCATTGGTAACAGGACTTGTGGAGGGGTCAAGACATTCACTAAACAGGCTCTTTCTTGTACTATTACCAGTGGTGGCACTATCAAGCTAGGGTTATTCATTGTCTGGGATCTAGTAACATTTCTATGGCTCATACACCCACTCTGAACTTAGATGCATTCAAACAAGGTCTTGTCGAGCATGCCAAAAAAAGAATTGTTGATGCCTAAAATTTCTAGGCACATAGTCTTACGAGAAACTCAGTTAATGGGGGGACTAATTGGACTAAACTAAGTAACCTCTGAGTTTCAAAGAATTTTTCTCTTCATACATTGGGGGGTGAAAAGGGAAAAGGAAAAAGACATACAGAAATAAAATCTGATTCTAAGGTGATATGCCAATATTTCAAGTAAATGGGCATAGGAAATCTTTGTTTTGGGTGAGATTTGAAAGCCTGCTCAACAATCTAAATGCTTGAAAATAATAGAAAGAAAAGATGAAATTCTGAAGAAGTTAATCAAATAGCATAATAAAACTTCCATATGCATTCATTGAACATGAAGAGTATAAAACATGATCTGAAAAGAAAAAGTTATATTGAAATTATAGAAGCTTTGTAGATAAACTACTCATTACAACAAACTAGCACAGTAAAATGTTTTATCAAATAACTAAGAAACAGAGAGGCTGAATAGATTGGCACAATTTGGTAGTCTTAATACAAAAAATAAAGACAGTACAAAGGTCCAGAATCTTTTAGTGTTTTCTCTATGTATTTTCGAACCCTTTTTCCAAGAGACCAAGTAGTATATATAGATTTTTCCCACCGCCTAAATGTTGGGTAACATAAAAGATTCCCAAGAACAAGCCGTGCCACTCCTCATAATGATTTCCCCAAAAAAATACAACAGAAAGGTTTCAAAATGTGGCATTATATGGCCTCGAACAAATCGTTCCTTCCTTCAAATGATGGTTGTGGTCTGGGAGTGGAACTGGCAAAATTCTCCTAAAGACATGTGTTAAACCGCTTGAGGAGTCAGTTAGGACATGTAGCATAGAGGTGGGGCTTCTCATTCTAATATCCTTCCCTTGTAACTATGGTCCTCGTGGAGATGATGCGTGACACGTTCTTCACTTTAACCTTTGACTACGGGGTCCGCTAAAAAGGTGCATGTGGAAGATGCAACATGGTGCTCGAGCAGAGCTCAGAGACGAAGCAAGGGAAAACAACTTTTAAAAGCGCACGCTGCCAAAACATGGCACAAGCAGATGAAGGAACCACAAAAAGGGAGCCCAAAGAGGTGCAAACATATAATGCATGGGCTGAGGCCATTGCAAAACTAAACAAAATATATCCAAAGGGAGCTTTAAGGATGATTTAAATCCACACTTGCCACTAGACTGCAAAAGTGCCTTCCGGATCTGATCTCTAAACAACAAAGTGGCTTTGTCAAGGGGCATCAAATCCTAGACTCTATAATAAATATGCATGAACTAGCTCATTCTATTAATGCTTCTAAGAAGCTAGGATTCTTCCTAAATCTGGACCTTCATAAAGCTTATGATAGGGTAAAATGGAGATTTATGTTGGAGGTGCTGGAATGCTTTGGTTTCTCTCAAAAAAAATTTAGCTTGTTGTTCAACTCATCTCTACTCTATCTTTTGTTGTGTTGGTGAATGGTTCTCCTTCCTCTTTTTTCTAGAGCTTGTGTGGTCTAAGCCAGGGAGATCCTATCTCTCTATTTCTTTTCATCTTGATGGCGGAGGCTCTCAGTAGAAATATCTAGAAGGCTTTGTCGACTAGGTCACTGATGGGCCTTTCTCCTTCTTCTAGATGTGAACCTATTACCCATCAATAATTTGTTGATGACACTATTTTGATGGGTGAATCTTCTGTCTGTTAAGTCAAAACTGTGAAGGGGTTGATTGAGGCTTATGAGAAGGTGTCTCGTGAATGTATTAATCTTCCTAAGAGTCAATTTTTTTCCTTAACACCCCCGAAGCTCTACAGTTGAAGCTTACTAGGATTCTTGCATGCAATATGGGTGAGCTCCCGTCTACTTACTTGGGGCTTCCTTTGTGTTTTTCTAAGATCTGAATTCCTTCTCGCTAGGTCTATTGGATAAATTTAGTAGAAATTTGGAAGGTTGGAAAGGGGTGCTTCTTAGGACCAGGCAGGGAAGGTGCAATTCATTTCCTCTACTCTTCAAAATTTTCCTCTATATGCAATGAGCCTTTTTAGAATTCCTGTCAAATTTGAAAAGAAAATGGAACAAATAATGAGAGATTTTTTGTGGTCAAGTGTTGAAACCAAAGCTAGAATTCCTCTTGTGGCTTGGGACTTGATTTGTAAACCAAAGAAATGGGGTGGTCTTGGTATTAGAAATTTAAAATATTTCAATAAGGATCTCTTGTTGAAGAATGTTTGGAGGCTCCTTAATGGGGAAGCAGGGTTGGCTACCCTGGCTAGTAATAAATATTTGCATGGCTTTGGGAGATCCTAGAATATGCTGACCTCTAACAATATTCCTTTTGGTTCTTGTTTTTGGAGGAATATTGTTCCTTGCAGGGATTTGATTGCTAATGATGTTAGATGGCTGCTAGGTGATGGTACCATAATTCTCTTTTGGGAGGATGTTTGTTGTGACTTTTAAACCTTAATCAATCTTCCCTAGGATCCTCCCATTATTCCTATTTGCAAATATCTCTTTGGCATTAGAGTGGCAAATTATTTTCAAAATGGGGAATGGAAAAACTTTGAGGATTGTGAACCAACATTGAAGGTTCTAAAGGACTTCTTGTGCAATGTTCATATTCCCATTTTTCCTAGGTTGGATAGGGTTGTTTGGGATCCCTATGCTAATGGTAATTTCTCGGTGGCTTCCACCTTTATTAATTTGCTGGAAAATCCTGATTCTCTCCCTTTCTAAGGGACTTTATGGAACAAGAAGTTGATCTCTAAGGTGAATGTCTTCTTCTAGCTGCTTAAGCAAGGTAAAGTCTTAACACAAGACAATCTCTGTAAAAGGGGATTTTCTATTCTTAATAGGTGTGCTCTTTGTGAATCTGATGTTGAGTGTGCTTTCCATATTTTTCTTGGGTGCAATTTTTCCTCTATTATTTGGAGTAAATTTCTTGGTCTTTGGAATCTGGATTGGGTCTTTCCAGATTCCCTTGATAAATTTGTTGACTAGTGGAAGTGCCCCTCCACCTCCCCTATTCTCTGATGGATTTGGGACCTTATGGCCCTGCATATTGCATGGGGGTTATGGAAAGAACAAAATAACATAATCTTTCATGATTCTAAGCTCAAAGTTGGCAGCCTTTTCATCAAGAATCGTCAAGCAATTCTGAAGAATTTTTCTTTCATTGGTTTTGAGTCATCTCGTTGTACCACTGCTGCGTGTTTGACTTGGTGTGACCTCTTGGTGATTTCTAATTGGAAGATCCCCTCTATTCCTGCTACGAATTCTAAATCCAACTTAAATGCTAGATTGAGTACTAAGTGGTAGCCACCTCCTTCAGGGTGGGTTAAAGTTAATTTTGATGGGGCAATGAAGGGTAACCCTAGGCCTGTAGGATGTGGGGGATGTTGAGGAATGAAGATAACAGACTCTTAGGTGTAGTGGAACTCCCATTGGGAAATTGGACAAATCACTATGCTGAGGCGGAGGCTACGTTTATAAGCATAAAATATGTTGTGGATAGGGGTTACTCTAAAATATGGGTTGAAGTTGATTCCTTAAATATAATCAACTATCTTCATGGGACTCATAAGCCTAGTTGGAATGTGGATCAATTAATTAAGGATACTATAATCATGTTAAGTTCTTATGAAGAGACCCATGTCTCTCACATTTTTAGAGAAGAAAACTCATTGGTAGATTTGTTTGCCAATGAGGCTATCAAGTTAAATGAGTATTGTGTGTGGGAGGAGGGATTGATCCTTCCTGAGAGAGCTAGGATCTTAATGAAAAATGATGGCATTAGATGAGTTGATCCGATGGCAACATTCCATCTTTAGTACCAATTCCAGACTCACATGCTTTGTGGGTTTTGTTTGGATTGTTGGCATTCAATTGACTGATTATTGCAAGGGTTTTCTTCTTCTGATATTTGAAGAGATGGGTGGTGATAGAAGTTGAATAGAGCACTACTCTTATGTAGGCCTAAGGAAGGAAAATAAGCTATGGAAGATTCTTCGCCAAAGGGAATTTTACATCGTTTTTAGAAAGATTGCATGGGCATGACGCAAATGTGTCGACAAAAGTTGTTTCTTGTTGGCATAACCGTAAGCTTCAGAAAAAGGGTCTGGAAGTGGATGTAAATGAGGAGCTGATTGCTACTTTAACTGGGATGTCGATGGTTGGCTGTAAGTTTTACAAGGACAAGAAGAGAAATGAGGAAGCAATGGCACAACTCTTCAAAGATGACAAACATAAAAAATTGATTAAGATGGAAAGTTGTGGCTATGAGTGAAAATCCCTCAAGAAGATATGGGAAAATGTTGTGGAGGTGCTAATGTGCTATGTGACCTTGGAAGGATGGTTTACTACTATCCTAGGCCACCATTTCACTCTATTAAATCATTTTAGGCATGGGTTTTTTATCTCCTTTCCATTTTTTATGTTGTCTTCCATGGAGGTTTCTATTTATGCTCACTTAGAAAATAGGAGGGCTATGATCCTCCATGAGGGTCTCATTCTTTTAATCATGGAGCATGTTAAATATTTTCTCCCTTCCCCTGCTATTAAAGGCAAGGAGAAGATTCTGAGTGAAGTCTCTGGTTCATCTGGTTCGGATACCAGCATTGCTGATGAAGAGGAGTGGAATGCAGAGGATGATGATGGTTCCCCACCCCCTATGACTACCTCCTTGAAAAAGATGAAGAAGGGTAGCCTTAAAAGAAATCAGGCAACTAAGTTCCTTGTTCTGTTTGATGGTGAGGATACGAAGGTGGGCTCGGATGAGTCCTCTCCCAGGAATGTGGATTTGGATGTTGGCTAGGGAGAAGCCGAAGGTGGAGGTAATGAGGAGGGTTTGCAAGAGAATGTGCTAGCAATGGAGGCAAAGGATAAGTTGAGGAGGGCATCCAAATGCATTGCCAAATTGAAGAACCATGCCACAAAAGTTATAGATAAGGACACCAAGGTGATTGGTGAGGAGAAGGTTTCTGGCAATAAGGTGGTGGAAATTGATGACTCCTTGGTTTGTAGCATGCCCAATGTGGAGTTGAAAGAGGAGAATAAGGGTTAAAATGAGGAGGAAGTTGAGAGGAAGAGTGCTAATTCAAAGCCTATAAAGGTAAAATCCCCTTTTTGAGGACTTTTCTTATGATGATTCTACCTCAATGTTTGAGCTACTAGACATGGCTAGGGCTGGGGCCACTGGAACTTTTAAGTTAGCTAAGTGGACTCTTTAGGAGTTTAATAAGGTTAACATTAAAATAAGGGGTTTGAAGGAAGACATGAATAATATACCAAAAGGCTTTGTACCAGATATTTTGATCGACATAATTGTGGACCTTGAGGGTTCCTTCCTTGACTTCAAATCTTTGTGTGAAGAACGATTGGTTGGTTTAGAAGCCAAGATACTAGATACTAATGCAGACATAAAGAATATTCTCCATGTGTGTCACATTTTAGTGAAGAATAGTGCAGACTCTTTGGAAGTCCTGTTCTGAAAGATTAGTGAGCTAGGGAGGACCAATTATATTTTCTGAGTTAATGGAGAAAGAGCATTCATCCAAAGGAAAAGGAAAAAAGGGTATGAAAGATGATGGTAAAGGTCATGCTATTAGAGGGTCTGTTGATTGGAAAAGGTCCTTCGAAGCTGAGAAGAAAGAGTTGATGGACATGGTTGAAATGCATAGGAGCCAGAAGCTTGAGGTGGCCAACACCTTGAGCAGTATGAAATAGTATTCTGCTCTCTTATTGTCTGCAGTTTGTTTTCTACTAGGTCTTAGTTTATTTCCTATTGTTTTGAAGTTTTGTTGTTGTTGGGTGTTGTTGTTAGTTTACTGTTTTATCTCTTGTGCAACACTCTATTTGTTTTGTTATTTTGGGTTCTAGTATGTTGCTGGTATCTTTCTGTTGTATCTTTTAAGCAACATTTTATTTCCTAAGTTGTAAAGGGTTTCGGGTCCCTTCAAACCTGTTTTTCCCGTATAATCAAAACATTTAAATACTAATCTAATTGAAACTATCGGATTAATTTTCAATAAACTATGAGAACTAATTTTATGTCTCTGACACCTAGATTAGGTTAACAAGTCGAAAGTAATTAAAAGCCTAGTAATTTTAAATAAATAATTACTCATTTTCTTTTAAGAATTTTATAATTAAACAATTAAGTAATCATTTAACTTGAACAAGAATTAAATAATAGATTAAAACATAAACTAAATCAACAATAATACAATTTACTATTCTAAGCGAATTATTGTATTTAAATCATTAATTTCCTAAAATTCAATTACAAAATAGAATTCTATAAGACAAATAACTAGATATAAATAAATTAACCTAGATTAAAGACTGCAAAGACTATATTCACAAATTTATGAAAAAGATTTATATTTAATCCAAAACTTTTGCCTAACTTAATTCAATTTTTCCCATATATGTTATTAATTATATTTTCTCGAATGTACTCATTCCATTTACATTATTAATTGATATGAGATTCTTGATTCCAAGTGTTTAATTAATTAGCAACTAATTTTTGGAACTCACAACAACTTATTAACTGCTTTTTAAAGACATGATAATGGCGGAATTACAAATTACTATTTGGTTGAATGGGGGCACTTCCATGGAGGGGGCCAAATTACAAATCGAACCCTATCTTTCCTTTACAATTTTAAGCCTTAATTTTTTTATTTTTTTTATTTTGTCAAATGAATATTTTATGTTATGCATTTTTAAATTTATAATTATTAATAATTAAATATATTCTATATGCTATTTACATTATAATTTTATTAATAGTAAACATATAAATCATAAATATTTTATTTTAAAACATATATTTAATTAAATAAATTTTACATATCTATATGTTTATAATTATACATATAAATGTATAAATAAGTATTCATATATTCACATATTTTTGTCAAATATATTATAATTGGAAAGTATATTTATGTATAAGTGTAAAGATGATTAGACAACCTTTTAACATTACTTAAATCATATATTTTTGTATTCATTTACAAAGTTAAATTCAAATTTAAAAATATAGAATTAGTGAATTTCCTTTGTAAGTGTTTTTATTGATAAGCACATGGATCAAGATGTTATTTAGAAAGAAATCTTAAATACAACTTAACTCTCCAAAAGAAATGTTTTCTTTTGAATCTATTACCTTACACTCATTATGATTAATCTTCCATATAATCCAATCACTACTAACTTAAACTTGTCCAATTAAGGAAAAATATATCTATCTCCTTCCCAAGCCATACTAGAAAATGAATAATTAGATCATTAGTTTCCTTAGATTGTTTTTGATAAGATAAGAAACATTCACTATGTATTGTATCCATTACATGAAATGCCCGCAGGGCCAAAAAGGAACCAAGTTCAAAAAAATATTATAGAAAACATACTAAAAATTGTATACACCTAAAAATGGTATGGATAAATCTAATTAATTAAATACATTTATTTGATTAATTAATCTTTTAATTCATCTACTATTAAATGAATAGAAATATTTATTTATATAGTTCATTATCTTAATTCTTCTATTTTCATCATATTCTTCTAATTCTTTCATTTTAATTAAATAAACAATTTCACATAGTTGTTTTATTTAATTATCAAATTATTCTCTCTTAATTGAATAAATTAAATCACAATGTTTTATTTAATAATCATATTCCTCTTTTATTAAATAAACAAGTTCAAATATTTGTTTTATTTAATATTTCAATTTCCTTCAATTCCAATTTGAATAATTATATTATTCCTCCAAATAGAATAAATCAATTAAGCACATGTTTACAGCTTATTCTCAACCAAAATTAAAAGTTTCAATTAAATTTAATTATGCTTTATCCTTTCAAGAAAATTTGGAACAGTCCCGGGAGACTTGGCTCCCTTCCTCTTTCTCTTCCTAGTCTCTTGGAAGAATTCCTTATCCTTTCACCATTATCTTCCCCAACAAATTCATTCTTCACCATTGATTTATCCAGATTGAATCTCAACCCTTGCTTGCTGCCACATCACAATTGCCTTTCTGAAATCTATAAATACAACTTTCAACTACAAGAAAAGGACCCCACTTTTGAGCAAAGAAACTCTGCAAAATTATATCTAAAGTATTTGAGCAATTTAGCATATAGCAATCAACATTTCTTATCATTTAGCTTAGCAATCATGGCATTTGTAATTGTATATCACATAGTTTAGCAATGGTTACACGTTTTAAAATGGGTACCTGTTTCTAAAAAGTTTTTTTTTTTTAAATAATCAAGAAAATAAAGAATGCATATGCATTTTGTAATGTGTACACATTTTTAAAATTTAAAATTCCCAACCCACATGCTGCCTCAATTTTAGGCTTGGGAAAGGCTTGGAAATTTGAGCCTTAGCCTTTGACCTGCAACTAAAAAACTAAGAAAAATTGAAGAAGAATGTCCAACTTTGGCAATATGGCTAATGGACTTTTTTTCTAAATCAATCTATAAAATTAAAACCCATTAGAGAACACGATGTATAATTTCCAAATATATAATTTCTATTAATATTGGATTATGTTTGCTTTTTTTTAATTAATTTCTAAGCAAACTAGTCCTTAAACTTGAAATATCAGGCTTTTTTTGTTTTTTAATAACTTTTTTTTGGTTATATGGCATCAAACTTTAGACAATTCTCTACACAATGAAAAAAAAAAGATTCAAAAAATGTTTAGTTTAGGTCCAATTATGTTGTCTGTACACATTGATTTTAAAAACAACAATTAAGGCCAATAAAAATTCAATAAAAAAAATATTCAACAAAAAATTACAAAAAAAAATCCACATCAATCTTCATGTTGTTAGCTCTCTTTTACCAAAATTAATTAACAAAATAATTTTATTTGGGTTAAAAAGTGGTGTTCATACACGTGCTTGGTATGGTAAAAAAACAGGGACTTTTAAAAAGTGGTTTTTATAGATCCCTATCAAAATTTAATTTATATAGTTTGGGTATTTGAATAATTTACATATTTGGAAACAAGATTCAAAATGATAAATTTCATTTTACTAACTTTTTTTAAGATTCATTGTGTAAATGCCTCAAAATTTCAGTCCAAGTCTAACAAATTCTAAAAAATAGCAAAAACACTTCCACTTTTTGAGCTTTTTGTGTACCCAACTTCTTGCATCAGCCCCAATCATATAGCTTTCATATCATATAGCTTTCAATATCAATCATTCCATTATCATAGCTTGAATATCATTTAGCAATCATATAGCATATCATTCTCATTCACCAAGTTGTCATTTTGATAGTCATAGTGCAAACAAATCTAAGAGCCACTTTGACTTATCAAATCCTTGGAGTTAGAGAGTGATGGAACAAATTTAGATATTTGATTATGCTTAATTAGATTAAATATATCATTTGAATTCTCTAATAATGTTGCATTGAGAAGTGTTGTTTATTTACTCATACTTTTACACCACTTACATTTTGGTGCCCATCGTGGGGCTCAAACCCCAAATTTCAAAGTTTTCTGGAAAAGTGTACTCACAGGCTTTTGACGTGTTATGTTTTATGCAATTGCGTAATATTACAGTGCATTCAATAAATCTTTTACCGCATCGACATAATAACACAATGCTTTGACGGAATAGCCTAGCGATTTCAAATTCTGTTATAACACATAGAATATTTTTCCTAGTGCATAGATAGTTCATTTAGCACATTTGAGTTTTAGTGCATATGATTAAAAGCTTAGCACTTTGGACTAGTTTTGCAGGAAATTCAAATTTTCGATATTGATCTTTGACTTTTGTGTTGCAGGTACGAAGAATGCTTGTTAAAGACAGTTTGTTGAAAACATTTACACCAGTCAAAGAACAAAATATCTCAAATTAATAATGATGTTTGCAGGGTTTTGAACTTTATTATTGCTTTTTGTTACTTAAGATGGGCATATAGCTTAAGTAAAGGATAATTGAACCCCTATTTTTTGTGTTTGAAGTGATAGGCCTATGCTCCCCCATTTACTGGGTGATCAAAATGCCAAACTCACTTTTCATGCTTTATTAAATCCTTTAGAGGGTCTGTCGTAGTGGGAAAAAGTACTCACCCTACGGGAACGACCTAAGTGGGAACAACCAAAGCCAGGTTTTCCAACCCACTCTAATCAAAAGCAGATTTGGGGAAAGTCCAAATTCGATGGAAGTGTGCAAGATACCATCCCCAAAATATTTGTTCTAAAGATTGGGAGGTCTCTTGAGGGAGTATATCAAATGCCACTACTGAATGGATACCCTATCTACGAACCTTAAGTTAGAATCTCACTGTGTCAGTTTCTGAACACTTTTTATACCATGGTGCAAGGGGAGGGAAGAATCTGCCCCCAAGAGACTCACCATATAAATATTAGAGACCCTGGCCAACAGTGGAGGATTTGACTCTAGCTAAGACTCAGGAAAGGAAAAAACATGGGCACCCTCTAGGGGTGACATGGCTGTGTGAGTTGACATATTTTTAAGATATGGGTTGTGGTGTTCTAAGTGAGCTACTTGAGATAGAAATATGCTTGAACTATCTTTATTTGTGTCAAACCAGTGGAAATTGAAAGAATCAGACCTAATTCTAGAACACTCACTACATGTTTAAAGCGTAGATTTGAACAACTATTTTACAATCTGGCTTTTGTGTGTGAAGTTATTGTTCAAAAAGAAATCATCCAAATCAAAATTAATTAAAGCCTACAATTTCCAAAAAAATAGATCAGTTACCATATCAGTAATCATAACTTTATATCCTAGAGATCATCATTTACTGATTTAAACTAGAGAAAATCAAAATAGACTGTCAAAATATAGAATACTGCTAGAATATTGTAAATCTATTTTCAAGAGAATTATCCAATAAAAAAGAAATCAGATCTCATAATCCACTGTCAAAAAAACTAAGAACCATATCATTAATCGACAATTTATAACCTAGAGATAAAAAATTCACTAATTAAATCTAGAAAAACTAGGCAAACTGTCAAAAATTAGAAAACATTTTATAGAATAGTGCACTCACTATCTGCTTTAGTGCATTCAACTTGTTTAATAGCACATCTAGGAATATTTTAGCACACTGGAAGTCTGTTTTAGCACATTGAAACTAAATTTTAGTGAATTGGAGGAACAATCTAGCGCATTGAAGTAACAGTATAGCGCTTTCAATAAATTCTCTGGCACATAGACAAAATAGTGTAGTGCATCCACACTATTTAACGATGCATCTACATATACCTTTAGTGTATTTGTAGAAAATTTTAGTGCATCAGAGGACCGTAATAGCGCATTGACAAAACCAAAATCTAGAGAGCATTCTTCACTATCTGTCAGACTTTAAACATCATAATTTATACTTTTAACATAACAAAATTCTTTCTTAAATCTAAACAGAGTCTTAAACCTGCATAAACTAGACATTACAATTGAAATTTGTTCAAATCAAACCAAGATCCACTATCTAAAAGTGTCTAAATTAAACACCTTTGATTAACAAGTTAAGTTTCAAGATCAGTCATCCTAAATCAAAGAAACAAAGCTTTATAATCAAACCTATCAACTTAGTCTAATCAACAAAATCTATCATTTTGTTTGACCTAAGTTAATATCTTGACACTATACCAAATTAAGATCAAAGTTTATTGAAAACAAGCAACATTCATATGCCCATACAAACGAGGTCACGAAGACTAAGATTTGAAGAATAGGAAGGAGAAATCTAAAGAGTCATGGATGATCGTGAGGAAAATTCATTTAGTAGACTTAATCAAACTGATGGAGATGAAATGACAGAAGAGGAATTGCAAGCTATGCAACAAGATCCTAAGTTTCATAAATTTATGGAGAGAATCTTGGAAAGAGATGGGGAAAAGTATCTTGTCATGCTTGTTGATCTTGGTATCAAAGTTCCAAAGGATTTTGATCTTGATAGATTGAAAGAAACAACCACAAATGCTAAAAATGAAACACAAAATACTAATCAAGTGGTTGCAATGAGACATCAATTACAAACTTTACAACAACAGTTCCAAGACATGCAAACTGGAACTACTAAGAGGTACTTGTTGCAGGATATTTGTCCATATCCTTTTGCTCAAAATGTGAACATAATTCCATTCCCAAAACATTGTGAGTTCCCTAAATATGACAAATACAATGGAAAATCAGACCCTCTTGACCATGTGAGAGAATTTAGAGCTATGAGTTTAGAATTTTCTCATGAGGAAACATACTTGATGAGACTATTTTCAAGGAGCTTAGGTGGACAATGCATGGAGTGGTTTTCTAAATTAACTCCACCAATTAGATCTTTTGAAGATCTTTTCAACAAGTTTATCAATCAATACTCATACAATATACAACATGCAATCATAATGAAAGATCTTTGCAACACCAAACAAAAGAAAGGTGAAACATTTCTCTCATTTTTGCAAAGATGGAGAAGGTTGTTCGCAAGATATCCACGTTCCATTCCTAAACAAAAAAAATGGAACTTTTGATTGACAACTTAAATGATGATATGAGTTATAGGATGGAACTACAATGTCCACCTACATTTGAGAAGATGATAGAAAATGGTCTCAAGATAGAAGAAACTTTGATCAAGAGAGGAATTATAAAAATCTACAATGAACAGTCCAACAATGCAAATTCCTCTAATTAAAAAAACTACAATGACAAGCCCAAGTTTTGGAAAAAATATCAAAATGCTAGGAATAATGTTGTGGTTGAAACAAAAAATACGAAACCAATCTTCAATTTAACAGCAATGAAATCTAAGGAAAATCAAAGCAGCAATCCCAATGCAAATCAAAAAAACAATTCAAACAATGCTAGAACTAAATCATCACCATTCCAAAAGCCCTCAAATCAAAGGAAATTCACACCATTGGGAAAATCATTAGAATCAGCATTAAAGGAACTCATTGATGCCAAACTTATCACAGTACAAGAATCGTGAAATTGGGATCCACAAGTTAAACCATTTTGGTGGAATGATGCCCACTACTATGACTATCATCAGAACAAGGGTCATATGACAAAGGATTGTTGGTAATTGAAAAATGCAATACAAGATCTAATTGATAACAAGAAAGTACTTATAGAGGGACCACAAACAAACAACGATCATGGTTCTTTTAAAAATCCATTGCCTAATTACGAAAAAGGAGAATCCTCTAATACGAATGATAAAGGAAAAAAATTCAACTATTTTTACGACACAAAAATTATCCATATTTTTGTGGTTGACAAACAAACTAACAATGTTGAAATATGTGAAGAACATGATCCTATTGCTGCTGGAAATGAAATAAATGAACTTGTTACTATTGGTAATCTGATTAATGACATGATTGCAGCTGATTATCCAACTCAAAACACATAAATTAATCATAAACATGACATATTATAGCTGATCATTCAATCAAAAACATGTCTACATCTAAAAATCACTTCAATGACTCTAATATCAACAATGAATCAAACCATATAATACCATTATATCTGATTACAAATGTTGTTGTAAATGAAAATCAGATTAATGTTATCAAGATCTGAGAGAAACAAGAGTATCAACCGATCAACGTCACAACAAGGGGCCAAGAAAAAGTAATACTAAAAGGGGCTACATCTAAACCATCTAATAATTATTCTTCAACCAAAACAACTATTGCTCCATCAACTCAATATAGCATAATCGATCAATTGAAGAAGATACCAGCCCAAATCTCAATCTTAGAACTCTTGAAGATATCACCAGGACATAAGGAAATCTTAGAACAAGCTCTTGTTTCCACAACAGTACCCAATAACTTGGAATTTTTCCAATTCCAAGCTATGGTGGGACACTTAACTGCTCCACACTACTTATCATTCTCTAAACAAGATGAATTATCACTAAACCATCCACACAATGTTGCCCTCCACATTGAGGTTCTCATTCATAAACACTAAGTCAAGCGTGTTCTTATAGATGGTGGAGTTGGTTTGAATATTTGTACTTTGAAACTTGTCCATGCACTAGGGTATTCTAAAAATGCTATTGATCCTAGAAGGAAAATCACTATAAAATGCACTAGGGTATGCAAAGGATTGATTGTACTCCCTATCCAAGTAGGACCAATTGTGAGGGATATATTTTTTCAAGTATTGGATAAACAGTTGACTTATAACATACTTTTGGGGCATCCATGGATTCATGACATGCAAGCAGTGCCTTCTACCTATCATCAATGCTTAAATTTTTCAGTCAATGGAAGGGAAATCACTATCCCAACTGATTCAATTAATCCCCAAAAATGCAACATGCTTAAGGAAACTCAAGACACATTTGTACCTCATAATAGGGAAGCTCATACCCAACTCCATCAAACAATGAAAAGCAGTTACATGTTGTATTAAAATGAATTGAGAAGAAGGATCAATCAAAGGATAAAGGTATTGTTTATTCTACACTATCAAACAAGGGAAATCAATTAAATTCTCTATCAAAACAACTTGAGAAGATTCAATTAATAGACAAAGGTATGGGAGAGTATTCCATTCAACAATCTTTGAATCTTTCATAATTGTTGCCTTCTCCAAGGACTTATGGGAAGCCATCAATATCTACACTACAATCATCCCAATCCTCAACAAAATTTGAGGGTACATTTGTAAGAATGGGAAATTTAGAGAATGAATCAGAAGATAAGGCTTTCCTAACTTGGCTATACAAAGATGAGGAGGCTTCTACATCAACAACCCCTAATATTTGGACAGATCGATATGGAAAAGGAAAGACAATCGTAGAGAAAATGGGGTATGAAGGACAAGGTCCCATTGGAAAAAGGAAAGAGGGTGTCATAGAACCTATTCAACCTCTTCAACTTCAAGTGAAGGATAAGACTGGGCTAGGATATATAGGAGAAACTAAAGTAGACACAAAGGAGAAAATTTGTGAAAGAATCCTACAACTAGAGGAAGTTATGAAACATATTCTAATGAGTATGAGTGGGATTCTTTGTCTGAGGAATTGTGTCATGATAAAAAACTTGATATAATACAACGTTATGCTCCAACATGTGATGAGGGACAAAGCTCGGGGACTAGACCCCTTGTGTTTGGATCATAGAATATAGATGACTCAAGTGAACATGGATAGACACCGAGCGAGAAAGACAATATATAAGAGAGTTATATCGTAGACCTCGATCTCGTTATTGAACACCGTGATGATATTGCTATCCTAACCCTCACCACTGTTGAGCTCAACCAATCTAAGGATTCTTTACCACTGCTACACCCTGAGCTTATTGACTAGGACCAAATTGAATCTTCTAATGTCCCTATCTTTGCAAATGATGACACTATTGTTAACTATCTTTGTGTTGATAATCTTGACATGAGTTCTAGTCATAAACCTCATAACAGAAATTCAAGTAGGGAGGGTATCAAATCTTCCAACTGCAAAATTGAAAATGAGAAAAATAGATCTAATGGTGAAAAGCATTCAATGGCAATGTTAGATCTCAAAAAAGTAAAAATAAAGAGTGCATCTGATGGTGAAAACCTCTTCGAGGCATCAAAAGATGGTGGATTTGGCACTCTTCTAGAACATTATCATGAGAGATCATTAGTGTTGGTTGAGCCAACTCAAGCTATCAACATAGGCATGGCTGAAAAAGTGAAAACATTGCATTTGGCAGCATCAATGACTTAACAAGAGAAACCTAAGTTCACTAAATTCTTTGAAGAACACCAAATCAATTTTTCTTGGTCATATTCTAATATGTCAAGCCCAGATCCAGAGCTCTTAATGCATCATCTCTCTTTACCTCCCGGGGTAAAACTAGTCAAGCAAAAGCTAAGGAAAATGCACCTACATATCGCCTTATTGGTCAAATCAGAACTCAAGAAACTATTGTATGCAGGATTCATTAGATCCATTGATTATGCTAAGTGGATATCTAATATAGTACCTATTTCTAAACCAAATGGAAGTATCAATATATGCACTGACTTTAGAGATCTCAACAAGGCATGCCCCAAGGATGATTTTCCATTGCCTAATATCGACATAATTGTAGACTTGATAGCTGAGCATGCCATGTTATCATTGATGGATGGATTTTCTGGTTATAACCAAATTAAGATAGCACCTGAGGATTAGGAAAAGACAATATTCACATGTCCATGGGGAACGTTTTTCTGGAATGTCATGCCCTTTGGCTTGAAAAATATAGGGGCTACATATCAAAGGGCTATGACCACTATCTTCCATGACATGATGCATAATTTTATGGAGGATTATGTGGATGTTCTATTGGCTAAATCATATACTAGAGAAGGACATCTTGAGATCTTAGGAAAAAATTTCACTCGTCTAGAGAAATTCAATGTCAGATTGAATCCTAAGAAATGTGTCTTTGGTGTCACATTAGCTAAGCTTCTTGGATACATTGTTCTAGAGAAAGGTATTGAAGTAGATCCTACTAAGGTCAAAGCTATCATGGAGATGCCACCACCAAGGAATGTCAGTCAACTAAAGTCTCTACAGAGAAGACTACAATCAATCAGAAGGTTTATCTCTTAGCTAGTGGACAAGTGTCATCCATTCAATCACTTGTTGCATAAGAATATATCTTTTAAGTGGGATGAGACATGTGAAACTAATTTCAACCAAATAAAGCAATATCTAATGTCTCCACCTATACTGGTGCCACCGACAGAAGGAAATCCTTTATTACTATATGTTGCAACAACTGAGATCATTTTAGGCACTCTACTGACACATGAAGATTCAAAAGGAAAAGAAAGGGCTATATAATATATTAGCAGAACTCTAAATGGTTACGAGATCAATTACACTTTCATAGAAAAAGCTTGCTTGGTAGTAGTCTTTGCTACCCAAAATTTATGTTGTTAAATGCTAACTCACACAATCAAGCTTATAGCTAAAATTGATCCACTGAAGTACTTGTTAAGTAAAGCTACTTTGATAGGGAGATTGGCCAAGTGGGTGATGCTCTTGAGCGAATTTTATATATAGTATGTAGATTGAAGAGCTATTAAAGGTCAAGTGATTGTTGATCAATTAGCAGAAGCTCCACTACCAAATAATCAACCGATGCACATGGAGTTTCCTGATACAAATTTTCTTGCTATAACAACACAACAATGGATGTTGTACTTTGACGAGTCATACACACAACATAGGGCAGGTGCGAGAATCCTATTCATAACACTGCAAGGACATACAATTCCAAAATCATATAGACTAATGTTTCTATGTACCAACAACATAGAGGATTATGAGGCTTTAATAATTGGTATCAAGGTTGTAGTTGAGTGGAAAATAACAAAGCTACAAGTTTATGGAGACTCATAACTACTTATAAATCAAGTAAATGATGAATATCAGATGAAGGTGTTGGATGTTGTGGCTGCATTGCTGATATGTGTTTGTCATTGATGTCAACACTATCATTCCTATCTACTTCAGATGTTGCATATGTCGAGGATATTGAGAAAATTGTTAAAGGAAGTGTTGTAGGTTGCTAGTGTATTAGTGAAGGTCATGAAGGTTCTTTGATGTGTATGTTGATGTTTGGCTATTGTGGGAAAAAGGACTTGAAGCTGAGTATATCTAATCTATCCGCTAGAATTCTCAAAGGTTCGCATGAACTTTTGATGAAGCTATGAACTGTTGTGATCCAACAGAGTTCCTGAGTAAAGTTGGTGTGATTCTTGCAATATTAGTTATTGTGGATATTTCTCTGATGGTTTTTGATGCTTGTGGATGCTTCTAGATCGTACTCTATCTTTGTGGTACGTCTGCGTTGATCGAAGTGTTCATGGATGATGATTTTTCCTTTGCATGTTCAGTTTTCTTGTTCTTGGCCAACATGGTAAATGTAATGTGTTGAAAATCCTTGATAATCTCAATTTGATTGGTCAACATGCTCGAGAATGTTGATTTGGGATATAACTCAATAGTGGCTGAAAGAGTTTGATTCGCATCATAAATTGATTTGTAATTTGGGTCGACATCATGTATATATTTTATTTCTTTTGAAAGCTGACAGAGTTGTAAATTTTTATTGCAAATATATAAGAGAGTTTGTTTTGAGTGAAGTGAAGAATGTAAGAGTGTGTGCAAGTGTATGAATGCAGATGTGCAAATATTGATCATATCATTTGATTGCAGAGTAGAGTGTGGAGGATTTTGTGTGAAGTGTGAAGAATTTTTTCTGTGCTTTAACTAGAACTGTAATCAAGCTTTGTGGAGAAGTTATTCTTCTGGTTCACCACCTTGTGAATCTAATCTATTTATTTGTAAGGTAGTGAGCCTCCCTTTGTAATTGAGCAATGATCTCTAGGTAGTGTTCCTGAATGCAAGTGCATTCCCCATATTATTCTTAGATTTTTAAGAGGGTATAATTTTGTGGACTAACATCCACTGTGGTTTTTACCCTAACAGGGTTTTCCACGCAAAAAATATTGGTGTTCTTTGTGTCTCATGTGCTATTTGTTTATGGTTAATTTCTAATTCATCAAATCTATGAGTAAGTTAAGTTAAGGTTGAAAAGTTTGGTAAATTTGTGACAACTGATTCACCCCCCCTCTCAGTTGTCTGTCCTTATTTTTCCAACAGAAGGATGACAAGTTGTTGTCATACAAGAGAATGGTGGGCAATTTCAAACAATATTTTATTGAAATTAGATTTGAATAGATACCAAGGGCTGAAAAAAAAGTTGTTGATGCAATGGATATGACTGCATCTCTCTTGTAAATACTAGAAAAGCGAAAATGTTTTGAGTTTATGGTAGAACAAGTGTCCAATCCTGCTTATGATGATCCTGAATCTTGAACCATATGCCATATCATTGACCCTGAAACCTTCATCTATGGAAAGATCTATGCCTACTTAAAAGACAACACCCTTCCATTAGACCTTTCACACAACCAAAAGTGAAACTTTATTCGCCAAGTCACGTGACATACTTTACTATCGAGGTCTTGATGGAACTCTCTTATGATGTCTAGAATCCAACAAATCTGAGATAACTTTACATGAGATTCATCAAGGTATCTGTCCCACTCACTCAAGTGGTTTAACTCTAGTAAAGAAACTCCTTCATTTGGGGTATTACTGGCCAAATATGGAGAAGGATTCCTTTCAGTATGTCAAGAGGTGTCACAAGTGTCAGATCCATAGAAATATTATTCACACACCAGCACAAGAGTTACAACCCTTCACATCAACATGGCCTTTTTGTTAGTGGGGTTTGGATGTGTTAGGAAAAATTTATCCATCTTCATCAAATGGTCACAAGTTTATCATTACAACCACATAATACTTTACCAAATGGATTGAAGTTGTGCCTCTAACAACTATCACAGGAAAACAAATATCATCTTTTATCTTAAATTACCTAATCTATCGGTATGGAGTTTCTCAATCCATTATCACTGATAATGGTAGAACATTTAAGAATCAAGATGTCTAATAATTGTGTGAGAGGTTCCACATTCATCATCATTTCTCAACACTATATTATCCACAAGGAAATGGCCAAGCAGATGCTTCCAATAAAAATATTCTAAAAATCCTAAAGAAAATGGTCAACGACATTGGACGTGATTGGAATGTCCAATTGAATCCTACTTTGTGGGCTTACAGAACTAGAATCAGAACACCTACAAGATCTACACCATATGTCTTGGTGTGTGGATCAAAGGATATTTTTCCCATTGAGGTTTAGATACCATCACTTCAGGTCTCACTGAAGGGAATCATCTCAGATGAGGATTACAGAGTGTCTAGACTGAAAGAGTTGGAGTTGTTGGATGAAATTCATCAAGGAGTTGTGGATCACTTGAAGGAATATTAGCAGAGGATGTCAAGAAGCTACAATAATAGGGTGAAACCAAGAACTTTCCAAGTTAGTGATCCAGTCTTAAAAGAAAACCCCTGTAATCAACAAGATCGAGAGAAGAAGGGGAAATTTGAACCCAACTAGTTAGGTCCTTTCACCGTCATATCAGTCTATGGATCATGTGCTTACCAATTGTCTACACCATAAGGGGACTTGTTTGATGAACCTATCAATAGTATCCATCTCAGAAAGTTCTATACTTGAATCATTCAATGCATGGGTAAAGTCTTGCAAAAATATAAAAAATCATAAAAAAGTCCTAAAAAATGGTCGCCATGATGAAAACCTGGAAAACAGGCATCTTGGTGACAACAAAAAATAAAAAATTTAGAAAATACTAAAAAATTACAAAAGGGAAAATACTAAAAAAAGTGCAATAAAAAAAAGTAGTGAAAACCTGACAAACAGGCTCTATTTGAGCACATATTGGTTATCCATCTTCACCATCATTCTACTTAGCATCAAGAATCTCATATACATGTCATGGAAATGTGGTTGTGTCTCACCCTAGCTTGGGGGAAAAATCCTAAACTCACTGGGGGCAATAAAACTTTGGGCTTAAACAAAATGGACAAACATTAGTATGAAAACATAGCAAGCACATTGATCATAGGAAAATCCAACATTGAAAAAATCATCAATCAATAGAAGATCAAAAAATCCAAATCAAACAGCTTAAATTAATCAATCAAATCAAATCTAAATGGATGATATTATTTTGAATCATGATTTTATCGCTTAGCTTGAATTTTCAAATGTTGTACTTTTGATTTTTGTTATCATATCTTTGGAGCAACTCGATGATGTATTAAACTAGAAAAGCAAGGAAGGAGTATGATTTTTCTTTGTCTATTGTCTGTGAGTTAATCATTACTACTATGTGGATTGTTGCAAGATGTTCTCTACCAAGTATCATTGATGACATTTAGATTCACATAGGGAGGTGGTTAATTCTTGTCTGTTTATGCAAGAAATGCTCAGGTCATCTTAGTTTAATTATACCTAGATGCTTTTGTTCGCTTGCAATATAAAAAATCATGAAAGAAGTACTCAGTTCATCATGGTCTAACTTATACCATTGGTTCTTGTACTCACTTACAACATTTTAAAGGCTCAATGATGATAAAAAGCACACTATATGGATTATCAAAGTGAAAACTTTTGCATATGTAGATTTTTGCATGGTTAAATTAGATTGCATTCATATTAGTTTCACATTTGCAGAGTAGATTTTTTCAAAGCTGACAAAGATTTTCAAAAGCAATGTTACCTCTATCATTTAACAAACTGAGTATACTTGAAATTAAAAAAACATCATCATTTTCATGTAGTTGCATATTCATTTGCATAACACATATTTTTGCATTATTGTATCATTTCATTCATCCGTACATTTGATCATATGTGCATCAGCATACCATATCATTCATTTATCTATACATCACATCATATTTTTGCATCAGAACAATATAAAAAAACAAATCATCATATTTTTGCATAATCATTATCATTTTCATATCATACATGCATTAGATCATAAATATTTGCATCAGAAAATAACATAACGAAATATGCATTACATCTCATTTACATCATCATTTCACATATCATATAAAAAGAAATGGCATTCACATATCATCACATCATCATTATATCAACATCACATGACATATAGAATATGGAAATCATAGGCATCCATCACGAAATCATATAGAATGCATATAGATTAGGAATCTGCCACATATCATATAGAACTCAAAAATCATAATGTCAAGTATACAAAGATGTCTAAATAAATGACAAGAGGTACAATATCAAAATGGAAGTAAGTCAAAATAGGAGTGTATATCATCAAATGTCTTAGAATACAATAAATATCATCAAGACTAACTAGTGTTGCTAGCTCCGGAGGGTGTCGGCCCTATCGGCCTTGTACCTCCACTTGATGGACCTACCCCTGGATCTCTCATATCTCATGGAAGTAGTTGTATCACACCCCTACTAGTAGTCTTGGTGAGGGTATGACTTCCGTACTAAGCATAACTCTCCCAATGCTTTGGTGGAATGGCCTCATGATACTTTAGGTGATACCACTTTGCCTCATGTTCCGAGTGTCGTACCTCTCTGAACTGCTCTACTATTGAGGTACCCTCCACAACTCTCTATAATCTCTCAATAATTCCCTCGGCATGATCAAATCATAATCTAAGGTTGTCCCTCTCTATTGTGAGTGTGGTAATTTGTGCTTGCATCTGCGCCTGGGCTTGTGCCTAAGCTTACGTCTATGTCTGTATCTTCCCCTATGTATGGGCTAGCAAACTCTACAACATCTATACCTGTACCTGTAATGCAACAATTTGTTGTTGTTGTTGTTGTGATGCCACCCCAATATGAACATGCTACTATTGTGTAGCTACCAATGATCGCCTCTTGCAAGGAACTAACAAGTCTAGTATAGGATGCCTACCACCTCTACCACCACCACCCCCATCTCCTCCACCATCACCCTCATCTCAATCATCCCCGTCACTGTCATCATCATCCTCATCACTGCTCTCCACCTCCATCATCACCTCTAGCTCTGGCTTTGACTCTGCCTCCTATTCAACTGCTGTAGCTCTCCTTTTTCCACGTCCATGTCCATGAAATACTACTCTCTCATCCTCATCCAGTATGGGAACTACCTCATCAGGGATTGAGATCCAAGGAAATGGATGTAAAAATAGATGTGTGTAATCCTCTATAACTAGAGCCTCAATCACCTTTGGATGGTACTCCCATATGATCAGTTGTATCCCCTGGTACTCCTATACTATTGCATCATAAGAAAGGGTTGGCCCCCACTCATGTGTATCCATCTGACATCAGGCATAATATGCAACACCCTGTGGCATGCCCTGCACTCGACCATACTGTCTCATAACTCTCTACAATAGGAATCTCTCAATGATAAAAATGGGTCCTCCCCATCAAGTACATGGATTGACACAAATATGACATCTCTATATCATCATTTGGCCACTGCTCACACTCATAGTGGGGCCACCATACTACTAACTCAAGATAATCAAGGGTGTGTTGCCAATACTATAGTTTACCTAGTCTATGTTGGACAACTATACCAGAGCACCCATGCACATACGGTCTCCCAGGTGTCCACGATACATCTATCTCAGGATGCGTGATGGAGATATGTTCCCACGCCCATATCTATAATAATGTAACTCCTACTGATAAGTTGTTCCCTATGAGGTACACAACTTGAAGTAAATCATGATAAAGGTGGGAAAGCATGCACATACCCCAAGCATATCTAGTCTGATGCATGATCATCTATTCGAGGATGCGACCCCAACTGACTGACAGTCCCTTCAACCTACGGTCGGGACATAGGAAACCACCAAGAAATCCTGCAAGCATTGATGAAAATGTAGCATATGCATTGACCATATCTCTCCAAGGAATCCAATACCTGCATATATGGTCATCCTAGAATACTCTCCTCAAGGAATTTGTCCCACCTTGCTCGGTAGAATCATATAATACAAGCTCTCCTACGACGGGTATCGTCAAAATGTGCCATACATCCTTCGATGTAACTGTCATCTCATTGGTAGGAAGGTGGAAGGTGTTATGCTCACTATGCCACCTCTCTATGAGTGTTGTCATCAAACCCCTGTTGATCCTAACTTGGGGCATATCAAGAAGGGAATCCAAACCACATCGTACAATCACAGTTGTCATAGGCTACGCCAGTTGAGGTATCAAATTGAATGTCCTCGGAAAGTGCTCACAAATCTATAGATTCCTAAAATGCTCCTATCATCACAAACAAATTGCAAATTAGTAATCTTCTCAATCAATCAAAATCAGTTAGCCTATCAATCTAATCACCTCTGGTGAGACTTTGATCAAATCTCACGAGCATCTATCAATCTATCAATCAACCTCACTTATCATGAGGTTAATCAATCTATTATTGCACCTCGCCTATCATGAGGTCAATGAATCAAATCAACTTCGCCTATCATGAGGTTTATCAATCAAACTATAATTAATTCTCGCCTATCATGAGGATAATTATCATCAATCAATATCAAACCTCACCTATCATGAGGTTAATCATCTAATCTATCAGAATCATGAATTGAAATCAAATTTGAGGCTGACGTGATAAAAAATTGTCAAAATCATGGAGTTTACTGGCAATTTACATTTTTCTAACTTCAAAGCACTAAAAAAATGTTTCAATGTGCTAGAGAAGTCAATGCGCTATTAAAACTCATCAATGCGCCAAAATAGGTGGTCATTGGGCCATATTAGTCTATGTGCTATTTTGGGAGATTGATGCGCTATTTCAGGAATCTAATGCGCTATTTCGGTGAAAGTGCCATTCCAGGACATCAATGCGCTAATCTAGGGTTTGAATGCACTAATCTAGTCAATGTGCTAATCTCTCCTATGAATGCGCTAAATTATCTACTCTAAGCGCTAATTTGGTATATGTGCTAATCTACACAATCAAAGCGCTAGAAAACCTAACCTATGCATTATTTCTATGGAAGCACTAAAATAGAGATCCAAAGTGTTACATCGGGCTTCTAAACCACTAAAAAAATTGAAAAATGATTCAAACATTTAAAAAATGAGGAAAATTCAAAATGCATGAATTATAAGGAGGTTTATAGCATACATACCGGAGGTCCATATGCAGTCGGGTGGTTGTGTCGTCTCGCGCGCTCGAAATAGTGAGTGGTATGAGATCACCATTTTGCTCTCACTCTAGAATTTTCAAAACTCAATATGCACAAATGAATTGGATAATCAACTTTTTGAGATTTTATAGCTAATTAAGTGGGATTTTTGACTTTTTAAAAATTTTCATTGCTAGCAGCAAAATTATTCTTTGAAGCAATATGTAAACACATCACTTCAAAGAGAGGCAAAATGTATACACCTAAAAATGGTCTAGATAAATCTAATTAATTAAATGCATTTATTTGATTAATTAATCTTTTAATTCATCTACTATTAAATAAATAGAAATATTTATTTATATAGTTCATTATCTTAATTCTTCTATTTTCATAATATTCTTCTAATTCTTTCATTTTAATTAAATAAACAATTTCACATAGTTGTTTTATTTAATTATCTAATTATTCTCTCTTAATTAAATAAACTAAATCACAAAGTTTTATTTAATTATCTTACCATTCTCTCTTAATTAAATAAAATAAATCACAATGTTTTATTTAATTATCATATTCCTCTTTTATTAAATAAACATGTTCAAATATATTTTTTATTTAATATTTCAATTTCCTTCAATTCCAAATTGAATAATTTTATTATTCCTCCTAATTGAATAAAACAATTAAGCACATGTCTATAGCTTATTCTCAACCAAAATTGAAAGTTTCAATAAAATTTAATTGTGCTTTATCCTTTCAACAAAATTTGGAACATTCCCGGGAGACTTGGATCCCTTCTTCCTCTTTTTCTTCCTAGTCTCTTGGAAGAATTCTTTATCCTTTCTCCATTATCTTCTCCAAAAAATTCATTCTTCACCGTTGATTTATCCATATTGAATCTCAACCCTTGCTTGCTGCCACATCACAATTGCCTTTTTGAAATGTATAAATACAGCTTTCAGCTACAGGAAAAGGACCTCACTTTTGAGCAAAGAAACTCTACAAAATTATATCTAGAGTATTTGAGCACTTTAGCATATAGCAATCAACATTTCATATCATTTAGCTTAGCAATCATGTAATTTGTAATTGTATATCACATAGTTTAGAAATCATATAGCTTTTATAATCAATAGCATAGCTTTCATATCATATAGCTTTCAATAACAATCATTCCATTATCATAGCTTGCATATCATTTAGCAATCATATAGCATATCATTCTCATTCACTAGGTTGTCATTTTGATAGTCATAGTGCAAAAAAAATTGAGAGACACTTTGATTTATCAAATCCTTGGATTTAGAGAGCAATGAAATGAATTTAGAGATTTGATCATGCTTAATTTATCAAATCTTTGGAGTTAGACCCCAATAAATCCTACAAGAACTGATGGAAATGTAGCATATGCATCGACCATATCTCTCCAAGGAATCTAATACCACATATATGGTCATCCTGGAATACTCTCCTCAAGGCATCTATCCCACCCTACTCGGTAGAATCATATAATACAAGCTCTCCTACGACGAGTATCCTCAAAATCCATACATCCTCCGGTGTAACTGTCATCTTGTCAGTAGGAAGGTGGAAGGTGTTATGCTTGCTATGCCACCTCTATGTGAGTGTTGTCAACAAACCCCTATTGATCCTAACCTGGGGTATATCAAGAAGGGAATCCAAACCACATCATACAATCACAACTGTCTTAGGCTACGCTAGCTGAGGTATCAAATCAAATGTCCTCAGATAGCGCTCACAAATTTGAAGATTCCTAAACTACTCATATCATTACAAACAAATTGCAAATTAGTAATCTTCTTAATCAATTGAAATCAATCAATCTATCAATCTAATCAGCTCTGGTGAGACTTTGATCAAATCTCGCGAGCATCTATCAATCTATAAATCAACCTCACTTATCATGAGGTTAATGAATCTATTATTGCACCTTGCCTATCATGAGTTCAATGAATAAAATCAACCTCACCTATCATGAGGTTTATCAATCAAACTATAATTAATTCTTGCCCATCATGAGGATAATTATCATCATTCAATAATCAAACCTCACCTATCATGAGGTTAATCATCATCTAATCTATCAGAGTCATCAATTGAAATTAAATTTCAAGCTGACGTGATCAAAAATTAAAAATCATGGAGTTTACTGATAATTTACATCTTTCTGACTTTAAAGTGCTAAAATAGTGTTTCAATGCACTAGAGAAGTCAATGTACTATTAAAACTCATCAATGTGCCAAAATAGACAGTCATTGTGTCATATCAGTCTATGCGCTATTTTGGGAGACTGATATGCTATTTCAAGAATTTAATGCACTATTTCGGTGAAAGCGTCATTCTAGGACATCAATGTTGATGCAAGAGAATCCTTGGGTCATGGCAATCTTGCATCATCCAAAAATATTTCCATTTCAGTTTGTCTCTGTTTTCCTAATTCAAGTTGGTAGATCCGGTAGCTCTTCATGTTTGCTCGTCAGACCTCATGGAGTTTTGCGTACATTGTGGGCATGTTCATTTACCTTATTCCAGATTTTGAGCGAGATTGGTTTCTTTCTTGGCAAGTTATCACTTCCGGAATATTTGGCAGTTTTCTGATCCAACACCATAATAGTTTTAAGGACCAATGGCTAGTTGGATCATTCTTTTTTGTTCACGGATCATGGCGGTGTGTTTCTAAATGTTCTTTGAGGTGTCCCCAACCTTTGTTTGGGTCCACACTTCATTAAATGCATTCATTGAAAAGTAATTCAAGATTTGAGGCCAACCTATTCTTGGAACCATTTTATTTTTCCTCTTTGGAAATTAATTTAAGTTGTTAGCCAACACAGATTTATCTAGCCTTGTGAATGTATATAAAGCATTTTATTTGATCATGTGAAGGTATTGAATCCAATGAGCAATCAAAGTAGAGGAAGTAGGGCTAAGCAGTGCTCTGTAGATTTTTACTCACTTGAGGAGCATGTAGGAAGATGGCTATTTGAGCATGTTGTAATTAGGCCTATGAGCCGAAATTTGTAAGTCTGGATGTTTCCAGCTAGCTATAATTGAGTTATCTAATAATGAGAATTTTTTCATTTGTGTTTTCATCAAATTTAAGTGTTGCTTTCATTGTGTGACTCTTGCTGCATGGTTTGGACTGTTCTCTTTGAGGACCCTCCGACCGTGGCTGCATCAGTTGGTATTAGAGCAGGTTTGCGAACTTGTGAATCTGGAGATGAGGGAAGGTTGCAAACTTTTCAATCTAGAGATGAGAGCTAGTCGCAAACCTTGAGTAGGTGATGGTCCTTGAGGCATTCCTTGGGGTGAACAAAGCGCCAACTGGAGGTAGGCTATAGGTGTGTTCAATAGATCGCTAAGAGAGAGGAAATTGAAACCCTACAGTCAGATCACCAAGTTGAGGAAATTGCACTGAGGAGAGATGCCACCAAGAAGGATGAACCCTAGAAGAATGGAGTAGATGATGGAAGAATTTAAGAATGAGTTAATAAATGAGATCTAGAACCTCTTGGGTGGTTTGAGGAGAAACCCTGACCCGAAGGATGAATATGAAGAAGCTGCAGAAGAGCTTGAGACTATAAATACTAATGGACCGACAGATGAGGGAGAAGAGATATTTTTGAGGGAAATCACACAAGTAAGTAAAAGTCATAAGTTGGAAGTTTCTAATTTCTCTGGTACATTGAATCTAGAAGACTTGATAGACTAGATAGGAGAGTTGGAAGACTACTTTGAGTTGGAAGATGTTAGAGATCCTTTGAGGGTTAAGTTAGCACAAACTAAGTTGAAAGGACATGCTGCCTTATGGTGGAAAAAGTTGAAGAAAGATAGAGTAGAAAATGGTGAGATGAGGATCACCTGGTAGAGACAGATGGTTGCTAGGTTGAAATTTAAATTTGTCCTAGAAGATTATGAGTTGGAGATGTTTAAGAAGTTGTAGAACCTGAAGTAGGACATGAGTGTGAAGGAGTATATAGAATAATTCTACAAGAGGACAATAAGATTTGGACATAGAGAAATGACTAGGGAGAAGGTGGCTAGATATATAAGGTGAGGATGCCTTTCAGTATTCTCTTAAGGCTGAAGATAAGGTGAAAAAGAGACAACATTCCCCTAGAAGGAAGGAGAGATAGATGAGCGGTGGCAAGGAGAAGAAAACAAGTGAAGAAGAACCTAGACCTAAGTGGAGTAAAGAATCTAATCAGAAATTGAAGGGGAGAGGAAATAGCAGTAAATATTACTTTGGAAAATGTTTCAAATGTGGAGAATTTGGAAATAGATCTTTTGATTTTCCTGAAGGATCAAGTAGAGGAACTGGTAGGAAGAGTTGTGTAGCACATGAAGAGTAGGTAGCTGAAGAAGGGATAGAGCCTGAGCAAGGTGAATCTCTGATGCTTAGAAAGGTTTTGATGAACAAGGAAGAGATTAAAACTTCATAGAGGAAGAATATTTTCTGGACTATATGGAAATGAGGAAGTAAGTGTTGTAATATTATTGTGGATAGTGGAAGTACTAATAATTTGGTATCTGAGGAGATGGTGGAGAAACTTGTTTTGAGGAAGTTTCTGCATCCTTGTCCTTATAGAATAAGTTGGTTGTATACTGATCATGTGGTAGAGGCGAAAGAGTAGTGTTGGGTGAACTTTAACATTGGCTCTTTTAGAGATGAAGTTTTGTGTGATGTTTTTTCTATGAGTGCCTGTCATGTTTTATTGGGAAGACCTTGGCATTTTGATAGAGGAGCAATCTATGATTGTAGGAGAAATCTGATTACTATAGAGAAGGATGGAAGTATACTTTGGCTTGCCTAAAGAAGATAGAGGAGGGAGTGAGGAACTTGAGCCTGGCGAAGAGTTTTAGTGCTAGGAATCAGGATGCAAAGGTTATACAGAAGGGTGCAAAGGATTTGAAAGAGTTCTGTGAATAAACCAAAGAGTAAGGTAGTACCAGCTGGAAGGAAAGACATAATTGTACAGCAGAAGACTCTAGCAGCAGTTGAGAAGACAGTTAAGATGAAACCCTGTAGGAAGGGAGGGACAAATAGATAGAAGAAGAAAGGTGGTGGAAGGTGCTCCTTACTACCTTGTGTAGATATGAAGCAGAAATGTGGATAGGAGGATGATTTGAAGGATCTAGCAGAAGAAAGGAGAAAAGACAGGAGGAGGAGAAGTTCAGATAGAGAAGATGTTTGGATCAAGAATGAGCATGGGATCTACATCCTAAATCCAGTTTGATGTTCATGATTTCCTCTCATAGAACATCTTTTCTCACCTGGGGTGTCTAATGTAGGAGCATCCTTGGGTTGTGACAATCTTGCATCATCCAAAAATATTTCCATTTTAGTTTGTCTTTGTTTTCCTAATTCGAGTTGGTAGATTCGGTAGTTCTTCATGTTTGCTCATCAGACCTCGCAGATCTGTGCATACATTGTGGGAATGTTCATTTACCTTATTCCATATTTTGAGCGAGATTGGTTTCTTTTCCGACAAGTTATCGCTTCTAGAATGTTTGGCAATTTTTTGATCCGACACCAGAATAGTTTTAAGGACCAATGGCTAGTTGGATCATTCTTCATTGTTCACGGATCATGGAAGTGTGTTTCTAAATGTTCTTTGAGGTGTCCCTGACCTTTGTTTGGGTCCACACTTCATTCTATGCATTCACCGAAAAGTAATTCAAGATTTGAGGCCGACCTGTTCTTAGAATTGTTTTATTTTTCCTCTTTGGAAATTAATTTAAATTGTTGGTTGACGCGAATGTCTCTGGCCTTGCAAATGGATATAAAGTATTTTATTTGATCATGTGAAGGTAGTGAAGCCAGTGATCAGTCAAAGTAGAGGAAGTAGGGCTAAGTAGTGCTTTGTAGATTTCCGCCCACTTGAGGAGCATGTAGGAAGATGGCTATTTAAGCATGTTGTAATCAAGCCTACGAGTTGAATTTTGTAAGTCTGGATGTTGTCGGTTAGCTATAATTGAGTTATTGAATAATGAGAATGTTTGCATTTGTGTTTTTATCAAATTTTTGTGTTGCTTCCGTTGTGTGACTCTTGCTGCACGATTTGGATTGTTCTCTTTGAGGACCCTTCAATCGTGGCTACATCAAATGCACTAATCTAGGATTTGAATGTGCTAATCTGGTCAATGTGATAATCTCTCCTACAAATGCACTAAATCATCCACTCTAATCCCTAATTCAGTATATGCACTAATTTGTCCTATCAAAGTGTTAGAAAACCTAACCTATGCGTTGTTTCTATGGAAGCGCTAAAACAGATATCCAAAGCGCTACATCAGGCTTCTAAAGCGCTAAAATTTTTGAAAAATGATTCAAACATTTTAAAAAAGAGGAAAATTCAAAATGCATGAATTACGAGGAGGTTTATAGAGTACATAACAGAGGTCCATATGCGGTCGAGTGGTTGTGTCATCGCGCACACTCGAAGCGATGAGTGTGGTATGGGATCACCATTTTGCTCAAAATGGTAAGTTTTCTCTCACTCTCAAATTTTCAAAACTCAATATGCACAAATGAATTGGATAATCAACTTTTTGAGCTTTTATAGCTAGTTAAGTGGGATTTTCGTGGGTTTATTTAATTTATTTTCAAAGAGGGGCTTTATTCATTTATTTCATCATAGGGGTAGTTCTATATCATTTGTCAGGAAATAAATCGCTTCATCATCAAATCATCATCAAATTATCAAAAAATCGTGAAAAATTAAAAAAATTCAAAATTCATCGATTTATCTCTCGAGGGGGCATCTATCAGTTATCACTCGGAAATTACTATCTGGGGCATATAAGAAATTTTTTCACTGCTAGCAGCAAAATCATTCTTTGAATCAATGTGTAAACACATCACTTCAAAGAAGGGAAAAATGCATACACCTAAAAATGGTCTGGATAAATCTAATTAATTAAATACATTTATTTGATTAATTAATATTTTAATTCATCTACTATTAAATGAATATAAATATTTATTTATATAGTTCATTATATTAATTCTTCTATTTTCATCATATTCTTCTAATTCTTTCATTTTAATTAAATAAACAATTTCGCATAGTTGTTTTATTTAATTATCAAATAATTCTCTCTTAATTAAATAAATTAAATCACAATGTTTTATTTAATTATCATATTCCTCTTTTATTAAATAAACAAGTTCAAATATTTATTTTATTTAATATTTCAATTTCCTTCAATACCAATTTGAATAATTCTATTATTCCTCCAAATTGAATAAATCAATTAAGCACATGTCTACAGCTTATTCTCAACCAAAATTGAAAGTTTAAATTAATTGTGCTTTATCCTTTCAACAAAATTTGGAACATTCTCGGGAGACTTGGCTCCCTTCTTCCTCTTTTTCTTCCTAGTCTCTTGGAAGAATTCTTTATCCTTTCTCCATTATCTTCTCCATCAAATTCATTCTTCACCATTGATTTATCTAGATTGAATCTCAACCCTTGCTTGCTGCCACATCACAATTGCCTTTTTGAAATCTATAAATATAGCTTTCAGCTATAGGAAAAGGACCCCACTTTTGATCAAAGAAACTCTGCATAATTATATCTAGAGTATTTGATAAATTTAGCATATAGTAATCAACATTTCATATCATTTAGTTTTGCAATCATGGCATTTGTAATTGCATATCACATACTTTAGCAATCATATAGCTTTCATAATCAATGTCATAGCTTTCATATCATATAGCTTTCAATATCAATCATTCCATTATCATAGCTTGCATATCATTTAGAAATCATATAGCATATCATTCTCATTCACCAGGTTGTCATTTTGATATTCATAGTGCAAACAAATCTAAGAGCCACTTTGATTTATCAAATCCTTGGAGTTAGAGAGCAATGGAACAAATTTAGAGATTTGATTATGCTTAATTAGATTAAATCTATCATTTGAATTCTCTAATAATGTTTCATTGAGAAGTGTTGTTGTTTATTTACTCATACTTTTACACCACTTACAAAAACAACAGAAAAAGGACACAGACACTACACACTAACAACAGAGACCCAACAAAAACAAGCAGACTAGTCCACTAATTGGAAACACCTTCCCAATTCTAAATGAGGAGATTTAAAACATCATCCCCAATCTAGTTGGGACCTTCACCCTTAGTATTCTTGTTCGCCTCCTCCTTGATGACATCAAAAAGTGTAACGACAAATCTGTGAATTATTTTAATAGTGAAATGATCTAGCTAGTTGAATTTTCATTCAAGTTTCACTACCCACTCCCACAACTTGTTGATATCCTCATCCTTGTCATTCTTTCATTGGGTCATCTCTTCCTCAATAGCCCTAGAATCCAAAGAGTGGGTGGAGTCCTCTTTGAGAATTTTGTTCATGTCTAATAAGTGGCTAGGACCCTCTATGAATTCCTCTTCCACCTCCTGAATGGTGTCTTTCTCACATTCAATTCTATCGCAAGTTTGCTTTGCATCACTTGAATATGATGCAATAGAATCGCTTTCTTGTTCTTTGCCAGTCTATGGGACCTCCTGACACTAGTTTGTTCCATACCCATGTTAATGCTCGTGGCCACCATGGTTTCACCTTTGGAGTCTTTTTCCATATCACTTTTTCCCTCGCTATCATTGGTCAGTAACTCCACCTGGAACGTAGTGTCTTTTTTCCCCTTCTTCTTTGTCGTAGGTTTGTTGTCCATCTTGGTGGGTTTATTCTTTAGCTCACACAATCTAGCCATGACAATTCCAACCCAACCTCCCCCTTCTTTTTTTTTGATGGGGGTTTAGACTTAGGCACAACATAGGGTTCACTTTCAAGTGAGGGGTTTTTCTCTTAGGACCCACTGGAGTAGTAGGTGATGGTTTCTTTAGAGGCAAGGTTAGGTGGTTCCAATTCTTCCACGCAAACAATCAAGATTGGTTTTGGGGGGCATAGGGAAAAATGAAAGTGATAGAGCCTAAGAATGAGGCCCTAGTATAGAGGAAGGGGAGGAAGCAGGTTATGGTAAAGAGCAGCAACTTCATGGGATTCCTCGATCAAATTTTCAAGGGAGGCCAATAGAAAGAAGGGGAATATGAGGATCATTTTGTGCCTTAGGTGGTTTAGAAGTGGTAGATGATAAAAGTTAAAAGCCTTAAATCTACCTTCTAAAGTAACATATTTCATGAGAGCAAGACACACCTTGTCCCAGGGTTTTGGAAGCACATCTATGTCAAAGCCCAATTGCTTCTTATTCAGCTTCTCATTGTCACTAAAGAAGGAATTGAGACTCTCGAGGTACTAATTTTTGGTGTAATTCTTATACTTCTTTCCATCACAATAAAGGCTTGTTGCCTTGGCTATCACTTCCTCATTAACCTCAAACAAAATGCCTCCCATGTTGACTCTCTTATCCTTCCACGAACTAAAAAATTGAGCTGACATCTTTTCATCATGACCAACTAGACTTTCTAACATTGGCTTTAGACCCCCCTCCATACAAATATGCCACATAATGAGGTCTCTACGAAATTCTTCATAGTTTTTGAGCTTGGTCCTAACCCTATCGCCACCCATCTCAACCAAAAACACACAAAAAATAGCCTAGGTAAACAAAGATAGCCAGAGAATGGACTGGCTACTGGTGAATTTACCCTCCCTTAAAACATCATTACCAAGCCACCAAGGACAATAAGGAATAATTAAATCTTTTAGAAGTTCACATGCTCCAGTGGTCATTCCCAATGAAGCCAACACCGCAAGTCCATAATCTTTCCTTAAGTCCAAGCTAAGGCAACAAGCCATGATAAAAAATATCAAATAATTAATATCCGACGTGCCAAAAGCCACATTTATCTTACACATTTCCTAGACCTTTTGGCTGTGAGGAAAAAAATTTAACTCCTTAAGTACACCTTATAAAATTTTATGGTCATTAGTAGCTTGATCATAATAGAATTATCAATCAAGTTGGAGATAAACATTGCAATACAAACATTCCTAAAGATTTGATGGGATATGTGGTACATATGATAAGTCAAATCATAAAGGAAAATGACCCCACCATACATAGTCATGAAACCAAAGAACCACTCAGAATCCTACTTTAAACTCGCCACATCATCTAACTTAGTCCCCATCATCAAAGGTCCTAACGTGTAGTGCCACCTATACCCACAAAAATTAGTATTGTTGGCCATCATTAAATGGTTATATTTCTCTATTCCGCAAGGATTAATCCTTGTATATTTACTGGTAGAACCTCTAGTCTTTTCCAACATTTGCATAGACTCCAAGAGGAACCCAAGTTGTCCAGGTCATCTGCCACTTGGCTACCTTCTTGAAAGGTGTGATACAAAAAATTCCTTTCCAATTTTGAATTCAATAAATTTATGTTAATTAGGATATCCCTGATGTTCTAACTATGAAAACTCCATGATTAACAAATTCAATCACAATCATAGAGTCCTCTTCAATGTGCAGATTTTTTATGCCTAGAGTGATAGCTATATCGATGCCCTTGAGTAGTGCCCATGATTTGGCCATCATAGAAGACTATATGCCTATTCCTCTAGAAAACCTAGCAACAAAGTTGCCCTTGAATTCCCTGATAATGCCACCAATACTAGCCATACCATGGTTCCCTTTAGCCACTCCATCAAAGTTTAGTTTGAACCACCCAATTCCTGAGGGTTCCAAACTATGTTTCTTCTAGCTAGATACTTGAAGTTTTCAAAGGAGTTGGTCTCCAATTTTATGTTCCATGATTTTTCCATTTTGATCTCTCATTCAGTAGGGGCATTATTTGAGGTTTTCCAAGTGTATAGAGAGACATTTTAAGTAATAAGTCTAGACCCTATGCCAAAAATTTCCTTGGGGCTTCTCTCAGTGTCTCTAAAGATTTGATTATTCCTCCCTTTCCATAGGAACGAGCAAATGATGTGGGGTTCTTGTCTCCAGATTTCCATGGGGAGAGGGTGTTGGAAGGGTCCAATCCATCCTTCAATAAAGGATTTTAAGTCCTATTTAGGGTCCAATGAGTTTCCAAATTTTGGAAAGACAAGTCCCAAGCATGAGCAGCAAATGGATAGTGCAGCAATAGGTCCACCAACTCCTCATTATTTTTGCATAACATGCATCTATTCAGGATCTGGAATCCCCTTTTCCTTAAATTATCTTGGGTTAGTATTCTATTGTGACAAGTCATCCACCAAAATAAATTTATTTTTGGTGTCAAGTGTGTGTTCCAAACTAGTTTCCATATTCTGCTATGAATACCCTTGTCTGACAACAAACTATAAGTTGTCCTGACAAAAAAATTTCCCTTGCTTTCCTTAGTCCAAAAGAAATCATCCTCAACATTTGATAAGGGGATTTTGGTTAAAGAGAGCAAGTCCTATAAGGAATTATCCAACCATTTCAAATTCAGAGAAAGGGGGAAACATAAACCTAAATATTTCCATTTCTTGACACCTTGCAGAACATGAAGGTAATCACTAGCATTCCTGCCAAAGAAAAGAAGTGCAAGCTCCATCAGATTCTTGAAATTAGAGAAGGCCAAGGGGGATTTGAACAACCAAGGATCTTCCCAAAAATGAATGTTGCTTCCACTACAAGTTTCCATCTTAGGCTTGGGTGAAACAAATTCTTCATCTTGCAGATATTATTCTAGATCAAGGACCCATGAGTGTAATCATTTGATATGCACTTGATTAGAGGGCAGTTGCTTAGGTATTTAGCATTCATCATCCTAAACCAGTCTTTTTTATTCCTTAACTAATCCCATCCCACCTTGGAAAGCAAGGCTTTGTTGGTAGATTGGACTTTCCTAATACCCAATCCTCCTCTAGATTTAGGAAGGTACACCTTATCCCAATTGACTAGAGACATCTTTTTTTCCTCAATATCAAACTAGAGGAAAGCTCTTTGCATCTTTTCAAAAATTTCAGCAATGTAACTAGGAATTTTGAACATGGAAAGGAAGTACATCGGGATCCCTTAAAGGGAAACAATAAGGAGTTGCAGCTTACCAGCATGACTAAGGAGTGAACCTTTCCACCCAGCTAGCTTCCTTTGAATCCATTCAAGGATAGTATTCTAGAAATTGGGAGTGACTTCCTTAACAATGAGAGGAAGACCTAGATACATTCAAGGAAGGGAGGCACTCACACAGCCTAAAACAAAAGTCACATGATCTTGTAGGCCAGGAGTGTAGTTAAAGAAATAGATCATACTCTTATTATAATTTATGCAATGACCTAAGCAATCTACATAATTATTGAGGAAACTTTTTCATTTCCTAGCTTCCATGACCGAGTCTTTCCTGAACAATATAGTGTCATCCATAAACTATTGAATGAAGTTGGGTCCAAAGTGGTGGCTAGCTTAACAGATTTGATGGAGCCCTCCAACAACATATGAGCAACATTCCTACTTAGCACATCAAAAACCATTATGAACAAATAAGGAGATAGGGGGTCACCCTACCTAATAGCTCTCCCAACCACAAAGAAACCATGGGGTACTCCATTGACCAGCACAAAATACTTCACCGTGGTTATGCATTCCAAAATAATTTTAATCACTCTTTGATTGAATCCAAACTTATCAAGGACTTTGGGAAGAAATTCTCATAAGAATTTGTCATAATATTTTGAAATTTCATGCTTAAACACCATACTAGCACTGTCGCACTGATCCATAGAATGCAAAATTTCATGAGTGGTAATCGCTGCATCTAAGATATGGTGACCTAGACGAAGCCTTTTTGGCTTGGGATTATCATTTTATCTAGATGGGGTTTCAAGCGGTTCATTGGGATCTTGGAGATCTTATAAACAATGTTATTTAGGCTGATGGGGCGGAAATCAGCCATGGTATGTGGTTCCTCAACTTTTGGGATAAGGGAAATGAAGGTGTGGTTCAACTATTTGAGCAATTTTCTAGAATTGAAAAAATCCCTTGCTACCAGAGTTAGGTCCTCCCCCACAACATCCCAAAATATCTAGAAGAAACCTGGGAGGAAACCATTGGGTCCTGGGGCCTTATACGCACCCATACTGAAAACAATAGTCGAAACTTCCTTAGAAGTAACAACCTCTAGAATTGTATCATTATCCTCCTGAGTTATAGGATTAGGAAGGTTTTCCAACAATAAGTTATTCAATGCTATATTAGGAGCCTTAGTAGGAGTTGACATAGCATGTTGGAAGTGACTAGTAGCCAAAAGACCAATCTGAATAGGGGTAGTAACAACATGCCCTCACTCATTTTTCAACTTTTTTATCCGATTCCTTTTTCTATGCTTAAGGGCCAAAACATGGAAGAAGGACGTATTCTAGTCTCCCTCAATCAACCATTGAATTCTAGATTTTTGCTTCCAAAAAACCTCTTCTTTTTTCAAAATATTTTCCCATTCTATGTGCTCAACTCTCTCCTACTGACAAGTTTGAATACTGATATCCCCTTCCTCCATCCTCTTTTGTGTCACCCTGATTTTATCAGCAATAATTTTTTTTTGATGAAAAAAATTCCCAAACACCCACTTGTTCCACCCCTTATCCATATTTTTGATATGTTTGAGTCTACAAAAAATCCTAAACATGGGGGAGCCTTGTATAGGGACATTCCACCAAGCAGCAATTTTATTCGTTAAATCCAGATGGGAGTTCCACATGATCTCAAAATAGAAAAGGAACAAACCCATAGTAGAGTGTTCATTTAAGGCCAATAGTAGAGGGTTATGGTTTAAAACAACTTGAGGAAAAGCCAGTAGATTAGTGTTAAGTAAGGTTGTCCAATTGGGAGAGAATAGGAATCTATCAAGATGAACCTGAATCAAACCTTCCCCTAGCCATCTATTAGTCCAACTGTAAGACTGACCTTGCAAATCAATATCCACCAGGCCAGTATAATTTAAGAAGTCACCCAAATCAGACATGCTATCAAAGTAATCAATCAGACCCCTGCACTTCCCTAAGGGGTAGTAGGGGGAGTTGAAGTCACCAACCACCAGCTATCGGGGCCCCCTATTGAATTGCCAATTAGATATATCATGCCAGAGGGATTTCCTTGCATTCCTTAAATTAGGGGCATAAATGTTAATCATAAACCAAGAACCCCCAACATTGGAGAACATGAAACCCACACTATTCCTATATTGGAATAATTTAAAATCAATTATCCTATAAGGGTTCCACATCACTGACAACCCACCTGAAGCCCCATCTGCATCACTATAGTAAAAAAAGGTGTTCGACCAAATATACCTAGCTATGGGTTCAAAATTAGTTTTTTTTATCTTGGTTTCTTGTAACATCTAAATGCCAATCTTGTATTCCAGCACATAGTTCTTCAAGGCTAACTACTTGTGGGGGATATATAACCCTCTCAAATTCCTTTAAAGGACTCTCATTTAGAAGCTTTCTTTGAGGATACTTCCAATGTCCTTTGCTTACAAATCACAATTTCTTTTGTTGTCTCTTTGTTCCTATTTTTTCATTGGTTGGGTCTACTAGGTTTGGATTCACCTCCCACATCTGCTTTCTTTTGTTTACCCCTCTTCTTAGGAGTTAACCAGAACTATTCTTCTATGGTTTGAGCCTAAGGCACGACAACCATCTTTGTTTGTCCAAGACCAGGATTTTCCTTTTCCACTCCTTCCCAAATCTCTCCTTCCTCAACCTCTTTAAGCTTAGGGGAAAGAAACTTCTCCATTTCAACCCTAGGCTCCAACAACACACCAGAGCCAAGAAAATGGAGACTTACACACTAGAACACTATTGGGAGAGGACCCATTAAGCTATGAAGCAAAATCAACCAAGACTATATCTATAGGTAGATCCTTTGGGACCACCAGGTCAGCAAGCCCAACCTTAGCTGAGGAATCCATGATCGTAAGGATATCATACTCAAATGGGTTGCTTTTAGTGAGGTCCTCCACATAAGGTTCACTAGATCTAGGGTTGTGTTTAACTATGGACTTACAGTCTGAAATAAGGTGACCGGGTTTAGCACATTTCTAACAATAAATCACCACATTTTCATAGCAAACCTGTTGATTCCAAGACCCAAATTTGGAACAAAGCTTCACATAATTGGGTAAGGTCTTATTTATATTAATTTTGACACAAAAATGAGTGAAAACTAACCTAGACATAGATCTGGTGATAGATTTTGAGTGATGAAATGGCTCAAAGAATCATGAATACTTTGAAATACTGAGTCATCCCAGTATTTCAGAGGGAGTCCTGGAGGATGCACCCACACAGGAGCTGACTTATTGAGATTGATAGTAGGGTCAAACCTTAGTTTCCATTGACACAAAGACAAACCATGCTTTCCATAAACCCAAGGACTTGAAGAGAGCACTAAAATCAAATCCTCCTCTATCTTGAACTTGAAAAGGAAGAGTCCACCATCCATGGAGCAGACATTCACACTGCCCTTCAAACACCATTTCGTAGATTCCTATCTCCTAACCATATCGATAGTAGGGAAAAAGGAGAAGAAATTAACAACCACTGCTTTCTCCATGGATGAAACAATCATGTTGCTAATAGCTTCAGGGATAGAGAATTCAATACCTGAGATAGATATCTCTACCTCAAGATAAGGAAAAGATGACTTAGCAATTGGACTTGAGTTAGTTAGTACATCTTCCCATCCCTTTAAATTCAGAGTGATAGGGATCACAAACACTTCTACAACAAGCCGACCAGGGATCACGTGATCCCTAGCAACAGAAAACACATGAGAGACCCCTAAGGATGTCAACATAGCATGTGTTGTTGCAATAATCTGATCAGAAGAGGATTAGGGGAACCATGGGGTACCCCCTACATAGAGTCTACCATGTGCATAGACAATACAAAACTAGATTGTTTCCTCAACTAGCAAGTAATGTATATTTCTAGAACAAAAAACTATTTAACCCTATTGCACACTTCATATAATGAATTCTTGGAGGACTTCAAAATAATCCATAACCCTCATAGGAATTTCTTTGAGATCCTTAAGTTAGATGATTCTCCAACATAGCCTTCAACCTAGAATATTAAGATAAACAAAGGAAAATATAACTTGGTCCAATGGTTCTCCACCTAGCCATAGGCTTGTTATTTTAACCCACTCTTAAGCTAGAGGTTACATAACTCCTTCTAGGTGTACTTATATTTCATTTTTTCAACAAAACAACTAACACAAAACATTTGGATACACACATATCACACAAATATATACATACAAAGTTAATCATATCGCATTAGCTTTTTTTTCAAACCCTCAAAATTAAAATGGAAGTCCTCTTGGGATTCTTCAAGGGGAACCTAACCCTCTATCAAGAGTACACAAGAAAACAAAAAAAATAATGCAAAATATTTCCCTTTACAAAACTTAACAAAGATCACACAGATTACACATTTTTTTAGGAACAATCCAAGAACAACATACATAACCATAACAACAAAAATCAAGAATAGAGGTAAGACCTTACCTTACAACGTTTATCCAACAATGAAAGAAACTTGATGTAGAACTCCCCAAGATTTCTTCTTCCAAACTCTCTCACACCCTTCTCTCCCTTCCTCCCTTCCTCTAACCTTCTCACACTCTTCCAAAATAATTTTTTTTTAAGGAAAAAGAAAAAAATATGAAAATCCCCCTCATAAGAAAAAAGAACCTATAAAAAAGGAGAAAATCAACTTATTTTCCAACCAATCAATCAACTAATTGGCTCTTAATTTTGCCACTTTTCAAAAATGAAAAATTTAAGAGGTTTTAAACACTAATAAAGGCATGTTCTAAGTTAAGTTAACTTGAAACTTATAAGTCTATCACCTAGGGACCTTTTTAGACTATTAAAAAATAGTTTAAATCACATAAATAATTATACAAATCATGAAAGAATAAACATACAAAAATATAACCCCTAAAAATAAATAAAATGAACTTTCATATATACACATGATCACACAACACATAGAATAATTTTTCACAACATATTACGTGACCTTATTTCTCCATACGAGACCAGATTGGTATTTCACATGGCTAAACAATGGAAGTAGAGCTATATAACCTCGACCACCATTAGAAAAATTCACCTGTTCACTCAAAAAAAGGTGTTAATGCATCACATGAATAACAATAGCCAAAGAAACTATGATAAATTAAACTAACATTTCAAAAATAATAATCAACTAGGAATTAATATATAAATGATTTAGATCTAATAACCATCACAAGTAAACATCGACATAGCTAATCAACATACAAATCCATCATCTAGCAATATTCATGATAATAAAAACAACCATAAGAGTATAATAATATCATGTATGCATAGGAACCATTTGTCATCCATACAGATCTTGTAATAGTGTCCAAACAATAATCACATGAAAATATCTAGTATGACTCATGATAAAATCAAGAAATATAGTAAATTTGGAACATAGAACATGATAAATCTCACATAATTCTCAATTGTAGAAGCACATGACACATCAAGAAAGAAACATGATATCATCAAGGACACATGGAATGAACAAGAATATGAAAAGGAGGGGTAGTACTCTACAATTCCCTTTTTTTATATTTTACACTCATTTTATTTCTTATGTTTTACATTCACTTAAGTTTATGTGTATTTTGTTTCTTTTATCCCTTTTTTTAATCCTATTTTTTTTCTTCCTAGTCTTATTCCTAGTAACATTTTTTCATCCTAACCCCCTTCATATGTGTTTTATATTAATTTAATAGTTCCCCATTTTTAATCCTCCCCCTATGTGTTTTACCCCTTATAACTATTTTTTTGAAGTCATCTATGTTAGAATTGTGAAACAAGCACAAAACCACGATCCACGAGATCAAACAACAAAAAAATATACCTTTCACACAAGAGATCTACAAACAATATGTGCAATATTCTTCAACAAGAAAAAGCTATAGAAGAAGAGACTTTCAAGGAGATATGAAAGCTCCAGATATTCTTCGAGAGTAATTACAATGAAGGTTGAATGCTAATAAGAGAAAAGACCTACATGAGAAAGAGATCAGATCATGACAAGTTTCATCATCACATGAGATGAGACATTATGATATAATATTAACTCAATTAATAAAGCAATCCTAAGTTTAGCTTAAGTGTATGAGAATAAATTAGACTAATAATCAATTAAAGATTAATTAATTTTCAGCTAATGCATGATAACTCTAACACCCCCCCTTAAGATGAACTTCAGGAGTAGCTAAAAACCCTAAAAAGAATGCATGATGGGTCCCAACAAACAACGCCATGTAAGGTATCCATGTACAAACAGATGATCTCTATAATGTGGAGAAATAGAGAAAACCTCATGGGAAAACTCCACTCCAAAAAGAGATGAAAGCCAAGTGAATGAATTAAGAAGCCTCCAAACAAGACAATGTTGTCCCAAAAGATAGGAACAAATGATGAAAAAAAAGAACACCACTAAGCATGAAGAAGCTGCAAACACTATCAAAGAATGACTATTGTAATTCTGAAAGAAGAACCTCTGCTGAAACATATGATGATCAGGATCAAGAAGACAAGAATCTATATGAGTGCCCCCAATGACACTACTTGAATCTAATGGAAAACAAAGGAAAACATCAAGAACTAAAAGATACAGATGGAACAAGTACCAATAGTTTGAAGAACTAATCAAGTGAAAAATGGAAGGTTGCCTCTAGAAATAGGAATGCAAAAGTGTCCATATGGTAAGTGTTCCATCTCACTAAAATGCATGGGTAACTAGCCGCTACATCTGTCTAGTACATAGGAACAAATACTGTATACATAGTTCACTCCAATGCGGAACTAAGGAAGCATTAGCACCAATAGTAGAAACCCCCCATAAAGCTGACAAGGGAGAGGTATGAAAAGTACACTGAAACTGAATTCCTGAATGTAGTGCATGATAAAGAACCAAGAACATCTGAATGTGTAGACATGAGAGTACAAGAAGAGATAAAGGGTGTGTAAACCAAGGCACACACACATGAGAAAGGTATGAAGGAAAAAAAAAGGAAACTATCAACCCCCATGGCACTTTATATCATAGTGCAAGTACAATAAGGAACAAAGTTATGTGCAAGATCCCATAATACAAGTGCAATACAAAGGCACTTTATCTCAGTGCGTTTATAGATGATAAATACATGCAATGTGATCCCATAAGGTCCAAAAAGGACAATAGATGAGAAAAAGGATTTCTGGAGAAAACCAAAAATCAAATCTAGAAACCACCTGCACCATTGCAAAGATCTCAGAACTAGCTTTGCAATGATATCTCGTTTTCCCATTTTTGACATCGTATGCAAAATTTGTGTTGAAAACATTGAAGGAAACTCTAAAAAAGAAGATATAACTTTGATTAGAAATAACAGGGACATATGAAAAAACCTCCAAAAAATACCTACACCACTTGAAAGTACTTTGAGTCCCCTTTCTGATGATATCTCGTTTTCCCGATTTTGACATCGTGGGCAAAAGTTATGGCCTGCAAATGGCAAAAAAACACAATCATTGCATTAAATTTGACGTCCAAATGGCCGTCACAGTAGAACACTAGGATTAAAATTGACGGCCAAATGGTCATCACCACATTTATGCAATTCAGCTCAATTTGCATGTTGGGGAGGTCATACGGCTTCCCTGGCAATTTTTTTTGCCTCAGATGCCAACTTCACCAAATTTGATGATTCAACAAGCAATTTTAAGGTTTTTGGGCCTTCTGAGTGCAATGGTGATGTCTATTTTGGCTCAAAATGCACCAAAATTGCAGCTACCCTCTGGATCTAGAAACAAGGAAACCGCTTCAAAACCTCATAGATATGGCGTCAGGAATCAAAATTAGATGAAACAAAAGTCAAATTTTATTTTCTCAACAACTCTAGATCCAACGGTGAGGTCCTTTTCATGCCAAAATGCACCAAAAAATTTCCCACCTCCAAAATTTGCAAAAAAGAGCAAAGGGGATTCAGATCTGAAGCCTGCAACCCTCGTTGAAGAAGAAAACCTCATAAATCAAGAAGGGGTTTGTTGAATCCACATTCTGATACCATGTTAGAATTGTGAAACAAGCACAAAACCATGAGCCACAAGATCAAACAACAAACAAATACACCTCCCACACAAGAGATTTGCAAACAATATGTGTAATATTCTTCAACAAGAAAAAGCTACAGAATAGGAGACTTTCAAGAAGATATGAAAGCTCTAGATATTCCCCAAGAGTAATTACAATGAGGGTTGAATGCTTATAAGAGCAAAGCCCTAAATGAGAAAGGGATCAAATCATGACAAGTGTCAACATCACATGAGATGAGACATAATGATCTAATATTAACTCAATTAATAAAGCAATCCTAAGTTTAGCTTAAGTGTATGCAAATAAATTAGACTAATAATCAATTAAAGATTAATTAATTATTAGCTAATACATGATAACTCTAATAAACTAGTTAGATCCTATCTCTTATTTGTAGTGTAAAATAACATCTTTTTATATTTTAAAACATGCATCCTAAAGCTTATCTCAATTAGTGACTACATCTTTATATCATTCCCTTTACCCTCGATCTCTAATAGAAAATTAGACCTCCTTGGCCTTAGGGACCAATCCTTAATGGCAGATGATTGCTAGCTAACTTGGTCTTTTTCTCCAATAAAGCTCATTTTTTTATAATATGTGCATTAATTATGGTGGCCAAAGGTGAGCTTATTTCCCTACATGAATTCTCTCTAAAAATGGGTCTCCTTTGCTTTGTTTTTGCATGGTAAATACTAAATTTTTACTTGAAATATTTGGTTGATCATTTATGAAAGAGTGAGCCCATGTTAGTTCTTACAACATTTTCTAGAATGAATAATCTTTCACATATATGTACAAAATATTTTTGAGGAGGCCTACATCAAAATATATATTTGATCTATTAATTTTGATATAGCATTTTCATATTTTTTGCACTAGCTTTGAGTTGTTTTTATTTTATTTTACTAAAAACCACTCCATTTACCCTATAATCTACCCACACCTTTCATACACCTCTTCTTATTAGTCTCCATCCATTTCAATAAGAATAAATTTGAGAAGTTATAAATTATTGTTATTAATACTAGTTACTAATCCTTGGGATTTATAAAAAATAGTGGTGTTTCATGAAAGTAAATTGGGCTATGGGTAGTAAATTATTGCTACCTTACAATGTAGATATCTCTACCCAAAGGTATAATAAAGAGAGAGGAAGGAGAACCTCAATAATTTTTAAAAATATAAGATATCACTTGAGAGAAATATGGAGATTGTTATGAAAAATTATAATTGGATGAAGTAGAAAAATAATGTATGAGTCAACAACAAGAGTGCATAAGTCAAGATCAATCTTCCATGGGCCTCATAGTATGAGATCTTTCCTATAAATTTTCTATTAGAGATGCTAATGAGGGCCTAGAATATAAAGAAAACTCTTGTGAAGATGATCAAGGAAAGTGAATTTATGTATTTAATATGTACATATACAATTTAAGGTTGAAATCATTTAGTAGAGATACAATATTTTGATTAGATATTTAGATCAAGAAAAATACTTATTTCCTTGGTTGGTTGGTTCTTCCCTATCCATCCTTTCATGCTCAATCTCCTCCACTCAAGTTTATCCCCATTAAGTGAGGCTCATCCTAACCTTAGATCTCCAAGAATTTTTTGTGTGTTCTTGGGGAGTGAATTTCAACAAAAAAATATTAGAGGTGATGGTGAAAAGGATATTGTCATGAGTGTGAAGCTTATTTTCACATGCATGGATTAGAGTAACAAAAAAAATTATTTTGTGCATGGAAAAATTATAGGACATGTGCTTGTATTGAGTAAAATTATTTAGCTTATGTCATAAAGAAAATAAACTACTAGTGTCTTTATGGGAATGATTTAAATAAACTAGTAATACATGCATGGGAAGGATTTAAGGAATTGATATGTATTATTTCATATCCTATTGATCAGAGGACTAACCATAAAATAAATTCAATACAACTTAAATAAGATAATAGACAAAGTGTTTATGATTAAACCATGGATTTTAGACGACAATACATGTTATTGGCCATTGACTTAAAAAATAAGGATGTTCTTATGAGGTGTGTTGAAGGTCTTCACACCCATATAATATAAAGGATAATCATCACCACACCATAATAATTGGATTAAGCTCATGCCCAAGAATAGTATGTAGGATGTTATGATAAACTATCACACTCAATAGAGGACTTGGTAATAGGAGACAAATAAATAATACAAGATATCACACTCCTTTATGTAGGAGCATCCAGGTCCAAAGGTAATCTTGCATCAACCAAAAATGTTTCCCTTTCAATTCAGTTGCTTGGATTTTGGTAGTGTTAGTTTTGGTTAGTTTTTCAGGAGGATTTTTAAAAATAATTTGGGTAATCTAATGATGCTACATTGTAGTAGAGCCAAATGGATAATCACATGTCAAATTTGCAGAAATTTTGATGAAAGTTGAACATCATGGCTTTGTGGGTTCTTAACCTACTACTAGACTTTTAGAGGGAATTGCTAGTGAACCAAAACTTTGTAGGGCTTTAGAATGCTACCAGTTGTGGACTTTGAAGCTGCTACATGACTTTTGTAGAGGTTTCTAAGGGAATCATAACTTTATTTTGGTCAAATTCTATATTGGTTTTGTAAGTTTTTCCTGTATTGTGGGAACTATGACATCATTTACCTTTTACAAGAATCACATGTGTATTTGGAATCTTGTAGATCTCTTGTAGCCATTGGAATTTGTGGGTAACCTCTATTGAATTGAACCTTTGAAGTTTATTTAATTAGCTATGATGAATAATTATTCCTATGACATGAGGAAGACACCCAATGATGTCAACATGCATGGGTTGTGGTAATTTACTAACTAAATAGAGTAGAAGCTAGATTTCTTGTTTGAACTTGTTGATTGAGGATTTTCCACTTGCTTCTACACTTTGAAAAATGTTGGCTCATTACTACACTTTGTGGACTCCCAACCTACACTACGCTTCAATATTTTTGTAACAAACAAAAATTTGTAATTTCCAAGATTGAATTTGATTCGACTTCTTGCCTGTCAAAGGATAGAATGGAGATGATTGCACTTATTTTGGGATCTTTGATAGATTGCAAAAGGGTGAATGTGATAAAGATCAATATGATTGTACTCATCTATTAGGAATTTATTGTTAGACAATAAATTTAGTGTTTATTTATTTTGTAAAGGGTTTTCTATTGCTAAATAATGTATTTGGATGTGTGCTTGGGAAATTCAATAGAAATCCTTGATCCTAATTGCATCAAGTGGTACCAAAGAAATATTTTGATAGAGAGAGAGTTATGTTCATGTTGAGAGAAGAAAAATTAAGAGGATTTTTTTATGGATGATTAAGGGAAGGAAAATACCTACAATTGTAGAAGGTTTGTGGAGATATGACCCATAGAGGATGAGGCTAAAGAGGAGTAGCACCATAGGATGGTGATATGGACATTGTTGAAATGCTAAGAGGAATTATAGCAAGGTTGGAAGCAATAGAGGTATCATAGATAAGAGGGGTACATGTCAAATATTTCAGTGAATATGAAGAAGAAGTGGTAAAAGGACAATAAGAACATGAAAATAAAGGAGAAGTAGACCAAAGAGAATAAATATTTCTAAGGGTAATGCCTAGAATGAGTAGTAATCCAAGAATAGACCCTCCTAGCTATAATGGTAGCCTAAACCATGAATAACTTATATACTTGTATTTGAAATGGAAAATTATTTTGGTTTTTAAGAAACTAAAGATGAGAAGAGAGTTAAATATGTGCAAATAAAGTTGAAAGGACATGCATCTCTATGGTGGGAACACTTGTAGACATGGAGACAAAGAAGATGCAAAGACAAGAATAATTCATAGGATAGAATGGTGTTCAACTTTAAGGATAAATTATTTCCAATCAACTATAACTAAGCCTATTTAAAAAATTACAAAAATTGAAGTAGAAAATCCAATGTAAAAAATACATAGAAGAGTTCTAGTGATTGAGCATCAAGGTATGGCATGTTGATGATGATATCGAAAAGATGTCTAGGTATGTGAATGGTCTACAAATATCAATTAAATATGAGTTAAGTATGGTTAGATTATAAACTATGGAAGAAGGCTACTGGTATGCCTTGAATGCAAAGGAGAAACCAGCTAGGAAAATAAGAACAATGATAGAGTTATAGGAAGTTTCTCATGTGGAAGAGGATAATTTAGAAATGGAAGAGGTTACCAAAGAAAACATGAATAAGCTAGCACCTTCAAAAAAATATTATACCCAAGGGACTAGAGGAAGAGATGGTTATTCAAGAGGCAGAGGTGACTATTATAGAGGAAGAGGAATATTTAGAAGAGCATGAAGTAGAGGCTTTAGTGGTACATGTTACCAATGTGGTGAAATTAGATAGGACATTTGAATGTCCTCAGATCCAATCCAACTAATAGTAAAGAAAAGGAGGCTAGAATTTGTATGAGCCAAGTAAAAGATAAAAGTGTAGCTTCATCAAAGTTTGGAGAAGATCCTAAAGATTGAGAGTCATTGATGTTGAGGAGATTTTTTTTGAAACCTGAAAAGGAGAAGGAAGAACTAGCAAAATAACTTTCTTAAGACTAGAGGTAAGTCTAGAGGGAAATCTTGCAGAGTTATCATTGGTATTGGTAGCATTGACAATTTGGTGTTAGAATAATTACTAGATAAGTTTTAGTTGAAGTGGATGAAACATCCCAACCCTTACAATGCTTCTTGGTTGTAGAAGGGGCACCAGTTACCAGTTACCAGTTACAAGGATGAAATGATGTGTGATATAATACCAATGGACACACATCAAATTCTATTAGACAAACCTTGGAAATACGATAGGAAATCCATTCGTGATGGAAATGATGTTTTTTTACAAAATAAAGAACATGAAGGAGTATAATTTGAATCCCATGAAGGATAAGGATGAGGACGTAGAGAAGAATCCAATAGTGTTTTTAGTAATTGGGAAAAAAATTGAAATATTTGAAGGAGAAGGCATATTATGCTTTCATTCCTAAGCATGTAAAGATTACTAGGACAACATATAAGGAGGAATTACCCATGGAGGTACAAGAGATTTTAGGTAATTTTTAAAAAAAATTAATGAAAGAATTACTTCATGTATTTGGTCACCAATTAGAAGAATAAGTCATTATATGGATATAATACCAAGGGATGGTTTTACAAACAAGGTACCATATAGAAATGACTTATATGGAGAGTGAGGAGATAAAGTGCCAAGCACAAGAATTATTGGATAAAGGTTTGATTAGAGAGAGTTTGAGTCCATGTACTATACTTACAACTCAAATCAAAGAAGGATGATGAGTGGCAGATGTGCATAGATTCAAGAACCCTAAATAAGATAACTATCAAGTAAAAATTTCCTTTTCCTTAGATGGCTAACATGATGGATTATTTGAGTGGAGCCAAGTATTTCACAAAGATACACTTGTAGAGTAGGCACCATAAAATAGTGATTAGAGAAGGATATGAATGGAAGACTACATTTAAAACAAAAAATTACCTATATTAATGATTGGTAATGCCATTTGGGTTAATGAATTACCCAAGAACTTTCATGCAACTAATGAATGAGGTACTAAAACCTTTTTTTCTTAAATTTGTGATTGTATATTTAGATGATATTTTGATTTTGAGTAAAAAAAAAGAACATTTATCACATATTAGAGCAATTTACAAATATTTAAGGAAGAGAAGCTACTTGTGAATTTGAAGAAATGTAGTTTCATTAAGAAAGAAATTGTATAACAAGGTGAAGATGATGGAAATGATAAAAGATGGAAATATTAAGATAAATGCAAATGAAAATATTTTTCCTTTCCTTTTACCTTTCTCACTTCATGGATTGAGGTGAAGTATATGCACCGATGTCTACTTGATGTTCTCCTTTTGATGTAGTGATTAGATGTAATGTGGTTGTTTATACTAGTTGCATAATGTTGGGATTGATGATATATAGAAAAAATAACAACATAACGATATGATGAAGATCCCCACTCAAAATATGAGCAAATGCCTAAATTTATAGATTGCTAATGGGTGAAATCAATGGCCAAGAAACATTGACTAAATGGAGGGTCGATATTGAATAAAATGATGTAGGTTTAGCCTTTTGTAAAGTGTTGCAAGGGGAAAGGAGGTGTGTGCTCACATATGTGTGAGCACACATTCAAAAGAACATGAATGATACATGTCTATGAAATGTGTAAGAGGTAGAGTGTCTTGAGAAAGTGACATGTCTATGACATGTGTAAGGGGTAGAGTGGATTCACATGTGTGAGAAAGGGGTAGGATAGGTAGGTTAGGATAGTTGTCACATGATGAAAAGTTTAGACCTTGATCCATATAGATGGAATCAAGGGCTAGGATTGAGTGGACAAGGATTAATGGTAAGGTGGAGTTAAATAATAAGAAAATAGTAATGAAGGTTAATTAGCCTAAATAAATTAATTAAGTAGGTATTAACTAATTTATTTAGTTGGAAGGTTTGGGGTCTAAGGTTATACTTAATTAAATAAATATAAATTTATTGAATTAAGGGTGGGATAAGGATGAATAAGATAAATAAATAAATATTATTTATTTAATTACCATATAGAATGGGGTAAATTCAAGTGTGCTTGGGAATGGACATATTTAGATGTCTAAATTTTTCCCCTTTTTGATATAACATCACAAATGTAAGGAGTGGTGTTGTATCAAAGAAGAATAAAATATAGTTGATAGAAAGGGATGAGAAGTAGTGGCATGATACCCTAGTCACTAGTAAGATGAGGAAGGATGATGAGGAGGTTGTGGTATGCCCGCTCGAGAGGATATGCGGGTTCAAAGAACATGGATGTGATCTTGAAATGAAGAGGATGACTAAAGGATGATGGATAAAAAGAGGATGAAATTGAGATAGATGGATAGGGAGAAATAATGGATAAGAATCATGCTGCAATAGTACAAGTAACTTGGATTTGATATTGTATTTGAAATTATGTACCAAGGTATAAGGAACCAAGGTGAAAATGGATGAAGTATGTGATCAAAAAGGTCAAGTGCAAATATATATACCTTATATCACCATGATATAGAAGATCATGACGTCTTTGTGGAAATAGAGTGCAAAGACCATGATAAATTTAAATGAATTTGATAGCACACCTAAGCAACAAGCAAGCATGCATAACAAACCAAGATAATGCCCCTAGTCAAGATGAAAAGAAATTGATGGATTAATTGATTAATGATGATGAGTATATCAATGTTAATGATAAGAACAATGTGTACCCCAAGGATTATGTTGTTAACAATAAAACAATATGTGGATTCAATGGATTTTCACTTATTTGGATCAAAATGATGGATTGCTTTTGGATGATGAGTTAGATTGTAAGATTGGATTGTATGGATAAGGATTGATTGTATTTGTATGGATTGATTTGGGATGGTTGGATTAGAAGTATAGATAGAGGATAAATGGACTAGGTAGGATAGGATTGGATAGGATAGAATTGGATGGTATTTAGAAAATAAACGGATTAGATGGAGGATAAGATGAATAGGATAAAGGAATGGAGATCCAATGACAAGGGAGAACCGAGGATTGATAAAATATGGAAAGACAAATAGATTGTTTGAATGTGAGATGATGGGGATTAAGTGAATGGATGAAAGGATATAAAATGATGGTGGATGAAGGATAGGAGGATGAAGCTCCAAGGACTTTTCTATAAAGGAACAAGATTCCCCATACTAGGGGTAGTGCAATTATGAATGTAATATGGTAAAAGATACATGAGATGGAAGGATAGTAGATATAAATACAAAGGAGAGTAAGGATTTCCTTTTCCAAAGAATGCATTCATATGTTTCCCTAGCTCTCTATCAATATCAAGGCTTAAAAGAGGATTAATTTGATAGGATGGGGGGATGTAGATAGGATAATATATATGAGATGGTGGATAATAAAGATATCGATAATATATGGATGAATGGTTAACATGGAGATTCCTTATTGAGATCAAGTATGGGAAGGATGGATGGATTTATATAAGATGAGGGATATGATATAATCTAGGTATAATATGTGATGCTAATGAAGATGTTTAGCCTTATCAAGACTAAAGTTGGAAAATGGGGATGGACTTAGATAGGATGATGTATAACGAATGAAGGATAATAAAATATATGGATAGGAGGTGATATTGATTGATATTTCCCCCAAGTGTAGAGGAAAGTGGATGGGGGATCACACATGATGCCTATTTTCTAGGTTTTCATTATGGTACTTTCCCAAGGTTCCACTGAAGTGGCTTTCACCATTGGACGAATGATTTCTCTTTACCTTTTTCTTTTGTTTGGATATATGGAATAGAAATAATGGAAAAGGATGAGGATAAGGATGTGGATAGGTGGATTTGGAAGATAGTGGATGGATGATGGGGACATGGAAGAAAGACTCAAGCATCTAGTTCCATGTATGATATCCCATGAAAATTTTCTATAATTCACCATGACAAGCAAAGGTATGCTCATAGACATTGGTAAAAAACTAGAAAGGGAAAAAATGGATTTATGCAAGGAATTGGATTAAAGGAGGATGATGAGGGATTAATTTTGGATAATATATTAAGGGTTGAAATACTTTTGGATGATTGGATGGAAATTTTGGAAAGATCAATACTGGCACACACCTTGAAGGCTGATGGAGTTGTAGAGGAGAATTCGAGCATGAATTTTTAGATTTAGATGGAGTGAATATGGATTTTGGGACATAAGATCCAAAAATGGATTTGGAAGTGTAATCAAAGGAAAATCTAAGAATTGTTAGAGGGGTTAGCACAATAACATCAAATCCATTGAAATAACAAAGTACAAAGGAAATAATGAAAACAAAAGGGACAAAGTTACCCTAAGTCTCCACCTTCCATGATTGACCTTTGTACACCTCCTAGCTTGTAGTAAATAAAAGATGCCCTCAGATTTGTATGAGCAACTATGACAAATGACTAAGCCCTATGCAAGTGTTGAAGGATTTGCATAAGAGAAAATGACCTCACAGTGGACTAAAATGACAATGACTGTAAGTGACTATGACTGCAAAACTGATAATAGTATGAAGTGAAATCTAAGCATGAGAGAGACCAAGAGAGAGCCAAATGAGAACAAAATTGCCATTTTATAAAAACTACAATTTTGAATGTGTGGCCAGGATGAGAAGATGACAAAAACCCTAGGATCAATGATCAAGATTGAATGTTGCTGTATGCATTAGGGTTAGGTCAAAATTAGGGCAATGTCAAGAAATGAATGGCAAGATTGAATTATAAGATAATTCAATCAAGGGTCAAAATTAAATGAGATGTCAGAAAATAAGAATTAATTTGGAAGATAAGAATGGCACAGAAAAAGAGGTTGCTGGAGAAATTAAATAATAAAATTTATTTACTCTAGCTGACCAGTAAATAATTAAATAATAAAGATATTATTTAATTATGGAGGAATGTGACAAAAGGAATTATTTTGAATTAAATGATGATTTAATTCAAAATTCCAGGAAGTGGGCTAAATTAAATAAATAAAAATTTATTTAATTTATGAGAAAAGAGGCTAATGAATAATTAAATATTTAAAATAATTATTTAATTATAGTGGAAAGTGGATAGAAATTAAATAAATAAGAATTTATTTAATTTTTTTTAGAAAAAGGGGACTTAATTAGTGACGCGATTAAATAAATAAATAAGATTTATTTATTTATTTAATGATCAAAGAAGAAACAAATGACCAAAGGGGAATTAAATAAATTAAGAAATTTATTTAATTAAAGGAGGACCTAGATAATTAATGAGGTATTAGATAAATAAATAACATTTATTTATTTAATAATCAAAGAAAAATAAATGACAAAGGGAAATTAAATAAATTACTAAATTTATTTAATTAAAGGAAGACTTTAGACAGTTAGTGACGTATTTAATAAATAAATTAAAATTTATTTATTTAATAATCATGAAGAATAAAAGGACATGAATTAATTAAATAATTAAAAATTATTTAATTAATAGTCGAATGTGGGCCAAAGACATAATTAACTGTCTTAATTATGCTAGGACGAAAGTGGTAAAAATGGAGCTTGCAGGCCTAGGTCATTTTTAGGTGTCTACAGGAAGTGTTAGCTCTCAAAAATGTAGGTTGAATGCCTCAACAGGCTGCCAATCTCTTGATATGATTTAGGGTGACAAACAAGGTCAAGAGAAATCAACCTTCTACTCTTTAGGTGCTGCTCAACCTTGGGCGGGTGTACCTCTCTGAATTAAGTAGACTTATGTTTATATCTCTTACAACAATTTGTTCACAATGGTAGATGGAAGAGAACAAATGAAAATAAACTTGATAGCAATAGCAATCTTCTGATTTAAATCCTAAAATTCTCAATTAATAGATATAAAGAGAATAAATGGATCTTAATGATGAAACTGTAGAGACCAGTGCCTTATTGGGTATGTAGAGTCAAAATGAAATCAAGATGAACAACACTCTCTGGAGAAAACTCAAATCATCTGGCATATATTTTGTTTACAACTTGTATAAACATGTAATACTATAACTACATAGCTCTACTTTAACAATCCAAATGAATCTCTTTGATTACTATGATCAATTAAAAGGAGTTAATCTTTACTTGAAAGAACCAATCGATTAACCACACAAAAACAACAAATGTGCACTGATGAATTGAATATAAACTTGTTATATCAATTTAAACAATCAGAAAGAATCCACCTTGGAGAAAACTTAGCAATATTCTCATTAAATTCAACAGATAATTGATACCAGAAAAATGCAGCAACATCAATTGACTTTCATAAATACCTCCATTTTGAAAACATGCATCATAGTCTCTAATATGAGAATGTTTACTCTACTATATCCATCCTCTATCTATTGTATATAAAAAATATAATAGCTCATGATCCCATTACAATTACAAAATGCCTATTTATACACCAGCATTAATAAAATAAAACATTTGAAACCCCATGTCGGCCCTCCACAGAATTCGGGTTCAAATCAAGTTGACCTGCAACGGTAATTTAGCAATTTACATGTCAGTCTTAGTTATTCAAATTTATGTTTTTCATTTGCTGGAAAAGTCGGCGAGACAATGCAGCAGCTATGTCGAAGGAAATTCAATTGTTAATCATTAGTCATCCTGAGTTCCTCTATTCATCGCCATGACCACCTGTTCACTATGCCGAAGTCAAGAAGTATCCCTTTGTCCCCTATGTTTCGCTAAGACCTGCCAAAGCTGAGGAAAAATCATATCGAATACCTTATGTCATACTGAAAACTCATATGTTATGTTCCTTGCAATTGCTGAGACACAAGCAACTTTCTTACCGAAACCCCCTTCGCTTCATCTGCTTCACTGTAGCCTTATGATGTTAGGAAGACCTCTTGCAGATTATTATGTCTCACCGAAAGTCTTCATTCATATTGAGTCGCCGTGACACATGTTTTTTTCCTACTGATGAGTTCATCTGTCCCATATATGTCACTGTAACTTTATGATGTCGGTGAGAGGTCCCGTAGATTATAGAGTTATACCGAAACACCTGAGCTCACCCATGTTCGCCAAGACAATATTACTTTCATACCGACAGAGACCCCTATTTTTTTCCATCAGTGAGACCGAAGGTCACTCACCGAGACCTCATATCGATATCGCTTAGTCTGGCCGAAACAACATTGGTTCGCATAGTCGATAAGACAATTCACACTCGCCAAGACCACATGCCAAAAATATTAACTTATGCCGATATTGCACCCTTTTATGTTGTCAGTCGGTGAGACATAACAAACCTCCCACTGAAAACCATTCACAAAACACTATTGGCAAGACCCGACGGGCTCGCTATGACATAATACCGAAGCAAAGACCGTTTGCCGATATGCCAATTCTTTCACCACTGGTCGGTGTGACAAAAGAAACTCGTTGTATCCTCATGCCAAAAGCAACCCGCTTGGTCGAAGCGAAAACTCATACGAAGTGTCGGTGAGACTGAAGGTCACTCACCGAGACCTCATACTGATAGCTCCTTCCTATACCGATAAGACTTCTCCTACCACTGGCATTCGGCAAGACAAGTAGGACTTTCCAAGACATTATATCGAATAAAATCTCTCACCAAAAAGCACCCCTTTATTGCCGGTCGGTGTGACGAAATGAAATCGCTATGACATTGCACCGAAAGTAGCATGTTAGGCCGAAGTAGCCTCATTCAAGCCGGTGAAACATTACATCGACTCCCAAACTCCTACCGAAATGTGAATCAACCCCTGTCACCAAGACCGTGAAGAACTCCTATCGAACGGTGCCTGCAAGAAAAAATAGATCGCTGTGACATCAAATGAGTCTTGCTGAAAGGCAACACAGACTCATGTTAGTAGAAAATGCACAATGGGTCAGGGAGACAATGGTATCTCACGCTGAAAGGAACCAGAATGTAAAAAATGCATGATGCAATGGATTGTATGAGGCAATATGGCAAGATATGGGTGAAATATGCACACGGTAGGACCAAATCTAGAGTTTATGAGTGAAATCAACATGTGAAATCATCATATTTTTACATCCCTAACAATGGCTAGATGTCTGGGGATGAATGATAGTGAGATCATTGCAAGGATCCAAATCTTTGGATGAGCAAACTAGACACAAAATGATAAACCAGAGAGAAAAAATGATGTGAAAGGCAATGGAAATGAATGGAAAATGAATGCAAGATGGAGATGAATGGAAAATGAGAGTGAAATGGAGATGGATGAAATCCTAAACTACTGTGCATGGAAAATAATTTTAAAGAGGATAAGCAAGAGTTGTCCATGCACTGGCAACCCTTAATCCTCTATGTTGCTCAAGAGAAAAATTGCTTCAAGAATTTCCCATGAACAGGCAATTCTTGATCTTCGCCAGCCATATTTTGTAGATAATATGAGTCTTCACCCTTCTTTCCAATGACAACAAAAGGTCCCAGCCACAAAGCTTCAAATTTACCATGTTTTCCCTTCTCCTGACACCTTGCATTCCACATCAATACCAAGTCATTCTCCTCAAATTTTCTATCCTTTGCCTTCTTGTCAAATAGATACTTCATCTATGTCTGTAACTTCATGTTTTGAATTTGGGCACTTCTCCTTATTTCATCAAGTTCAGCTAGTTGCTCCATTCTTTCTTCCATAGGTTTAGGTACATCCAAATCTTCCTAAAGAACAAACCTGTAGACCGGTAACAAATTCTGCAAAGGCATCCTGGCCTATGCTACATACACCAATTCAAATGGGGACTTTCCAATTTCCCTTTTCATAGTAATCCTATCAGCCCACACAACCAGTTTCAATTTTGAATCCCAAGCTTTCTTGTTTTGACTCAACATCCTCCTTATAATCTTCAAAAGACTCTTATTACTAGATTCAGCTTGACCATTAGCTTGTGGATGGTAAGGAGCTGCATAAGAAATGGTAATGCCATATATGTCACAAAAACCTCTGAACTCATCTAATCTGAAACACATTCCATTGTCTATGATTAACTTCAGTGGTGTACCAAATCTAGTGATAATGTTTTCCATCAAGAAATTTGTCACCACTTTGCTTGTAGCTTGTTTAGTTGGGATTGCCTCTACCCACTTGGTAAAGTAATCAGTAGCAACTAGTATCCACTTCTGTCCTCCACTTGATCTTTCATGTATCTCTCCAATGAAATCAATTCCCCATTGATGAAAAGGGGCATCAGCTTGCAACGGTCAAAGTGGCAAAGCTCCCTAATACTTCAGTTTTCTAGAGAACCTCTGGAAAGCTTCACACTTTCTTACATGTGTAAAAGAATCATTAAAAACTCTAGGCCAGTAGTAACCTACCCTAAGAATTTTGTGTGCAATTTTTTTTGTTGAATAATGTCCTCCACAAACTCCTTCATGCATTTCACCTAGGACATGTTTGGCCTGAGATTCATCAAGACATAACAATAGTATACCATCCCTATTTTTCCAAAATAGATCTCCATCCATGAAAACATATTTTGATGCTTGCAACTTCAAAGTTCTCTTTTGGCTGTCACCCAATCCCTCTGGACATTTCGTGAACTTAAGGTAATGCATGATATCAATATACTAGGGAGTGTGCTCAATGCTTGCAACTGTAATCCCTTCATCTACATTACAAACTTGATTTGCTTCAATATTTGATTCTCCTATCAACCTAGCCAAGCCTTGACCTCTTACTAATTTGGTAATCTATATCTCCATGTCAAATTCTTGGATCTTATTAATCTATTTGCACCTTTTTCCTGTAAATTTAGATTGTGTCAGAATATCCTTGACAGCAGCATGGGGGACATAAGCAATCAACTTTGCTCCAACAAGATATGGTCTGAAAGATTTTGTAGCTTTTACTAATGCAAATGCCTTTTTTTTTCCATTATGTCATATTTTAATTCAGACCCTTGTAATGACTTATTGAAGAAAGACACAGGTTGTTCATGACCATCCTCATTCTTCTGTAACATAACAACAACAATAGTATGCATTGAAACAAATGAAAATATCTGAAAAGGCTTCGTAAAGTCTGGAGATTTAAGGACAAGAGCTTCCTTTATGGCCCTTTTGATAGATATAAAAGCTTCCAAGGCCTATACAGTCTATTCCATTTTCTGTCCTTTCTTCAACATTTTTGATATGGGCTTAATGATCTCAGCAAGATTAGAAACAAATCTCCTAACAAAATTAATTTGTCCAAAGAACAATTGTATAGCCTTGACAATTTTTGGAATAGGAATTTTATCAATAGTTTCAACCCTCTCAGGATCTATTCTAACTCCCTCCTTTGAAACAATATGTCCTAAGAGCTTACCTTCTATGACTGCAAAATGACACTTCTTTGGATTTAAACTAATACCATATTCAAGGGCTTTAATAAATACCTTCTCCAGATGTTGCACATGATCTTCAGCCTTCCTTGAATAAGCAGTCAGGTCATCCTGGTACACTACCATGATAACATTGATCAAGTTTGCAAATGCCACATCCATGGCTCTTTGGAAAGTCGCTCCAGCATTAGTGAGACCAAATGGAATTCTTATATATACATATGTTCCCCAAGGAGTTGTGAATTTTGTCTTGTATTGCTCAGATTCTTTGACTTTAACCTGGTTATACCCTGAAAATCCATCCATCATAAACAACAGTTCATAGCCTATCACCTTATGTAATATAGCCTCCATATTGGGTAGAGGATAATTATCTTTGAGAGATTCCATGTTCAAATTTTTGAAGTCCACAAACAATTTGATATCACCATTCTTCTTTCTCACAGAAACCAAATTTGAAACCCAGGTTGAGTGCCTGATTGGTTTGATAATTCCTCCATCTTTGAGCTTTGTCAACTCTTCTTGCATTTTAGGCTCCAATGTTGATTTATGGGTCTTTGCTTCTGCCTGAATGGCTTAGCATCTGGGTTCAATGGTATTTCAAGCCGAAAAAAATCCTCCATGTATGCTTTTAGATCTTCATAAGACCAAGAAAACACATGCTTATACTTTCTCAGCAGCTCTATCAACATTCTTCTGATTGTAGGGCTGATTTTCTTTCCTATGTACACCTTTCTTGGTGCTATCTCAGTCCCCAAATTAACTTCTTCAATATCTTCTCTTCTGACTAGTGTTTGCTTCATGAGGGACCGATCATTTCCATCATACAGCCTCTCCAATGCCACTAAGCCCTTAGGAAGCTTTTTTTTTTTGAGCTGCAAGATCTCCTTTCCAAACATTGTTTGCTTCCCATCCACTTTTTCAACAAAAGCATTGAAGTCAATTTCCTGAGCTTCATATTGATCAATATAATTAAGGAATTTCAAAAGGTTAGTATCATCATTGAATACTTTCCAACTATAAATGTTATCAGGAACAACATGCCTTGTCTTGAACTCAATTTGTGAAACCCCAACCAATGTGATATCATCTCTTTTGAGCGCCACATTTGCTAAAAATCAGCCATTATATTCTTTGACCTTTCAATCCACTCAATTCAGAAGGCATCAAATAATTCAATTGTGTCTCATGCATCATTTCTATATTGCTTTAATATTTTGTTCCTTTCCACATACTTGGATTTAATTTGTGAAACAACCAACTCAGAATCGCCCAAAACAGCCAGCAATTTAATCTTGTGTTTCATAGCTATGTTCAGACCTGTCAACAAGGCTTCATACTATGCCACATTATTTGTACATTCAAATGCTAACATAAATGAATATTTAAATGTAATACCTTTAGGTGAAACAAAAAAAATCCCAGCACCATTACCTTCTTGGCTACATTCTCCATCAAAATACATCTTCCACACTTCATTGCAGCTTTATGCCACATGTTTTTCAATTGGATCACTATTGGTTAATTCTGGCTAGGCTGATTAAATCTTAAAACCTCCAATATCAACATCACAAAAATAATTGATCTAATCTTGAGGTACACAGTCAACAAGCTGGTTCATTCTGGGCTCTCTATACAATTTGACCGCCTGACCATTCACTAGAATAGTAGCATAAGATAAATCAAACTGGACGTTTCCCCCAACTGCTGCTATCCATTTTCTTGACAAGAGCATACCAAACTATGGAGGAGTATCAATCATTGTTATATCTATATTATAAGCCACCTGTGGATAAGTAGCCAACTTGACTTCAACTCCTCTCATAATGTCTACCACAAGAACATGTCTGTTATCCATTGCATAGCACTTTCCTTCACATGTATCAACCCACATGCCAATTTGCTTCATAACTCCTACTGGCATGATATTTACAGTAGCACCAGAGTATATCATGCAATTTCTTAGCAGTTTTTTATTTATGAGTAATGTAGTGAAAAAATGATCCACTTGAGGGGGAGTTGTTAATACATCACTCAAGCAGACTTCTAGGATATTTACTTTCTCCTGACTATTGAATGCTTTAATTGATACCCTATTCTCAGAATTCACATGTTTTTCATTTCCATTCATTATCAATTGAACAGCAGTGTCCCTATATTCTTTTATTTTCATCATTTCAAGTAGTGGGATAGACATTTTTACCTGGGATAATGCCTGAGTGAAGTCAAAAGAAGAGCTCTCCACCTTAACATTCTTTTTTAGTTCTGGCACATTTCCTTTGTTTTCTTCCTTTTCTTTTTTATTAGGCTGGCCAGGCACTTGTGTCTCTTTATGTAATTCCTGCACTTCCTCTTTAACTTCCTGTTTTTGGACAAGCTTTTGTTCACCTTTATCATGTTGCTTATTTTCTGATTTCTTCACAGTTCCTTCTGCCATCTTCTGATCTTTCATAAAGATTCCCCCAGGAACGCCTTCCTTCTCATTTACTATTTTGTTTCTCAACCAGTATTTACTCCTTGCTTCCTCAACTACAGCAATAGTCAGTCTCTCTATCTCTTCTTTGGTGAGTCTCCTCATACTGCATGGAGCAAGTGCCTCAACAGAATGTGGCTCTATGTAATCTTCCTCAGAATTAGAAAAGACATGTTGTTCGGCCATATGGACATTATATTTCTGATTTGAAACATCATATTCATAACCTTCATCCTCAAAAGATGAGTATCCTTCCTTGGCATGGTAAAAAATAATTTGAAGTCAAATAAACCTTGTGATCCTCTCCATTATTTTCTATCAAGATTCCCTCCTCTTGCATCCTTTGAGCTACAACACAATAATCTAGAGAATGTGGTTTATCACAAACTTTACAAAAGTAATTATTACTCACCATGTAAGTTCGCTTCTTGCTCAATGGATCAGGAGTCTCTTTGTTTCTAGGCCTAGCTGTTATAGGTTTTCCATCCTTCTAGTCTGTATTATAAGGAATATCATGCAACCTCGACCTTTCATTTATGTATGTGTTCTCCTATCTGTACTGATAATTATTGCTTTGCTGAGGAGCCCTAGGGTTATCTCTTTTATTGATTATACCAGTAGCCTTCCTATTGTTTTCAATTGTCAATGCTATCTTCTGAGCTTCAGCCAGATCTCTTGGGAATCTATTTCTCAACTCATACCCTGTTTTAGGATCAAATGCATTAAAATAAACACTCAAAGCTATAGAATCTAGCAACCTTGATCCAGGAGGTACCTTAGTCTGCAACTTATTGAATCTTCAGTTGAAATCATAAATTGAATCATTATGATTTTTCCGAATTCACATCAATTCTTGAAGAGCTACATCTGGTGCATTTAGATTCTCATATTTTTCTAAGAATCGATCTTGGAATACTTGAAGAGAATTGATTGAAAATGTAGGCAAGTTGTTAAACCAATCCCTAGCATCTTCAATAAGTGACATCATAAACAACTTCATGTGTAAATCTTCATATGGCACATCTATGTCTTGGATGAAAATATTGAAATTCTTTAAATTCTCTTCAACAGTGATTGCATTATTCCCTGTAAATTTGGGAACCATACCCCTCCAATTGCCATCCATAGGGTAAGGATATAACTGAAAACCTACTAAATCAAACTGTCTAATCATGGTTGTATGCTAATGAGGAGGAGGAATAGGTGGAAATTGATGTTGATGCATGGGATTATTATACTGTACATTATACTATGGGATAAAAGACTGAACAGGAGGTGGATGCATAGTTGTATGCTGTGTGGGAATATGAGGTGGATGATTTTCCTTATAATGATTCCCAGTCTGATGGTTATGAGCATTCAATTGATTAGATGGCTGTGCACCATGACTAGCCTGCTTATGAGGTGGTACATACTTTGGGGGGAAATCGGCTGTATGATCAGTAACTTGTGCTTTCTGCAATTTGGATTCTTTTATTGCTTGTATCATCCAGACCTTTTCCTATTCTTTTCTTTCCTTTTCTTGGGATTCAAACAACACCTTGATCTCTTCAAAACTCAAAGATTCATAATCTTCTTGAGGAGATGCATGATAAATAGGTTCATTCTGATCACCCTGCATTTCTAGATCATATTCCTACCTCTTTCTAGCTTCAAACTCAGCTTGTTTCTAAGGATCAATAGAAGGGAAAGGATTTCTTTGATCTTCTGGGGTACAAGGCTCTAAATTTGAATCATCTCTCCATGTATCATAGCAATTATATGTTTCACAATGTGCTCTTGGCGCTTTTCCTTTATATGTTATGCACATGCCCTCATTGATCCTCTTTCCTTTATCAACCCTGACATCTTTGTGTGTCCACTTACTGCTTCCAACAGGAGCTCAAGTATGACCTCCCCTGTACTGAGATCTTCTTCCATTCATGATGAACAACTGCAAATTTTTTGTCAGAGTCGCCACTCACTTTTTTCTAAAAATGAGAAAATACTTAATGTTTCTTATCCCCAACGAAGTTTGTATATAGTTCCTGACTCTATGAAAGGCCTTGATTCTAAATGTGTTCACCAGTGGAGTCGCCAATTTTTTAGCTCTCAAAAATGCAGGTTGAATGCCTCAAGAGGCTGCCAATCTCTTGATATGCTTTAGGGTAATAGACAAGGTCAAGAAAACTCAACCTTCTACTCTTTAGGTGCTGCTCAACCTTGGGCGGGTGTACCTCTCTGAATTAAGTAGACTTATGTTTATATCTCTTACAACAATTTTTTCACAATGGTAGATGGAAGTGAACAAATGAAAATAAACTTGATAGCAATAGCAATCTTCTGATTTAAATCCTAAAATGCTCAATTAACAGATATAAAGAGAATAAATGGATCTTAATAATGAAATTGTAGAGACCAGTGCCTTATTGGGTATGCGGAGTCAAAATGAAATCAAGATGAACAACACTCTCTAGAGAAAACTCAAATCATCTAGCGTATATTCTATTTACAACTTGTATAAACATGCAATACTGTAACTACTAAGCTCTACTTTAACAATCCAAATGAATCTCTCTGATTGTTGTGATCAATTAAAAGGATTTAATCTTTACTTGAAAGAACCAACCGGTTAATGACATAGAAATAGCAAATGTGCACTAATGAATTGAATATAAAATTTTTTATATCAATTTAAACAATAAAAAAGAATCCACCTTGGAGACAACTTAGCAATATTCTCATTAAATTCAACAGATAATTGATACCAGAAAAATGCAGCAACATCAATTGACTTTCATAAATACCTCCATTTTAAAAACACACATCATAGTCTCTGATCTGAGAATGCTTACTCTACTCTATCCATCCTCTATCTATCGTATATCAAAAATCTAATAGCTCATGATCCCATTACAATTACAAAATGCCTATTTATACACCAACATTAAGAAAATAAAACATTTGAAACTCCAGGTTGACCCCCCACAAAATTCGGGCTCAAATCAATTGGCCTACAATGGTAATTAGCAATTTACATGTCAACCTCAGTTATTTGAATTTATATTTTTCATTTGCTAGAACAGTCGGCGAGACAATGCAGCAGCTATGCCGAAGGCAATTCAATCGTTAATCATTAGTCATCCCGAGTTCCTCTGTTCATCGCCGTGACCACCTGTTCACTATGCCGAAGTCAAGAAGTATCCCTTTGTCCCCTACATTTTTCCAAGACCCGCCAGAGTCGAGGACACATCATATCGAATACCTTATATCATACCGAAAACTCATATGTTATGTGTTGGTATGTGGCGACTGATCATGCTATACTGTATAGCCCATGGTATACTGTACACCCTAGCCCCCCGTATTTGAGTCATCCCGGAGTTGAGCATTGGAATGCAGTAAAATGGATTCTCAGGTATTTGAGAGGTACATCCAGTAAATGCTTATGTTTTGGGGGCTCTAACACTGATTTAAAAGGCTATGTTGACTCAGATTTAGCAGGGGATATAGATACCAAGCGGAGTACCACGGGTTATGTATTACAGTTGGTGGGACGGCAGTGAGTTGGATTTCGATTAGGAAGGTGGTTGCTTTATCCACCACGAGGCGAGTATGTTGCAACATGAGACAAAGGAGATGATATGGCTACAACTTTTCATGGAGGAGTTGGGAAAACAACAGGCTGAAAATTACTTGTTTACTGACAGGAGTGCTATACATCTTGCAAAGAATTCTGCTTTGCATTCTAAAACAAAACACATACAGTTGAGATATCATTTCATTCGGTCAGTGTTGGAGGATGGACAGGTCAAGCTGGACAAGATACATACAGATGTAAATCCAGATATGTTTACGAAGGCGGTGCCAAGGGAGAAGCTGAGCTCCTCTTGACGGTTGGCCTCAAGGTTGCATTCAAGTATATGAGCAGCGGGGTCCAAGGTACTTATTTCCAGTGGGAGCTGTAATTGCAGCAGTGTCGTCCAGGATCAGTCTCCAAGTGGGAGATTGTTGGTATGTGGCGAATGATCATGCTATACTATATAGCCCATGGTATACTGTACACCCTAGCCCCCCGTCCTTGCTTCTAGAAAAATCAATGAAAAAAGAAAAATCTGATTTTGTAGAACCCGAAAATCTGGAAGCTTCTAAGCTTGGTAAAAAGGGGTTCGGATGGGTATTACTGGATGATGAAAAACGCGATTATTCGCAAGATTGTAATAGGTTTTACACTGGATAATAAAAGTGTTGGATGGCTGCGGTTTGGTGGATGTAGCCCAGACTTGGGTGAACCACGTTAAATCTCTGTGTTATAATTTATTCTGTGAATGTTTTTTAGTTTCTCTGTTTTTATTTATTAAAATCTGCATTTAATTGTTAGATCTGCCATCTCTAACCCTAACATTATGTTCCTTCCAATCGCTGAGACATAGGCAGCTTTCTTATCGAAATGTTCCCCCTTTGCTATAGCCTTATGATGTCGGGAAGACCTCTTGCAGATTATTATGTCTCACCGAAAGTCTTCATTCATATCGAGTCACCGTGACACATGTTTTTTCCTTCCGATGAGTTCATCCGTCCCATATATGTCACTATAAAATTATGATGTCGGTGAGAGGTCCTGGAGATTATAGAGTTATACTGAAACACCCGAACTCACACCTGTTCGCCAAGACAATATTACTTTCATACCGACAAAGACCCCTATTTTTTTTCCATCAGTGAGACCGAAGGTCACTCACCAAGACCTCATATCAATATAACTTAGTCTAGCCGAAACAACATTGGTTCACATAGTCGATAAGACAATTCACACTTGCCGAGACCACATGCTGAAAATATTAACTTATTCCGATATCACACCCCTTTATGTTGTCAATCGGTGAGACATAACAAACCTCCCACCAAAAACCATTCAAAAAACATTGTCGGAAAGACTCAATGGGCTCACTATGACATAATACCGAAGCCAAGACCCTTTGCCAATATGCCAATTCTTCCACCACCGATCAGTGTGACAAAAGAAACTCATTGTATCCTCATGCCGAAAGCAACCTACTTGGCCAAAGCAAAAACTCATACGAAGTGTCAGCAAGACCGAAGGTCACTTACCAAGACCTCATACTGATAGCTCCAACCTATACCAATAAGACTTCTCCCACCACCGACAGTCGACAAGACAAGTAGGACTCGCCAAGACATTATATCGAATAAAATCTCTCACCGAAAAGCACCCCTTTGTTGCCAATCGGTGTGACGAAATGAAATTGCTATGACATTGCACCGAAAGCAGCATGTTAGGCTGAAGTAGCCTCATTCAAGCTGGTCGCCGAGACATAAAGCACTCAGTGAAACATTACATCGATGCCCAGACTCCTGCCAAAATGTGAATCAACCCCTGTTGCTAAGACCGTGAAGAACTCCTGCCAAACGGTGCATGCAAGAAAAATTAGATCGGTGTGACATCAAATGAGTCTTTCCGAAATGCAACACAGACTCATGTTAGCAGAAAATGCACAATGGGTCAGGGAGACAATGGTATCTCAAGCTGAAAGGAACCAAAATGTAAAAAATGCATGATGCAATGGATTGTATGAGGCAATATGGCAAGATATGGGTGAAATATGCACACGGTAGGACCAAATCTGGAAGTTTATGAGTGAAATCAACATGTGAAATCATCATATTTTTATAGCCCTAATAGGAAGATGGAGGATTATTAGATGGAGGGATTTGGGATTTGGGAGTAGATGAAGTAATTCACTTAGCAAGGTTGGATGCTAATTTTGATCATTCTTTGAGATGCATTGCTTCTATGAGCAATTTTGGAACCCAAATGGTTTTTTATTTTTCTTCATGGGTATTTGTGGCCTTTTGGATTTAAATTTTTGCTTTTGGATCATATTTTTATTTGTTTTAATTTGATTAGACATGGTGATCCTTGGTTTTATGTGGATTCTTGGATTAATGATTTTTATATTTGGCATCCAAATTTCTTCCAAGAACAATGTGATTGGTGGATGGAGAGGAATGATATGGAGATTTGATGGATGGGTGTATGTAGGTAGGATGTTGGAAAGGCTTCAAGGATGTGTGCCTTTATTGATCTTGATTAGGGATTTGAGGTGATGGGTAAATAAGATAGTGGGATTATGGAATAAGATTTATGGGTGGTGGAATGTAAGGACCCAAAATTGATGGAAGGGATAAAGGACTTGGTTTAGGGACATAGGGACCCCAAATGGACAGAAGGGATGAAGGATATGATTCTGGAACATAGGGACCCAAAATAGATGGAAGGGATAAAGGATAAGATTTTGGGACATAGGGACCCAAAATAGATGGAAGGGATGAAGGATATGAATATTTGGACTTCAGTGGAGGGATGCAAGACTTAGGAGGAGTACCAATGTCTTGAGCTTGATGGAAAAAACCATGAAAATTAGGATTTTCTTGGATTTGGATGGGTTCTAATATGCTTTTTTCATGGAGGCCTAACCCTTTTCCTTGTAATTCATACTTTGACAAATGTTTTTTTCCAATGAAATACTTTTTTTTTTGGAAGAAAGATGTGAGTCCATTTCAAGGGGATTTGATATGGAAGGAATTTAGGTTCTTGGAGAAAAATATATTGGATGAAAGTGGAGGAACCCATTTGATAGGTGTGGGGTTTGTGGGCAACTTGGATAGAGGTGATGGGACCTTGTGGAGGATTAGGATCACAACATGGAGAGGAAGAGATGCTTTGATCTTGACTTGTGGTAGGATCATGGGATAGAGATGGAGGGATGCTTTTATCTTTAACTTGTGGTAGGATTATAGGATGGAGATGAAGGGATGCTTTGATACTTACTTGGGGAGGGGTCATATGATGGAGTGTATGAGAGGAGAGAGGATCATGGGATGGGATGGAAGGTATATTTTTCTCTTGATTATGAGTTGGAAGAGGATCATTGGATATCAAGTGTGTTTTGATCTTGATTCGAATATGGATCATGAAATGGCATGGGAGGGATTATTTTATCTTTATATGTAGGGGAATCTATGTTGGCATGATTTGGATCAAGTGATTGAAATTTTTCATTTGGTATGGATGGTGTAAGAGGTGATGAAGGTTGGATAAACTCTTCAAATTGGGTAGATGGATCAATAGTAGATTCATGAGGCTTATGGAATTGGGGTTGATTTTAATTTGGAAGGGATGGAGGTGGATGCATGACATGAGAAGATAGAAAAACTTTATTTGGAGGTGGGAATTTAGGCTTCTTATCTAATAGTCCTTGGAGGAAATCATGAAAGACACAGGATGAAATGTATTTTTAATATTGGGGTGATGTGGGTTGTAAGTATGTGGGAGATGAACAAGTGGAATAATAAGTGGAATTTTCCATGGATTGGTAAATTAAGGATGAGGATGAGGATCTTGAAAAGGAATTGGAGATAGGGATTTGGAATGTGTATGGGGCTGGAGGGAATTTTGGATTGATGGTTGGTTTTCATTGTCAAAGGAAGGGGAAGGATAAGAAATAGGATATGAATTGGGATTGGAGGGATGTAGGGAGGATGAAAGTTTAATACCAATGCTAAGGAAGTATCTAACCATGGAATCTTTGTCATTGTTAAAGTATTTGGTGAGAATGAGACTAGGAATTATGAGGGTGTTTAGGGATGATATTAGGGATGAGATTAAGGATGATGAGGGTGTTTAGGGATGATATTATGGATTATGATGGTGATTAGAGATGTTATTATGGATTATGAGGGTGATTAGGGATGAGATTAGGGATGATGAGGGCGATTAGGAATGATGAGGGGGATTAGGGATGATGAGGGTGTTTAGGGATGAGATTAGTAATGATGAGGGTGATCAAGGATTATATTAGGGCTTAGGGATGATGAGGGTGATTAATAATGATATTAGGGTTGATGAAGGTGATTATGAATGAGATCAGGGATGATGAGGGTGATTAGGGATGAGATTAGGGATGATGAGGTTGTTTAGGGATGATGAGGGTGATTAGGGATGAGATTAGGGATGATGAGGTTGTTTAGGGATGATGAGGGTGATTAGGGATGAGATTAGGGATGGGATTATGGTTGATGAGGGATGATGATTAGGGATGATGAGGGGTGATTAGGGATGATGAGGGTGATTAGGGATGATTAGGGATGATTAGGATTGGATTAGGGATGATTAGGATGGTTAAGAATGATTAAAATAAAATAGGTGGTAGCATAAAGGGGTTGGGACAACCACACCAATGATAGGGGTTGTAGGGGACAAACATGATCCCCCTCATATAGGGGTTCGAGGGTGAATCCCTTAGAGAAATTTTGGTAAGCTAAATGAATTATTTGAAATGACACCTAATCCAAGTCCAACACATGTGCAAGATTTTTTAGTGCATATGCCTATTGTAGCACCTTTATAAGGCCTAATTAAATGCTTATGCATGGTTTAGTGCCTTTGCAAGGCCTGAATCAGTGCCTATACATGGTTTAGTAGTTATGTAGGTGTTGAAAGAGAGTTCTAATTAAATAGTATTTTCTCATGCACTGAACTAGCTTAGGCACTGAAATAGGGTACTTAGGTGTTGAACAGGGGTTTGCATAGGGTTTTCTTAGATGTTTAGATAGCCTAATTAGGTGTTGAACCAACAAAAGTGTTGAAATAGGCTTTCTTAGGCACTTAAAGGTGAATCTTAGGCACTAAAACAAGATTAGATGTTGAACTATGATTTTGGTTGTGTTTTTAGAATGTTTAGGGTTATTAAATGGACAAAGGATTGGATTGGAAGAATAGATGAAGGATTTACAAGAAAATATTGGATGGTAGAGTTTGGATTGAATGTTTTTCTTACTTGACTAAGGGGTGGACTTGAAAACATTAAACAAATTATTTGGATTGAGGGTGATTTGGATTGATAAGTAGAATTGGTTTTGGACAAGGAGAGACACTAAGCACTTGCACAAGCCTATAATTATTCAAGTGGGAGTGTAAAATTAATGTGGAACCACTTGCTAAAGCATAATACCTTTAAATGAATGGGTAACTAGGGTATGAAAAGGCCATGTACCACCTTGACACCCCTTACCTTATAAGAACAAGGTCCTACCAAGGGATGTATGTCCTATCAACAAGAGAAATTACATGGTGAGTAACTTTGGGCATGATAATATACCCTGCACCACAATAACCTATGGTCGAATGGTCTTAAAGTAGGATTAACAAGGTTTCTAGGGATTCTTCCAAATAGCTCAAGGGTACATGAGGAAAAATCCATATATGAAATAGAATAATGTCAAACTTATAGGAGGAGAGGGTAACACACTCTCCACCTTCATTTCCCTATGGTATAAAGTTCTTTGGGGCTTAGCCAAGAATGACAAGATCCTACTTCCAAGAGAGGTGTCTTTTGATTCACCTCTCGCTAATTATACTCCGTCGAAACAAAAGAGTTTATTTCATCCCTTGGGGTGATGAAATCTCCAAGAAGGCCTCTTGAAAGAAATATCCAATTGTTTTTTATCACCCAAGATTGCACGAAGTGAAAAGGGAGAGCATACACATATTAGGTTCCTTGGGATACAATGATGTGAAAAATAAAAAGGGACCAACTTAAGCTTTTGATCTCCAAGATCACCCAAGGGTGCGAGCAAAGAGCATACACTTAAGAGGGCCTCACAAACATAACAAAAAAAGATTGATTCCCATTAGTCTATCTTAGTGAAACTAAACTAGTGATGAAAACAACTTATTTGAAAAGTGTTCCTACACCAAAATATTAGTAGTTTATTTATCATGTCTTAGACAAGCATGGGGCAACTACACAACTAGTTAGTAACCAAAAATGTTAAGAAAGAAACAACAAAAAATGAAAAAAAAAGAAGAAGAAGAAGAAAAGGTATAAAAATATAGAGTAGGGGAAATTTATCAATGCATGAACTCAAACATAGAGTGAAGGCACCAAAAGGTGAAATATACCTACCAAAATAGAAGTGCAAAACCAATCTATGCAAGCACTAAATCATTATAGGTGCTAAAAAACAAAGGTGTTGATCTGGAATATCTACAAAAAGCTATTAGAAACTAAAAAAAATAGCCAAAAGGATTCAAAATAATCCAAAAATATCAAGGGAGGTAAAGGATAATATAAAAAGTTGTTAGAAAACGATTAAAATTGAGAAAACATTAAAAAATATAAACAAATTTAATGAAAAACTACAAGGTAATAGAGGCATTCATGCATTAAGTGTAAACATTAAAGCAACGTAAGTTCTAGATCATGTAGGCACTAAATCACATAGGCACTCAACCATGAGAGAAACATTGTTCCTATTCCACTATCTGTAATGTAAAAACTTCACAAACAACTCAAAATTTGATTAATTTCAAGGACGTAGATTCCATCAAGTGTGCCAAAATGAATATTGATGAAAAGCATAAAAGATAAAAATATGAAGATAAATGCAAATGAAAAATAGTTTACCTTGTCTTTTATCTTTCTCGCCTCATGGATTGAGCTAAACTAGGTGCACCTATGTCTACTTGATGTGCTCCTTTTGATGTTGTGGTTGGATGGAATGTGGTTGTTTATATTAGCAACATGATGTTGGGATTAATTAATGATAGAAGAAAATAATAGTATAAGGATATGATGAAGTCCTCCCCCCAAAATGAGATAAAATACCTCAATTTATAGATTAAATCAATGGGTGAAATCAATGGCCAAGATGCATTGACTAAATGGAGGGTCAAGATTGAATGTAATGATGGAGGCTTATCCTTGTGACAATTGAAATGAGGTGTGTGATCATACATTAGAAACAACATGAAAAAGACATGTCTATGACATGTGTAAGAGGTAGAGTGGCTTGAGAGTGACATGTGTAAGGGTTACAGTGACTTCACATGTGTGAGCACATGTTCACACATGTGTGAGAAAGGGGTAGGATAGGTAGGTTATGACACTTTTCACATGATGAAAAGTTTAGATCTTGATCCATGTAGATGGATTCAAGGGCTAAGATTGAATGGACAAGGATTAACAATGAGGTAGAATTAAATAATAAGAAAATAGTAATGAAGGCTAATTAGCCTAAATAAATTAAGTAGGTATTGAATAATTTATTTAGTTGGAAGGTTTGGGGGCTAAGGTTAGACTTAATTAAAGAAATGCAAATTTATTTAATTAAGGGTGGGATAAAGATGAAATAAATAAATAAATTTTATTTATTTAATTACTATATATATTGGGATAAATTTAAGTGTGTTCAGGTATGGACATATTTAGATGTCTACACTAGGGTTTGTATTGTTTGAAGAGTAGCTGAAAATGGACCTGGAGAAAGTTAAGGAAATAGTAGATTGACATTCATCGAAAAGTATGTTTGAAGCTTAGTATTTTTCATGGCTTAGAGAAATTCTCTAGTAAGTTCATCAAAAAAATTAGTGGAATATGTGCACCTATTACAAAGACCATGAAAGGTGGTAGGAAAGAATTTAGTGGATGATACTAGCAAAGTAGAAATTTTAGTAATTGAAGAAGAAGGTAAGGGAACAAGAAATGTTAGAGTTATAATATTTTAGTAAAGTATTTCAAGTTGATTGTGATGTCATTAGTAGTGTGATTGGAGGACTTTTAATTTGAGAGGGAAGATTTATTGCCTACTTTAGTGAGAAGTTAAATTAAGCAAAGATGAATTATTCCCATTTATGACCAAGAATCCTATGTTATAGTGTAGGCCTTAAAGAAATAAAGACACTATTTACTATCAAAGGAACTCATCTTATACATATACCACCATGCCTTGCAGTTATCAACATCAAGGTAAGTTGAGATTTTGTTAGAAAAAAAAAACAACTGAGAGGGGGGTGAATCAGGTGTACATTAAAACATTAAAACCATCCTTAACCTTCAAACCCTTATCATACATCAACATGAATGTAAACTAATGTAACATAAAAACATTCACAACCTTACACCATAGAACACCATATTTATGGGGAAAACCCTAATCAAGGAAAACACATGGTGAGGATTAACTCATATATATGTGAATAACAACAACGATTACAAAAGGCTCACTATCAAAAGGGCTTACTACCCAAAAGAAAAGAATGACTCACTACCCAAAGGACTCACTATCTAGAATAGAAAGATAATACAAGACTATTGAAAGGAGGTTCATTGTCTTAAAGCAATAGGAAGATCCACAACAACAACTCTACACCATTTGCAACATTTGACTCACTACCTCCAGCAACTTCAGGTATACTAAAAACATAGACACCTTATGCTCACTACTTTTGGTAGCCTTAGGAATTTAAGCTCGCACTCAAATCACAAAACTTGATTATATTAGCATCATCCTTCACATCACTACACATCACAAACATATCCAAAAGTCAACCTTGATTTTATATCTTTCGTGACCTCAAACAACTTCTCTACACCAACCTTAATTAAACGTATGCATCTCAAACATGCAACCACCAAATAGGTCGGCACCAAACACTTCCATGGTGGAAATAAGTGAAGAGGGACCAAACCAAGGGTTAACCAAGACCAAAATCTACACCAACACACTACACCATGCTTCCACAAACAATAAACCATCTTCGCAATCAATGCTAGCATGCTAGGTTGGCCAAACCTACACTAAAACTATCAAACAATCAATTCACTCTTCAAAAGGTTTGAAAACATCCTATGGACTAGGTAGAAACATCACACATCCTGTAATATTCCAACTTCATCAAAATATTCAGCAACACTGTTGCAACCACCAAAAAATAAGAATACTATCATCCTATGCAGCTAGCCACAATTCCATAGACATACAACTCACTAACCAACCTTATGGAACAACTAAACACCAAAAAATCCAAGGGAAGGTAGATGCAAGAAATATAAGAATGCTCCCAGATCTACAAGACAAGAAACCTCAACATAGAGAAATGCAGAGCAATTCCATTTCTCCCAGACAACCTTCTTCATAGGCAACACACTATCTGACACATCTTTCATTGTCACATGATCCAGAACCTAAAAATATAGATATAAAACCTCTTAAAAACTCTGATCATCTCATCCAAACCATGCAAGCACATCTTCAATCATGAAGAAATGTGAAGCACAATGCAAAACACAACTCTATCACCTTGTACACTCTTTATTCAAATTTTCTCAAAAGCACATGGAAACCACGTGAACCAACTACATTAGCAACACCTCAACACCACAACTCCTTCTCAACATGACTACACTAAAGGTTGACATCAATGAAAAAATTAATGACAACATAGTCCAACAATATCCAATAATCTCCCTCTTTGTCATTGATGGCAACACCAGATATGAAAAACCATCAACAACAAAAGCAACCCTACATCAAGCAACACTCCCCCTTGGACACTTTTTACATTTCAAACTTCTTTATTTCTCCCCTTTCTTCTTATGTTTTTTAGGATTCTTTTCTCTCCCCCTTCGACATCAATGGCTGAGGGCAAGACCTACAAACTTTACTTGAGGAAACACCTGCAAACTACTTGTAGACACATTAAATGTACCAATTGATGATATACACCTGATCCCAACTTCACTAACATCGCTTCATCATGAATCATCCCCTTTTTCTAAACATTTAATCAAATAATCTCTATTTGACTAAGTTCATCATAATTCCCCTTTTGATTGAATAAATCCCTCTATTTAATTAAATCATTATCTCTTGTTAATTAGTTAAATCATTTCATCCTATAGTCTCTATTTAATTAAATAATTCATTTTATTTAATTAAATCTCTAATGTCATTCTATTAATTTATTTGATTTAATAAAATGACATTAGAGATTTAATTAAATAAAATGAATTATTTAATTAAATAGAGATTATAGGATGAAATGATTTAACTAATTAACAAGAGATAATGCTTTAATTAAATAGAGGTATTTATTCAATCAAAAGGGGAATTATGATGAACTTAGTCAAATAGAGATTATTCAATTAAATGGTTAGAAAAAGGGGATGATTCAAGACAAAGTGTGCCCATAAATGCAATTAAGTGTAATTTGAAATTAGTGAAATGACAAGTTGGAGGGAGAGGAAAATGGAGTTATGGCCACTTGGCTCAATGCAAAAGGATATGTAAGATGAATTAAATGCCTTGTTGGAAGGACACATCCCTTTGGATGGATTTTCAAATTTGGAGGAATATTCCCTATTTATGCCATGTTGAGAGAAATTAGAGATTTAATAAATCAATTAAAATGATTTATTGAGCAAGTGGCAAAAGCTAGAGGATGGGACATGGATTAAGATTAGCATTAATTAGGATTTGATTAATTAAAAGGGAGGTTAGATGATTTGACACTTTGACTTAGATTTTTGTATTTAATTAAACCAAAATGAGAAGAATATGAATATTAGACTTAATTAGATAAAGTTTGATTTATTTAATTAAAGAGGATGGTGTTAGATTTAAATCAAATAAATATTGATTTATTTAATTTAAAGGAGATGAAATATGATTTAATCAAATAAAGTGTGTGAATGGTGATCCTAGACTTGCACGAACATAAACAACAAACACAATATTAGCTCAATATGCAAGTTAGAAACATCATTCCCCATAAGATTCATTTCAAATGCAAAGAACAAGAAATAACATAAAGAACACAAATAAAAACTATCAAATCCTATTCAATGCAAACAAACTCTCAATCCCATGGGGGAATTGGTGCCATTTTGATGTGGAAAATGGCTCTTTCTCAATTCCTTGCAAGCTTTGATGATGATGATTGTGTGCTCCTTGATTCAAAATGTTGATAACCTTGCTATGATTGATGAAAATCTATGAAAACTTTGATGCAATATGGATGATACTGATGATAATGGTGGATTCAAATGAGCATAGTGATTTTACATGGATTGTGGATGCCAAATGCAATAGAGAGGTTCTCTATTTATGGAAAAGAATGATAGAAGAATAGAGAATGTGGGAGAATGTGGGATTAAAGATGGACCAATGGCATTGTGCCACTTGTCAACATGCTAAACAAGAGAGGTGGAGCACATTTTGATAAATGTGCATGCATTTGAAATTTGAATTTGATGAAGTGACGTGTTGGAGGGAGATGAAAGAAGACTTAAATGCCACTTGGCTCAAGAAAAAGGACATGTAAGAGGCCTTTAATGCCTTGTTGGATGGACAAGTCCTTTTAGGGGGAGATTTCAAATTTGAGGAATATTCCCACTTGGATTCCTTTTTGAGTGAAAATAGAAGAATTTATAAATCAAATAAATTGATTTATTGTGCAAGTTGCAAAAGTTAGAGGATTTGAGTGATTAGTGTTAGCATTAATCAGAATTTGATTAATTTTGACAAAGATTAGCTGATTTGACACTTTGACTTAGATTTTTGAATTTAAATAAATCAAAATAAGAAGAATATGAATATTAGACTTAATTAAATAAATTTTGATTTATTTAATTAAAGATGATGGTGTTAGATTTAAATCAAATAAATATTGATTTATTTAATTTAAAGGAGATGAAATATGATTTAATCAAATAAAGTGATTTATTTAATTAAAAGAGGAACATGAGGATTAATCAAATAAAATGATCTATTTAATTAATAGAAGATGATTATTTAATCAAATAAAGTGGATTTATTTAATTAAAAGATGAAATATGATGAATTTAATCAAATAAAGATTATTCAATTAAATGGTTAGTAAAGAAGATGATTTAGGTAGAATTGGTGTTAGTAAATTAGGATCAAGTGTGTGGGATTAATCTGTACATTTTATGTGTCTACATTTTTCCCCTCTTTGAAGCAATGTACCTGCTACGTTGCTTCAAAGAATAATCTTGTCATGATCAAAAGCCAAAAAGTTTCTAATTTTTTGGATGCCCCAGTGGAAAGAAGTATACTGGTACATTGTCCCCTTGAGAGATTGAGTGAAAAGTTTTATTTGAAGGTCAATGTTGTGACAAAGAGGTTCAAGATCAGTTCAGCTCAAATGTTTGATGTAGACAAATTTGATGATGTATAGATAGTCATCAACCATGGATAGCCTTATGTATATTTTGATATATCACACAAATTTGGATAGAAATGTTAGTAAAGATAGAAGAATAAGAAGAAATAAGATGATGACAAGAGGATCCAACAAGTCCATGATCTTCCAAGACTTTATTAGAGATGATGATGAGATTGGATGATGTTTGCTTGCCAGGAATTGGGATTTTAAAAGGGACTATTTACCTTATGTTTGATAACACACATAGGCACGATGCATCAAGGTATAAAGAACCAAAATGGTGTTGCACCTAGTGTGATGGACTTTGACTCGATAATTAGATAGGAGTACTCTTGTTCACACTTGGCATACAAAACCTTGCATAGAATGCAGTTCAGATATTTCAAACATCTCAGACCAAAACATAAAAAGGAAAGCCTTCCTATGTGGTCAACAAGACACCTAAAATACCCTCCCTACAAACCAAGCAAAGCACGCATGACCAAAGTTATATTACAAGAATATCCAACAAGCACATCAGAAAAAAGATAATGAGCATTTCCCCTTTCCTTTCTCTCTAAATCATTTTGATTAGACATCTTCAAGAGGTCATTGGAATGAGCGCAATAAGATAAATCAAAAGAACAGATCAAGTACACAAACAAGTCAATGTTCTTCATAACAAAGGGATGTGTTTTGTTTAGGATAATTTTCCAAAGTGATTGCCAAAGATAATGCCCATTGTAGGAAGGATGCATCCTAAGACATGTTAGTGGATGGTGGCAAGTTTTTTTGTTTAGGATAATTATCCAAATTGTTTTGTCAATAGATAATGCCCATTGTAGGAAGGATCCATCCTAGGACATGTTAGTGGATGGTGGCAAGTTGTTTTTTTTAGGATAAGTATCTGAATTGTTTTTCCAAAGATAATGCCCATTGTAGGAAGGATTCATCCTAGGACATGTTAGTGGATGGTGGAAAGTTGTTAGGTTGTTCGAAAGGCTATTGATATAAGGTTGATTGACATGTTTGCGAATAATCAAGATTTTGAATTTGCATTTAAAAGTTTGTTGTTTCAATTTTTATTTAACGTTTGATGCTTACTTCTACTGATTGTTGTGGTTGTTTCTATTTGTTTTGCCAAAGGATGAAGGTGATGATTGATTTATTATGGATAAGATTATTGCAGGTGAAAGTGAAATGGGATAGATGGATTTTATCAAATATTTGGATTTTTTTGATGTTTTTGAAATGTTATGAGGCTATTTTTTAGATTTTTAGTTTATCTAATTTTTTTTGTGTTTTTGTGTTTTTTGAATGTTTTTGTGTTTTTGTGTCTCAGGGGCTGATCAAAGATTAGCCTTGCCTACATTTAAGCTCAGAGATGACATAGTTTGGATACCATGTTTTTGACCTTTTTTGAATTTTATGAATTTTCTGGATTTTGATATGATTTGAAAGTTTTTTTATTTTCGCATGATTTTGACGATTTGGGTATGGATGTGTTTGATGATATCAGTGACCTATTTTTGGATTTTGTTGAAAACCAAGCTAAGGTTGATTGATCTGATTTGATGGATTGATGATGATAACATTGTTGAGGATACACAACAATGCAAGGATAGTGTTTAAGCAACACAAGGATTGGGAAGGATATCCCAAGATGATGATGGATTGATTAGATTTGATTGATCAAGATTGATGATGATAACATTGTTGAGGATACACAACAATGCAAAGATAGTGTTAAGAAACACAAGGATTGGGAAGGATATCCCAAGATGATGATGGATTCATTAGATTTGATTGATCGGGATTTTGAAGCTTGATTTTGGAACAAAATTATTTTGAATGATTTGATGTGACGTTGAAGCATGCATTAGATGCGACTAATATTGAATGTTTGGATTGATTTTCAATGAAAGATGAAGCTTGATAAGGAATGCCTTCTTCTCAAAACGTGCCATGGGCTAGTGATTTGGAATTTTTGGCTCACAAATGCTTTGACCAATTTGATTTCACGTTTTCCAATATTCAGATCACCACATAAGTTGGAAGATATAGATCAAGATTTATTCCTGAAGCAAGATGTAAATATTTTCCCCCAGTGTCTAGCAATGTATGGAATGTCATGGATGGATGATCAGATAGGTGTATGGATGGATGGATATGGATTATCTTGCAATAAGATAAGGTGCTCAAATAAATAATACTCATTTGGATAGTGCTTCATGGCTCAAATAACATTGGGTAGGATAGGATCAATGAAAATGACCCATGTCAAGATGTTTACCATAAGCAAGTGTAAAGCGTGTACCAAACTTTCACCAAGATCAAGATAATTTGGAAAATGGATGTAGATGGATGAAAAATGGATTGGATAAATGGTTCATGGATGAATGGATTTATTATGGCTGAGATGGATGGAATGTTGGATTTATTATGGATAAGATAAGATGCTTCCACCTGAACCGGCACACGCAGATGCTCGATTCTACACATAACAATTGTTTTCTAGGTTTTCATCATGGTGCTTTCCCAAAGTGCCACCGTAGTGGTTTTCACTAGAGGACAATTTTTTTCTTTACTGTTTTCAATCCTTTTTCTGATTTTTTTTGGATTTTTACATTTTTTGTATTTTTCTGTGAAATATTTTAAGCTCATGTTGAACCACCTGGTGGTGTTGATGTAGATGCTTCTGTCATAATGTGCCATTGATATCTTTCCTGAAGAACCTACTTTTCCAAGATATGTGCACTTGAATACAACTTTTGAGATTCCTGATCTACTTTATTGATACCAGAGTTAACTCTATCTTTGTGCACACATCACAATAGAGTGCCTTCTAAGTCCTTATGATGAAGGGTGGTTGCCAATACATGGTCAATGTGAGAATTGGATATCATGTCGGGAGGCATGGATGGAGTGTGTTTAGGAATAAAAGATGGATTGGTTGATAGTTTGGAACCTTTGACTCTCCAAACTTGGGAAGATGAGCAATGATGGGTGGATACAGAAGTGTGCATAGAATTAGGACCAGCTACTTGATATACTTTGTATGTTGCTTGAGAAGCCTGTTGTTGACTTTGTGGACATCTTTGATGGGCACTTTTCCATTTTTTATTTTTCCCCATAGTTTCTTTGACTAATGGAGTTTGATAGGGATAATATTTCTTTGTATTCTTTGGTATCCATGTGTATTTGATTTGTCCATTATGCTTCACAACTTATTTTTCTTTGATAACATTCTTTGTGCTTTGATTCAAATATTTCTTTTGATGTTGGTCCCAATTCGTGGATGGGGTGATGGGTGGATGAAGATTCATGACATGGCTGGTTGTAGTATTGGCATCATTTTCATCATAAGGATTCTTCATGCCCCCTATGTTGACATTTGCTTGAGACATAGTTGCCCCTAGTATGGTGGTAGTACCACCTTTTTTCCTTGATTCTGTTTGTTTTGAGATGTCTTGTTCAATAAGCCTTCTCTGATAAATATCTATTGTAGATGATGTTATTTCAATTTGTTGCTCTGTTGTCTCTGAAATATCATGTTTTGTTTGACCTATTTCCTTGAGTGGATAATGTTGGATATCTTCATACATGATGTTCCTAGTCTGAATTTGGGATATATCTGATTCTAATGTTGACAACTCAGTTTGACTGTAGGAATCAATAACTTGCTTCTTTTGCATAATAATGTCAGGATCCACAAAAAGCATCTCATGGGTAGATGGAGGAATATGTGCTCTATGGATATGATCATCATCTATGGCATCTTGTATAGATAGGAGATTATCCATTAGATCATTGTAGTATCTTGGAGATACAAATTCTTGATCTTGATTAATGTTGGAATTGATTTTGACATACTTTGGATCAAGTTCTTGACATAGGTCAATTTCAAAGGATGGATTGCTTATAAAGGGTTCTTGGATATCTTTATTAGGAATGGGAAATGGCTCAATATCCTCTTGGATCAAATGTTGAGTTGAAGATTCCTTCAATATTTGCAACCATCAGGTCGAAGGACGTCAATATGTCTTGGAAAGGACCATTGCTATACTTTGGTGAAAGATGTTGATCATTCTTTGGAATGAATTCTTGAGATATGTCCTCTAATGCATTGGATGATGTAGAGGTATTGTCAAAAAGATCATTGGTGGAAGGATCATTGATTATAGGATCAAATAATGTTAACACTCCTTGAAATAGATCATTGTTGGATATTGTTGAGGGGTTTTCATCATGATCAAAAAGTGACTCATGATGTATGTTGAGTTGATCTTCAAATAAGGTAGAGACATATTCAAGGGAATCATTAAAGGATAGATCTTAATCATTTTTTTCAAAAATTGTAGTGGGGAGATTTTCAATGCTATCAATAGTGGTTGAATCTTCATCATTGTCCCCAATAGTTATTATTTTTTGATCAATAAGGTCTTGGATGAGATTTTTTAGTCGAATACAATTTGTTGTTGTGTGTCCCTTTATTTTATGAAAATCACAAAGGTGATTTTCATTGTACCATGGTGGTTTCACTAAGGGTTCTTGATAGTTCTCATAGATGGGTATTTCAATGAGATTTTCCTACACCAACTTTTCCATGACCAATTCGATTGGTTTCCTATTTGTTACCCTGTGAGACTTGTACTTTAAATTGACCTTGTGGTGATTGATTTTGGAGATGTGGTGATTGATCTTTGACATGTGGTAATTGAATTGGAGGTTGGGTTTGTTGTTGATGTTGTTGATCTTGATATCCAACTTCTTGACATTGGAGATATTGTTCTTGATGTGGTTGTTGACACAATTCAATGCTTTGATGACATGGTTTAACCAATGGAAGAGTGTATTGATTTTGGGGTGGAGATGTCTCTTGGCACAATGAATCAATTATTTTGGCAAGTGAAGCAACTTTATCTCACAAAATTTGATCTTGACTTCCTTGACATAGTTGATTTGGCTTTTGTTCAAGTAGATTTGGAATGTACACTTGTGGTGTTTGTATGGGATCATGGAAAAATTGATTTTGGACAATGTTCTGATTCAGGATGATGTTCAGATTTTGCATTATAGGTTGAAATTGAACATTATTTTGATTTGGAAACATATTGCCTTGATTTAGGTAGCTTTGATTTTGCATGGTGTTACCTTGACTTGGATCAATAAATGGAGTCGCTAACATCTTGTTTGGACTTTGAGCAACATTTTTATGATTCAAAAACATATCTATCCCAAAGTTTACCAAGTGTGGGTTTGAAATGTTCATGTTTGGTAAACTTGTACTTGGTATTTTCACATTTGGCATGTATGGATTTGGTGGGATAATGTTGTTTTGTTGAAGACTCATGCATTGATTGTTTGGTTGATAGATTTGTAGGTTTGGACTTGGATTTAAATCTACCATAGGGAAGGGTGTTCCAAAATTTAGATTAGGCATACTCACATTTTTTGTACCATTGAGGTTTGTAGGAGACAATGATCCCATGTACGGATTTTATAAATGTGAGTTTTGATAATCAATTGGCATTGTAAGGCTTTGATAGTTCGGTTGATTTAGATTACTCTTGATGTATGAATCAAGTTTATATTCCATGTTATTCTTGTTTTTTGACCTTGTTGACTTCTAAGAAATTTAGGACCAATGATGAGATGAAGGATGAAAGGGGTGAATGATATGGGTGTTGAACTTTTAGGAACCTTGGAGGGATACTAGACTTTAGGGCTTTTGGATTTTTGATCTGGGATTTGATTTGGATTTGGATTTGTATTTTTTACTTGGATTTGATTTGGATTCGATAATGAACTCATAAACTCCAAGAGGTTAGATGTTGTCTTGGAATAAACTTGTCCACAAGATGATAATTTAACTAAGTGTATGAGGAAGGATTCATCCACACACACTTAGCCAAACAAGGTGATTTTGATGTTGATTTGAAGGATTTTACCAAAATTCTAGTATGAATGATTTTTTCAATGGTTCAAAAGTTGTTTGTGAGATGGGATTTGATTGATGTTTGAGATGATTGGTTTTTTTATCCTAAATGAACCTAAGAGAGACTTGTTTACAAGACCAATGTTTGGAAGAACATGCTTTTCCCTAAGAGTACTTCAAACCAAAAGATCAATGTTTTCTCAAAAGACCATAAGACAAAAGATAAACAAGCACATGTGTTGGGTTCAATTGATTTCATCTTGATTAATGAATTGATTTTACCACATCTAATGTCTTGCTTAGTTTTTCAAATTCAATGCCTATGTCCCAATTTATTTTCATCCCACAAAGTCCATTATGTGGAATTAAGGAAATTAAGGCAATAGTTCCCTAACGTTGACTTTAGGAAAAGAAAATTGAGATATAAATCCAAATACTTAGAAGCCTCTAAGGATAGAATCCCAAGGGCAAGCAATAACACTTGGATTTTTCAATGGTATTTGCTCCTCCTAAAGGGTTTGAAATTTGATGCTCATGTTGAATGTTTGTTTTTCCAATGTTTTAGATCAAAAAAAGTGTTTCGATTCCAAAGTAAAGCACAATCTTATGGATGAGAGACAATATTTGTTGAGTTCCCACTTGGATAAATATAGCTACACCTACTCATAGCGGATGATTAGATGCTTGACCACATTGGCTCCCCTCAATTGTACACTCTTCTCAAGCCATCCAAGATTCAATACCCATGAAACTCCCATGGCATAATTCTCATCTCTACTAGGAATCACAAAAATGTGGGGCGGCTTCAGAGGTCCGACCTCTTGCACCAACAAATAGATTAAGGATTTTGTCCTTTATACAAAAGATTCTAGTAAGGGAATTCCATTCATGGGGGATCATCCATACAACAAGAGACCATTGCTACCCTTCTTGTCAGAACAATCCTTGTGATACTTGCACTTTCCTCAAGTACCCACACTTATATATCGGTTGGAAGTCACTTGGCTTTAGCATGTTCCTAGTTGGGTTGTTCCCTTGGGTGATTACTTTTTCCCACAAGGCGAGCCCTCTAAGGTTAAAAAAAAGCTAGAAAACACATTCGTAGTTTGATCAATCTTCGTTTAGAAACAAAGAGAGAACACACACAATATATTCCACTCACACTCACATGGTTTGTTCAATTTTAAGAATCCAAATTGAAGTGTGGAAGTAATCACTTACACAACTTAATATCACAAAAATCCTTTTGATTCTCAAGATCATCGTGAGGCACGAGAAAAGCATATACATCATTTCAATGATATTATTTTAGACAAGTGATTGCAAAACATAGAACTTGTTCATTTTAAAAACCTCAAAGCAAGAATTTGATTCTTTTTAAGCACCAAAGGAAGTGTGAGATTTGATTGTTCAATTTGTTAAGTCCCAAAAAAAAATCTAGGAAGTTTGTCTGTGGTTCTTTTTAGGCCCTTTGTCTTATTCTTTTTAAACCCAAATTGAAAATTAGTGAGTCCTAAAATTGTAAAGATGAAAAATTCCTTAGAAAGGGATTATAATTTTTCCCAAAGTGTTCAAAAACATTTAATACAATGAAGACATGCTATTATAATGGAATACTCCTCCTTGTTCCCTCCTTGCCTCAACCTGTAAAAACTAATTAAAACCAAGAAATACAGAGATAACAAACAGGTTATCAATCAAAATGACCAAAAGTAAAAAGCACATGTCAAAATAAACTGAATTTGAACTTTTTACTCCACCCTAGCGGCGCAGTTTGCGGGTGCGACGTAGTTTAGGAGGGTCAATGACACTATATGACACTGTTGGACTGACAAGTGGTGGATTGTAGAAAACCAGAGAGTGCAATTGCGGCACTATTTTAACTAGTTGCGCAGTTTGGAGTTTGGAGTCTGGTCAACTAGAGAAATGGTCAAGTGTCGTAGTTTGAAAATTTAAATTTTTTGGGCAGGAAAGGCACAATGACGAAATTTGGAGTTTGAAGCATTGTTGTATGGTGTCGCTGGACTAAACAGTGTAGTTTCTTTTAGGTGCACAAAATGTCAAGAAAACCACAAAATTTCTCAAAAAAATGTGTTGAAAACTTCCTATTCGCCTCCTTCTAGTGCCAAAATGTGAATGGTGATCCTAGACCTACACGAACATAGACAAAAAACACAATATTAGCTTAATATGCAAGTTAGAAATATCATTCCACATAAGATTCATTTCAAATGCAAAGAACAAGAAATAACATGATGAACACAAATAAAAGATATCAAATCATATTCAATGCAAACAAACTCTCAATCCCATGGGGGAATTGGTGCCATTTTGATGTGGAAAATGGCCCTTTCCCAATTCCTTGCAAGCTTTGATGATGATGATGATGATGATTGTGTTCTCCTTGATTCAAAATGTTGATAACCTTGCTATGATTGATGAAACTCTATGAAAAATTTGATGCAATATGGATGATATTGATGATAATGGTGGATTCAAATGAGCATAGTTATTTTACATGGATTGTGGATGCCAAATGCAATAGAGAGGTTCTCTATTTATGGAAAAGAATGATAGAAGAATAGAGAAATAGGGATAATGTGGGATTAAATATGGACCAATGGCATTGTGCCACTTGTCAACATGCTAAAAAAGAGAGGCAGAGCACATTTTGATAAATGTGCATGCATTTGAAATTTGAATTTGATGAAGTGACATGTTGGAGGGAGATGAAAGAAGACTTAAATGCCACTTGGCTCAAGAAAAAGGACATGTAAGAGGCCTTTAATGCCTTGTTGGATGGACAAGTCCTTTTAGGGGGAGATTTCAAGTTTGAGGAATATTCCCACTTGGATGCCTTTTTGAATGAAAATAGAAGAATTTAAAAATCAAATAAATTGATTTATTGTGCAAGTTGCAAAAGCTAGATGATTTGAGTGATTAGTGCTAGCATTAATCAAGATTTGATTAATTTTGATGAAGACTAGCTAATTTGACACGTTGACTTAGATTTTTGGATTTAAATAAATAAAAAATGAGAAGAATATGAATATTAGAATTAATTAAATAAAATTTGATTTATTTAATTAAAGAGGATGGTGTTAGATTTAAATCAAATAAAGATTGATTTATTTAATTTAAAGGAGATGAAATATGATTTAATCAAATAAAGTGATTTATTTAATTAAAAGAGGAACATGAGGATTAATCAAATAAAATGATCTATTTAATTAACAAAAGATGATGATTTAATCAAATAAAGTGGATTTATTTAATTAAAAGATGAAATATGATGAATTTAATCAAATAAAGATTATTCGATTACATGGTTAGTAAAGAAGATGATTTAGGCATAATTGGTGTTAGTAAATTAGGATCAGGTGCGTGGGATTAATCTGCACATTTTACGTGTCTACACTACTTTCTCTCTCATTTAGTTTCTATCCACTACTCTCTCCCCCTTAAGAGAACAATGTATGCTCCCTTAACTACATCGACTAGATACACCACTACCTACTCCCCTTGAGAGGTATCCTTCATCAATCTGAGACAAAGAATAAATCTTGAATTGCTCACTTGGAGAAATGTGCCAACTCATGCATCTAGTTGAAAGGAGGAGAAATAACCCCTTGCTTCTACCTAAGATACTCAAATTTATCTTTTGGAAGAGACTTTGAAAATATCTACTATTTGGTCCTTTGTAGGCACATACTCCAACTTCACTTCATTCTTACCAACTTTCTCTTTTAGAAAGTGGTACTGGATAGAGATATGCTTTGTCCTTGAATGCATTACCAGATTTTTTGAAATGTTGATAGCACTTGTATTATCGCACAAGATAGGAATAGGTTCGGCATATGATACTCTAATATCCTTCAATGTCTACTTCATCCACAACACCTTTGTGCAACAAGATGTTGCTACAATATATCTTGTATCTATTGTAGATAGTGACACTAAATCCTTCTTTTTACTCAACCAAGAAAGCAATCTACTTCCAAGAAAGAAATCACCTCCATTTTTACTTATTTTTTCATTTGTACAACCTACCCAATTTGCATCTATATAAGCACTCAAATAGAAATCAGTATCCCTAAGATACCATAAACAAAATTTTCGAGTGACTTTCAAATATCTAAATATCCTTTTTACTAATACCACATGTGATTCTCTAGGATCTTCTTGAAATATGGCCACAAGACATACTGCATGCAAGATATTTAGTCTAGTAGCAATTAGATATAGCAATCCACCAATCATGGATCTACACTTTCTCTAATCTATCTTAGGAGATTCATCATTTTTTCTCAACTTACAACTAGTAACTATTGATTGCGATTTTGGCACCACAACAATGCAAGCAGAATATTGCTATTCTGCTTCTCTTGAAAGAGAAAGGAAACACATGGATGCCTTAGCTCCCAAGGTATTTTGAGTTGGGTCTCAACTATGTTGATGTTACTTAGTGGTCAATGCGACATTAATAGTCAAGGGGCCTGCTGGTATTGGGCTTCTGGATTGTTCTAAGATCAAACACGAAATAAAACCTACTCTAAATTGGGGTTTTAAAGAAACAACGAAAGATAAATTAGGGTTTTGAAATAGAAAAGAACAATAGTTCATCCAATATTAACTACACTAGTTAACTTCAAGGAATTATAAACTAAAACTGCAGAACAAGATAAGCTTGTGATTGACACACAACCTCTTTCATTCTCAGTGCTAATTCGAATAACAGATTTTTAGCTACCATTGAAATAAAACACAAATAACATTTCATTCCTTGAAGACTTCACAAGTCAAATGATCAATTAAGACAAATATCATTTAGGAACACATCATGAAGTAGATTAAACTCTGATTGCTTCTACTGTCAATAAAATAGATAAGCAATATTTACAAAGCTGGCACAATCACCAGTGTACAGAGAATTTGTGGCTCCAAATTGTTTCCAACTACACTAGGAGAACTTGAAAATACATTACAGTCTGTACTAAAACCTTACTACTAACCAAGAGGACAAAAAGATTCTCTTATTACTAAGAATCAAGATGCAACTCTATCTCCTTCTGTTAACTAACTAACTCCTAACAGTTCTAACTCTAAAAAGTTCTCAATCTAAAAGTTTTCTAAACCTAGCTGTCTTAACCTAGAAGTGTTGACCTTTACAAAGAGGCAAGAATTCCTTATATACAGAATGTTCCAACAGGAATGTGTTGTCCCCTGCACTAGGGTTTACAAAATATCTACAGACTGTAGGAGATTCAGCCCTCAAATCTTTTGAGGAAAGTCAAAACTACATTCAATGTGAAGCCTTGCTCTCCATGCTGATGAAGGATTTCTACCCTCAGGAGAATCCTTTTTAGATCTTTTACAGCTGCAGCCTTTAGTCTCCTATCTTTGTGTCCATCTTTGAGCTCTGTTGGGGATCACCTTGAATGCTTAGAATATCTTCATTAATATTGATCTACCTCTGCCAGTGGTCACTACAGTTGTCCCTGTGAGTCACAGATCCTCTCTTCGACCTCCTTTCTACTCTAGAATTTTCTATATGTTGACCATTTTCTGGAAGCACCATCGGGCCTCCCTGTAGATCTTTGCATTTTACCTAAGTCGATCCATTGCCTTCTGATCTCAAAAAGAATCCATCTGGTTTGCATTCTATTGGCCTTCTTTCCCAAGAATAGTCAATCGGTCAAAGGGACCAATGAATCACTCTTGGCTTCCTCTAATTGGTCAGGCATAGGCCATGCAAGCTTCATCAGGTGGTCAAAAGTGGTCCACCTTGAATCGCATGTCAGTGAGACACTTATCGTGTTTCCCCAATGTGATTATATCACTTTTAGCAACTATCGGCATAGCATAAGACAGTCGGTGAGACCTTTCGGCAAGCTACAGAAGTTATACTGAGCTCACAAAAACCATCGGCAAGACCACATGGTGAAGTCCCCTTGGTTATACCGATATCTCCTTTCATTTGTGAACCCACCGCTATCGACAAGACTTTAGCGAACTCCTTTTAATTCTTGTTGAGCCAACTTTCTTCCTTTCGGTGTGACCTTCTTCCCTTCCCAAGACCTTTTGGCGAAGGTATAATCCTTGGCCGAGCTCAAATTTTCTTTTCGGTGGGACCCCGCTTTATGTCGGCATGACCTTCGCTTGTCGTCGTGACCTCATAGCAAAGCCCCCTCATTTGTTTGGAGTCTCCCCAAATTCCTTTTGTTGACCTTCTTGCACCAGTTTCTCTTTTTGTTTTGGCGTGACCTTCATGAGTCGGTGAGACATTACACCGAGTCCCATATCCTTCGGCGAGCTCACCTTTTTATGTTGGGAAGACATCATTGGTTCGACAAGACATCTTACCAAACCCGGTCCATTCGTTCAGAGTCTCCTCGAGCTCCTTCAGTTTCCCTAAGCTTGGCCTTTTTGGCATGACCTCCTCATGTCGGTGAGACTTCTTGCTGAGAGCATTATCTTTTGGCGATCTCCTATCATTTTGGGGGAACACCGCTCGGTCGCCAAGACCTCATAGTGAGCCCAAATCACTACATCGATGCTGCTTTTGTCATTGTGACCTCACCTCTTTGGCTAGACATTATGCCAAAGGTTTTATCCTTTGCCAAATACAACTCCCTTCAGCGAGACCCAAATATTTTACCAAGACCATATGCCGAAGAAGATGACTCCTGCCGAAGTGTTTGCTCATTGTGTGGTAGTCAGTGACACTTTATGAATTCGCCAAGACCTCTTGGTGAAGAGAAAACCCTTTGCCGATGTATGGATCCTTCTACCACCGATCGGTGAGACATGAAGATCTCGTCGAGACCTTTCCTTGAAAGAAAATTCTATGCTGATGGGAAGCTCCTAGTCACCAGTTGGTGAATGGTGTGTTGCCGATAGGCAACTACATGTGAACTCCAGTCGCCGTGACATCCCTAAGGTCTTGCTGATAGGCAACAGAGACGCATACTTAGAAAAATGAATTATAAGTCAGGGAGACTTTGATGATCTCATGGTGATATGACCTGTAATGTGGAGTATCTGGACTTGATGGAATCTATAGTGCAACAGGGCCAGATATGGGGAAAATATGCTCATGGTGGGACTTTTCTGGAAATTTTGTAAGTATGGACAATATGTAATATTATCAAAATTGTGTAGTTCTAACACCTCCTTTGGATCCTTAGTAGACAGAGCCAAGCCACCAGTCGGCGAGAGGTTAGGAAAGTATTTCCAACCTTTACCTTAGCTGATTTTTCATGACCAACTGGATTGAGGAATGCACCCCAACTGAGCTCCCTTGACAAATACCACCTTGTATGTGATTTAACCCTGCACTCAACAAAGAAAACCACAATAAAGATCACACGAATAGAAGTTAATTAATCAAAATCATCATTGAAATGAATCCTATGTTAGTAAGGTGCAATTAAATCTTTGAACAAAATGATCATTCAAGCAGTTCAGGTTTCAAGTTGACCTGCGGAATCCAAGCTAGGGAGGAATTTCAGAGAATTCCAAGTCAGGCGGATTCCAACAGAATTAGCATGAAAACACCCATTAGAAACTTAATCCGATCATTATCAATCAAGGAACAACATGTGAGATCTCAAAATAGCATCAATTATTCATAAAATGCATCAGCATTTATTAACTAGTCTTACTACCCCATACTTCTTCACATTTCTTCAGATTCTAAGGAAATCCACGCAGGATGGATTTTCGTGAAAGAGAAGACATTCCTGCAAATCCAAAAAAAATAGGGGACAATGAATTTCAGGAAAATCTGGAGGAGAAAGAAATCTGTGAAAATCAAGTCCACACGGAATTCTGTGAAGACCAAAAATTCCTGAACAACAGCGCTTAGCTAGAGTTCAAGCGAGATCCAGGAAAATCCGGATGGGGTGAAAAATCCCAAACTCAGGAGAAAAACCCGAATTCCAACTGAGTCAGAACCAAAATTAGATAAAATAGATCAAAAGTCAAAATTAGGAGGAAAACACAAGAATTCCAAAGAGGTAAGCAAGTAACCAGAAGCAGAGTAATCAAAAGAGAAAGGGGGGCACATTTTGATCCAAATCAAAGTGGGGTGGTTATGCAAGGCATAACAAATGGCGACTCGGCTGGGAAAATGGTTTAACCATTTTCATGAATCTAAAGGATTCAGCTACCCAGAACTCCTGGTTCATGAACATCACAACTCCAGTTGGGTCGGTTATAAGAAGCAAGGTTGAGCTAGGATCTCAAACGTAACGCAATCAATGGCTACCCCCTGAATCTTTGTGTGTGCTTACTAGTGTATCATCCTTTCATAAAGTTTCTTCATCTTTTGAACAATAATGTGCAATATTTGAACTACATGAGTTGATTTCCTTCATGCAATTATATCCTAGGCATTGATCTACTGCTAGTCAGGCGTCCATAGCCCCAATAGAGATTATTGAGTCACCCATTCATATTGAATCCTATTTTTCTTTTGATAATTCTTTTCTTTTTTTCTTTTGAAGTTTCAGATATTTCATTTAATTATCTTTTTCTTTTCAATATGTTTGATGTTTAATATCTGATCTGGGTTGAAAACTACAATGGACCTCATAACAGCACTTGGAAGTCAGATTTTTCACTCAAATTTTACAACACTGTCATCCTAGGACAAATACACTACTAGAAGAGGAGATGATTTTAATGATTTGTGACAGATTCAGGGGAGCTGATGAAGGATTTCTTACTTGACACCTTGTTTTCAAAACTTTCCACAACTTTTATTGACAACAAGCATGAAACAATGAATTGAGGACAAAATCATCCAATCAGAAAACCTAAAAATATCTAAACCACTTCTCTCCTAATGACCAAAGTATGCTTCAAATAATAGCCCACAGTTTCAGGTTGAAAGGATAGATCAACCCCAAAGAACAAAACAAAACAAAGACCAACCAGCAAAGGAAACACAAAGGATAGAAGGAAAGAACAAACAAATAAGAAACAAACTATTTACAAGAAAAGAGTAAATTATCCACACAAGGAGTAGCAGATTATTGACAAGCAGAAACACAGAAAGTATTTACAAAAATACAAATTATTTACAAACAGGAGACAATAAATTATTTACATAAAGAACAACGAATTACTTATATACAAAACAAAAATTAACAAGCCTCAAGATTCAAAATAGTGCTTAAGGAACTGCCCATTAACAGGCAAAGAAACAGGTTCTCCAGTTAGGCTACTCAGTCTGAAAGCATTTTCCCCTAGGATCTCAACAATTTGATAAGGGCCTAACTAGATTTTGTCAAACTTTTGGTGATTGCCTTTCTTTTCACTAGCCTTATCCCATAGCAACACTAGGTCTGATATCCTAAAAGCCTTTATCTTGGCTCTTTTATCAAACCATCATTTGACAACAGCCTAATGCCTAAAGAATTGTTGTAAGGCCACATCTCTCTGCTCTTCTAATTTCAACAAAGCAGCTAACCTGACCTCTATCCTATTGTCATTGGAGTAGAATTTTTGCATGAACTCAAGGATAGGTATTTGCAGATGGATAGGAAGGATAGGCTCTTGGCCATATACCAACTTGAATGGTGAGGTGTTTAAAGCAGCCTTAATCCTAGTCCTATTTTCCCATAATGCGAATCTAAACTGGGTATGTCAGTCCCTAGGGTTATTCTCTAACAGTTTCTTAATGACCCCTAAGAGATTCTTATTGGTTGACTCTACAACTCCATTGCCTTGTGGATAATAATTTGAAGAATATTTCAAGACAATCTTGTGATCATATGCCCAGGAAATAAACTCAACAGAAGAAAAGGTAGAGCCATTGTCACATACCAGAGTGAAAGGTACCCCAAACCTTGTAGTGATGCATTCGGTGAGGAACTTGATCACTACCTCTGTTGTGATGTTCTTGCAGGGTATAGCCTCTGTCCATCTTGTGCAATAGTCAGTGGCAGTCAAGATGAATTTATATCCTACAAAAGAGTTCAGGTTAATCACTCCAATAAAATTCAATGCCCACTGGGAAAATGGTCTCACCTCGTAGACTGGCTGAATGGCATTCCTTTGGTACAGAAATCTGACAGACATGACATGTCCTCACATGTTGATGGGAATCTTTGAATACACAGGGCCAGTAATAACCAGATCGAAGGATCTGGTGTGCCAAAGAATCTGCAGACCCATGACCTATGCCATGTTTCCCATGAAACTTAGAGATCACATGTTTAGCCTCTTGATGATCAAGGCATCTCAGGTATACTCCTTCAAAATTCCTCCTATATAGCAACCCTCCTTTAAGCATGTAATGAGAACTCTTTAGTCTTAGGGCTCTCCTTTGAGTGGCATTCATTCCTTCTAGACATTGATTTTTGAGCATAAAGCATATGGTATTAGCATACCAGGGGTCGTTAGAGAAAGAATGGGTCATGTATTTCTAACAAATGATGTTGTCGCCAACATTTTCCATGGAATCAGATAAGCTCGTGCCCCTGACTAGCTTCATAGGGTGTATCTCTAGGTTGATTTTTTGCAGGATGGCCATCCATTTGCCTCTCCTTTCTCCCAGCTCACTCTACATGAGTAGGGACTTCACAGTCGCATCAGAAACTACATCAATGATTTGGCTTCGAAGAATGTAATGCTGAAACTTCTTGACAGCCTAAACTAGCGTGAAGGCTTGCTTCTCAAGAGGTGAGTATTTGATTTCCGCATTTTTGAATGGAGAGCTCATAAACGCAATCCGTCTCTCCTCTGCCTCTGCTCCTCGTTGAGTTAAAACTGTTGCGCATGAGTGTTCTGAAGCAAAAGAGTAGATGTAAAATGGTCTGAGATAGTCAGGGCTGGTGAGCATGGGTGCCTCTGAAATTGATCGCTTGACTTGCACGAATGCAACCTTCGCCTCCTTAGTTCACTCTGTACCGGCGTCCTTCTTCATCATTTTGTTTAGTGGCTTTACAATTTCTGCAAATCCTATGATAATTTTTCTTACGAAGTTGATCTTTCCAAAGAAAGATCTCAACTCATTCTTGCTCCCTAGCTTGGCGATCTTTAGAGTGGATTCAACTTGATCTGGGTCAATTGAAATCCCTCTTTCAGATATTATGTGCCCCAACAGCTTCCCTTCAGAAACTTTGAACATGCATTTGTTGGGATTCAGGGAGATGCCATATGGGATGCATCGTTCCAGAACCTTGGCCAAGTCAGCAACGTGGTTCAATCGGTCCTTGGAGAACACTATCAAGTCGTCTATGTAAACAATAATGAATTTTCCAATTAGATCCTTGAAAGCTATGTCCATGGCATGCTGGAAAGTGGCTCCAACATTTATTAGACCGAAAGGAATCCTTCTGTATGCAAACGTTCCCCACTTTGTAGTGAAAACCGTCTTCATCTTATCTTAAAATTTGACCATTACCTGATTATATCTAGAGTAACCATCCAAGAATGACATCATTTGAGCTCCATTGATAGTCTGCAAGACTTCATCTAGAGAAGGAAGCAGGTAATTATCCTTTTTTGAAGCCCTATTCAGGTTTCTGAAGTCAACACATAGCCTAATCTCCCCATTTTTCTTATGAACTGGGACTAAGTTAGCCACCCATGTTGAATGGTGCATAGGGAAGATTATCCTCACAGACATCAATATCTAAACTTCTTTATAGATCAATGGCTCAATTAGGGCATTGACAGGGCGTTGCTTTTGTCGAAAGGGCTTAACCTCAGGCTTCAAGGGGATAGTGTGAGTCATAAAAGAAGCATCAAATGTCTAAAGGTCTTCATACCCCCATGCAATCATAGCAATATCCTTTTTAAGCACCCTTAGTATGTCTTCTCTAATTTCTTTAGGGCAGGCCTTCCCTATATAGACATTTCTTTCAAGGCCAACATTGACCAAGTTAACTGCTTCATATTCGCCTCCCTTTTCTTCAGCTGATATTTTCTCTCGAGCCCTTGGATTTGAGTAAAAAATTCTCTCCAAAGCCACCATTCCTTTGGGAATGTTATTATTTTTTAAGTTAAGAACTCCTTCTATATCACATTCCTTAGGGCTCCAATCCCCTTGATCTCTGTTGGACTCATCAATAATTTTCTCCTCAAAAACATCTGAGCTTTCTAAGAAGGCCAGAATATGTCGATCATCATCAAAGACTTGGAAATTCTTGATATTGTCAAGAACAGCTAGAGTGGACATCAGTTCCACTAAGAATCTTTTGAATTTGGAGCCTTGCATAGATTCCAAGGTGCTTGCAACAATAGCCAGTGAATCAGCTACCTGATTTTCTTCTCTAAGGATTAAGCTAATCCCAAAAGCATCAAAGTCCTCAATCAGGTTCCATACCCAATTTCTATAAGCTGCCAATGTTCTGTTGTGACACGTGTATTGGCTGCACACTTGCCTGATAACTATTTCCAAATCTCCCTTGACCATCAAGGCAATGACCTTCTTCTTATGTGCAAACATCAGTCCTCATGCCAGAGCTTCATATTCTGCCACATTGTTTGTGCATCCAAATTGCAACCTGTAAGAAGCAAAGGATATTTTCCCTTGAGGGCTGGTTAGTACAATTCCAACACCACTGCCTGTCTTAGATTTGGATCCATCAAAGGTAAGGGTCCACAACTGATCAAGGATTGGAGTTTATTCTTTTGAAGTTGTTATGGGGGTTTGATCTAGATGATTCGGGGTTGGGACTCCTTGATATCTTACATCATGTATAAGGGATGGGTATTCAACTAGTTCCTTTGGTATAATTTCCAATTCCTACACAAATGTATTATGTGACCCATAGTTATCCTCTGGACATTTGCTTGCATCTTGGGGTTGCTCCTCAAAAATATGTTGATTTGGAAGTGTATTTGGGGTGGGTTCAATTTGAGAAGGAACCTTAGTTGAAGGTATCCTATCCCTAGTTAGCACGGTTGCTTCTTTAGCTTCAAATGAGAAGTAGTCTACAATGGTCTCAGGACGACTTGTGCTAGCTTCCTCGGCTTGGGAAACTTTACTTAAAATGTCAATGCAGGGTCGACAAGCCAAGTTAGAGTGGTTTTCATAATGTACCCTGCACCAGTTAGGGAGAAGAAGACTTTGCAAATCAATGTCTTCTCCCAAGACCAGTTGATCTTGTTGTAGCTTCCTAATCAAGGCCTAATGATTTTCATCAATAGTGGAGTTAGGACATTTTGGTATTGGCAGCCCTTTAGAGTCAAGAGCAAAAAAATTCAAAGCTTCTTCTCTTTTATAAACACCTATGCCAGTCTCAAAGTAATCTACCTCATTAGGGCAATCATATTTCGTGATGATATGCTTGAGGCGAGGCTCACTTTCAATCCTAATCTGATTAGGAATCCCTTTCCATGATAGCCACATATGTGAAAAGTCAAGGGAAAGATATCCCCCTAGATTTTTCATCAAATCTCAGCTCAGTAGCATACCATAGGTCTCAGGAATATTTGCCACTTGAATACCTATGTTGGTTAGGATCCTAGGATCTGATCCTACTTGAACGTGTATTTTTCTTAATTCCCCTACCACATTAACGTCTATTTTATCAAGTTGAATGACCTTCTTATTGGTTTGAATGGGGTTTAATCCTAACTTATTACATATAGAAAATGGCATGACATTTCCTGAAGCCCCCAAGTCCAATAAACAGTTATGTAGGTTCTTGCCAGAAATTCTTAAACTTAAAAGGAAAGGTGGAGTACCTACCTTGTTTTTGTATAAGGCTGCATTCACGTCCCCAATAAGTGCCACCTTTCTCTTTCCTTTTGACTTATCAGCTTGTTCTATAGCTTTCAACACTATCTCCCTTTGAGCAGGGCACCACTTTAAAATGTCAAAATATGACAAAGAAGTTTTATGTTTCTGCATCTCAGAAACAATGTCAAATTCGGTATTATAACTTGAATTACTTTTGAAAACAATAGAGGAATTACCCTTGTTATGGAGGTCAAGCGGGCCTTTTGGTGGAGGAGGATTATTATCAGCACTTTGATTTGGAGGCACCGTGTGATTAGGAGGCGCTGAGGTAGTGAATGGACCCTTACCTTGATTTCTCAGAAAGTGTCCTCCTTTTGTTTGAAAGGCCTGGGCATCATATGAATCCTCCTCTGGTTCATTCTCATCTTGGTTTGGGAATGAAGGTTCCTCTTCAACGATATCATAAGTCATTACAGTATCCAGTGAGTCACCTCCTTTGTTTGAATTCCCCTTGGAATGTGTGGGCATCTTTGTGTGCCATCTTGACAACTTTCTCCATTTGAGGGTAGTTTACCTCGGAATGGGTCGCAATATCATGCAACCGGCACCAATTGGTCATGAAGTTGAGGTTAGCCACACTTGCAGTATGTGTTCTTTCCTCATTTGCTTGATAGTTATGAGAAACTCCCCCATTATTGGGCCTTGTATTCCATTGCCTATTGTTGTTTGGCGTTTGGTTATACCCTCTATTTTGGTTTTGGTACCCTTGATTAGAGGAGTTCTGACCTTGATAACCCCTTTGGTTGTAATTGTTATGATTCTGATAGCTACCCTGGTTGCTGCTATTTTGATTAGGGTAGTTCCCTTGGTTTTGGGAAGGGTTCAATCGAAGCTGAGCCATGTTGTTTGTAACTTGAGACAGTGTTTTCTTCAAGGTTTCTACCTCATTTGTAAGTTGGACTGTCCTTTCACTTTCAACGGCCTTAGCAATAAGTGGTTGAACAACCTGACTTGGGGTTCCAACTTGGTTATGAAGACCCTGGGGACCTTGAGGGACCTGTGGTTGTTAAAAAGGGTCAAGAGTCCTATTAGCATAGAATGGAATGGGAGGCTGAGTTTGCAATTCAGATATAGGCCCATAGTGGGAAGGAGACATTCCTGGGATAGTGTTAAATAGAGGAGTTGGGCTAGACATATGATACCCTAGTGAAGGAAAACCTCCTCCCAAACTTGGTTGAGAGTTAGTTTGCTATTGCAGCTTGATAGCCAAGTGATGAACTTTGGATAGGGAATCAATATCAACTGGTTGATAAGTTCTTTGTAGGAACAAACCTAGCAAAGGGTCTATAACCCTAAAGTATGCCTGGATAGCACTGTTCTCAGTAACTAGATAGGGATCTTTCAATCTCCTATACATTCATTGAAACCTAGTATTGAACAGGGGCAGGGATTCACCTGGCTCCTTCCTGATGGTGGAAAACTAATGGTACAAAAGAGTTGGATCTACATAGACTCTGAACTAATTGATGAAGGCATTTTCCAAGTCTGTCCAAGTCAAAATGGAACCTTGAGGAAGATTAAGGTACCAATTGTATGCCATGTCCCCTAAGGAATAAGGGAACAACCTACAAACTACATCATGATGAGCTATTTGAGCTCTTGCACAGGCATCCTTAAAAGCATGTATGTGTTCTTAAGCACTCCTTGACTCCCCATGAATGTATTTAGGGTAGAATTTCTCAGGGTTCTTGGGCATATCATGGAAACCTCCAGGAATAGTCCCCAATGGAGAGGGGTTATTCTGAAAGAACACCATTGGTGGGGGTGGGGGTGGTTGAGGCAGTTGTTCGATGGGTTGAAATAGCTGTGATGACACTTGAGATGGACGTGATGGTGGATTGATAGGTAGCCACTTGGGTATTGGTGAAAAGCTTGGTGGAGTGAGCGGAGCTAATAAGGGTGGTATGATAGTTGCCCCAATCTTGTGACTTTTGTGTCATGTTGGGGTCCTGAGTTCTATTAATGGTGATGGATTTTTAGTTGATCAAAGAACTCTATGGGACTTCTTTGATGGGAAAGACTGAGCTTTATCCATTTTTCCCTTCTAGGCCCTCCTTCTAGTGCCAATTCCTATTGATGGCAATTTTGGTACCACAACAATGCAAGCAGAATATTGCTATTCTGCTTCTCCTGAAAGAGAAAGGAAACACATGGATGCCTTAGCTCCCAAGGTCTTTATAGTTGGGTCTCAACTGTGCTGATGTTACTCAGTGGTCAATGCAACAGTAATATTCAAGGGGCCTACTGGTATTGGGATTTTGGATTGTTCTAAGATCAAACATGAAATAAAACCTACTCTAAATTGGGGTTTTAAAGAAACAACAAAAGATAGATCAGGGTTTTGAAACATAAAAGAATAATAGTTCATCCAATCTTAACCAGACTTGTTAACTTCAAGGAATTATAAACTAAAACTACAGAACAAGATAAGTTTGTGATTGACACACAACCTCTTTCATTCTCAGTGCTAATTCGAATAATATATTTTTAGCTACCATTGAAATAAAACACAAATAACATTTCATTCCTTGAAGACTTCACAAATCAAATGATCAATTAAGACAAATATCATTCAAGAACACAACATGAAGTAGATTAAACTCTGATTGCTTCTACTGTCAATAAAATAGATAAGCAGTATTTACAAAGCTGGCACAATCACCAGTGTACAGAGAATCTGTGGCTCCAAATTGTTTCCAACTACACTAGGAGAACTTGAAAATACATTACAGTTTGTACTAAAACCTTACTTCTAACCAAGAAGACAAAAATATGCTCTTATTACTAAGAATCAAGATGCAATTCTATCTCCTTCTATTAACTAACTAACTCCTAACAGTTCTAACTCTAAAAATTTCTCAGACTAAAAGTTTTCTAAACCTAGCTGTCTTAACCTAGAAGTGCTAACCTTTACAAAGAGGCAAGAATGCCTTATATACAGGATTTTCCAACAGGAATGTGTTGTCCCCTGCACTAGGGTTTACAAAATATCTATAGACTGTAGGAGAGTCGACCCTCAAATCTTTTGAGGAAAGTTAAAACTGCATTCAATGTGAAGCCCTGTTGTTCATGCTAATGAAGGATTTCTAACCTCAAGAGAATCCTTTTTAGATCTTTTACAGCTGCAGCCTTTAGTCTCCTATCTTTGTGTCCATCTTTGAGCTCTGTTGGGGATCGCCTTGAATGCTTAGAATATCTTCATTAATATTGATCTAACTCTGCTAGCGATCACTACAGTTGTCCCTATGAGTCACAAATCCTCTCTTCGACCTCCTTTCTATTATGGAATTTTTTGTACGTTGACCATTTTCTAGAAGCACCATCGGGCCTCCCTATAGATCTTTGCATTTCACCCAAGCTAATCCATCACCTTCTGATCTTAGAAAGAATCCATTTGGTTTGCATTCTATTAGCCTTCTTTCCCAAGAACAGTCAATCGGTCAAAGGGACCAATGAATCACTCTTGGCTTCCTTGGATTGGTCAGGCATAGGCCACATGAGCTTCATTAGGTGGTCAAAAGTGGTCCACCTTGAATCGCATGCCGATGAGACACTCATCGTGTTTCCCCGATGTGATTATATCACTTTTAACAACTATTAGCATTGTATAAGACAATCGGAAATACCTTTCGGCTAGCTACAGAAGTTATACCAAACTCACAAAAACCATTGGCATAACAACATTCCTTCAGGAAGACCACATGGTGAAGTCCCTTTGTTTATACCAATATCTCCTTTCATTTGTGAACCCACCGCTATCGACAAGACTTTAGTGAACTCCTTTTCATTCTCACCAAGCCCACTTTCTTCCTTTCGGTGTGACCTTCTTCCCTCACCAATACCTTTTGACGAATGTATAATCCTTGGCCGAGGTCCATTTTTTTTCAGTGGGACCCTACTTTATGTCGGCATGACCTTCACTTGTCACCGTGACCTCATAGCAAAGCCCCCTCATTTGTTTGGAGTCTCCCCGAATTCCTTTTGTTGACCTTCTTGTGCCAGTTTCTCTTTTTATTTCGGTGTGACCTTCATGAGTTGGTGAGACATTACACCAAGTCCCATATCCTTCGGTGAGCTCACCTCTTTATGTCAGGGAGACATCATCGGGTTGACAAGACATCTTACTGAACCTGCTCCATTTGTTCAGAGTCTCGCCGAGTTCCTTCAGTTTCCCCGAGCTCAGCCTTTTTGGTGTGACCTCCTCATGTCGGTGAGACTTCTCGCCGAGAGAGTTATCTTTTGGTGATCTCCTACCATTTTGAGGGAACATCGCTCAGTCACTGAGACCTCATAGCGAGCCTAGATCACTACACTGATGCCACTTTTGTCGCTATGACCTTACCTCTTCGGCCAGACATTATGCCGAAGGTTTTATCCTTTTCTGAATGCAACTCCCTTCGGCAAGACCCAAAAATTTTGCCAAGACCATATGCCAAAGAAGACGACTCCCGCCGAAGTGTTTGCTCATTGTGCAGTAGTCGGTGAGACTTTATGAATTCGCCAAGATCTCTTGGTGAAGAGAAAACCCTTTGCCGATGTATGGATCCTTCTGTCGCCAGTCAGTGAGACACGAAGATCTCACCGAGACCTTTCCCCAAAAGAAAATTCTATGCCGATGGGAAGCTCCTAGTTGCTAGTCGGTGAATGGTGTGTTGTCGATAGGCAACTGCATGTGAACTCCAGTCGCCGTGAAATCCCTGAGGTCTTGCTGATAGGAAACATAGATGCATACTTAGAAAAATGATTTATAAGTCGGGGAGACTTTGATGATCTCATGGCGTTATGACCTGTAATGTGGAGTATCTGAACTTGATGGAATCTATAGTGCAACAGGGCCAAATATGGGGAAAATATGTAATCTTATCAAAATTATGCAGTTCTAACACCTCCTTTGGATCCTTAGTAGACAGAATGAAGCCACCAGTCAGCGAGAGGTTAGGAAAGTCTTCTCGACCTTTTCCTTAGCTGATTTTTCATGACCAATTGGATTGAGGAATGCACCCCAACTGAGCTCCCTTGATAAATACCACCCTGTATGTGATTTAACCCTGCACTCAACAAAGAAAACCATAGTAAAGATCACATGAACAAAAATTAATTAATCAAAATCATCATTGAAATGAATCCTATGTTATTAAGGTGTAGTTAAATCTTTGAACAAAATGATCATACAAGTAGTTTGGGTTTCAGGTCGACCCGTGGAATCCAAGCCAAGGAGGAATTTTAGAGAATTTCGAGTTAGGAAGATTCCAGTGGAATAAGCATGAAAACACCCATTAGAAACTTAATCCGATCATTATCAATCAAGGAACAACATGTGAGATCTCAAAATAGTATCAATTATTCATAAAATGCATCATCATTTATTAACTAGCCTTACTACCCCATACTTCTTTACATTTCTTCAGATTCTGGGGAAATCCACACAGGATGGATTTCCGTGAAAGAGAAGAAATTCCTACAAATCCGAAAAAAATAGGGGACAATGGATTTTGGGAAAATCTAGAGGAGAAAGAAATCCGCAAAAATCCAGTCCACGCAAAATTTCGCGAAGATGAAAAATCCCTGAACAACAACGCTTAGCCGGAGTTCGAGCAAGATCCGGGGAAATCCGAATGGGGTGGAAAATCCTGAACTCAGGAGAAAAACCTGAATTCCAACTAAGGCAGAACCAAACTTAGATCAGATAGATCAAAAGTCAAAATTAGGAGGAAAACACAAGAATTCCAAAGAGGAAAGCATTTAACCAGAAGCAGAGTAATCAAAAGAGAAAGGGGGACCCATTTTGATCCAAATCAAAATGGGTTGGTTATGCAAGGCATAATAGTAACCATGGGAGTACATATTGGTTTTGATTCCTCCATTCCAAATTCTTTAATATTTCCTTGACATACTTTGATTGTGAGATGAATATACCTTTATCAGATTGACTAATTTGTAGCCCAAAGATGAAAATTCATCTCCCCAAACATTGATATTTCAGACTCATTTTGCATCTCCTCTACAAACCTTTTACACATTTCCTAATTTCCTCTGAATATTATTTCATCAACATGCACAACCATAATTGGGATTTGATCTCTCTCTAACCTTGAAGTAAATATTTCTGTTTGTAGTTCCCTTTCTAAATCTCTGCTACAATAAGTACTTATCCAATCTTGCATACCAAACTCTAGGAGTTTTTTTTAGTCCATACAAAGCTTTCTTTAACCTGTAGACCATATCAAGATCTTTTGATAATTGAAAACCTCTTAGTTGTTCAATGTACACAACTTCTAATTCACCATTCGAAAATGCAAACTTGACATCCATACGATACACCTTCAAGTCTTTATGAGATGCAAAATCCAAAAACATCCTAATGGCTTCTATTCTTGCTACTGGAGCAAAAATATCTTCAAAATCTATTCCTTACACTTGTGAGTAGCCCTTACACACAAGTCTAGCCTTGTTCTTGATGACTTCTCCATCCTCATTAAACTTGTTCCTAAAAACCCATTTATTTCCTATCACATTCTTATTTTTTGGTCTTGGGACCAATTTCCATGTTTGATTCTTCTCAATATGCCTCAATTATTATTCCATATATTTGATCAAATTCTCATCCTTACCTACTTTAATTATTGTTTTAGGTTCTATCTTAGAGAGTAAATAAAATTTCACCTATTCCTCTGTCATAAATTATCTTCTTGTTAGTACATCTTTTCTCTTATCTCCAATTATTTGATCTTCAAAATGATTCCTCTACACATGCTTAGGAATCTTAGGATTCTTTTATGGAGCTTCTTCCTCTTCCACGGTCATCTCTTTCTCTTTATCTTCTTTTTTTTTCTTCTTTGCAAGGGGGTTCATCAAATTCATATCCTTCTATTAGCATTGAGATTTGGTGTGATTCTTCATCCACTTTGACACTTACACTTTCAACTATCTTCTTTAACCTTTTTTTGTAGCATTTGTATTTCTTGCTCTTTGTAGAGTATCAGAGGAAGATTCCTTCATCTGATCTTGTATCAAAATTTCCTATATATTTTTCATCTTACCTGATATAACACTTCCTAACACTTTGAAATATTTCATAGTAGGAGGTTTTCCATATCATATTTCAAAGGGGGTCTTTGAACTATCCACTCTTGCTTGTCCTCTGTTTAGAATATACATTGTGGTATGAATAGCTTCTTTCCAATAGACATCCAGTAGATTTGATTCCTTCATCATGGTTCTTGCCACTTATTGAGTTGTCCTATTCTTCCTTTCCACAACTCCATTTTGTTGAGGATTCTTTGGAGTTGATAAATTTCTTTTATCCCATGATCTTCACAAAAGTTGTTAAACTCATTGGAGGTGAACTCACCACCTCTATCAAACCTCAAACATTTTATTTTCATATCCATTTCATTCTCAACCATAGACTTAAATGCTTTAAACTTATCTAGAGCCTCTTATTTTTATTTAAGGTCACCCAAGTCATTCTAGAGTAATCATCTATCAACAACATAAAATACCTGTCACCTCGAGAGCTTCTTGTTCTGGTAGGTCCACATAGGTTTTTATGTACCAACTCCAAAGGTCCTTCAGTTGAATATTCCTTAGTTCTGAACCTCTTCTTTGTATGCTTTCCAAACTAACACTCCTTGCAAATTGCATTGATAGAATTTATCATTTTTGGAAGATCTCCCACAACTTGAGTGGAGTTGATCTTCACTAGGATATCGAAATTTATGTGACACATTATTCTATTCCATAGCCAACTTTCATTGATTTGAGACATAAAGCACTTAACACCACCACCTTTGAGTTGATAAACATTTCCTTCTATCCTTGTTCTAACTGCAACCAGTGTTCCAGATCTTCCTTTTCTGATTTCACAACCATCATCCTAAAACACCAAACTATATCCTCTGCTACACATTTTTCCTACACTAAGAAGATTATTCCAAAGACCCTTGACATAAAGTACATCATCTATCTTACGCTTGCCATCAAAACTAATTGAACCTTTTCCATAGATCTTAGTAGATGTATCATCACCAAACTTAACAATACCACCATCATACTTTTCAAGCTTAATAAACTTAGTCTTATCACTTTTCAAATGATTTGAGCATCCACTATCAATTATCTAATAGTTTCTCTCCTCTCTTGCATGAAAGGCGTTCAACATAGTTCTTTCAATATTGTGACCTATTTCTAGAGAAATTTCCTTCACACATCTTTCAGGATTAGTAGAATTAGTTCCAACATTTAGAGCCATGAACAGCCATTCATCACTTCCATAATCTGGAAAGTATTATTCCCCATCATCAGATACACCACTATCTTCTTTAACATGATAGCTCTTCTTGACAAATTTACCTTTATGATCTTTATGTTTGTCATTTGAAACTTTGATTTGACATTTGGAAGCATAATGAACTATCTTTCCACAATTGAAACACTTGAAGGGTGACTTACCTTTGTATTTTCCAATGCCCTTTTTCAATCTCCTTAAAAAAATTTCTTCCACCTCGTCAAGATCATCTAGATCAAATTCATCATTCTCTTTCTTATTGACTTTAGAAGCAATTTCTTTCCTTAGAGCATCTTTTTCAAACTCTCTTAATTCAAAAGTAGTTAAAACACCCAAACATTTGATTGTTGGATAGGACAACTGAGAGGGGGGGTGAATTAGTTGTCACAAAACTAAAACCTTTAAAGCATTCACTAGAACTAATTCTTAATATTGCTTAACTGAATAAACATTAAGTACAAGTGCATAAACTAAAAACCATCACACAAACACAACACCACCAGATTTACGTGGAAAACCCAATAAGGGAAAAACCACGGTGAGGATTAACTCACACTATAGAGAATATCAAAACCAATTACAAAAGGCTCACTGCATGTGATACAAGGCTCACTACCAAAACAAGGACTCACTATCCAATAGGGCTAAAAACCTAGAGGGATCACTACCACGGAGACACAAAGAAGATAGAAGAGATATGTTACAGAGAGAATACAATCTCAATGCAATAGAGAAATCCATCACAATTTTCTCAACCACTTACAGATATGCATGAATGATAGAGTACACCTTCTCACTGCATCTAGAAACTCAAAATTTAGGCTTTGCACTAATCTACCAAACTCACATCACACACACTCACTAATTCGCATCAATCTTGCATCTATTCGTTCTATTTGTTCGCACTTAACTCTCTTTGTACACCATTTCACCACTAACTCATCCTGTATTTATACCATCTTCAACTTTGAAACGTATTCAAAGTCAGCCATCAAACATTAAATTTAAATTAGGTCAGCACCAAAACATCCTAGGGTGGAATTATAATGAGGGTGACCAAAACACACGTTTGGTGAGGGCCCAAATAGATCCAACACACTACATCAATTATGAAGATAGTGTTTAAAAAAAGGTCAACCAAACCAGTGTGAAACACATAGAACAATTAAGCATGATCCTTCCAAATACCAAAATTATCTTCAATACAAGCATAACAACTCAACTCTAGAACCGCAAGTCATAAGACTTCACCAAAGAGAAATCTGGACCAACAACTTTTCTCCCAGACCTCAACCAAAACACAGAAAACCACAGTTCACAACTAGTGAACATAACTCACACTACACAATGAATCAGGAGCCAAAATTTTGGGTATAGAAGCTTCCAACAACCATGACCAACATATCTAAACCACACAACCATAGGAGAAAATCCAAAAAAAAAAACTGAGAGCAACCATTGAACACCTACAACCTTTCTTCAATACACTTTTCTCAATATCCTCAACATATACAACCAATAATATGCAACCATGACATCAATGACATCACCTTCATTATTTTCCTTTCTTGCAACATTGATCTCTAGTTTATTGATCCAAATTCTAAGCTTCTTCAATAGAAAAAACTTTAGCACTATAAGATTTAGGAAGAGTTCTCAATACCTTTTTCACAACTTCACTTTCCTTTGGTTTTCCACCAAGACCATTGATAAAAATGAAAATTTCATCCACTTTGAGTATGTAGCTAGAAATATCTTCATCTTCTGACATCCTTAGGGTTTGAAATTTGGCTTTAAAATTCTACATCGTTGCTTGCTTGACTTTATCATCTCCTTCATAAATTATCTAAAACTTTGTCCAAATCTCTTTAGTAGTTTTGAGGCTTATCAACTTCGAAAGTTCTAAATCAAAAAGCCCACTCAATATAGCATTCCTTTCTTTGCCATTATTCTCATAATCCTTGATATCATCTTCATTTGTCAGAGTATTAGTAGGCATAGTGTATCCATTTTCAACTAACTTCCTAACACCAAACCCTAATGAGACAAGAAAGGATTCCATCTAGACTTTCTAGAAAGCATAGTTTGACCCATCAAACATACACACTTTGATACCAATCGTACGCACCATCCAAATATATCTCAAGCAGTTAAAATAATTCCAAAGAGCTACAACTCTGATACCAATTGTCAGACACAGGAAAATTGAGAGGGGAGTGAATCAGTTGTACATTAAAACATTCAAACCCTCCTTAACCTTCAAACCTATGTATAAACATGAATGTAAACTAATGAAACATAAACACATTCACAACAATACACCATAGAAAACTATATTTACATGGAAAACCCTAATCAAGTAAAAAATTGGTGGGTATTAACTAACATATATTTGAATAACAACACCAATTACAAAAGGCTCGCTACCATAAGGTCTCACTACCTAGAAGAAAAGAATGGCTCACTGACCAAAGGACTCACTATCTAGAATATAAAGAGAATAAAAGAAGATTGTTACAAGGAGTTTCACTACCTCAAATCAACAAGAGGATCCACCATAACAACTCTACTCCATCCACAACCTTTGGTTCACTTCCTTCAACAACTTCAGGTACACTAAAAATCTAGAAATCTTCTACTTACTACTTTTGGTAGCCTTAGGAATTTAAGCTCACACTCAAATCACAACACTTCATTACATTCACATAATCCTTCACATTACTACACATCTCCAAAAAATCCAACAATTAACCTTGATTATAGATCTTACATGACTTCAAAAAACTTCTCTAGGCTAGCCTCAATGAAATGTATGCACCTCAAATGTGAAACCACCAAATAAGTCAGAACTAGACACTTCTGTGGTGGAAAGAAGTGAAGGTGGACCAAAAGAAGGGTTAACCAGGATTGAAATCTACACTGACATGCTACACCATACTTCCAAAAACAATGACCATCTCTATAATTAGTGCTAGCATGCCAGGTTGGCCAAACCTACACTAACACTATCAAACAATAAATTCACTCTTAATTAGGTTAGAAAACATCTCATAGACCATGTAGAAACATCACAAAACATCTTGGAATATTCCAACATCATTAAAAAAATTTGCAACCACCTAAAATTGAGAATACTACCATCCTGTGTAATCAATCACACTACCACAGACATACAACTCACTAACCAACATTGCGGAACAACTGAACACCAAACACTCTAGGGGAAGGTAGATGCAAGTAATATAAGCTCATTCCAAAATAAAAAAGACAAGAAACCTCAAAACAGAGAAATGTGGAGCAATTCCATTTCTCCCAAATAATCTTCTTTACAAACAACACTATATTGGACACATCTTCCACTACCGCATGATCCAAAACCTAAAACTCTAGATATAACACCTCTAAACACCTCTGATCACTTCATCCAAATTACACAAGCACATCTTCAACCATGAATAAATGTGGAGAATAATATAGAACACAACTCTATCACCCTATACACTATCTATTCAAATTTTCTCAAAAGCACTTGCAAACCAAGTGAACCAATTGCATCAAAAACACCTTCTCAACACCACAACTTCTCAACATGACCACACTATAGGTTGAAATTAATGACAACACTAATGACAACTTAGTGCAAAAATATCCAACAATTAAAGAGCTTGAAACTCTATGAAATGGGTTGAGTTCTTACAGAGTTACATTTTTGTTTTGAAGCATAGGAATGGTGGTTCCAATAGGGTAGCAAATGCGCTTAGTAGAAGATGTTTTTTGATGAATGAGTTAAGGGTCAATATTATTAGTTTTGATGCAATAAGGGAGTTGTATCCAAATTATCTAGATTTAAAAGATGTATGGACAACTAGTAAGAGTTTACTGTAAAAAAATAGGATGCCATGATTAGAGTATTTCATTAACAATGGTTTATTATTCATGATGAGGGACACACCACCCAAAACCCACACAAATCACAACAATAGATACCAATACAAAAGATGCGAGACAAAAAAGAAAAAACTCACTTTCAATTATTTTTAGAAAACAAAATAATAGATTCAAAACTTACATGCTACCGCCTCATGGGCTTGATTCATTACACCAAAATCAAATCTCAAAATAAAATATATTATCAGGAGCCACAATATGTACTAATGGAGCTACCTTCTACAACCCCCACCTAACCCTTTTTACTTTACCCAAATAACCACCCTAGAATGTTCTAGAAAGTTCAACTTTCCTTTTTGTTTTAGTGCCAAAAGTCCAACCGTTTCATTTCTAGCCTAGGAATAAATTTTAATGAAATTCACTTTTTAGAGGGGCAACCTCGCGAGGCCATAACTTTTGATCTAGGTGTCTGATTTGCTATTATTGCATATTGTTGGAAACCTCTTAAAGAGATCTACAACACATGATCCCACTATAGGTTGGTTTGTCAACTTTTCGAGCTATTTTGGGGCCTCTAAAGTCTTCATATCTGAAATTGAAGTTGCATTGTAGAAATTTATTGGGATAGAAACTTTAATATCTCCAAAACTATGCAAGGCATTGAGGTGATTCTTTTGCAGCTAGAATTTTTTTTCAGTTTTGCTCCTTGGGGTAAACTTTTAGGTCCATACAAGCCCATTTAGGCCGACTTACTAAAAATAGTAAGTGGCTGTTTTTCACTATTTTTGATTCTTGATTGTCTTACACCACTTGAGTTCCATCATGGAACTCAAAAAAATATATATATATATTTTTGGGTGATGCAAGATTTCCCTACACCACTAGATGCTCCTGCATTAGACACCTAGGGTAATTTGAAAAGTGACCCTCAACCAAGATGGTTAACCTCAACCTCAAACAACCATGATGAATCTTCAACAGGCCTTCCTCTCCAATTCACCAAGTAATCTGTGTATTGCCTGTTTCTTGTGCTTCTACCCACACGACTATCCAAAATTTCTTCTATCTCCTCCTTTTATGAAGTAGGTGTTGGAATATTCCACTGTGCTTCTATTATTTCTTCATCAATTCCTCCTTCAAGATATTCTATAAAATCTAAAATGTTAAACACAGGTGAAATATGAATTTCATCACACAACTCTACCTCATATGCATTTCCTGAATCATGCTTCTTTAGGATCTTGCATGGTCTAAACTTCTTCATCTTTAAATTATTGTATATACCAACTAGAAACCTCTTCTTTTGCAAATGAACCATGACTTCATCTCCTACCTGGAACTCCTTATACCTCCTTTTTTGATCTTCCTGAGCCTTATATTGTGAGTTCATCTTATTGATATGTTTCTTCACTTCTTCATGCAAATTCTTCAAGTGCTCAACAATTGTTTTAGCCTGAGCACTACTCTTCTCACCCTTATTATTATTTCCCAATTTAGAAGCAGTTCTTGGACTACTCCCATACACAATCTAGAATGGTGATTTACCAATGCTCTTATTGACAAAATTGTTGTAAGAAAATTCAGCTTGTGGTATAATCAAATCCCATCCCTTGGGCTTGTCTCTTACTAAGCATCTCAGTAGGTTACCCAAACTCCTATTCACCACCTCCATTTGTTTATCAGTCTATGGATGGTGTGTAGAACTAAACTTCAAATCTGTCTTCAACTTCTTCCATAATGTCCTCCAGAAATAACTAACAAATTTGGTATCTCTATCTAAAACTATACTCTTTGGTAGACCGTGTAGTCTCACCACCTCTCTGAAAAACAACTCTGCAACATGAACAACATCACCGGTCTTATGATGTAAAATAAAATTTTCCATCTTTGAAAATCTATCCACCACCACAAATATGGAATCATGCCCTCTCTATGTCCTTGTCAAGCCAAGAACAAAATCCATGCTAATATTCTCCCATGGCCTATTAGGTATAGGTAATGGCTGATACAATCCTGTATTCTAACTTTTTCCTTTCACCATATGACATACACTACAACTTTGTACAAACTTCTTCACATCTTGTTGTAACCATGGCCACTATTAATTCTCACTAACAAGAGAAATGGTCTTATCTTGACCGAAATGTCTAGCCAATCCTCCACTATGCTTCTCCTTAATTAGATTCTCTCTCATAGAACTTCTTGGAATACACAATTGGCTTCCTCTAAACAACATCCTGTCTTGGATTGAGAAATTCAACCATCTTGTCCTATCCAATGTAACAGGTTCCAAACATGCCTTCCAAGCTTCTACAAAGTCTAGATCTTTAGGATACAAATTCTTGAGTTCATTGAACCCAACACCCTCTATATTCATCTTTATCCATAAATTTTTCCTTCTACTCAAGGCATCCATAACTTTGTTTGACCTTCCACTCTTGTGGTTCAAAACAAAAGTATAACTCTGCAAAAATTTAGCCCATTTTAAGTGCCTTTGATTTAAATTTCGTTGACTATTGAAATACTTCAAAGCTTGGTGATTAGTATATAAAACAAATTATTTTGGCAACAAATAGTGTCTCCATTACTTTAAAGCCTAAACTTAGCATAAAACTATTGATCATAGACAAAATATTTCTTCTTAGCATCCTTTAACTTCTCACTAAAATACGCAACAGGCTTACCTTCTTGACTCAAAACAACTCCTATGGCAGTGCTACTAGCATCACAATCTACTTGAAAGACATTATTGAAATCTAGAAGTGCCAAAATAGGTTGCTCGTACCTTTCTTCTTCAATATATCAAAAAATTTGGCTTCTGTTGTAGTCCACTTAAATTCTTTTTTATCCCCTCTCATTGCTTCAGTTAGACGTGCACAAATACTACCGAAATTCTTAATAAACTTTCTGTAAAAAATTGCTAGACCATGAAATGACCTAACCTCTATAACATTCCTCGAGGTAGGCCATTCAATGATAGATCTCACCTTCTCTAGATCCATTTTAAGACCCTCTACTAAGAAAACACATCCCAAATACACCAAATCTCTTTTCAAAAAACTACATTTCTTCAAATTGATCAATAGCTTATCCTCCCTTAGCTTCTCAACAACTCTTTGGATATGCATCAAGTGCTCCTCCAATGTCTTATTGAAAATCAAAATATCATCCAAATAAACAATAACATTTTTTCCTAAAAATTCTTTCAATACCTCATTCATAAGCCACATAAATGTGTTTGATGCATTGGTTAGCCCAAAAGGCATGACTAACCACTCATATAATCCCTCCTTGTTTTTAAAGGTTTTCTTCCATTCATCTCCTTCTCTAATCCAAATCTGGTGATATTCACTCTTCAAATATATCTTCATGAAGTACTCAGCTCCACTCAAACAATCCATAATGTCATACATTCTTAACAAGGGAAATCTATACTTGATGGTGATCTTGTTGATGGCTCTAGAATTTGTACACATCTGCCATTCCCCATCCTTCTTTGGTGCTATTACTACAAGTACTGCACATGGACTCAAACTCTCTCTGATCAATCCCTTCTGTAACAACTCTTGCACTTGTTTTTTCAACTCTTCACTCTTTGTTGGAGTCATAAGATGAGCTACCTTATTCGGAAAACTAGCTCTAGGAATCAATTCCATCTGATGAATAATAATTCTTACAGGAGGCAAACCTTTTGGTACATTATTATAAATAACAGCTTGAAACTCATTCAAAAAATTGAAACCTCTACAGGTACCTCAGTAGTATCTTCTTTATCAATTCTAGGCATCAATGCAAAACACATATGCTCATGCCTCATACCTTCTAGGAAATTTATTCCATCAACCAAAAAAATTCTTGCATTAATGCATAACTTTTCTTCTGCCTCTTTCAAGGGCTTCAACTTATGACGAACCCCATCCTTTTTCAAAGAATAGGTGTTGGTATGTCCATCATATACTGCTCATCGATCAAACTACCACGATCTTCCTAACTACATATAAAAAACATACATAGGAATAATATCACACAATACCTCATCCTTGTAATTTCCAATCCTTAACTTTAACAGACATTGTTCATTTACCAAGGCTTTATGGTCCTTCTGCAACTAAGCAATCTGGTATGGGTTCAGATGCCTTATTCTCTCCAACAGTAACTTACTAACCATTTCTTCTAAAATAAGGTTATCAATACTACCTCCATCAATAATAACATTGTAAACTTTACCTTCACACTTACATCTAGTGTGAAATAAATTCTTCCTTTGAGTTGGTTCCTTCTCCTCATTTAGAAAGGCTCTTCTAGTAACAAGAACCTATCCTCTTTCTACATCCTCAGAATGTGAGGACTCGACATCTTCATCTACATGTGAAACTTGTGCATTACCCTCAGGTCTTTTATTTGTCCTTCCTTGATGTTGAGGACATTCATAGGCTTTATGTCCTTCTCTATGCTAGAAAGAGGTTCCACAAAAGCTTACTCTTCCCATACCTCATCTAGATCTTCCTCTTCTTCTTTGGTCTCCATTATTATAATCACGAGGACGGTAGGTGTTATCTCCTTTTTGGTTCTGGCTACTACTGGAGCCTTCACCCTTCTTTTTATCTTCATTTTGACCTCCATATGACCATCCACAAATCTTTCCTCCACGACCTCCACCTCATTTATTCTAAAAAAATTTGTTCAGTCATTCTTCAACCCTTAGAGAAAACTAATAAGTATCCTCAATGATAGTCATTCTTACCAATGTTAATTCTTCCTGTATGCTTGGATTCAACCCGTTAATATAACAAGAAAATTTCACTTTATTTTCCTTAGAATGTCCCATCTGAATCAGGATATTATGAAATTTCTCTATATATTCTTTCGCCGTCCTTGTTCTTTGCCTCAAGCTTTGCATCTTCTTGAGCAGCTCCAATTCGTAATTGATTGGAATAAATTTTTTCTTCAATTTTGACACCATTCTATCCCATCTGAAAATTTTATCTTTCCCTTCTCTTCCTTGTTCTAACTAGACCTCTTTCCACCATATACTTGTGTGACATGTCAATTTTGTCTTTGAAAATCTCACTTTGTGAGGATCTTCAATCTCCTCAAACTTGAAAAATTCCTCCATGTCATTGATCCAATCGATCAATTCTTCAAGATTTAGACTTCCACTGAAAGTTGAAACCTCCATTTTAGGTTTCTTCCCAATGCTTGATATCACTTGTAGCAATATTCTTTCTCTAGGATCCATTGGTTCCTACTCTTCCTCTTGCATTTCCTCCCTCATTTCATCTTCATTGTCATCTCTTTCTCATTGCACATCTCTTCTTCGAACCTCTTGTTGCAAGGTTTCTAATTTCCTTATAAGGGCTCTAATTTCATCTTTAGGTGGATCTATTCCTCCACCACCTCGGCCTCTACCTCTAACATGTTGGGAAAGTATTGGAGGCATCTTGAACTCAACCCACACACATAGGTCTTGCTACAAATGCCTCATGTTCAATGCTCTATTATAGGCTTAGTAACTCCTTCTCTGATACCACTTGATGAGGGATACACCACCCAAAACCCACACAAATCAAACCATTAGATACCAGGATAGAAGATGCAAGACATAAGGAAAACTCACTTTCAATTATTTTCAAAAAATAAAATTGTAGATTCAAAAATTACATGCTACAGCCTCATGGGCTTAATTCATACACCAAAATCAACTCTCAAAACAAAATATATTATTTAGAGTCACAATCTAGACTAGTGGAGCCACCTTCTACAACCCCCACCTAACCCTTTTTATTTTACCCCAATAACCACCCTAGAATGTTCTAGAAAGTTCAACTTTCCCTTTTGTTTTAGCGCCAAAAGTCCCACCATTTGATTTTTGGCCTAGGAAGAAATTTTAATGAAATTCACTTTTTAGAGGGGCAACTTCACGAGGCCATAACTTTTGATTCGGGTGTCTGATTTGCTATTATTTCATATCATTGGAAAGCTCTCAAAGAAATTTGTAGCACACAAACCCACCATAGGTCGGTTCATCAACTTTTCAAGATTTTTTAGGGCCTCTAAAGTCTTCATATCTGAAATTGAAGCTACATTGGAGAAATTTCTTGGGACGAAAACTTTAATATCTCGCAAATCGTGCAGGGTATTGTTCGATGAAAATTATGTAATCAACTTTCAATATATTATACAACCTTAGATTCAGCCACAACTACATGAGATTAAATCTATCCTCTCAGCAAGGGGCTAATTAAAACAAACTAAAATATTTACACAATTTACACTATGTTCACGAAGTGAGGGGTACATGTCACATTCATCCTTCTCTCCTTTTTTACAAAAGATGTTTTATAATGCTTCACAATTGAAAGTTCTTAATTCACAAAAAGTATCAAAACACAAACAAAAATCCAAATAAGAAATGTAACACAAAGTTCACCTGAATTACTTGAATTCCTTCAAATATCATAAACCAATTACCACTAATCTTAACCAAATCCAAAAGATGATTGATCCAACACAAATTTTGGTATGCAACTTCCCTATTTATTGATTAGATTTAGATTCACAAAGTTGAAAACAAAGTTTCATACATTTGTTGCAAAAAGAATAGCACTTCGTTGCAAAATTCTAAAGGTTAGCTATTACAAAAGGAATCTCTCATATTTATAAAAGAGAGGGATGAGAAAAATTAGGAATTAATTGAGAAAATTATGGAAGTTAGGTGAGTTAATTTAGGAAATCTCACCTAACTTTGACTAAAGTCAAAATGTAATTTTTCTTAATGAAATTACATCTCACATTTTTAGTGTAATTACATTTTGCAAAATGGAATTTAAGATGTATGAAACTATTTACAAGATGCACAAAAGGGATGCATCAAAAATTCTAACTCTCGAGATCAGGAATCCCCATGGTTCCTTGCTCGAGCATGGAAGCCTTAATATTTCTTCCTGGTCTCATGCATGAACGCCTCATCCGAACCAACAGTGTAATCTACAATGGTGTGAATCCTCATGATAGGTCTCATGGCACATGATTGAACCTTTTTGCATCTGTCAAGATGCGTCTTGAGGTTATCAAGGGTAAGCCTGGCATCACAAATAATGTTCATAGAGGCATATAAGAAATCTGCTCTCTCTAATAGATTCATGATGGCTTTTTTGAAGATCCTGAAATGTTATGTGGCTAGAATGAAGATACAATTTTCTTCAAGGAGTTTTCATGGTAACTCCTTAATTCCTCTTTCAAGGATTGCATGATGCCCTTCAAAATCTTCCTACGCTTGGTAGAGACCTTTTGCAAGAGATTTGATGACTTGAATACAGTGCTTCAGTGATTCTCTTACTTCTATGTATTTCTCCGTATCCCGAATTACCCCAACTTCCACCAATTTTTTGAGCTTTACTTGTTTCATTTGTGACCACAAAAACATGAATTTTTCCATTTCTTTATGCTCTTGGGAAAGAAAAACTTCCTCCTTATCAAGCTCCAATTTGAGCTAGGCTATCTGGGTAGCTTTCTCATCAGCAACTATGATTTGAGAACCATGTTCTACAATTTTATTGAAAAAATCATATAACACTTTACCTTTGGAGGAAAACTTCTCATCTTTCTTCATGGCTGGGTCCTCAACGCTAATCATAGCCAATGGCGCATTACTTGAAAATCCTGCAAGTATCTTTAAAATAGCAGCATAATGCACTGCTTTCTATTTGTAGGAATCTCAAGCTTGCTCCATTTTTTCCAATTTTCCTACCAATATATTAAAAGTTACTTGTGCATCTTCCTTTGCACTTTCATTAGTGGCCTTGCCAAGCTAGAATCTTGTCACTGTGTAGTCCTCCATATTGGCATCTCCCTCCTCCTAAGTTGGTATGCCAATCTCTGCATATTTTTGGCTAGCCTTCTCAACGTGAAGCCATGAATACACTTTAGATTTTTCCTTCCCCTTAGCTTTTGGAGGGGCTATCTCTTCAAGGTCTAGGTCTTCTAGAGAAATAATCTTCTTCTTGTGATTTTACACTTGAGACACCAATCTAGGGGGAACAGATGAGGAATGGGCTTCCTGATTCACTGAAAACTCTCTTGTTACCACCACTTCTTTAGGAATGTCTGGTAGAGTAACAATTGGTGTGGTGTTTGTCATGACTACTCCAATAGTTTGTACCCCAAGTTGATTATGCATGAATTAATTCATGAAACTATCAAAATTGGCTTTTGAATTGATATCATAGGATGGTGATGAAAAAATAGGAATAGATGATGGAGGGCTTGAAAAAATATCAACCGTTCGTATACTTGTCACTGAAGGAGTATCAAGCATGATCGATGTTGCAGGAGGTGATGAGACAAGCACTGCATGTATTGTGGATGTAGGAATAGGTGATGAAGGAAAAGGTGGAGGAGTGTTTAGATTTGGAGGTGTACAAGGAACATTTGATGTTACAGGTGATGACGTTTGTGGAATATTTTCAACTATATTTTCATGTGGAGACATACTTGGCTCATCATCGAGCCTGGGTTCCTGTTGAGAAACCTCTCATTCTTCCAACTCTTGCTCACCTTCTAGATCACCTTCAGACTCATGTTCACCTAAGGAATCTTCTTCCTCATCAAATTCTATTTCTTCTGAATTTTCTTCTTTAGTTGATGAATCACTTGAATTTTCTTCTTCATCGAAATCTATCTCTTTGGAAACAAGTCCTTTTCCTTTGGTGCGAGATGGTTTAGATTCTGTAGTTTCTTCCTCAGGGATTGCTCGTGCATCCTTTTTCCCAACTATGAACTTAATCCTTGGCCCTCTTTGAGAAGAAGAGGAGATGGCCGCCTGCTTATCTTTTGTGCAAAGTTCACATTGTTGGCCTACTTCTACTCTAGATTCTTCACCTTCTAATTTCGTTCTGAAATTCTTCATCTCAAAGCCATGCTTATGCAACCACTCAGAAGTGTTAGAAAAAATAGGCACCATCCTTTCTATGATGGAGCTACATTCTTTCTTGGACCATTGAATTGGAGGCAAAGGTCTCTTTTAGATTTCTTGTTCATCATAAATAGTGTTTATGATGTCACCAGGATCTCTAAAATCCTCTGGTAGATCAACAACACCAACATCTTTGATTTGTTGAATTGTTAGCCTACAATAATCCATCTTACAAATAGCCTCTTCATCTCTACAATTAGCCCAGATGTCCTCAAAATGATACTTATGTTGATGACCCTTTTTCAACCTTTGTTTTACATTTCAGTAATCAAAATCAAATATATGCTTTTAGGTCCTTATTATCATGATCTGCATTTCCGCTTAGACTGATTTTTCATTTTTCCCACTCTTGATGGTATACCTACCAATCATTAGTGGAAAATTGAATCCCAGTTTGTGAATGTCCATATACTCCTTATGAACTGAAATCAGTTGTTTGCATAACTCAATGAGTACCCACTTGTCTGAAGGATACCTAGGTAGCATATAAGGACATCCAATGTAGCATCCTACTCTTATGTAAGTAAAGGTTGGAAATTGAAAGAAAAATCATCTAACCTTGCTTACGACCTTGTATGCCTCATCTAACACTCTCTTATTTTTGAGAGTTGTATCAAAGCTATACAACAAAGGTGCAAAGAAAGCATCTGTGACTCTCCTAAAATGATGAAAGGTCTCTTTTAGCTCAAACTGATAAAAGTACTTGTACACAGGTTCAGTGTGTCTACTTCCCCTTATGGAAAGCCCTAGGAATTGTCTCATTATAGTTGCAGCATACACCATATAAGAATTCATATAGAACTTCAAAGTGGTGAGCACATTGATCAACTGTTCATGGATCTCATCATTGATTTTCTTTCCCCATTAAATATGAGCCTTTTTCCTCTGTATAATTCAGATGTATTCATAGATCCAATCCTGAAAGTGAGAAGATTTTGGAAAACCCTTGACCCTACTCAAGAGAGTAATCATATCCCTAACATCCTCCTTGAAATAACTTCATGGAATATTTTTCAGCCATCTAGAAATAGTGTGTATGGGTTCTTTCAACCATTGAGTGTTTATCAGAGTTTTAGCTTTATTGGGATCAACATCATAAACCTCTTGTGTAGACTACATAGAAATATCTTTATATTGTTCCATGTGTGGAACTTTGAAAACAATATCAAATAAGTCAGGATCAAGTCTCATTATCTCTCGCCTAGAAGAGTCTTTCACACTTTTGGTTTCACGGATGTAAATAGATTCCACCATGAGGAAAAATTCAATATTATGAGATGAGGTTGGAAACGTAGACACCAAATGGAGATTACTGTGCACAATAGCTCTCAAGGTATCTCCAAGATACTTCTTCTCAGTCCTTTTGATAAAGTCTTCAAGGTCTTGGTGACCAACTTCAGTATCGTTTATCTCATCAACTTTAGAGATGACCACTGTAGGTGGAAAAAAATCCTGGTACTTATATTTCATTTTGCTTCAAGCCTTTGAAGACAATGGAGGTCTCTTGGCAGTCATCAAAAAGTAACTGGATAAAAAATACAACTTTGAGGATCACGGAATGAGATCTAAGAAAGAACTGCAAGATGTAGGATCAAAAAGTGTTAGTAAAAAAAAAAAGCATTGGGATGCTTGCAATGAGAAACGATGTTGAACAGGCATGAAATGAGTGAAAAGGCACATAAAACAATGTGTGAAGTGGAAAAAATGAGGTTCGAAGCGAAGCTGAAGTAATTTAAAGTGCTTAAGGGAAAAATTGTGGAAAGTGTAAGGGCACTAAAAATCAATGCCCTTGCACTTAGTGGAAAAGTTACTTGGGGCAGTGGCACTGATTTTTAGTGCCTCTGCACTTTGAGGTGTTAGAAAATTTTTGAGGTGTCTGGGCGCTGAAAAACAGTGTATAAGTGTGGAAATTCAACACCATTGCAAATGTTTGGACAAATGAATAATATGTTAGGGCACTGAAAAAGCCCACCTGGACATCTGGGTCACCAATATTGCAAGTGTAAAGGCATTAATATTTCAATGCCTTGGTAAATGAGGGAAGAATATTATAGATGAAGTGTAATAATGCTAAGCAACACCATTTGGACATTTCAAAAGTGTGTATTTTCAATGTCAAAACTTGAAACGCATTCTGGAAAAGAAGTTTCCAATTTCAGTGCCATAGATCACATGAAAATGAAGTTACTTGTATTTCATTTACAAAAAACGAGTTCACTTACAAACCCATGCATGCTCATTAAGGGAAAGAAAAAGAGTTTGACATGGAAAAGAAAGATTTCCAAATGCATTTGAAAAGAAAATGATGTAAAGAGATACAAAAAGGTTGATTAAACAAGAAGAAAAACATGGAGATCTCTTCATTTCTTTTGACAAGAAAATTCCTTTAAAGGAAGAAAAAAAACCAAACGAGTTGAAGAAAAACACAAACGAAAAGAGAAAGAGAAATGTGTTTTGGAGAAAGAACAACCAGCGTGCGGGTTGAGGAAGGAGAATGTATTTTTTATGATAAAATACAAGAAAACACAGAAAAAAAATGTATTAACAAACCTATCAAGATGAAATGCAAGAGAAAAAGAAAAATGAATAAACACATACTTGGAAAATACCACGAAAAACTCAGCTTGAAAATACTTGAGAATCTCACAAAAACACATTTTGGAGAAGGAGAAATGTTCACCTAGCCAAGAGAAGTGAATGAAATGAGGATGAAATGAATTAAAAATGACCTAAAATCACTTTTAAGTGATTCACAAGTGAAATAAAAGAACTTCAGTTGAGCATTTAATTATGGCATGAAAAGTGGAGAAAACTACGAAAAGTGCACAATGTTGAAAAATCACCGCCTAGCCAAAAATTGACTGTCTGGAGATTAGGTGCAAGGGTGGTGAAATTTAGTACCTTTGCACCAAAATGAAAAGTCACTTAAGTGTAAGGGAACTAAAAATTCCTGCCATTGCACTTTGATACTTAGTCATTTTTCATCAAAAGTCAAGGCACTGTTTTTTAGAGCAACTGCACTTTTGCCAATTTCATGAAGTATCAACAGTGAGAGGTCGTGAAGGTACTTGTTTCAAATTTCTTCATGAGATGAACATAGTGGGATGCTCAAACTGAATTTTTAGGACTTTGGAATGCAATTTGAGGTGGATCAAAAATCACCTCATTTTGTGTGCTTGAATATCATGGACCTAGGAAATAGACGAGTTTTGTAGGGGGGTTATCTATGGAACGAGCGTTGCTAGATTCCAGGATAACAGCACAGTTGTGGATCTTCCTTCAACCATTATTTGAAATGAATGAAGGGAGAAGAACTCCAAAAATCAAGTGCCTTTATCCATCCACTGGGCTTGGAGTCAAGCGACGACGACGACGCAACCTTTAAAAAAAAGACACAAAGGACTTAAAAATCAAAGTATTTACATACCAATGCCAGTCACTTTACTGTATAAAGTACTTGAGATGTTGGCCACTGTGAGGAAGGGAAAATGACGTTCCATCTCCATATGCTAATAGAAAATTGTTCTCACGATACAGCTGGTTAATTGTGAAAGGTCCTGTCCATAGTGAGTCAAATTTTTCCTGCATACCTTTTGGTTCTCTTCATTTATCCCAAAGGAGAACGAGATAACCAACTTGAAATTCTTGAGACTTGGATTTTTTATCAAAAAGCTTCCTCACTTGATCTTGGTGTTCTACAATGCGATCAGCCACTTGAACCCGTTTTTCCTCCAATTCAGAAAGATACATCACACGCTTATCAACAGAGTTGTCAAAAGTCTTGTTCTCAATGGCTCTAGCCAACTTAAGAGCTGGAAGTTCCAAGGTTATAGGAATCTCAAAATTCAACCTATACAAGATCTAGAAGGGAGACATACCAATTTCCCACTTCGAAGTTATCATGTCTACCCATAAAGCATCATACAAAGCCTTGTGCCACAAATGTTGATTGTCGTTTACCAGCTTACGGATGATAGTCACCAGATTTTTGTTGGTCAATTCAGCCTGACCATTACCTTGTGGATAATAGTATGAAGATTGTGAGAAGGTTATGCCATGTTCAAAACAAAACTCAGTGATCTCACTTGACAAGAAGGTAGAAGCATTGTCAACAACAATCTTGTTCAGCACATCGAACCTAGAAATAAAGCACACTTAGTAGAAATTGCTTCCACTCACTTGGTGAAATAATCAGTTGCAGTCATGACATAGATGTGTCCATCACTTGATGATGGATTAACAACACTGATGAAGTCAATTCCCCACTGCTAAAAAGGTTCTTCAATCACAATGGGCTTTAACGACAAGGCCCCCAACTTAGGCTTAAACTACTAGCATAGCTTGCACTTACACACCCAAGAGTACGCATCTTGAAAAAGTGTTGGCCAGTAGTACTTAGCTCTTAGGATTTTATGAGAAGTCACTGGTGTAGAGAAATGTCCTCCACACGCCAAATCATGGTATGACTTCAACAATTTTTGTTGTTGTTCTTTATCAACACATCGCAGAAAAGTGCCATCCATTGCAAGCTTGTACAATCCATTGTCCCATAAGACAAATTTTACTGATTTAAGATTGATGATCCTCTTTTCCTTTGAATTCAAATTTTCAAGACATTCCCCATAAGTAAGAAAATGAGTGATATTAGAATACCACTCATCGGTGGTGTTGACAAACAACACCATTGGAGGTACCCTTGGATCCTCCTCTTCAGATTCTAAAACTTCAGCATAAGGATTATTCTCAGCAATAAGCTAACACAATCCATGCCCACGTACCAAATTGGTGGGATTTATGTCCATGTCATATTCCTGAATTTTGTCAATCCAATTGCCTCTCTTTGTTCCAAACTCCTATTGTGTCAAGATGGACTTGACAGTTGTATCTAGAACCAGAACTGTGACATGACTATTAAGAATATAGAACCAAAAATGCTTGACTGCCTTAACAATAGAAAAGGCATGCTTTTCCATTTGTGAGTATTTAAACTTGTAAGCCTTGAGAGGGCAGCTCATGAATGCTATTGGAGATTCAAAACCCTCATCATTCTCCTATACTAGGAACGCTGAGAGTGTATGCTTAGAAGCATAACTGTACATAATGAAATCCTTTGTGTAGTCTGGGCAGACTAACACTGGCATGTGAGCAATAGCATCCTTTATATCTTCGAATGTAATTTTCCCCTCTATCTTCCAATGGAAGGTTGAAGTTCCTTTCATCATAGTCACAATCTGAAAAGTCTTCTATGCAAAGTTGGGAACAAATCTTCATAGAAAGTTCACCTTTCCAAAGAAAGAATGAATGAATTTATTACTAGATGGTAAATTAAGAGATTGAATAGCTTTTACTCTCTCTGAGTCAATCTTGATTCCTTCCATGGACACAATGTGACCAAGGATTTTTCCTTCAGTAACCCCAAAGATTGACTTTTTGGGATTCAACGAAATGCCATGCTATCGACACCTCTCCAAGATCTGACATAGGTGATGGAGATGTTCTAAAAACCTTTTAGAAAACACTGTGAGATCATCAAGATAGATCACAATGAACTTACCTATGACATCACGAAAAGGTAGATCCATAGCTCATTTAAATGTTGCACCAACATTGATAAGGTTGAACGGCATCCTGCAGTACGTAGAGGTGCCCCATGGTGTTGTAAAGGCTATCTTATGTTGATCTCTTGTGTTGACTTCAATCTGATTATACCCAGAAAATCCATCTAGCATAGAAAGCATTTCAAATCTAGTGACGGTTTGAAGGACTTGATCCATCACTGGAAGTGGATAATTATCTTTAAGAGATAGTTGATTTAGGTTTTAGAAATCCACACAGATGTAAATCTCACCATTCTTCTTTTGAACGAGAAAAATATTGGCTATCCATGTTGAATGATGGATAGGGAATATTATCTGTGTCCAATATCTTCTAAACCTCAGATAGAATGGTACCAAAAAAATTTGGATTATACTGCCTCTGCTTTTGTTTGTATGGTTGTGCTCCAGCCTTCAAAGGAATATCATGTTGAACTTCCTTGGGTTGAAAAGACTTGAGTTCTTCATAAAAATATGCAAGAATGTCCATATATTCACGCAACAATTCAACAAATTGCTCTCTTTCTTCAAAAGTACAACACTTTCTGATATTCACAATTTTGGGATTACTTTCAATCCCCAAGTTTACTTGGAAAATCTCATTAGATGAATCTGAATATGAAGTTTATTTCTCAATAAAGTGATCATGTTTGTTGAAAATCCTTTCAAGGGATACCAACCCTTTAGGGATTTTATTCCCTTTCAACTATGTAAATTCTCCTCTAGTAACTGGATCGATGTTAGAAATAGAATCTCGTGGTGGAGAATCACTTCCTTCAAAATATAACTCATCAAAGTTCTCTGCCTTCTCCAAAAAGGCGATAATCTGACTATCGTCATTGAATATCTACTAGTTTTCTGAGTTATTAGGAACGCTAGGGCAGAAAACCAATTCAATGGTATACGTTGAACCATGAAAATCCTTATGTGGAACAAGGAGAGTATTTGTAACCACTAAAGATTCATCCCTTTCATTATACTCTCTTGGGACTGCAGATATGTCGAAGGCATCAAAGTCTTCTATGTTGTCCCAAACCAGGTTACTATAATGCTTAAGTATATATTTTTGGTTTGATACAAGTTCCTCACCTAACAGACTATTAATTCAGCATCTCCTTGAGCATAAAGATTCTTAATGCCTTTGTTTCGAGCAACTCGCATTCCCAACAACAATGCTTCATATTCAATGGTGTTGTTGGTGTTGTCAAATTGCAATTTGAAAGAAAAAGGAAAAAAAATCCTTCAAGGGAAATGAAAACTATGTCGGCTTCAGATCCGTTAGATGAACAACTTCCATCAAACTCGAGCAACCAAACTTCATTTGGATCTCCAAGGCTAATAGCATCAAATCTTATATCCTCATCATTCGATGAAGCCTCATGTTCTAAAACAAATGGATCTTTTGATTCCTCCATTGACACAAAAGAATCCTTCCTCTCATCTTCATATCTTATCGAAGACTCACCCACCTCTTTAGTTTTTAGATAATAAGTCCCTACACCTGATGATTCAAACAAGATCTGAGCTCTGGGATCATCTGATTGGGTCACTAAAAACTTTTACTCCTTTTCAGGAATAAATTTTTGCATGACACCTTTTATCAATATCCTTGCCTTAAACATATCCATACTTAGTTCTCCTCCAACATCTTTAAAAAAATTATGCTCAAGAAGGATTCCATAAGATGTAGGTACATCAACTACGAGGACTGTCATTTTTATCTTTTTGTCTGGGTATGCAGTGAACACATATTGTGCATCCTTGATCTGACCAATCAAGGGTACCTACTTATTTTCCATGGAAAAGAAACGACTGAAAGTTTTAGTTAGGTTCAAACCTAAAGAAGTGGCTACCTTGGTAGGAATCACATTGTTTGATGCGCCTGAATTAATAACACAGTTACTCAACTTGAAATCATTTACAAATAGGGAGATGAAAAATAGATTAATGCATCCAGATGCAGTGGGAGGATTTGACACAAGATTACTCTATGGCATCTTAGGCTTAGGAGCAACTTGAACATCAGGAGTTGTGTCCTAACTTGGGGTAATTTCTTTGTTTTTAACGAATTTGACAAGCTTGTCAAATTGGTCTGGGTTAGCCTTGAGGTACTCAGTCTCTAACATTTGTACCTTGATTTTCTTGGAGTGGTCGATGATGTCAAAATCTTGGAAAGATATTTGTAGGCTAAAAGAGATAACTTCACTAATGGGTTTGAAAAAGGGCACACTAGTCTTTGGAACTTGAGGATTGGCTTTAGGAACGGTGGGAGTTGAGGAAGAAGGAAAAGGTGCACTTACTTGTGGATTTGTTGCTTTCTTAAGTTGCCAAGGGAGAGGAGAACCTCTTTCAGCAATTGTGACTAGTGGCTTCTCTTTTTTAGGTGGAGCAACAACTCGAGTTGTTTCAAGTTGTTTATGTTGATTCTGTGTAAATAAAACATAAGTGTCTATCAAAAATTCATCTTCATCACCTTCATCCGCCATTTACAAGTAGCCTAGCTTGGAGTCTCCAGCCGATTTCATTTCTTCTTCTTCAAAGTGATCAACATTTTCTTCCTTAGGGTAATCTGGTTGTAGATAATCTTCTTGTTTAGCCTCATAATATCTTGTTGCATTATTAGCGGGTGGGGGTTCCAGGGAAAGCATACCTTGAGGTTTTGGAAGATGATTCTGATTTCGATTGCTAGCATAGTTGGGGAAATTCCTCCTTGGGACATCCTTGTAACTATTATTATTTGAAACCTGCTTTTTTAATGACAACACTTCATTAGCCAACCTTTGGATCATAGGATCCGTGAAATTAGAACTAGGATTAGGTAAAATAGCATTGGATGTTGGAGATCCCAAAGCTTGCATACTTTTATTGGCATTATAATTCATCCTTATCTCTCTAGAAAGGATCATATCATCTTCAAGACTAGTGGCCAATTGTTGAGCTGCTTGTACATCAGCAAGATTTTCCTTGCATAAGAAAAAGCTCACCTTAGGGAGTTGAGTGTTAATAAAGAAACACTTCAAATTGTGATATGTTGGCCTTGCAGTGTGTGGGATCCATGTAACCAATTTGTTAAACTTGTCCACAAACTCACGCATGGGCTCATGAGCCTCTTTTTGCATAGTTGTGAGTTGTGCCAACAACGCATGTGCATCTTCGGCAAGTTTAAATATTTCTTCAAATTTGGTGCGAAGGGTGGCCCAGTCAGCAACATATGTGGTTGGGAGCATGTAGAACCATTTAGTTGCAACTCCTTGAAGGGATTCAATGAATAACCTCACTGATACATCTTTGTGCTCTATGCCAAGAACACCAAAAACAATGTAAAAAGAGGCGATGTGCTCATCAGGGTGTTGCTTGCCATCACCTAGAAACTTCAGAAGGTGTTTCCCAGAAACACATGGAAGTTCATGAAGAGGTGTAGCCAAATGGAGGGGACCAAAAGCATTTCTCCATGGTCCTTGAGCAGCCATGATTGGTTACACAACAGGTGCTTGAACTGGTTGCACGATAGTTGGTTGAACCGTATGCCTATGGTAAATAGACCAAACAACTAGAAGAGGATATCTTTGTGTTTGTAGAGGATAGATTGTAGTACAATACAATGGTGACCTTACTTGCAAACGAGTAAATGGAAAATTAAGTTGCAAAAATTCTTCAAAAAGTGGATCAACTACTCCTTGAGTTCTCAACCCTCATGTATATCTTCTTGTCCGCTAGAGTGTAGATCTAGAAAGGATGAAGATTAGAAATAAAAATATACAAGATACAATAAGAAACTGGAAAGCTTATTCACTTCAATCAAAGTGCGAGGCTTGGATTGTGTGATTCATTCCCCAACGGAGTCCAAAAAACTGTTGGGTGAAAATTATGTAATCAACTTTCAACAGATTACACAACCTTAGTTTTAGTCACAGCTACATGAGATTAAATCTCTCCTCTCAACAAGGGGAGGCACCCTTCTTACTGCTAACAGAAACCAAGTAAAACAAACTAAAGTATTTACATAATGTACACTATGTTCACGAAGTGAGGGGTGCATGTCGCATTCATCCTTCTCTCTTTTTTCAGAGAAGATGTTTTATAATGCTTCACAGTTAAAAGTTCTTAATTCACAATACTTTAAACTTAACAAAGAGTAGTACAACTAAGATCTCTATCTTGACAAAGCATAGCTTAGAGATACTAGATATGGTTATTACAAATAGTAAAATGGAAAAGGAAAGCTCACGAAGGCCCAAAGTTGTTTCGTAGCTTTTTCAACAATAGATCCATGAGACATATAATGTTTGTTACATTAGGAGCACAAAGTCTTCTTAGATGCAGCAATTCCTTTGAATAGCATGTGATCACAAGCTCAAATTCTTGTAGATCCTTCAAAAAAAAGTATAAAAACACAAACACAAATCCAAATAAGAAATGTAACACAAATTTTACATGAATTATTAGAATTCCTTTAGATATCATAAACCAATTACCACCAATATTAACCAAATCTAAAAGATGATTGATCCAATGAAAATTTTGGTATGCAACTTCCTTCTTTATTGATTAGATTCAAATTCACAAAGTTGAAAATAAAGTTTCATACATTTGTTGCAAAAAGAACAACACTTCGTTGCAAAATTCTAAAGGTTAGCTATTACAAAAGGAATCCCTCATATTTATAAAAGAGGGGGATAAGAAAAATCAGGAATTAATTGAGAAAATTATGGAAGGTAGGTGAGTTAATTTAGGACATCTCACCTAAATTTGACTAAATTCAAAATGTAATTTTTCTTAATGAAATTACATCTCACATTTTTAGTGTAATTACATTTTGCAAAATGACATGCAAGATGTCTGAAAAATATTTACAAGATGCACAAAAGGGATGCATCAAAAATTATAACTCTGGAGATTAGGAATCCTCATGGTTCTTTTCTTGGGCGCAAAATTCTTCATATTTCTTCTTGGTCTCCTACATGAACACCTCATCCGGATCAACTATGTAATCCAAAATGGTGTGAATCCTCGTGATAGATCTCACAGAAGATGAGTGAACCTTTTTCAACCTATCAAGATGTTTCTTGAGGTTATCAAAGGTAATACTGGCATCACAAATAACGTTCATAGAGGCATCTGAGAAATCTGCACTCTCTACTAGCTTCATGATGGCTTCTTTGAAGATCCTGAAAAGTTATGTGGCCGGAAGGAAGATATGATTTTTTTCAAGGAGCTATCCTGGTAACTCCTTAATTCCTCTTTCAAGGATTGCACAATTCCATTCAACATCTTCCTACACTTGGTAGAGACCTTCTGCAAGAGATTTGATGACCTGAATACAGTGCTTCAGTGATTCTCTTACTTCTATGTATTTCTCCTTATCGGGAATTACCCCAGCTTCCACCAATTTGTTGAGCTTTACATGTTTCATTTGTGACCACAACAATAGGAATTTTTCCATTTCTTTACACTCTTGGGAAAGAACAACTTCCTCCTTATCAAGCTCCAATTTGAGCTTGGCTATCTGGGTAGCTTTCTCATCAGCAGCAATTATGATTTGAGAGTTCCATGTTCTACAATTTTATTGAAAAAATCATATAACACTTTTCCTTTGGAGGCAAACTTCTCAACTTTCTTCACAGTTGGGTCATCAATGCTAATAATAGACAATGGCTACGCATTACTTGAAAATCTTGCAAGTCTCCTTAAAACAACATAATGCTCTGCTTTCTATTTGTAGGAATCTCAAGCTTACTCCATTTTGTCCAATCTTCCCGCCAATATATTAAAAGTTACTTGTGCATCTACCTTTGCACTTTCATTGGTGGCCTTTCCAAGCTAGACTCTTGTCACTATGTATTCCTCCATATTGACATCTCCCTCCTCCTAAGGTGGTATGCCAAGTTTTCATATTTTTGGCCAGCCTTGTCAACGTGAAGCTATGAATACACTTTAGCTTTTTTCTTCCCCTTAGCTTTTGGAGGGGCTATCTCTTCAAGGTCTAGATCTTCTGGAGAAATCATCTGCTTCTTGCACTTTTACACTTGAGACACCAACCCAAGGGGAACAGATGAGGTATGAGCTTCCTGATTCACTAACAACTCTCTTGTTACTGCCACTTCTTTAGGAATGTCTAGTACAGTAACAATTGGCATGGTGTTTGTCATAACTACTCTAGTAGTTTGTACCCCAAGTTGATTATGCATGGATTCATTCATGAACCTATCAAAATTGGCTTCTAAAGTGATATCATAGGATGGTGATGACAAAATGGGAATAGATGATGGAGGGCTTGACAAAATATCAACCATTCATATACTTGTCACTGAAGGAGTATCAAGTATGATCGATGCTATAGGAGGTGATAAAACAAGCACTGCAGGTATTGTGGATGTAGGAATAGGTGATGAAGGAAAAGGTGGAGTGTTTGGATTTGGAGGTGTACGAGGAACATTTGATGTTACAGGTGATGAAATATGTGGGAGATCTTCAACTAAATTTTCATGTGGAGACATAGTTGGCTCATCATCAACATTGAGTTCTTGTTGAGAAACCTCTCATTCTTCCAACTCTTTCTCACCTTCTGGATCACCTTCAGACTCTTGTTCACCCAAGGAATCTTCTTCCTCATTAGATTCTATTTCTTCTGAATCTTCTTCAGTTGATGAATCACTTGAATTTTCTTCTTCATCAGAATCTATCTCTTCAAAGACAATTCATTTTCCTTTGGTGCGAGATGGTTTAGATTCTATGGTTTCTTCTTCAAGGATGGCTCGTGCATTCTTTTTCCCAACTTTGAACTTAATCCTTGGCCCTCTTTGAGAAAAAGAGGAGATGGCCGCCTGCTTATCTATTGTGCAAAGTTCACGTTGTTGGCCTACTTCTGCTCCAAATTCTTCACCTTCTAATTTCATTCTAAAAGTCTTCATCTCAAAGCCATGCTTATGCAACCACTCGGAAGTGTTAGCCAAAATGGGCACCAAACTTTCTTTAATGGAGATACATTATTTCTTGGACCATTGAATTGGAGGCAAAGGTCTCTTTTAGATTTCTTGTTCATCATAAGTAGTGTTCATGATGTCACCAGGATTTGTGAAATCCTCTGGTAGATCAACAACACCAAGATCTCTAATTTTTTAAACAGTTAAGCTGCAATAATCCATCTTACGAATAGCCTATTCATCTCTGCAATCAGCCCAAATGTCCTTGAAATGGTACTTATGTTGATGACCCTTTTTCAACCTCTATTTTACATTTCAGTAATCAAAATCAAATCTATGCTTGTAGGTCCTTATTGTCATGATCTTCATTTCTGCTTAGATTGATTTGGCCTTTTGCACACTCTTGATGGTATACCTACCAATCATTAGTGGAGACTTGAATCCCAATTTGTGAATTTCCATCTGCTCCTTATGAACTGAAATCAGTTGTTTGCACAACTCAATGATTACCCACTTGTCTGAAGGATACCTAGGCAGCATATAAGGACATCCAGTGTAGCATCCTACTCTTATGTAAGTAACGATTGGAAATTGAAAGAACAAGCATCTAAATTTTCTTACCACCTTGTATGCCTCATATAAAACTCTCTTCTTTTTGAGAGTTGTATCAAAGTTATACAACAAAGGTGTGAAGAAAGCATCCGCGACTCTCCTGAAATGATGAAATCTCTCTTTTAGCTCCAATTGATAAAATTACTTGTACACAGATTAATTGTGTCTACTTCCCCGTATGGAAAGCCCTAGGAATTGTCTCATTACAGTTGTAGCATACACCAGATAAGAAGTGATATAGAACTTCAAAGTGGCGGGCACATTGATCAACTGTTCATGGATCTCATCATTGATTTTCTTTCCCCATTCAATATGAGCCCTTTTTCTCTGTATAATTCAGATGTATTCATACATCCAATCTTGAAAGTGAGAAGATTCTGGAAAACTCTTGACCCTACTCAAAAGAGTAATCATATCTTTTACATCCTCCTTGAAATCACTCCGTGGAAGATTTTTCAGCCATCTAGAAATAATCTGCCTGGATTCTTTCAACCATTGAGTTTTTATAAGAGTTTTAGCTTTATTGGGATCAGCATCATAAACCTCTTGTGAAAAATGCATATAAATATTTGTATATTTTTCCATGTGTGGAACTCTGAAAACAATATCAAAGAAGTCAGGATCAAGTCTCAATATCTCTCACCCAGAAGACTCTTTCACACTTCTGGTTTCACGGATGTAAAGAGATGCCACCTGGAGGAAAAATTCAGTATTATGAGTTGAGGTTGGAAATGAAAACACAAAATGGAGATTACTGTGCACAATAGCTCTCAAGGTATCTTCAAGAGGCTTCTTCTCAATCCTTTTGATGAAGTCTTCAAGGTCTTGGTGACCAACTTCAGTATCTTTTATCTCATCAAATTTCGAGATGACCATTGTAGGTGGAAAAACACCCTGGTACTTATATTTCATTTTCCTTTGAGCCTTTGAAGATGATGGAGGTCTCTTGGAAGTCATCAGGAGGTGACTTGATCAAAAATGCAACTTTGAGGATTAGAGAATGAGATATGAGAAAGAAGTGCAAGATGTAGGATCAACAAGCGTTAGTCAAAAAAATCAGCATTGGGATGCATGTAGTGAGAAACGATGTTGAACAAGCATGGTATGAGCGAAAAGCACAAAAAATGATGCGTGAAGTGGAAAAAATGAGGTTCAAAGCGAAGCTAAAGCAATTTAAAGTGCTTAAGGGAAAAACTGTGAAAATTGTAAGGGCGTTGAAAATCAGCACCCTTGCACTTAGAGGCAAAGTTACTTGGTGCAGTGACGTTGATTTTTAGTGCCTTTTCACTTTGAGGTGTTAGAAATTTTTTGAGGTGTCAGTGCACTGAAAAACCCCGCCCTAACACCTGGGTTACGAAAATGAGTGTATAAGCATGAAAATTCAGCACCATTGCAAATGTTTGGACAAATGAATAATATGCCAGGGCACTGAAAAATCCTACCCTAACATCTAGGTCACCAATATTGCAAGTGTAAAGGTGTTAGATTTCAATGCCTTGGTAAATGAGGGAAGAATATTATAAATGGAGTGTAATGATGTTAAGCAACACCATTTGGACATTTCAAAAGTGTGTATTTTCAATGTCAAAACTTGAAACACATTTTGGAAAAGAAGTTTCCAATTTCAGTGCCATAGATCACATGAAAATGAAGGTACTTGTATTTCATTTACAAAAAATGAGTTCACTTACAAAGCCATGCATGCTCATCAAGGAAAAAATGAGTTAGACAGGGAAAAGAAAGATTTACGAACGTGTTTGAAAAATTAAATGATGCAAAGAGATACAAAAACGTTGATTAAACAAGAAGAAAATCATGGAGATCTCTTCATTTATTTTGACAAGAAAACCCCTTTAAAGGAAGAACAAAAACCAAATGAGCTGGAGAAAAACGCAAATGAAAAGAGAAAGAAAAACATGTTTTGGAGAAAGAACAACCAGCACACTGATTGATGAAGGAGAATGTGTTTTTGATGATAAAATACAAGAAAACACAAAACAAAAATGTATTAACAAATCTATCAAGATGAAACATTGGAGAAAAAGAAAAATGAATAAACACATACTTGGAAAATACCATGAAAAACTCAGCTTGAAAATACTTGAGAATCTCACAAAAACACGTTTTGGAGAAGGAGAAATGTTCGCCCAGCCAAGATAAGTGAATGAAATGAGGATGAAATAAATTAAAAAATGACCTAAAATCACTTTTAAGTGATTCACAACTGAAATAAAAGAGCTCAAGTCAAGCATTTAATTATGGCATGAAAAGTGGAGAAAACTGTGAAAAGTGCACAACATTGAAAAATCACCGCCCAGCCAAAAATTGACTGTGTCTGGAGATTAGGTGCAAGGGTAGTGAAATTCAGTGCCTTTGCACCAAAAATAAAAGTCACTTAAGCGTAAGGGAGCTGAAAAATCCCGCCCTTGAACTTTGATACTTAGTCATTTTTTCATCAAAAGCCAGGGCTTTGTTTTTCAGAGCAACTACACTTTTGCCAATTTCATGAAGTATCAACAGTGAGAGCTCGTGAAGATACTTGTTTCGAAGGTCTTCGCGAGATGAACATAGTGGGATTCTAAAATTTACTATTTGGGACTTTGGAACACAATTCAAGGTGGATCAAAAATCACCTCGTTTTACATTCTTGAACATCACAAACCTAGGAAACATATGAGTTTCGTAGGGGGTTATTCATGGAATGAGCACTGCTAGATTCTAGGATAATAGGTATTAAGGTGATTCTTTCGTGACCAAATTTTTTTTCCAGTTCTGCTCCTTGGGGTAAATTTTTAATTCCATACGAACCTGTTTAGGCCGACTTACTAAAAATAGTAAGTGACCGTTTTTCGCTATTTTTGACTCTTTACTATCTTACACCCCTTAAGTGCCATCATGTAACTCAAAACAACTAAAGAAATTAAGGAAAAAACATTTTTTTTGGTTGATGCAAGATTTCCCTACACCGTTGGATGTTCCTACATCAATTCAAGGGAAAGAAGTTATGTATACCTAAGGGTTCAATGAGAGAGAACCTAATAAGAGAGAAGCATAGTGAAGGTTTAAGTGAATATTTTGGTGTGGAAAAAACTACATTGTTGAATGAAGGATATTATTAGCCTAGAATGAGTGTAGTGTGTAGAATATAGTATAGGGATGCAATATTTTCTAGCATGTCATAGGTGTAAGGAAAAATACAAGATTGTGTTCACATCAACAAGGAATTTATTTTGAAATTGTCTTAAACATAGAGAGGTAATGAATCAATTTTGTATAGTTAATATATTTTCTAAGAAGGTGCATTTCATACCATATCAAAAGAGCAATGATACTTCCCATTTAGAATTTTTTTTTTTCAAAATAGTTAGTTAAGCTGCATGGATTTCCTAAGAGTATTTTCTTAGATAGGGACACTAAATTTATGGGCCATCAAATTAAGGTTTATTTCAGCTTATCATCTCAAGACTGATGGGAAAATTGGAGTTGTGAATAGGAGTTTTGAAAACTTGTTGTGATGTATAGTATGAGATAAAAAAACCAATGAGACTTGATATTGGATTTTCATATAAAATTTCAATAAATTTAAGTGTGGGAATAAGTCATTTTTCTATTATTTATGGATATAGACCAAGGGATAAGTTAAGGAATAGTGCACACTTGAGCAGGCCAAGAGTTGTTGTAGAAATTTTTTCTAAATATATTTATGAATTACATAAGAGAGTGAATGAGAATTTGGAGAAGAGTGACATTAAATAAAAGAAGCAATTTGATATGCATCTAGGAGGAATAAGATTTCCAAGTAGGTGATATGGTCATGGAACATTTGAGGAAGGAGAGGTTCACATAAGGAAAGTACTATAAATTAAAGTGAAAAAAGAAAGGCCTGTGTAGGGTCTTGAATAATTTTTCATCAAAACCCTATGAAATATAACTTCCAACATGGATAGACATATCTCCCATCTTCAATGTTTTTGATTTGTATAAGTGTCATGAAGGGGAGGCGAGTATACAAGGGGATGAAAATATAAACTTGTAGGGTGCACAAGAATGAATACATCAATTTCCTAAAAACAATTTTGAAGGAATAAACAAGGTGATTGATTCTCAGGTAGAAAAGAAAACTAGAAGGAAAGAGTATATGGAATATCTAGTTCATTAGAAGAACAAAATTGAAGATGAAGCCTCTTGGATGAGTGTTGCAGATTTGGTGAAGTATAAAATCCCAATTTTGTACATGGAAATTTTTTGTGAGTTTCAAACTCATGAAAATTTTCAATTACCCAACATGTCTGATTCAAGAGGATTCAAATCTACATGCAATCTTGCATCAACCAAAAAAATTCCTTTTCAGTTCAATTGCTTGGTTTCTAATAGTATTATTTTTGGTTAGTTTCTTAGAAGGATTTTTAGAAATAATTTGGGTAATCTAATGATGCCTCTTTATAGTAGAGTTGAATGGGTACTTATTAGTCGAATTTAGTGAAATTTTGATGAAAATTGAGCAAGTTATTGCTTTGTGGGTTTGTAAACTACTAACAAAATTTTGTGGGGAATTTCTAGTGAATAGAAACTTTGTGGGGCTTTAGACTATTGCAGGTTGTAGAATTTCAGGTTGTAATGAGACTGTTGTGGAGTTTTTTAAGTGAATTAAAATTTTTCAAGTTTTTAGACTACTTTTGATTGTAAACTTTCAAGCCACAACAAGACTTTTGTGGAGGTTTATAATTTGATCAAAACTTTATTTCAGTTAAATGATATGTTGATTTCATTATGTTTTCTTATAGTGTAGGAACTATAACATCATCTCCCTTTTACAAGAATCATATGTATGTTCAAATGGAAGTTTGTGGGTCTCTTGTAGGCATTGGAATTATTGGGTAACCTCTAGTGAACTAAACCAAATTTTATTGAAATAGTTTTGATCATCACTTCTACCTATGACATTAGTAGGACACCTAATGACAACAACATGTATGTATTGTAGTAATTTATTGAAAAAGGGGATCAAAAGTGGGATTTCATGTTTGAACTTTTCAATTGTGGATATTCCACTTGATATTGTACTTTATGGACTTTTGGCTAGTTAATACACTATGTAGACTTTTGGCTTGCTACTGCACTTTGTAGAATCTTGACCTACTACTACACTTCACCATTTTTGTAATGAATCGGAGGTTGTAATGGCCAAGATTGAATCTAATTTAACTTCTTGGCCACTGATGAATAATATGGAGATGATTGCACTCATTTGGGGAACTTAGGTGAATTGTAGAAATTGTGAATGTGATGAATATCAATCTGATTGTATTGTTGTGTTAGAAATTTTCTACCAAATAATAAATGTAGTTTTTTATTTATTTTGTAAATAGGATTTTTTGTTGAATAATCTATTTGGTTGTGTGATTGGGCAATTCAATGGAATTCTTTGATCCCAATTGTATCACTACTATAGAAAACATTAGAGGAAGTCATGAGTCCTGGAAAATTGGATCCAAAGGGAAGATACTAAGGTAGGCCAATTGATACCCAAAGGAAAAAGTGGGAATTTATTTTTGTCACCTAAGGACTCAATAATATTTTGTGGGGCTAAAATCCTCTCTAAGAAGGGAGGTGTAGAATAAAATACAATCTAGAAATGAAAATTGCTAAAGGAATAATTTTTAGAAGTTACAAATGTTAGAATCACATAAAAATTGTGGTTGTGAAAAATCATTATTTTCTAATAAGGAACATTTTTTAATCATCGTGATAGTTATAAAATCACCTTAATAGTTTCAAATTTCTAACTATCGAAAAGTAACAATTTCATTTGAACTATTTGTGATAATTTTTTTAATATGAGTAGACATTTGCATCTTTTTACTTCTTCATTTGCTAATCTTTCAATATTAAATATCTCTCCTAAATATTTTTAATAGCATACACAAGGTGAATCATAGGAAGGGGGAGGCATAATCAAGTTGTAATAATGAAATTAAATTTCAAATGTAATTATAAGCTATAGGATTGAAAATTTGTATGCAATCAAGTATAAAAATGAGTAAATTTCATCCACACTCTTAGTATCTCATTACAATAGTGTAAAATCAATAATATTATTGTAGAAGTGTACTTTCCACTATGAAATATAGCTTTTCTCCTTTGGATATTTTCCTAGATAAGAATTTATATGCTCAATTTTATGAATAAATTCCATTCTTCTTTTAAGTAGTATAATGTATTAGTTTCTATAAGAATAGAGTTGAAAAAATTATGAATTAGATTCATACAATTCTATAACATTCATCCTATAAGCTACCTAGGACTAGTTTAGTCCCTAGTAAAAAAATTGTCGATTTTTTTTTTTCTTTTAGTGAGACTTGACAACTCCTCAATAGATACATCTTTGAACTCATAAATGAAATGTGAATTTTCAAAGTTTGGTTTTTGTCCTTCTACCTTATCATATATAATTATTGGATAAATCTATACACCATTTTATTAGTCTTCTTCAAATGTATAGATGTGGTTGTCTTTATTAAACAAAAATAATAATAAAGTCCATGAAAAATCACAATCTTCCCAAAGTCACCTAAATATTCCACTATGTTTGCATAATAATCCATACTTTCTTTGTCGTTAATTAGCAAATTCGTTGCAATAATTACATGATAATCCCTAAAAATGGTACATATAATTCCACTTAGGTTAGAAATTAAAAAAACCGATCTTCAACTTGTAAAAGGAATTTGTTGACAACTTTTGTGTTGCCGTAATCACCATATTTGAACGACCCATGATGTCTTCACGTGATTAAATTCTTAGGTTTATTAGAAATAATTTTAGACAAATAAAAAAATTCGTAGACCTATTATCAACTAAAATAGTAATAGAATTTCCATACAAGGTTCCTATAGCCTATACAAGGAATTAGGCGTGCCTATTTTTAATAGTTGAATATATTTGACATTGAAGACATGACTGTTTGATTGGGCCTATTCTATAATTTTTGAAATTATTTATCTCCTCGGGATTCGCTAGCATATTATTTCCTTCACATATGAAACATATCTTAGCACGGGTCTCTTTGAATAAAACTACTTTGACCATTAGGGCTTACTTTATTAGATTGGGGTGCTAGAGTGGTTTTGTTTTTTATTATAGAGGCAAAACAAGTTTTGAAGGGGCCCTGAAACCCTTTACAAAAAAGAAAGTTGATTCAAAAGAAAAACACAAAGATCAACAAACACTAGAATTGTTTTGTTATTTCACCTTCTATAATTATTTTTATTTATCCTATTGTTATCAAAGTTATTGCTTCCACCTTTATTATTATTTTCTAGTCTTTTAGGTGGTGGCCTATTATTAATATTCTATACAATTTCATATCAACTACTCAATCACACTTCTTATTAAATAAATATTCCTTTAATCTATTTTTAAATTTCTATTGACCTATAAGTAAACAAGTTATTTTTTCCTTCTTATGTGCCATCTCTAAATATAGACCCATCCTATCAAACCCACATAAATATGTGTATCCAAATCAATCTATTTAGTCTCAAGATAAATTTCCTATTATATAAACACTCATTTTGATGATATAAGGGTACACACTTGAGTAATTTAGTGATTGTTTCAACAATCATGGTTCCTTATTTCTAATAATAGAAGTCTATCATTTTTCATCATTAAATAGCTACATTAGCCATATCTTATGAATCAAACATAAAAATAAGTCTACAATAGTATTCTCTTTCATAATATGTAACTCATCTTTTGGTTGTACCAACAATCTATTGCTTCCCCTCTCTTCTAATATGAACCCCAAAACATCATAATTGTTTGTGAATAAATTTTGAGTTCAAAATATTTTTCCATCTCTATGAGCCAAGCCTTAGATCTATCCCCTTAATTATGTAACATCAAATTTTGGAGGATAAATCATTTTCCATTCCTTACACAATCATGATTTTCTCTCTCAAATAGTAGTATATTTTTTCTTGTTCTATTCTATAGATATAATGGAGAATCTTATGTAAATGGGTCTATACTAGGTAGATGTATTCTTGTGCCAAGTTCTACCATACGATCAATCTATAACCATCTCTTTTATATCTACTTATTATGCCATGGGATTATTAATTATTTACTCTAAAGTATTCATCTTATTCCTTTATTTAGTGGTCAAAGCTAGACTGAACTCTAGATTTTTAAGATTATCAATAGGAGTATTGGGTGTTTCCCTTGCATTCTCATTATTGGCTTCTCTAGCACTAGCTTGTATAGTTCTAGCTTTCTTAACCTTGGGAAATAAAAAAAGTCAACCCACAATTCTAACATGGAAAAAGAATTTTTAAAGGCCAACGATAATTTCAAAGGTATTATATAAATATTAAATATTTTATAACATAATAAGTATGCTAAATATCATGAATACTATATTAACATGAGTTATGAAAAGCATATAAAGGTTCAATTGCTGGATTTTATTTTGATACCACAAGCAATGGTGTAATTATTGGCCATCAAGTTCTAATTAGAATACATTTAAATAGATCAATTTAAAAAAAATATTACAATATAATATGTGAACTTATATTACAGTGCACTCACACATAGAACTGTGATCACATATTCTCAATAATAATAATCCCACAATCTAAATGGACTATCTAATCCCACATAATATCATTTTATATATTTAATCAACTATGTAGATGAGTATAACTACTTTTCCAACATATATCACAACAATCCATAATTATCTATACTAACAACTATAATTCTAACATAAGTAGGAATTGTAGATCATGAGTCGTGATCACATCACCCACAAATTTTCAATGAAAATAAATATCAACACATTCAATTCTCATTTGACACTAATATAAAATATTCGTAATGGATACCATTTCACCATCTAATCATCTTTACATAAACATTCAATCTAACCATCAATATCTTAATAAAATAAATTTATATGTAAAATCAATTTGTTTACTATGGGTCAAAAAATGGGTATCAAGATCCTCTTTTGACTATAGTGGGTTAAGATTACAATACTCCAACTGGAGTCTTACTAATGCAGGAGCATCCTTGGGTCGTGGCAATCTTGCATCATCCAAAAATATTTTCATTTCAATTTGTCTTTGTTTTCCTAGTTCGAGTTGGTAGATCTAATATTTCTTCATGTTTGCTCATCAGATCTCGCAGATTTCTGAATACGTCGTGGGACTGTTCATTTACCTTATTCTAGATTTTGAGTGAGATTAGTTTCTTTTCCAACAAGTTATCGCTACCAGAATGTTCAGCAATTTTTTGATCCAGCACCAAAATAGTTTTAAGGACCAACAACTTGTTGGATCATTCTTCGTTGTTCATGGATCGTGGCGGTGTGTTTATAAATGTTATTTGAGGTGTCCCCAACCTTCGTTTGGGTCCACACTTCATTCTATGTATTCACTAAAAAGTAATTCAAGATTTGAGGCCTACTTGTTCTTGGAACCGTTTTATTTTTCCTCTTTGGAAATTAATTTAAATTGTTGGCTGACATGGATGTCTCTGGCCTTGTGAATGTATATAAATCAATGTAATTGATCATTAGAAGGGGAATGAATAGCAAAGAAGGATAGAGAGTTTGATATGTGATCTTCTCTATAGGATTTTTGCTCATTTGAGGAGCATGTAGGAAGATGCCTATTTGAGCATGTTGTAATCAAGCCTACGAGCTGAATTTTGTAAGTCCAAATGTTGTTGACTAGTTGTAATTGAGTTATCCAATAATGAGGATTTTTGCATTTGTGTTTGCATCAAATTTCTGTGTTGCTTCCGTTGTGTGACTCTTGCTGCATGATTTGGACTGTTCTCTGTGAGGACCCTCCGACCATGGCTGCATCAGTTGGTATCAGAGCAGGGTTGCAAACCTGCGAATATGGAGATGAGGGAAGGTTGCAAACTTGTGAATCTGGAGATGAGAGTTGGTCATGAACCTTGAGTGGGTGATAGTCCTTGAGGCAATCCTTGGGGTGAATAGAGCGTCAACTGGAGGAAAGCTATAGGTGTGTTCAATAGATCACCAAGAGAGAGGCAATTGAAACCCTGCAGTCATATCGCCGAGTTGAGGCAGTTGCACTGAGCAAGGGGAGAGATGCTGCCGAGAAGGATGAACCCTAGAAGAAAGGAGTAGATGATGGAAGACTTTAAGAATGAGATGAGAAATGAGATCCAGAACCTCTTGGGTGGTTTGAGGAGAAACCCTGACCCTGAGGATGAATATGAAGAAGCTGTAGAAGAGATTGAGACTATAAATACTTAGGGACCAATAGATGAGGGAGAAGAGAGATTGTTGAGGGAAATCGCACAAGTAAGTAAAAGTCATAAGTTGGAAGTTTCTAATTTCTCTAGTACATTGAATCTGGAAGACTACTTTGAGTTGGAAGATGTTATAGATCCTTTGAGGGTTAAGTTAGCACAAACTAAGTTGAAAGGAAATGTTGCCTTATGGTGGAAAGAGTTGCAGAAAGACAGAGTAGAGAATGGTGAGATGAGGATCACCTGGTGGAGACAAATGGTTGCTAGGTTGAAAGCTAAATTTGTCCCAGAAGATTATGAGTTGGAGTTGTTTAAGAAGTTACAGAACCTAAAGCAGAAGGACATGAGTGCGAAGGATTATATAGAAGAATTCTACAAGATGACAATTAGATCTAGACACATAGAGATGACCAGGGAGAAGGTGGCTAGATATATAAATGGCCTTAGATACAACATTCAGGATGAGATGATTATGTTGATAATTTCTACAGTTGAGGATGCCTTTCAGTATGCTCTTAAGGCTGAAGATAAGGTGAAGAAGAGACAACATTCCCCTAGAAGGAAGGAGACATAGATGAGTAGTGGCAAGGAGAAGCAGACAAGTGAAGAAGAACCTAGACCTAAGTGGAGTAAAGAATCTGATCAGAAATTGAATAAGAGAGGAAATAGTAGTAAAGAGTTCTTTGGAAAATGTTTCAAATGTGGATAATTTGGACATAGATCTTTTGAGTTCCTGAAGGATCGAGTAGAGCAATTGGTAAGAAGATTTGTGTAGCACATGAAGAGAAGGTAGTTGAAGAAGGGATAGAGCCTAAGCAAGGTGAATCTTTGATGCTTACAAAGGTTTTGATGAACAGGGAAGAGATTGAAACTTCGCAGAGGAAGAATCTTTTTCGAACTATATGCAAATCAAGAAGTAAGTTTTGTAATGTTATTGTGGATAGTGGAAGTACTAATAATTTGGTATTTGAGGAGATGGTGGAGAAACTTGTTTTAAGGAAGTTTCTGCGTCCTTGTCCTTATAGAATAAGTTATTTGCAAAATGATCATGTGGTAGAGGTGAAAGAGCATTGTTGGGTGAACTTTAACATTGTCCCTTTTAGAGATGAAGTTCTTTGTGATGTTTTGTCTATGAGTGCCTGTCATGTTTTATTGGGCAGACCTTGGCAGTTTGATACAGGAGCAATCTATGATTGTTGGAGAAATCTGATTACTATAGAGAAGGATGGAAGGAAGTATACTTTGGCTCCCCTAAAGAAGAAAGAGGAGGGAGTGAGGAACTTGAGCCTGGTGAAGAGTTTCAGTGTTGAGAAGCAGAATGTAGAGGTTATACAGAAGGGTGCAAAGGATTTGAAAGAGAGTCCTTTGAATAAACCTGAGAGCAAGGTAGTACCAGCTTGAAGGAAAGATAGAATTGTACAACAGGAGACTCTGGCAGCAGTTGAGAAGATAGTTAAGATGAAACCCTATAGGAAGGGAGGGAAAAATAGAAAAAAGAAGAAAGGTGGTGGAAGGTGCTCCTTACTACCCTGTGCAGATATGAAACAAAAATGTGGACAGGGGGAGGATTTGAAGGATCCCAAAAAAGAAAGAAGGAAAGACAGGAGGAGGAGAAGTTCAGATAGAGAAGATGTTTGGATCAAGAATGAGCAAGGGATCTACATCCCAAATCTAGTTCGATGTTCATGAGTTCCTCTAATGGAAAATATTTTCTCACCTAGAGTGTCTAATGTAGGAGCATCCTTGGGTCATGGCAATCTTGCATCATCCAAAAATATTTCCATTTCAGTTTGTCTCTATTTTCCTAGTTTGAGTTGGTAGTTTCGGTAGTTCTTCATGTTTTCTCATTAGACCTCACAAATCTATGTGTATGTTGTGGGAATGTTCATTTACCTTATTCCATATTTTTAGTGAGATTGGTTTCTTTTTCGACAAGTTATCGCTACCAAAATGTTTGGCAGTTTTTTGATCTGGCACTAGAATAGTTTTAAGGACCAACAGCTAGTTGGATCATTCTTCGTTGTTCACAGATCATGGCAGTGTGTTTCTAAATTTTATTTGAGGCTTCCCCAACCTTCATTTGGGTCCACACTTCATTCTATGCATTCACCGAAAAGTAACTCAAGATTTGAGGCCAACATATTCTTGGAACCGTTTTATTTTTCCTCTTTGGAAATTAATTTAAATTGTTGGCTAATGCAGAAGTCTCTGGCCTTGTGAATGTAAATAAAGCAATGTAATTGATCATTAGAAGGGAATCAAATAGACAAGAAAGATAGAAAGTATGATATGTGATCTACTCTATAGGATTTTCGCTCATTTGAGGAGCATGTAGGAAGATGGCTATTTGAGCATGTTGTAATCAGGCCTGCGAGCCGAATTCTATAAGTTCAGATGTTGCCAGCTATTTGTAATTGAGTTATCCAATAATGATGATGTTTTCATTTGTGTTTTCTTCAAATTTTTATGTTGCTTATGTTGTGTGACTCTTGTTGCACGGTTTGGACTATTCTCTGTGAGGACCTCTGATTGTGGCTGCATCACATACAAATTGGGAGTTATGCACCACTAGTATTCATTGAAGAGCCATAATTTGAGTGCAATATATATTGAAATCATGGAAGCTTTCTCATTTTATAATTTATAGTTGTTATTACTTTTATATAAAATATCATAATTTAAATTATGTTGAGGGAATCTCTCTTCTAGATATCACAAATCTCTCTCTTTCATATATATATATATATATATATATATATATATATATATATATATATCACCTTATTTTTAAGCCTACTTATTTTAAGAATACATACATGTGTATATGCATAGACATATATGTTTAAGTATATAAATTTATACATATATGTATATATGTAAAAACATATATGCACACATACATACATACACATACATGCATGCATACTTATACATACATCCATATATATGTGTGTGTGTATGTATACCTAGATATATATGTATATATATATACACATACATACATATATACATATATATATATATACACACACACACATATATATACATATATACATACATACACACATATTTATACAAATACATGCATTTCTATGTACAATCTCTCCTTAGGCTATTGAGTTAGCAAATATTTACTATGATAATTAATTAATTTAGGTGATCTCTCCTCAATAAGAGAATATCATTTGTAAATACATACATATACATATACATATACGTATATGTATACATATGCATATACATATATATCTATATGTATACATATATCATATATAAACATATGCACATATGTATATATGTTATATACATATATACATATTGATGCAGGAGCATCCAGGGTGTAAGAGCAATCTTGCATCACCCAAAAAAATGATGTTTCTCAATAAGGGCTAAATTTGGTAGGGTTACTATTTTTAGTAAGTCTATATTTATGCACATAAGGACACAAAATCTTACACAGACCTCTGAAATGGTGAATTGAAGTCAATGGTGAAGAAATCACTTCAATATCATTTGTCATTTGTGAGATATTAAAGTTTTGATTTCCAAAATCCTATTAAAAATATTTGAAGTCAAATTTGAAGCACTTAGAGGCTCTAGATGCGCCCAAAAATTGGCCGAAAACCAAAAATTACCATTTAATATCATTTATTTTGTGGTCAAACGTCTTCTTGAGATATTTCCAATGATGTATTATAATTGAAAATCCAATGGTTTGATCAAAATTTATGATCTCGAGAAGTTGAACTACCGAAATTAATAAAATTTCAAAATATCCTCTTAAGGAGGATACACTTTCCAGAATACGTTGGGGTGGTTATGCATCTAGATAAAGGATACGAAGGGGGGTTAGAGAGTGGGGAGGAGAAGAGTAGATGGTGGGTCTGATTTTCAAATTTGTGTAATCAGAAAGCCCATATAGTGGTAGTCTGTAATTTTCTAAATATCATAATTTTAATGTTTATGGAGATAATAGAATGCTTGTGATTCCTTCTTGCACTTTTAACTTTTCATTATTTTTTATCATTGTGGTTTTTGTTTTGTAAGGGGAGTACCCTTCATCACACACCACACACACACACATATATATACAAATCTATATCTATATCTATATACATGATATACATACATACATACATACATACATACATACATACATACATACATACATATATATGTACACATATATATACATATATGTAGATATATATACATATATATACATACACACATATGTATACATATACATATATGTACACACATACATGCATGCATGCATGCACACTTAATGATCCTTATATTATAGAGTTACTAAATCTATTATAAAATGATTTGATCCTTTAGACTATTGAGTTACTAGATTGAAGTAATTTATCCTCAATAAAAAAGTGTGCACATACATATAATATGAAAAGTAATATATCCCTTTAGATTATTGAGTTACTAAATCTATACTAAAATTATCAAGCAATTGAAATAATTTATCCTTAGTAAAATAATGTGCACGAAAGTATGTATCCCTTACTTGAAACTTAAACTCATTTATCTATAAAATAAATATAATTCAATTGATTTTTCATTTTAGAATTTTTTTCATATCATAAAGATTATTGCCATATCTATTCTCCTTGGTGAAATAAAAAATATTGAATTCTTCTAATAATTTAATACTTAGATTAGTTGATTATAGATATTTGATGCAATACTTGTCTTTTTGGGTACACAAAGGAGCTTTCTTGGACATAGAGATTGACTTCCTTCCTATTGGTCATATGCATGAGGACACAAGGATACATTTAGAAAATTATTTGTGTGCCAACCCTTTTCCTAGTACCTGCAAAACAACATGAATAAACGAGTTAGACAAGGAATTACAAGCTAAAAGAAGGATTCCCCATGAAATCCATTTGCAAACTCAAAATAGGAAATAAATTGATGAAGAACTCAATACAAAAGATAAAACTAGATTTAATCCTAATTAGAGAAGCAAACACTTGATCCCATGGGGGAATTGGTGCCAATTTGGTGTGAAAATTGGCCCTTTCCCAATTCCTATGATGAAATCTTGATGTGTTGAAGATGATTTTGATCCACTTTGATAAAAAGATGAGAACTCCAAGCCAAATTTGCAAAAATCCTAACTGAGAATTCAAATGATGGATGAAAATGGCTAAGTATTTTAGCATGGTAACTTTGCAATGTTTGTGGATGATAAAATGAGGAGAGGAGCTCTTCATTTATAGGATTTCAAAATGAATGAATGTCCAAATTTGAACAATGTGGGACTAACATTCTTCCAATGATATGGTGCCACTTGTCAAGCTATGAATGGATGATGGATGTGCAAGATTTGGGGTTTGTGCCAATAAATGCCAATATTTGAAATTAAAATTTGTTGAAATGACATGCAAGAGGGAAGGGAAAATGCAATAAATGCCACTTGGCTCAAGGCAAAGGACATGTAAGATGAATTTATTGCCTTGTTGGATGTACATGTTGACTTGGAATTTTTTGAATTCAAATTGAGGGAATATTCCAAAAGATGCCTTGTGAGGAAAATAGAGATTTAATAAATGAATTAAATCTATTTTCATGTGCAACTTGCATTATCTAAAGGATGTGACATGAGATGAGGTTAAATTAATCAAGGGTTTAATTAATTTAATAGGAGATTAGATGATGTGACTTATTTCACTTAGATTTATGGATTTATTTAAATTAGATAAGAGAAAAATATGATAAGAGGCTAATTAAATAAAGATTTTGATTTATTTAATTAAAATGGATGGTGTTAGATTAAATCAAATAAGGTTTTAATTTATTTAATTTAATGGATAGACTTTAGAGATTTAATCAAATACATTGATTATTTAATTAAATAGGGATAATTAGACCAGATAGATTGATTTAATTATCAAGAGAAAGTGACTTAATTAGACAAAATGATTTATTTAATTAAGAGACGAATATTATTGAATTTAATCAGATAGGGGGATTTGATTAAATGGTTAGACCGAGGGATGATTTAGGAAGAAACGATGTTAGTAAGTCATGATCAGGTGCACGATGTCAATTAGTATATTTTGTATGTCTAGATTTTGCCCCTCTTTGAAGCAGTGCACTCGTTGCGTTGGTTCAAAGAATAGCTGATCTCGATCAAAGCCAAAAATATTTCAATTTAAAAGCTTGCCCCACTGCTACATGGCAAGAGAAAACATGCCATTATAATGCCCCCTCGAGAGATTGGACGAAAATTTCAATTTTTTTGGGTGATCTCGTGAAAAAAGGTGACAAAGTGCCCGACAGGTCTGGAAGGGCTCCAAGAGGCTAATAACATGTATAAACACAATAAAATAATGAAAAACAAGCCTCAAATGGACGAAAACAGGTTCAGGGGACCGAAACCCTAGCAGGACAGCCCTAGAGGGTCAAAAAACCCTAATTTTTAGGCTTAAAAGGGGCTCGAGGGGTCACTTTCAAGTCATTTTCACACACCTTTGCTAGCAAACTTTGAGATTCAAGCTCTGACCCTTCGATGATATGGCACAATGATAGCTTCCTTTACACATTTCAGACTAAGTTTGGACCAACTAGTGGCCACCTGGCATCGAGGCACTGGTATGTGATCCTTACCGAAACTTAATTTTTTCATTTAATGCATTTATTACATGTTTAAAAGAGAGCTTGCCTCTAGCGGCTCTATTATAGCACCGCTCGGTGTTTAAAGTGCACCGCTAATTTCCTTTTTGAGCCACAACGATGCTATTTAGCACCGCAGTGGTGCAGTTTGGAGTTTAGAAACTCCGCCGCTGGGCTCGGGCTCAGCTCGGACTCGGCGGGCTGGTTTGGGAAATGTGTGCCGCGACAACACCCTTTTCATGCAAATTGCAATGTTGGGAGTTAAAGTGCGCTGCGGCGATGCTTTTTGGCTTAATTTGGGGTCCAACGTCAGAGTTTGAGGAAACTCAAATTGCGACGCCATCACAAACTGCGCCACTGGGAATGAGTTTGGAGTGTTAGGTTAGGAATTTTTCAAAAGTTTTAACATGCTGACTTTCCTTGATGCAGGACGAGCCTAGAGAGCTTTATTCTCGGGAGCACCGATTGCGAGATTTGGCTAGCATCCTACAAGACTTGAGCGATAGAGACCAGGACCGACTAGGAGTCGTAGGATTATGGCACATTGCATATGCAGTGCCCGTGCGCACACACTTAGGGATGCTATCAGTGCTAGCCGAGAGGTGGTATAGCAAGACATCGTTGTTTCATCTCCCTACTGGTGAGGCGACTGTCACTTTGGAGGACGTTTGGCGCATTCTTTGATTTCCCATTCATGGCTGACGGGAAATCCATGATATGGAGGAGGGACGCGAGTGCTGCATCTGAGTCCTCGCCACTCGGGACATTATATACTGCGAGGGACAGATCGAGCTAGAGCAGTACAGGGTTATAGCACCTCCCTTCCACTGGGCGATTGTGGCAATCATTTCAGGTTTGGTTGCCCTAGACAGGTGAAGGCGGTATTTCAGTCCGGGCTGGGGTTACTACTAGGAGAGGATGGTCTGAGATAGGCCAGTTCGGTTCGCATGGGGATCTGTCCTTCTGGCTTCACTTTACAAGGATCTCCACGAGTACGTATATGTGGACGAAAAAGTGCTAGGAGCTGGAGTGACAGTCCTGCATGTTTGGGTGTGGGAGCACATTTCTATGCTACGTCCACGGGTGGTTCCGATACCGATGGGGGCAGAGGATGCCCTCATGATACTATACAGAGGTGGTGTGTCCTTCACACACACTAGCGAGCATGGAATCCCCTACTAGAGGCTAGTCCTGGATGAGATGCTTGTGTTTACTTAGAGACCATATCTTGGTCGGCCTAGATGGGCTAACGATGCAGATCAGCTATTCTACTACCGTTAGGATCGATACATGCAGGGGTGGGAGCATATGATGATTGAGAGGTATTTTCCTGGGCGTGTGCAGCATCAGTTCAGAGAGCCACAGGATCGGCCAGACGACGGCTACGTAGCTGTCTTTGCACGCAGCATGACACAGGTGTCATGGGGTCCTGGTATTCCTACCATAGAGGCGGTTGACAGCTTTTGAAATTTGGTAGTCCGACCGTGGGTTTACGATCAGGGCTTGGTAGATTCGAGCACCACACAGGCCTACAGAGACTAGTTTAGACCTCCTCTTTAGTTGACCATTCCAGGTGAGGATCCAGAGGCGCATAGGGTCAGAGGCAGAGGCAGAGGACGAGCGTGAGGGTGAGGACCGAGGGTTGAGATCTGATGGGATCCACCAGGGGTGCCCCCAGTTCCTCCAGTTCACGAGGATGTCCCCATGTAGTAGGACCAGTAGCAGGATCCACCAGTCCCACCACCACGAGCCGAGGGTGAGGGTCAGGTTCATGTGCAACCACGGGTACAGCCAGTAGGGTAGGAAAGTGCATGGGATGCCTTGATTTTATAGTTACAAGCACAGGTTCAGGTAGTGACGGCCAAGAGGGACTAGGCACGGGCTGAGAGGGAGCAGCTTAGAGTAAAGAGGGATCAGGTTGTGCAACAAAGAGATGTTGCAGAGCTATAGGCAGCCATAGAGCTAGGCCGTAGGTAGTAGATTGAGAGCATGACAGCCTCCTCATCTCAGGGTATAGTGCCGGTTTGATCTTACAAGGATGCAATCCGAGAGATAGAGTACCACCACCGGGCTTACCACGACACTATACCTAGAGCAGTTTGGGTCCCAGAGTACTCAGAGCGGGCCAGCCAGAGACCACCGTAGGGTCATGGTGACAGGGGCTAGGGTAGCATTCACGGAGATCGAGCCTAATCGAGATATTATGATGTATTTTTTGTGCCTTATGGGCTCATTTTTGATAGCTCGATGGGCATTTTGTACCGATTGACATATATGTACAGTGATCTGATTATTATTCTTTGTAGTATGACAGTGATATGATTGATGATATATATGAGCTTATTTTTTATGCGATGCAATGTGTTCTTTTATTTATGCATGTATGGTTTATTTCTATATGCTTTGCAATGATGTTCCTATGGATGCATTTATTTCTAATGATGTATGTGTTATGATTATGACTAACAAATCTATATTATGCTAACCTATGATATGCAACTATGATGATCTATTTATGATAATGCGATGATCTGATTATGATAATGCAAATGGTTTTATAAGATTCAATAAATGATGTATGTGATGCAATGATATATTTATGTAAAGTGATATGCCAATGCGTAATGTGAACGTAATCTAATGATATGATATCATTTATGTTATGCAAGTATGTATGCCTAATGAATTAAATGCTTATATACCTATTGCTTATGATTATGCAAAAATGATTATGGAATGCTTTTATAGATGTTATGTGATGATTTAGATGGTAATATAAAATGATTATGAAATGCAAAAATGAATGCTATGTGATGCAATGCAATGGGTGAAATGTAATGTCATGGATGCACCTATTTATGGAGAATGTTAACCTGTTTATATGATGATAAGATGTGATGTTTCCTATATGATATGCTTATGCAATGTGTATGATTTCCATATGATATGCTTATGCAATGTGTATGATTTCTATATGATATGCTTATGCTATATGCTAATGATTTCTATATGATATGTTAATGATTTGTGGATGCAGGGTCAATGATGATGATGGTGATGATGATCAACTGTCATAGTACTTTGTTAGTGCAATTAGTAAGAAAAGAAGAAGTCATTTCAACAAGACACAAGATGACCCAAATGCAGATGATGATGATGATGATTACTTGCCAAGGAATTGGGATTTTCAAAGGGCCATATTTTCTTATGTTTGATAACACACATGGTATGATGCATCAAGGTATAGAAAACCAGGATGGCGTTGTACCTAGTGTGATGGACTTTGACTCGACAATCAGATAGGAGTATTCTTGTTCACACCTGACATACAGAAACCTTGCTAGGATGTATTTTGGAAGTTTCAGACACCTCAGACCAAAACATGAAAAGGTAAACCTATCCCTGTAATAGTAAACAAGTTTCCCTTGACCTCTTCCATACATACCTAACAAAGCAAGTATTCACCGAGGTTATTTTGCAAGAACGTCCAACAAGCACAAAAAATAAAAGATAACGATCATTGCCCCATTCCTATTTCTCTAAATCCATTATTTTGGGATATCATCGAGATGTCCTTGGAATGAGTGCAAAATAAGATAAGTCAAAAGATAAAGACCAAGTAAATAAACAAAATGATGCTCTTCAATACCGCTAACAGAAAGAGGATGTGTTTTCTAAGGATGATAACCGAAACTTATTGCCAAAAGATAATGCCCATTGTAGGAAGGATTCATCCTAGGACATGTTAGTGGATGGTGGCACGTCATTTTGTTTATAAGGGATGATTGATATGGGACCACTTCAGATGATGTGTTACCGATACGAAGAGATAACCAACTTGCTTACGTACTGACTTAGACTAAAGACACGACATTTTGGAGTTTTTCACTTTTAAAAAATTCTAGACTTGTTTCCGATTGTTCCACCAAAGGTTGACGATGAAGATTAGTTTATTATGAGTGGTGTTATTGCGGGTGCAAGTGAGATGAAGCGGATGGATTTTTTCAAATATTTGGATGTTTTTGATGTTTTGCAATGTTTTGAGGTTGTTTTTAGTATTTTTCGAGGTTTTCCAATGTTTTGATTTTTGATTTTTCAAACGTTTTTGGGATTTTCTAAGATTTTGACCAAGAAACTAACCTAAAGACCTATCCTAGGGGCCTCGAGGGCTGATCAACAGATTAACCTTGCCTACGTTATACACGCAGAGACCACGTAGTTTGACTGACGACTCGATCGATTTACAAATGAAGATATATAGATGAAATGCCAGTTTATTATGACGAACTCCTATAGGACTGGCCTAAATGTCTCGGGGGATGATCAAAGATCAACCTTGCCTACGTTCAAGCTCAGAGACGATGTAGTTTGACAAGACGACCTTGTTTTTGACTTTTTGATATTTTTTTATGTTTTTGGATTTTGTGCTTTTTCAATGTTTTTTTGGATTTTCTAATGTTTTGATGTTTTTGGATTTTTTGATTTTAAGGACTTTAAGATCATATATGAATCCGATCCGATAAGAACATGCCCCCAGCATGATGCAATAGACTACCCCGATAAAGGCAAGACAAACTGACCTTGACGATGGGCCGAGTAGTACTAGGAGGGATCATGATATGAACACATGACCAAGCTATGGTGCGGATGCGAGTGGATGAGTGATGGATGAAGACCTAAATGCAATAAATGATGGAATCGAAAAGGATGGATGATGCAAAACAAGCCGTAAAGATCCTGGTGGATGGAAAGTGCTTATTTACACAAGGCACCTGTTTTCCAGATTTTCACCAAGGTACTTGCCCAAAGTGCCACCAAAGTGGTTTTTACTATAGGAAAAAAATTTTGATCCATTTTCTGATTTTTTTTTTGAATTTTCATATTTTTTGATTTTTTTGTTGTCACCAAGATGCCTGTTTGCTAGGTTTACGCCTAAGTAACCATTTTTTCAGGACTTTTTATTATTTTTTGGATTTTTGGGTTCTATACCTTGAAGGATTTAGGCATAAAACTTTTAGAGATGGGAGCTATTCATTGGCTCTTGCAGAGGTTCCCCCTCGAGTGTTGATAGTTGATATGCCCCTGATTTATAACTTGTTGTGATGATGAAAAATCCTAACCAATTAGGTTTAAACTTGCCTTTGCTGTTGGGATTTGGGACATTCTTCTTATTTTCTTTTAAGACCAATTCTCTGACTTGGAAAGTCCTTTTGATTTTCTTGTTGTAGCTTCATTTGAGTCTATTTTGATAGACTTGCAAATGATTCAAAGAATCTATGCATCTCTCATCCAATAGCTCCAGCTCATTTAGTCTTGATACCCGGTAGTCCTCATCAGTGATGAGGTTTTTCAATGATATTCTAAAGGATGGGAGCTCAATCTCAATGGGGAGTATGGCTTTTGATCCATAGACCAAGGAGAATGGTGTGGCACAAGTGGGTGTGCAGATGCTGGTTCGATAGGCCTAGAGGGTGGGATTAAGCTACAAATGCTAGTCACGACCTGCGTCATTGACTATTTTCTTAAGGATTTTGAGGATGGTTTTGTTCATAGCTTCTGCTTGGCCATTGCCTTGGGGATAGTATGAGGTGCAGAAGCGATGCTGAATTTTGAATTTCTTGCACAAGTCACGAACCTCCTGGTTCTTGAAGGGTGTCCCATTATCTGAGATGATGGCTTGTGGGACCCCATAATGACAGATGAGATAGTTCAGGATGAATTTTGAGATCTACTTCCCAGTGATATATGTCATGGGTATGGCTTCCACCAACTTAGTGAAGTACTCAGTTGTAGTTATGATGAATTTATGGCCATTGGATGAGGTGGGTGTGATTTTTCCAATGAGATCGAGTCCCCACTATGAAAAGGGCCATGGTGTGACGATTGGGTGAAGCTCTTGAGCTGGAGCATGGATGAGGTCCCCATGCTGCTGAAATTGTAAACACCTTTTAGCATGATCCTGTGCTTCTCTTTCCATTGTGGGCCAATAATACCCCATCCTCAGCAGTTTCTTGGTGATGGTCATTCCACTCGAGTGTGAGCCACAAATACCATTATGAACCTCAGTTAGAGTGGTTAATGCCTCCTCATCATTTAGACAGTGTAGCAAGGTACCTTCTATGCTTCTACGATATAAGGTATCACCTAGGATCACAAATCTAGATGCTTTTTTGATAAAGGTTTGTTTTAGGCTTGATGGTAGGTCAACGATTATGACTCCTATGCGAAGATATGTGTAGATGTCATGGTACCAAGGATCACCAGGACCAACGATTTCACACACATATTCCGATTCCAGTACCTCGAATGTGGGGATGAGAAGTTGCTCAATTAGAAATTCATATTTTGGCACATTATGAGGGATGTCTAATAGAGACCCAATTGTAGCCATGGCATCTGCTGCTCTGTTGTTGGTTCTTGGAATCTACTCAAATGTTATGTCAAGGAAGGATTCCTTTAGAGTCTCCACCAATTTTTTGTATGGAGTGAGCTTATCATCCTTAGTCTGATATTCATTATTGACCTGATTTATGACCAACTGAGAGTCTCCATACACCTTGAGAGCTATGATGTTCCATTGCACTGCTATCCTAAGGCCTGTAGTCAAAGCCTTGTATTTTGCTATGTTGTTAGTGCAAGGAAATGCTAGTTTGTATGACTTTGGTATGAAATCCCCTCATGGGGTGATGAAGAAGACACCGGCTCTTGATCCATGTTGTGTGTAAGAACCATTGAAGTATAGTTTCCAGTGGTCTGCTATGTTGAGGTTAAAGATGGATTCGTCTAGAAATTCAGAGACAAGGGGATTCTCAGAATATATAGGTGCTTCCACTAGTTGATCTGCAATAACCTGTCCCTTAATGGCTTTTCTCTCTACATACTTGATGTCATACTTTGATAATATCATTACCCATTTTTCCATTCTGTCGGTTAGCATTTCCTTTGATAGGAGATACTTGAGGGGATCAATTTTGGCAATAAGCTTTATCTTGTGTGCCAACATGTAATGTCTGAATTTTTGGGATGCAAACACTACTGCGAGGCAAGCTTTCTCGATGAATGATTAATTCAGCTCATGACCAACCATTGTCTTGCTGATATAGTAGATAGCCCTCTCTGTTTTGTTTTCATCATGCTGAGCTAGGAGAGCTCCAAGGGCTGTTGTTGTTGCTGACACATATATGATCAATGGCTTTCTTGGGATGGGTGGCATTAAAACTGGTGGAGTTAGTATGTATTCCTTGATTTTTTTAAATGCATCTTCACATTTTGTGTCCCATTTGTATGCTACCCCCTTGTGGAGTAGGTGAGAATATGGGTTTTGCTTATCTGCCAGTTGTGCTATGAACTGTTGAATGGATTGAAGTCAGCCTTGGAGGCCTCTCAGTTGTTGTAATGTCTTTGGTGCTTCCATCTCGAGGATTGCTTTCACCTTTGCCAGCTCTACCTTGATACCCCTCATGGAGACTATGTATCCTAGCAATTTACTTGATTGTACGTTGAAAACGCACTTCTTGGGATTTAGTCCGACTTTGTATTCTTCCAGTTTGTCAAAGATAGCACTTAAGGTTGCTATATGATCTTGTCTTTTTCTTGATTTAGCTAGAATGTTGTCGACATAGTCTTTGACTATTTTATGAATCATATCATGGAATATCAATGTCATGGCCCTTTGATACGGTTCTTCTACATTCTTTAGGCCGAATGGAATCATGTTCCAATAGTAGGTCCCCCATGGACAAGTGAAAGCCATCTTATGTTGATCTTCTTTTGCTATCATGATCTGGTTGTATCATGAGAATCTATCCATTAGTGATAGCATCTCGTGCCCTGTTGTCATTTCTACTATCAAGTCGATGTTAGGAAGTGGGAAATCATCCTTGGGACATGCTTTGTTCAAATCTCTAAAGTCCGTATAGATTCTGATGGCTCCGTCAGGCTTTGAAACAGGTACTAGATTTGACACCCATTCTGGATAATTGATTGATCGAATAAATCTTGCATCTAACAACTTTTTGAGCTCCATTTTAACTAACAAAGTGATTTGAGGATGCATTTTCTGAAGCTTTTGTTTGACCAGCTTTGCTTCTGGATATACTGCTAAATGATGAACCACAGTCTTTGGATCTAGCCCTGGCATGTCAACATAACTCCATGCGAAGTTTATTTGTCTTTCCTTTAGGAATGCTACTAGGAGTTCTTGCTCTTCTGTTAATAGTGATTCCACATAGAATGTGATATGCGGGGCCTCCTCTGTTCCTAGGTTGACAGGATTGCATTTTTTGGCCAAGACTGCTGACTTCTCCTAATGAATAGCTCTTAGAGATTGAATCCTTCATCCTCGGGCGCCTCAAAGAGGTTTTCACCATTAGATACGTCCTTTATTTTTACTATTTTCTTTTCAAAGAGTGCCACGGTGTGGTTTTCACTCAAGGACTTTGATACGATTCTTAGTTTCTCACTTTTGTGACTGAAGGATTCAATCATTTCCCCATAATAGGCGTGTGTATCCAACTCCATCATAAATCCTAATTTATGATCCCCATTTGGAATGTTATCCCTCAATCCCATGAATTTTGAGAGCACCTCCTCATTTTCGAATGTATCGAGAACTAGTGGTCCTCGGTGGTCATAGTCAATCAGTTGGGGGTAGACCAAATGGATCTAATGATTTGGATGGTCTGTTTCAAAGGATATGGTTCTAATCATACACAGGGTGGTGTCCTCAAATAACCTAGGTAGATTGGTCAAGGTATCTTCGTCATCGCTACTAATATAGGGCTCAGTTATAAAACTATGTGTGTCTCTACCTGTGACTATTGGTGAGTGCACTTGTACTAGTACTGGCTGAGGAGAAACATTAGCCGTTCTAACCAGAGGACCTCGACCATGTATGATTATTCTCGAAGTGGTACATCCAAGACCAAGATTTTTTATGTGTCGCGTCTCTGGCATGATAGGTATTATGAGCCCATTGTCATTTTGTCCCGGTCTTTGATTTCTGTCGTAGCCCATTGCAAGCATCGTGTGCAGGCCCTTGCTTCTTTCATCCATTGGTAAATTAGTTGCCGGTCTGTCATCTTGATACAACATGTGAGATGGATCTGCTTCAATGACCTCATGGCCAAGGTCTCCCCATCTTGTGAATTCGGGATAGTTTTGAGGATGGGTTTGTGATGTGGAAGCTTGATTTTCTTGTGGGCGTCCCCATGATCTAGGAGATTGTGGTAACTCTCCTATCACAAAAGCATTGTTAAGGAGTTTGTAGCTTCCACAACCATCCTCTTGGATGATGAGCTTGATTTCAGAGATGGTGGGAATGGCGGGAGTGGCGAGAGTGGCGGGTGTCTCTGTCGCAGAAGTGGACGTGAGAGTGGTGGGGTCGATGTATGGTCTGGATGGGCCCTCATCGTTCTTTGGCACTTGAGGGATTTTGTAATACTTGGCCTCAAGTTTTTTGCAATATGAAAATAGTTTGAGATCCCCGTGGATAGTGACCTCTTGTCCATTATGTGTAAATTTCACACATTGGTGGAAGGTTGATGCGACAGCTTTCAATGTATGGATCCATGGGCGTCCTAGGAGGATATTATATCATAATTCGAGGTCCAAGACCTGACAGGTGGTTTCCATGAGCATTGGACCTACTTGAATAGGGAGTTTAATCCTGCCTTGAGACACTCTTTCTTGGTCATCATATGCTCTTATCGTGATGCCCTTACCTTTGTCAATGGAATCTTCTGGTATTTTCAACTGCTTGATGAGGCTAAGAGAATAGATGTTCAAGCCTGCACCTCCACCCACTAGGACCCTTTTGATTTTTCTCTTGTTTACGATGGATTCCAAGTGAAGTGCATGGTTGTGATATGGTTGGGCGGGGAAATCTTGGTCAGAGAATGTAAGGAGATTAGGTGTTATGATATTTCTGACCATAGCTCAGAATTGCTCTGCATCAAGGTCTACGGGGACAGTGGATGAGGCTAATGCTTGCTCAAGGATCTTCTTATGCACCGATGATATTTTTAACAACTCCATGATGGAGATGTGTGCTGGTGTTCTTTTGAGTTGTTCTACAAAATTGTAGCTATGTGGAACGACTCTAGATGAAGGGATTCTATTAGGTTGGGATGATCTTGCAATGGTGACTTTGTCGCCTCGTGTGGTGACTCCACAATCTTCGGCGTGGGTGCCCTTCATGGTGATGACCATGCAGTCCCCATTTATGGAGGCAACGACCATTTCGTACACATGATTTACACTGCCCTTCCCTTTATCATTTTTTTTCCCTTTGTTACCATGATTCGGCATCGGATTCATGTAGATTTTTAGATCCTGATTTCTGACAGGTGGTTCCACATTTATGATTTTATTGTCAATGAGATCTTGGATGATATTTTTGAGTCTCGTGCAATTTTTTGTGGTATGACCTTTGATTTTATGAAATTCGCAAAGTTGATTTTTGTTATACCAAGGGGGTTTGACATCGGGTTCTTGGTAATTCTCGAATGTAGGAGGCTCGATGAGTTTTTCGTCGATCATTTTTTTCATTATGTCCTCCAATGGTTCCCCCAAAATAGCGTACTTTCATTTGGGGTAACTTTTGTGTTGGGACGGTCCCCTTTGGTCATTGAGATTATTGATGGTTGGATTGTTGTTGGGTTGGTATGTTGTGTGATGAGTGTTTTGGCATTGATTTTGGTTTTGCGGTGTGGGTGTATGTTGGTGAGGACCACTAATGACCACCTTGGCATTGACGACACCATCATTAGTGATGTTCTTGTTTCTTGCCCATGTACAAGGTTTATCATTGTAATTGGATGGTGGGCGATTGTTTTGTTGTTTGTGATATGATGTTGATTTTGTGGGTTGAGTCACAAGAGCTCTTTCAATGCTGAGCGCCTTGGATATCAATTGTTCATATGTAGTGATACCCTGAACCTTGAGATGAAATGCTAAGCGACTTTCAAGGTTGGAGATGATGGTGCAAACTTGTTGTTCTTCTAGAATGGTCCACTTGCTCTGATTGTCCTTGGATCGCCATCATTGAAGGAATGAAGCGAAAGATTCATTCTTTCCTTGTTTTAGAGCTGAGAGTTCTTCAAGACTAACATCCATTGCAATATTACATGCATAGATCTTAATGAATGCATCCCTAATTTCTTGGAATGTTCTAATGCCTGAAGGTAAACGAGAGAACCATTCTATAGCGGGACCTTCCAAGCTTCTAGGAAATAACCGCATCAGATAAGTATCGTCATATGCGACCTCCATGCAATGAACCTAGAATTCCTTGATGTGATCTTCGGGGTTTCCCGTCCCTTGATATTTGTCAAATTTTGGGATTTCAAATCCTTTGGGGAATGGTTTCATCTCTAAGCTCCTATCGAATGGATAGGGACACAAGTTGCTTGGTGTTTTGGTTGTTCGCCCTGATTGAAGTTTGAGCACTTGTTGCGAAAGCAACCTGAGTTGTGTCGTTACATCACTTTGTGAATCAGGGGGTGGGATGAAAGTGTTTTGAGGTGTCTGAATCGTGGGTTGGATGGGTGGATTGTTTGGTGCATTGTTCGATGGTATATGTATGTTCTGGAGGGCGAAGTAGGCTTCTACTTGCTTTTGTATGAACAACGCTTGTTGTTGATCTTGTTGTTGTTGTGCTAGGATTTATGCTTGTTGTTGTGCTTGTTGTTGTTCCAACAATGCTTCTTGTTGTGCTTGTTGTTGTTCCCACAATGCTTGTTGTTGTGCTGCCAATTCTACTGCTTCTTGCTGCTCTTGGTATTGCTTTAGTGCTTGGTGATATGCTTGCACTTGCACTGCTTGTGCAAGAAGTTGTGCTTGTGCTTGTGCTTGTTGTGCTTTATATTCAACTTGCGCTTGAGCTTGCACTTGGGCTTACGCTTTTGCTGCTTGTGCTTGTGCAACTTGTTGCTGCAATAAAAGTTGTTCTTGAGCAACCCTTTGTGCTTGCAATGCTTGTACGGCTTGGGCGGCTTGTTGTTGTTGCAATAAAGCTTGGGCTTGTTGCATTTGTTGTTCTTGTAATGTGGCTTGTGTAGCTTGTGCGGCTTGAGTGGCTTGTTGCACAACTTTTTGTTTTTGAACTTGTTGACATCCTCTTTGAAAAGAAGCTTGCAATGTTGCGTCGTATTGGCTTGATGTGATGAAAGTTGGTGGTGGTGGGGGTGGTGGTGGATTTGGAATGGTGGTAGGTGATGATGTTGTGTTGATGTTTTGGGTGTTGGATAGTGGTGTTGATGTGATGTGTCCTTGAGAGACCACGCTTTGTGATGTTAGGGGTGTGTTTGATGATGCTACCATTGCTTGTGTGTTTGTCATTTGTTGCGATATCAACGACAAATTTTGAGTGTTTGGTGCAATGCTTTGATTGATACTTGGTAGGGGAGGGAGCCCTAAACTAAGGAGTGGTGTGGATGATAATGGCAATTGTGGAAGAGGTGGAAATGTAAGGGGTGTGAGTCCTTGTGAAAATGTTGTTGTGTCGAATAGGCCCCCCAGTCCAAACATATCTCCCTCTTCTTGTGAATTTGTGAGAAGAGGTGTTTGTGGTGTTGCATGAAAAAATGATGATGATGGATCGTGATGGAATGTGAGAGGAACATTTTTGTGCAATGGGCTTTTGGGTATATTTTGTTCCAATGTGGTGCTTGCGTCCAATTTTTGATTATTAATAAGGGGATGTGATTGAAGAGCATTGAGAAATGTGTTTCCCTTGTTGACATTGGGTTGGGTTGGAGTAAACAATTTTGTGATTTGCGGAATGTTTTGCGTGATGTTTTGGGATGGAGGTGTAAATGAAATGGGGATGGTGGATGAGATAGGTGGAAAGGATGTCTCCACTATAGTACTTACATCAAAATATGAAGGCAACTTGGCCCCTTTTTTTTCTAGTTCAAGCATGTAAAACGAAGGGTTGAGTCTCATCATGATGTTGATGATTTTATGATTCTCCCGATTTTGGAGCATTTCTATCATTTCCTCATGAGACATTCTGAAAGTATGTAAAACGAAGGGTTGAGTCTCATCATGATGTTGATGATTTTATGATTCTCCCGATTTTGGAGCATTTCTATCATTTCCTCACGAGACATTTTGAAAGTAAGGTCCTCTCCTTGGTTTTCATCTTGCGGATTTGCGATGATGAGAGGGTCAATGGATTACTTGATTCAGCTGGATTCATTTCTGTGTTTGTTTGGCTAAGATCGCTTGAAGCGGGTGTTTCTTTGTTGGCTTCCATACTCTTCTTGTATTGAGATCTCGTTTGAACCATAAAACAAGGATCAAGAATATGGGAGACAAATCTCTTGATTCTTTGGATCAATCGTTATTTTATGTCCTGAAGTATAAAGTTTTAGGATGCCTTGAGGATCAAAGGTGATGATATGATGATTATGTTATGGATGGATGATATGGATGTTCTTGGCTTTTGATAGATCTTGAATGAGACACTAGGCTTTTAGGACTTGTGAATTTTTTATTCTTGATTTTGGATTTTCAGTTTTGAGATTTTTTCCTTGATTTTGATTTGGATTTTGAACAAAAAGATCCTAAGATGTTGGATGATGATCTAAGGGATAACTTTGTTCAAAGGATGATAATTTGAATATGTGTGAGGAGAAGGATGCATCTACCCACACCTATTCAAAAAAGATGATTGTTTCACTTAAGCATATGAAGAAGGATTCATCTACATATACTAAGCTAGAAAAGATGATTTTGATAACTTTGACTAAGTATATGCAAAAGGATGCATCTACACATACCTAGCCAAAGATGTTTTTGCTAATGTTTTCAAGGATTTTGTCTCAATGATATTGATGATTTTTATTTTGCCATAAAGCCTAGTATCAAGGATGATTTTAAGATTTTTCAAAAGGTGATTGTGAGATGGGTTTTGGTTTGATGTTTTGGAGGATGGATGAAAAATATTTTGATATGTTTTGATCCTAAGATGAGCCTAAAAAGGTACACTTTGTTTTCTTAGACCTAGGTGTTGAAGAGCATGCAAATGCTTCCTAATGACCTTTGTAATCAAGAAATGATTTCATTTGAACATTCATTTTCGAATTTCCAATCAATGATTTGTGCTTTGGGATTTTGAGTCTTCAACACATATGAAAGTTCATTTTGCTTAGCTTTGCTTAATATCTTTATTTTACCAAAAACACTTTCTTCGATTAGGTTTTCAAACTAATATGTCCAATGTCTTAATTTCTTCAAACCCCACAAGATATGTTATGTGGAAATTCAATGAACTTAAAGCAAGGGTTTTCCTATTGTTTACTTAAGAAGAAAAATTGAGATATAATCCAATTCTTAGAAAACTCTAAGGATGTGAATCCCAAGGGAAAGCAATAACATATGGATTAAGTCAATGACATTTGTCTTCAAAAGGGTTTGAAATTTGGATGATGTTAAGTGTTTGTTTTTGAGACATTTTCGATCAAGCAATTCATTTTGTAACCCAAGAATAAGTACAATCCTATGGATGTGTAGGACACTATTTGTTGGATTCCCACTTGGACAAGTCCAAATACACTTATCTCTAGTGAATGGTTAGATGCTTGACCCCACTGGCTCCCCTCCATGACACTCACTTATATGGGGCAGCCAAGCATCAACACCCATGAAACTCCCATGGCATGTTTTCCATTTCTACTAGAAGACCGTAAAAGTGTGGGGTGGCTTGAGAATGACCGTTCTTGCACCAACAAATAGATAAAGGATTTTGGAAAATTCTAGCACATGGATTTTAGTAAGGACTTTCTATTCGTAGGAGTTGACCCAACGTGGCAAGAATCCCCTTTCGGATCCATCTTGTCGAAGTCAACCACATGATATTGGCATTTCTTCCAATATCCACATTTATATCCCAGCTAGAAATATTCTTCGCTTTAGAGTGTTACCGGTTGAGTCATTCCCTTGGGTGAGTACTTTTTCCCCAAGGCAGGCCCTCTAGGATAAACAAAAGCAAATGAAGAACAATATTCGTAACTTGATCAATCCTTGTTGGCAACAAGGAGAGAGAATGTACGCAACAAAGACTCCACTCACACTCGCACAAGATTTTGTTCAATTTTAAGCCCAAATCAAAGTGTGGAGGTGATTGCTTTGTCTTAACCCAAAGTCATGAAAAAGGCCTTTTGATTCTCAAAATTGCTATAAAGCGCGAGAGAAGTGCATACATCCTTTTTCAATGGCTTTAGTCTAAGTAAGCCCTCACAAAAACAAAGCTACACTTGTTCTTTTTAGATCCTCAAAGCAATATGTGAGTTCATTTTAGAGCACCAAATCACAAGTGAAAGACATTTGTTCAATTTGTTAATCCCATAAACAAAATCTAGTAAGTTGTTGATCCTATTGTTCGTTTTAACCTTTGCAAGAGGAAATTGAAAGGTTCTTTTTAAGCCCAAATGAAAACTAGTGTTCTAAAAATGAAAAGATGACAAATTCTTAAGGAAGTGTTAAAAAAACACTTAAGTGTTTAGAAACACTTTGATTGGACAAAATATCATCACCATACTCCCCCTTCCTTTGTTTTCGATTTCCCACCTACAAAGAAGAATAATAGTCAGATTCTAGAAAAAGATGGAAATTAAAAAGCAGAAAAAAGAGGAAGAAGCAATCATAAATTAAAAGTACATGCTAAAAAATAAAATTTTCCCTTTTATTGTCTCCCAGTGTCGTAACTCATGAAGGTGTCTCTATTTTTCCTCCAAGCGTCGCTCTCATAGTGCCGCTTACCAGTCAGCGGCGCTCTGTGTCGGGACAGAGAGCATGATTGCGTCACACTTTTCGCCCAGCGTCGTAGTTTTCGAAAGCGTCGCTGTTTAATATTTTTTGAAATTGTCTACAGGTCGATGAGTCTAGCAGTAGAGTTTAAAATTCAAAAATTCTTGGTGGGATGAATCCAACAGCACAATTTATGTTCACGCGGTGCTCTATAGCGACGCTGACGAGCCCGCATTGGAATTTCCCGTGTCAAGAAAATGCGGAAATTTCAAGAAAATGTCAAGCCCTCCTTCTAGCGCCAAATGTGCGAACCCTTTTCCCAGTACCTACAAAACAACATGAATAAATGAGTTAGACAAGGAATTACAAGCTAAAAGAAGGATTCCCCATGAAATCCATTTGCAAACTCAAAATAGGAAATAAATTGATGAAGAACTCAATACAAAAGATAAAACTAGATTTAATCCTAATTAGAGAAGTAAACACTTGATCCCATGGGGGAATTGGTGCCAATTTGGTGTGAAAATTGGCCCTTTCCCAGTTCCTATGATGAAATCTTGATGTGTTGAAGATGATTTTGATCCACTTTGATAAAAAGATGAGAACACCAAGCCAAATCTGCAAAAAGCCTAGCTAAGAATTCAAATGATGGATGAAAATGGCTAAGTATTTTAGCATGGTAATTTTGCAATGTTTGTGGATGATAAAATGAGGAGAGGAGCTCTTCATTTATAGGATTTCAAGATGGATGAATGTCCAAATTTGAACAATGTGGGACTAACATTCATCCAATGATATGTTGCCACTTGTCAAGCTATGAATGGATGATGGATGTGCAAGATTTGGGGTTTGTGCCAATAAATGCCAATATTTGAAATTAAAATTTGTTGAAATGACATGCAAGAGTGAGGGAAAATGCAATAAATGCCACTTGGCTCAAGGCAAAGGACATGTAAGATGAATTTATTGCCTTGTTGGATGTACATGTTGACTTGGAATTTTTTGAATTCAAATTGAGGGAATATTCCAAAAGATTCCTTGTGAGGAAAATAGAGATTTAATAAATGAATTAAATCTATTTTCATGTGCAGCTTGTATTATCTAGAGGATGTGACATGAGATGAGGTTAAATTAATCAAGGGTTTAATTAATTTAACAGGAGATTAGATGATGTGACTTATTTCACTTAGATTTATGGATTTATTTAAATCAGATAAGAGAGAAATATGATAAGAGGCTAATTAAATAAATATTTTGATTTATTTAATTAAAATGGATGGTGTTAGATTAAATCAAATAAGGTTTTAATTTATTTAATTTAATGGATAGGCTTTAGAGATTTAATCAAATAAATTGATTATTTAATTAAATAGGGATAATTAGACCAGATGGATTGATTTAATTATCAAGAGAAAGTGACTTAACTAGACAAAATGATTTATTTAATTAAGAGACGAATATTGATGAATTTAATCAGATAGGGGGATTTGATTAAATGGTTAGACCGAGGGATGATTTAGGAAGAAACGATGTTAGTAAGTCAAGATTAGGTGCACGATGTCAATCAGTATATTTTGTGTGTCTACAATTTGCATATGAAGAGGTAATGTGTATGGACCATGGCTAAAATGATGGACACTAACACGACTTTTGAGAGCACAAGAAATTTCACACTATAGCTAATTGAGGAAGTAGTTGATCTAAAGCTATTTACTAGTGGTTATTAGTTAAAGGGAGAAAGAAAAGTAATGGGACTAATGAAAGGGTATGATTTTATTTTTTGAGTTGAACAAGGTCAATTAATTATGAGGTGTCATAATTTTAAAGAAGATAGAAATTGGTTTCCTCCAATTGAAATGTTAGAAGCTAAAGAAATGGTGAACTAGATGTTCTAATTAGGAATCTAGAAAAAGGTCATTTTTAAAAGTTGAAATGACACAAAATTTACATTACATGTAGGCTTAGAATTTTACGGTCACCCTTTCCTATCATATGAAAATTTTATGATAGTTTTGTCATTAAAATTCCTTTCAGTTGACATTTTAAGAAAAATGTAAATTGTTAAACAACTACCAAAGAGCCTACAATGCATTTCACTTTCCAAAATTTAGAAACTATAGTTTGAGCATCTTTCAAAGAGCCAATAATACAATTTTGAAGCTATCCAAAAGAAGAAAATAAAATGGATCTATAATAAATTTGTTCCTATATGAAACTAGATGGTTATAAGTACAAAGTATAGTTAGATATGCAAAGAAATAGATTTCTTTAATTGTGGAATAAAATTGAGTTTAAAAACCAATATTTCAAATTTGTTTTGTGAAATTTTTTATGAAATACACTAAATGAGGATATAAAATTATACCTTTTTAATTACTTTAAGAAGCACCAATTAAAATATAAAAGATTCATTTAAGATAATTTAAACAAATAAAATTAAAACTATGATCTAATAATGTGAAAAATTGGAATATTACTTACAAATTATAGTCAAGCAACACCTTTCTTGATTTTTGTGTAATTGTAACATCTTTTCTTGATCTCTCTAATTGTAAAATTTCTACTAATAATAACATGTGTAAATATATAATGAAGTTAGATTATAAAACAAAGATAACAATGGATGCTTTTAAATTTTACACAAAGAAAAATATTAAATTTATTGCTACAATTAACAATAGTTTTCTATTATGTTATTTAGTTAACAAAGAGTGGGAATGGAAGGTGACATTAATAGTGGAGTGGGTGGTGAAGTGGGAATTCCAAGTTTGAATTTGAACTTGGAGGAAGAAGTTGCATAATTTAGGTTGAATTTCAATGGCTTAGTTGTTGTTGTGGTGGTGAATGGCTATCAATCTAGCAGTGAAGGGAATCTGGGAGGCATACAAGGAGCTTCTCCTATTGTTCTAGTAAAGGATGTTTTCTACAATGAAAATGGTCAGTATTCACATCTAGCACCTAAGGATAGTGGTGTGGGCGGGGGGGGTGTGTGTGGATGGTAAGGTGGGGTTAGGTGACAAGTCTGTATCTAAATGGTTAAATTTGTTTGGTTCAAAACCTAAAGGTAAGAGCTCTTTTCCTCTAGTGGTGGTGGATTTGACCTTAGCTTTTGGTGAGGTAATGTTGTCTATCCTAGATTCCTTAGCTCAAAAAATTATTTCTCTTATGGAGTTTTATCTTGTTAGATAGTTTTTGGGTTTGAGACCAAATATTGATGTTGCTAGATCCTAGACCAAGAAACATTGGTTGTTGAAAGACCAAATGAATATAGTTGTTATGGTGAAAGGATTTGTCTCCTTCTCTTTGTCTTGTGAGAAGGACATGAGAAGAGTGTTTGCTAAAGGTCTATGGATCATTGACAAATCTACTTTGGCCTTGCAACCTTAGGAACTAGGGTTGGATCTTTCAAAGTGCCTCTTTAACTTGGCATCAGTTTGGGTAAGGTTGCTTGGTTTGCTCCTGGAATATTGGGATGAAGATATTTTAAAGGTATTGCAAGTAATTTTGGTATCCTGTTGACCATGGACAATATGGCATTGTCTAGAAGGAGGCTTGTATTTTCCAGGATCTGTGTTATGGTTGATCAGAAGGCCTCTCTTCTTGACTTTATATCTTTAAATTCTAGCCTTGGGGTGTGGAAAGAGGCAGAAAATTGATAACTTTTCCCTTTACTTGTTTCCATTGTAATAATTTGGGTCATTGGGCGAACTTCTATCCATCCAAAGCTCTGAAACCTGTTTTCAATATTTGGAAATTTGAATGAGGATTAGTTTGAGGTTCCGATTTTAAGTTGGAAAGGAGATTTGGTACTAGAAGAGGAGGGTCTTGTCAAGTCCCCTCCCTTTTTTTTTGGATGTTTTACCATCCCCTCCTGCTCAATAGCAGTTGGTGATGGGAGACGATGGTATGGAGGTGACCTTGCCCCATTCTCATTCCTCGAATGCCTTAATGGGCATTGGTTATGTAATGTCCCATGTGTGAAGGGATAAACTCCAACAGATGTAACTCATTGTGTTTACAAGCATGTACCTAATAACCAGATGGCGGGGCTCCATGACCATGTTTCCACTATGCTTGTGGATTCTATGCCTTCACCTCTGAGGTTGGTGGGATGAAAACTTCACCCTTAACACCCTAGGTAGTTTCCCTTGCTACAAGTTCAGTATTTTGGTGTAGTGGTTGCTCCTTTGTGGTACTAGAGCCAAGGTCTCGAGGTTGAGCCTTGCAAAGCGTGGTGGGTTGTAATGTCATGTGTGTGAAGGGCTAAACCCTGACAGATGTAACCCGTCAAGATGGTAGAAATGTACCTGATAACAAGATGGTGGGGCTCCACAACCACGTGTCCACTGTGCTCATATCTTCTATGCCTTCACCTCTAAGGCTGGAGAGATGAAAACCTCACCCTTAACACCCTGGGTAGCTGCCCTCACTATTAGGCAGGTCTTTATCCCTTCACGCACATGACATTACAAGTGAGTTGAAGGATTAAGAGTCCCTTTCAGAGGATGGCTCATAGGTGTCACACAAATTAGGGTAGTTGGTTGAATTGGTGGTGGTAAGGTGCTCCTAGGAGGGTAAGGGACATGTCCGATGACCAAAACCTATAAGTCATGATCTAAATTTCACCAAGTCATAAAGGAGGGATTGGGGGTCAGATGTCGAAGTTTCTCCTTACCTATTTTAGATGTTTTTCTAGGTATGGTATGAGGGAAAATAATGACTTTTGAAGCCCGAAACGTGTTTTGAATTTGGAAATTCTAAGGCATGAATCAAGTGGAAACCTAAGGAAGTTAAAGGCCTAATGTCTGAAAGGAATTTTTTAGAAATAGACTAGCTTTGGTTAGGTGTTGGGTGCATCATCGAGGATCGAAAATCAGAGATACCTCTTACCTCTTTCACCTCTATAATAAAGTGGTAGGGAACATCTCTGATGACTTAAGCTCGAAAGTTGTGACATTTTTATTGAGTTACCAAGGTAGGGTCGGGGATCAAAAATTAGAGTTTCACCTTAAATCCTTCAGATGTTTTCACACATTAAGTAAAGGAAACTCGCAACATCTAATGCCCAAAATTTATCATTTCAAAATCATTCCAATTCAAATGGAAAGAATCCTTAGGAAACTTAAGGTCCAACACCCATCGATGACATCAAATGACACATAGAGGGGACACTTGATCTGGTGGGGAAAAAAATGAAAGGTGAGAAGAGAAATGATGAAAAAACAAAGCAACCAAAAATGAACAAAAAAAATACTAGAAATACCAAAGATAGACTGAGGAAAATAAAGCAAAATAAACACAACAAAAAACCTCAAACACACCCATACACACTAGGCAGGAAAGAAAAATAGGAAAATTCAAAGACAATGGATTAAGTTTGAACCAACATGATAAAATGCATAAGAGTATCTAGAAGGCATGTAAATGACAAGACACCACAATCATAAAATGCATAACCCATTTCAAATGAGCACTATGACACACACAGTTGACACCAAACAAGCACCACCATGCAAACGACTAGAAAGGAACAAGCAAATACCAAAAATAATGGATGTCATGACGAGCACAAAAGGAACTTACGGGAGTTTCAGAGTGTTAAAAAAAATTCCAAGATGAATAATCATCAAATGATGTAAAACCTAATATAAAAAACACTCAATTTTTCACATTAATGGCATACTACCCAAGTGTTAAAGCATTAAATTCTAGCGACACTCTATTAAATTCAAATGTTAGTATATTTGCATGATAGGATGTGATGTGATGCACATGTCAGATGAGGTGACATCATCGTACTTCATAAGTTGAAGCATGTCGAAAGGGAAAAATCCAACCTACGAAGCTTGATGAGAGGTGGGACAAAAAACAAAGGGAGACCAAAGAAGGAAGGGTTGAGGGTTGGGATTCAAAAAGAAGATATACCCTTCCTCGGAAGCTCAATGTCTAAACCCCAAAATCAAACAAAAAATAAAGAAAAAGGAAGTAAAAAAAGGGGAAAAGAAAAGGAGGAAAGGGAAACAAAGACACGCAAAGAAAAAAATATGGGTTCCTAATTTTTCCAAGAGAAAAAAGGGGCGTGAGTGCAAAGGCACAACAAATAGCAACCAATGAACAAAATGTTTGAAAATAATTTTCATTCTCAAAGATTTTCAAACAGGCTTAAATGCAAAGACATCAAAAACCCAAAATTGAACAAAAGAGTTAATAGGTATCCAAGTACTTGACCAATTCACCCTTCACAATAATTTTCCTAAATATCAAAGTGTGTGTATGATTTATTCTCTTAAAAAGAGAGTATCCATAAGATATAATAAACAACAAATCAAGACAATTTATTTGATCTTTCCTTTCTCTCGACTATTTCATTATAGTTTCTTTTATTTTCTTTATATATATCCTTAGTTGGTGTGACCTGGGCATAGTTCTGCTATGAGCTAGGCATCCATAGCCTCGATAGAGATACCTCTGATTCCCTCAAACATAGCTCTACTACTAGCTAGACATTCATATCCCCAGTAGAGGTTATTTGAATCACCCTTTTTCATTTATCCATTCTTCTTTATTTTCCCTTTTGATTTATAATTTCTCACCTAGTGTTGGGTTGGGAATCATGGTGGTGACTCAGAAATACAACACCTTTTAATTTTAATGAATCCATAGATCACTATTTTCCACTTCTACTTCCAATCGTGATTCTTTAATATTTGTAAGTGTTGAGATCCAAGCAACTAAATTTTGAGATTGGTTGGCCTTATACACTAGATAAATTGAGACTCTCAAGATTAATAACAGATTAAAGTAAACTTTGAACTTAAACAAGGAAATGATTTGAAAATAGGAATACCTTAATCATCTCCTCCATGGTTGATACCTGGGTCCTTTACAGTCACGAGAACCCACAAGCAAGGGAAAAGAAAAAAGAACAACAAACCCAGAAACAAGAAAAATAAAACCCACAAAAAAACGATAGAAAGAAAACAACAAAACCTATCCTAATAATATACATTGAGGGATAACCTTCATTCTCGGGACCCAAAGTAGTGTTTTGGGAACTTCACATTGACATGAATTGGGGTAAGTTCTCTAGTCATAGTACTGATCCTAAAGGTATTTTCCCCTAATATTTCAGCTATTTAGTAAGGGCCTGTCCAATTTTTTTCAAAATTTCAGTGGTTTCCTTTCTTCTCTCTAGATTTATACCATAATAGGACAAGATCTAAAATCCTAAATATTTTATTTTGGCTCTTTTTTCAAACCATCATTTGGCAACAACTTGATGTTTTGAAACGTGCTTGAGGGCAACACTCCTCTTTTCATCCAAATTTAACAGGTTAAGCAGCCTAACCTGAACATTGTCATCTGACTCCAGATAAATCTCCTTGAATTTTAGAGTTGGTATTATAAGATTCATGGGGATTAAAGGTTCCAAACCATAGACCAACTAATAGGAGGATGTCCTTAATGCATTCTTAATCCTAGTTCTATTAGCCCATAGTGCAAACTTAAGGTGTGAGTGCTAATATTTCAAGTTTCTATCTGATAATTTCTTGATGACACTTATTAATTTTTTATTCATAGACTCAACCATTCCATTACCTTGTAGATAATAACTTGACGAGTACTTTAAAAACACTTTGTGATTCAATTCCCATTGTACAAACTAAATCGAAGAAAAAGAATGGTCATTGTCACATACCAGAGCGAGAGGCATCCCAAACCTAGTCATTATGTGGCCTTCTAAGAATTTGATCACGTTGGAAATAGTGCTTTATCTGCATGCTATTGCTTCAAACCACCTTGTGCAATAATCAATTGCTACCAAAATGAAACTATGTCCTACAGATGAATGAGGATATATCATTTTGATAAAGTCTAAGCCCCATTGGGTGAAAGTACATACCTCGTGCACATGTTGCAATGGCATAGGAGTGTTTCTTTCTTTGCTGGACATCATCTCACATATGTGACAAACCCTTACATGTTGGTAAGCATCCTTAAATAGGGTTGGAAAATAATATCCTACTCATAATATTTGATGGGTAGTTGCTTCAACGGATCCATGAACGGTTTTGAATTTGTCATGAAATTTTACTATAACTGAACCAACATCTTCCTTTTCCAAGCATCTCAAATAAACACCTTCATAATTTCTTCTATACAAGATCCCAAATTTTATCATATATGCTTGGATTTTAATCTTCAGTGCTCACCTTTGAGATGTATTCATGTTGTTTGGGCACTTTTTTTTCAACAAGTATTGGACAATGTCCTTGTACCAGTCATTAGTGAAGATATCTTGCTGATAATATTACTGACATATTAGTTGTTGATCTTCCCCAGCTAGTGTCTTTGACAACCCTTGTCCTCTCACCACCTTCAAAGGTTGGATCTCCATGTCATATTCTTGAATAATGGCCATCTATTTTCCACATCACCCCCCAATATTTGTCTACATTAGCATTGAATTGACTCTTGCATCAAGAACAATTGTTATCACCTTGCACCTCATAATATAATGTCTAAATTTCCTGACAACCTTGACTATAGAAAATGATTGCTTATCCAACTTAGGATATCTGACTTATACATTTTTAAATGAAGCACTCATACAGGAAATTGGCCTTTTGTCACACTCTATTCCCTTTTAAGTGATAACACCTACACAAGAATGATCAGATGTGAAATTATAGATATGGAATGGCTTGGAGTAGTCTAGGCTATCCAATATATGTGCACTAGTGATAATTGTTGGCAACTAGGATTGCACCCTAGTCAAGCTAAGTTTGGATATCCTATTGCAACATGGAAACACTCTCTTATTTTGTGGGTCAATCAATGAGTGAGAGCGAATATCTAGAGTGGGTTGGTTCCCTCTAGCTAATCACCTAGCCTATGAACTTTTAGGGAAAAGGGGTAGGAAGAAAGCTGGAAATGAAAACCACAACCTAAGATGATCAACTATATATTCAATTATTTTGAAAAAACTTAACTCACAACAACCTCCCTTAAAGCATTAACTCTCACAATGCACCTTAAAACATCTAGCTCAATAATGTTTTGCATAAATATTTGTGAAAAATTGAATACAATATGCAACCTGAACTATCTGCAATTCTTGCCAACAACCTAAAACAATAAGATAATAGAAGGATTCACCACTTTGAATCAAAAAAATCATCAAATTATAACTATAAGCACATGAAAAGAAAAAGGGAAAGGAAAAATTTGTTGCTTATATTGAAATTGAAGGAGTAAGGCATCAAAATCTTATTCAAAAAAGGTTTACAAAACTCTCTGCAATGCATATGAGAGCAAGAAATAGAATTTTGAACCCTGAGAAATTCAAAATTTCTAAAACTTATAGGCAATCAAGTGACAACAGTGATAGAAAATAGAAAAAATAGCTCCACTGCATCATCAAAAAGAAACTCCTCATTTTTGAGCTCCTCATAAAATCCTAGAAAAGAGGGCCTTAAACTACTCCAAAAAGCACCAAAAGGATAGAAACTTTCCATCTCCCAAAGGTTGATCCAAAAAATCCTCCAAAACAGGTGCAAACAGTTGGAAATTGAAAATAGAAACTTCATTTTGTCACCTCTTCTTCAAATCTTCCTAAGAACTCAACTCAAAATGGAAAGTTTTGTTATCAACTCAAGTGCAGAACTTAACTATTTCTAAATAACAACTAATTAAGCAATTTATAGAAACATTTATTAATCAGTGTCTTACAACTTTGCAGTTTCAAAGAACAAAAATAGAAGGCCTGATTACACTTGATTTTTTTACAATTAATCTCCAAATATTATGATCTTTGCAATTTTGTGCAAAAAATAAAAATATTAAAATAAGGCTTCAAATGCTCTTGATTTTTTGTAATTTTTCTACAAAAAAATCACAAAAATTTTGTGGCCCCCAATCACATATGATGACTTGAACTCCAAAGGAAACTCTAGCATGTTCAAGACCTAGGAAAAATCAAATGGCCTAAGGTTACTGTTATAATTTTAACAAGGTGAGGTGCACAAAATGTTTCTAAGGCATTGAAAAGACTTACCCTAGTGAGAGGAGCAATGAGTATGGTTTTAAATTTTATTTTCTTCAAAAATCAATAAAGTTCCCAAGGAAAAAAGGGGTTTCGAGCTCGACAACAAGGTATATATTATTTATATGGCATTTGAATTTTGAAAATAAATGTGATTAAAATCACATTTGAATTGGGCACATGGGGAAAACCCAAACACAAAACCAATTCTAAACACATTTTTTGGTTATCATTTGCATTGGCCATATTTGAGGAAAATGGGTCTCTGTTGGGCACCACCATGGGAGATTAGGGTTTGGAGCAGAGACTCCACCATTCAAATTCTTTTCTTATCCATTCTATTGTTCCCTCCTCTCCATTCGATGGTAAGCAATTTTATCTACATTTTGATACTTTTTGTCTCCATTTGAAAGAAATTTGGCCCACTTGACCACAACCATGACTAGTTTTTTAATGCCTCCTTGTGTTTTCATAATGTTTCCATCCTTTTCATTCTTTTTGTGGCCTCCATTGAGATTTTGTTTGGGCTCCATGGAAAATCAGGATGTGGGTTTTGTTTTGCTTCCCCACATCGACATTGAAGGTAAGCTCTCCTCCATTCTTAAAGGCATTTCACTCTTAAATAAAGTTGTGTTCAAGCTTTTCTCACAAAAAAAAGAAGCTCAATGGAATTTTTGAGCTTGGCCATTGTATAGGTTGTGGTCATTCTCATGTATTCTTCTTGTCTCTATAAAGGAATGGCCTTTCTTGAGCTCGACCCATGATGTGAAAATGATATTATTTGTTGAATAAACATATTTTCAAATGTATGATTTTCATTTTCTAGGTTTTCAGAACCCTACATGGCTATGGCCATTAGCTCCATTAACTTGATTTTTTGAAAGATTTAAAACTAAAAGAAGCTTGAATCTTTGTTGCTTCTCCATTATTTTCATTTAGGAGCCAATACCCTGAATGGGTATCACCATTTGTGGAGAAAACACTCTCCTAGGCCACGACCATGAGAGCAACAACTAGGGTGTTTTGGTATTCTTGACTGAGCTCAACTTATTCCTTTATTTCTGCATTTGAAAACTCACAACACTACCCATGAAAAACACATGATAGAATCATTTCTCTTATCTCCATCCGATTCAAAATGTTTCTTATTCCCTCTATTCATATAGACGCATCTTGTGTTATGGCAAGCTTGACATCACTATTGATTTTCTTTGAAACCCTATTTTACTTGAGCATTGTTAATTGTTTTGGAAAAAAATAATGTTTTCATTTGCATGTACAGGTCACTGTAGCTTGCTTATTCACCTTCAGATTGCAAACTTTACTTCACTCTGAAATATTACTTGATGGATATGGCTACCATATACTTGCTTACTTTCAAATACCTTGCATATTGATGTGTTTACTTCATTCAATTTCATGCTTGCACTCAACCATTATGATACTCCTGAAGGTCACTTTCATGTTTATCATTTCTTATTTCATGCACTTGAATGCTCAGAAAAATGCATATTTAGCTTCACATTTAATGAATCCATACAATGTGACTTTCCCTTAAGTTTGTTCTATCAAAATACTAAAGAAAAATTCACTTCACTCTGCAAATTAATTCATTGATAATGTTGTCCTCAAGCTACATTCGACTTAAACACTTGAACATCCTAAAGACACACTTCAAGACTCCACCCTTCACTCAGCTTCAATCCTATTGTGAATTTAAATCGATGGTGTAACATAAATTGAGCTTATTATTTCATCATTTCATTGATGCCTTCAGTAGTTCACTTGCAGTCACTTGTCACACTTTCCATCCACTTCGTGAATGATGTTGTTTCACATTGCTTTCACTCAAACCTTGGTGTATTTGAGTTCACAGTCAACAGTTTCTCTTTAAACGGCTTTCAAGTTTCATCCACGGTCATTGTTAATATCATTTCTTGAGGGAGATAAAGTTTACTTATGTACTCTTCATGCATTTTTCCTCCTAGACAACAACATGATGATGTGAAAAAAATCATTGCATGGAATATTTTTAAATATAAACACCTATTGTTTATGCTTAGAAGCTTCTCCATTTGCTTCAACTATTATTGTTTGATTTGTAAACAAGGCATTATGTATGCCTATTCACTATAACATTTTATGATGATGCACTCCTTGATGATTTACTTAGGCAACTGATCACCTATGATCTTCATTTCATTGCACTTCAGACTTGATTGTTCTAGATGGTCACTTGCTTGAGCTCCTATGGTATTTATAATGCACTCCTTCAAATGCATTTCTCTTGAACAAAACTGAATTGTTTCTTTTTTGAAACCCCTCTATGGAATGTTGAGGGGCATCATGTCGAGTCTCAACCCTTGTGGGAGCCCATTTTTGTACCACATGCTTAAAAATATTCAAAACTGATCAGCAATATGGATTTTCCTATACCTACACAAGAAACAAACAATATTAGATAAAAACAATAAATTCAGAGGTTTCCTTTGATGTTTCCTCCTTTGGATTCTTCGGCACACTTCTTTCTTTTACTCAGTTGTTTCAATTCATGTTAAACAATATTCTATGTTATTGTTGATGGATCATGTAGGAAGGTTCATAGTCTAAGCTCTAACAAACTTTATAATCTCTTGCACATTCATTTGGAGCATGGAGGCAAGGAAGAATGAGTAATTTTGTAGGCAACTCAAAAGCACAACCAGTCAATGATGATTGTGTTCTCTCTTACATGGTCTTCTCTCTCTTTTATCTTCAGTGGCATAGAATATTCTTTATGATCCATTGTTCAGCTACTCCCATGGCTTGTGTGGGACATCTGATTATCCTTTTTGCTCCAATGAATTTAAAAACAACATTTGTGAAATACTTGTTCAATTTTGTACTTTCCTCTTTTTGCAAACAATGTATGGAACATGTGAATGAATGACATAATGAAAGCACTTCTTTTACTATTCATGCAATACTTAATGTTGCAAATAATGAATAGTAAATAAAACACATTGCACTTCTTAAAACTCAAAAACTCAAATATTTGCAATGGTTAAAACATCTGCAGAAATAAACTAAAATTCTTCACCTTAAAATGAACTTTAATCAACCAGCTTTGTAAATTTGAGTTGTGTGAAAATTTGATAACACTTTTGGCAACCTCTGCTAGATGCTTTCCTGCTAAGCATCAAGCTAGTTTCCTTATGAATATCCATTGGGCGTGGATTCAATTCTGCCCTTCTAAAACTCAAGAGTTCTAAAAAATCTAAAACCTGCAACTCCATACAATAGCAAAACCAACAACAAAACAACAAAACAACAAACAAGGCCTTGACAGCCAGAAAGTAAGGTGTAGAAGCACTTATTGAAAAGAAACTATTGAAAGGAAAGTGCTCCAAGCACTTATTTGCAAAAATTACTCTAATATAATACAAGGGTTGAATCAGAACCTTAGAAACAATGTTTCAAATGAATCCTATTGACTGAGATTGGAAGCACTTCTCCACTTAGTCTCGAGAGCTGAAAAGAATTATGCTCTCTTCTTTCTATAATTACGTAAGGACCATCCCAAATGTCATCAAACTTAGAATGTCTTTCTGGCTTATTCTTGTTCTCATCCCATTTGAGCACAAAATATCCAACAACAAACTCTCTGAACTTTGCTATTTTGTCAAAGGATCTCTTCATTTGTGCTTGATGAATTTCGAGCTTCCTCCATGTTTCTTTTTTGACTTCTTCTAGCTCCATTAATTATGTAATTTTGACCTCCATGGGTTGTTCTTCAAGCAACTCAAGTACCTTGATGAAGCTTAAAGTTGGCAGCTCCATGGAGATTGGTAATTTGGCCTCTTTTCCATAACTAAGGAAATACGAAGAGCAACTAGTAGCTCTCTTGGGTGTTATTTTGTCAACCCAAAGGGATAACTTCAACTTTATGTGGCATGTTTTTTGGTTATCTTCGATAGCCTTTTTGATGATCTTAATCAGTTTCTTATTGGTAGATTTCACTTGTTTGTTAGCCTCAGGGTAATAATTTGATGAAGTGATAAAAAAGACATTATTTCTCACAGACCAATCAAAAATATTTAGAACAATAAATGCTAGAGCATTATTAGAAATAATAGAGTCTGGAACACCAAATCTAGACACTAGATCTTCATAAAAATTTAGGATAGAAGCTTCATTTGCTTCTTTTAGAGCAACAGCTTCGGTCCATTTAGTGAAATAATTAGTGGTAATCAAGATCAATTTGTGACCAACACTCGAGGGTGGGTTAATCAGCCTAATAAAATCAAGACACCATTTAGCAAAGGGTTTTTCAACTTGAATAGGATTAAAAGGAAAAGCTACAAGTTTCTGCTTGCCTACAAACAATGCACATTTTTTGCATCTCTTTACCCAAGTGAAAGCATCCTTGAATATTTCTTGCTAGTAATAACCAGCCCTCATTATCTTAAGGGTTGTCATTCTCACTGCAAAGTGGCCTCCTAAAGGCCCATTATGGAATTCCTTTAGCAACTTTTTTGTTTGGTTAGGCTCAATGCATCTCAATAACACACCTTGGAAGTCTCTTCTAAATAACACACCATCAACAATAGCATAAGGAATGGATTTTAATACAAAATACCTTCTTTTCGCTCTATCTAAGCCTTTGAGGCACTCACCGGTTTGCAAATAATGAATTATTTGTTGTACCCAACTTGTACCAGGAGTTGGTACAACAGTTAGCTCTTCATTTCTCAATACTGTGGTGATATTTTTGTCATCTTCATGTTTTTTTTCTATGTTTCCAACAAGTTTTTTGCACAATTATTTACCTCTAACCAGCTTAGTAACTTTGATATCGACATCAAATTCCATTACCCTTGTTATCTAACTAGCTCTCTTCTCATTCATGACTTTATTCAACAAGAAATCTTTCATAGTAGGGTGAGCAACCAACAAATGAATTTTATTATTTGACAACATGTGCCTAAATTTTTTAAGGCTTATAACTACTGCAAACACATGTTTCTCCACAAAAGAGTATTTTACCTCATAATCATGCAACACTTGACTGAAAAAAGCTATGGGTTTCTCCAAGCCTTCATCATTTTGCTAGCATAACATGGTAGAAACTGTGTCAACACCTAAAAATGCATATAAGATAAAATCCTTATTATAATTTGGATTAATGAGAGTTGAAGCAGCTGAAAGGGCCTCATTTATTTGCTCGAAGCTCCTCTTACCCTCCTTAGTCCAATTGAAAGGCACATTCTTTTTCAGCATTGTTGTAAGGGGTTGTAATATGGCTGCAATGTTTGGTATAAACCACCTCATGAAATTAATTCTGCCAAGGAAGCTCTGCAAACCCTTTTTATGTGCTAGAAAAGGTAATTCTAGAATGGCTAAAACTCATTCTGGATCAATTGAATTTGTTTTCTTAGAGACAATATGTCCCAGAAGCTTTCCTTCATGGACAGAAAAATATGCATTTCTTCAGATTAAGAGAAACTCTGAACTCTTTGCATCTCTGGAAAATTTGTCTCAAATGTTCAAGGTGTTCATTAGCATTTTTAGAAAATACTATAATATCATCTAAATACACAAGAACAATCTTATTCATAAGGCCATGAAAATCCATGTTCATTGCTCTTTGGAATGTTGCCCCTACATTAGATAATCCAATAGGCATCTTACAGTAATCCATATTTCCCCATTTAGTTGTGAATGATATTTTGTATTGATCTTCTTCCCTAACCAAAATCTGATTATAGCCAGAATACCCATCAAGCAAGGAGAAACTGTCCAAAACTGACACTACTTGTAGAATTTTCTCCATCGAAGGGAGTGGGTAGTGATCTTTAAGGGAAGCCTTGCTTAAATCTCTAAAGTCAACACACAACTTGATTTCCCCATTTTTCTTTCTCACCAGAACCAAGTTAGAGACCCAAGAAGTGTGTTTAATAGGGAAAATTATGTTGCTCTCAATTAGCTTGTTTAATTCAGCTTTCATCAAATGCTCAAGTCTAGGATTCAGGGGTCTTTGTTTCTATCTTACGGGCTTTGTGTTGGGTTCAAACTTGATAGTATGTTGGGCTAGTTCAAGGTCAAAACCTCTTAAAGCCTTGTATTCCAAAGAAAATATATCATTAAACTCTTGACATAGCAGAATAAAAGCTTGCTACTCTTCCTTAGTACATACCTTTCCCAACTTAAGAAGTTTACATTTGAATATTTTGATGGCTTCATAATGCTCCTATTTGACGGTCATGTTGTACTTTTCCTTCCTTGCCTAGTCATTAGAGTTAAAAATAGACTCTAAGTTCACCAACCCCTTTGGTAGCTTATTTGATTGCAACTGCACAATCTGGCTTCCAAACTGTTATTGCCATTTCAGCTGATTCTCATCTGCAAATTCAGCTTCTGCTATCAAGAAGCACACAATTTGTTCATCACTGTCAAAGACCTGCCAACTCACATTGTTTTTTGACACAAAAGTTCTAACAACAATTTTTACATATTGATGTGTTTCTACATTATGAACCTCATCTGGAATATCAAATTGAGCACCTAAGGCAGCAAGTCTATCTGCATGCTTGTTTTGATTTCTAGGGACAAAAAAAAAATCAAATGCATCAAAATACTCTATTAGGTCCCATATCCAATGCTTGTATTTCTTAAGTACATCATTTTTTATAGTATTTAAATTTCTAACCTGATTCACAACCAATTTTGAGTCACCATAAACCTGTAAACACTTAATACCTCTTTTTTGAGCCCATTCAAGGTCATGAATGAGAGCCTCATACTCAGTTGTGTTGTTTGTGTAGTTGAAAGTGAATCTCAAGGCTGAATAATATTTTTCTCTATCAGGTGATACCAACATTGCTCCTCCACCAACCTATATCCTGCATCTTGAACCATCAAAATATAGCTCCCAAATACTTTCTTCTTGTTGTTTGAGTTGTTCTTGATCTTTGACCAAATTAGGAATTGACGCATTACGTTCATGAATCACATAGACCCCTAACTCGGCCTCTTTTGTGTGACTAGATGGGTCAAATTCTTGATTTTTCAATAGCCCATTGATCCAAGTTTTCTTCTTCATCGAATGAACTAGGATGTAAGGCCTCAGATTGACTCACTAACTCATGAGTGACTAACAAGTTAGCATTTACATAGCTGATGGTGTATGGCTCAACATGAGCTTTGAATGATGGCTCAGACTCAATATTTAACTTAGTGCCATATCATGTTCTATAGAACAGATGAGACCAATCGACTGATAGGAAACTTCCTAATTTAGCGGTAAAATCCCTTGAAAGGTAGAGTGCAAAATGGGGAGGCGACTCAATCACATGTATGTCTTGGGAAATAGCAAAATTGGGGCAAGCGTGCAATGTAAGGGCTATATTTTTTATGATACATGTTGTTTGAACAACATATCCATCCAATTTCACAACACCTTTCGACACGGGTTCATAAACCAAACCTAACTTATCTGCTAAACTTTTGGGCATGATAGAGCTACTAGCTCTTGAATCTATCATATAGTTATGGATGAGTTTTATCACCTATAATCAGACTAACATAGAAAGGTGGGGGTTTTACTTCTTGATTATTTTTTCCTCCTTTGATCTCCAGACTATTATCAAGTACAACTTTGTCCTTTTCTGCATTCACAACATCTTTAGAAGAAATTATAGATAGTGCATTTTGCAATAAATCTTTCTATGTTGGGATGTGTAGTGCATCCATGACTGAAAGGATAATCGTAGCCTTTTTTAAATGCTCATCTACATTAAATGACATGGGACTTACTCTCTATTTTCCTGAAGAAGTGACAGTGTCATTTACCTTCTACTGATTCCTTTGAAGAATTTGCACCTTTGGTTGAACTTAGTGAGTAATTGGGGGTGGAATGGCAGGATTTCTGTCCATTATAGCTTGTTGATGTGAATTTATGGCATGTTGTGATTTTACAACTTGTTTTTCTGCATCAACCTCTCTCCTTTTCAATCTTGTATTCGTTGCAATGGATGTGCTTTGTTGGTTTTGATGTTGGAAATGGTTCACTCCACAATATTCTACACTTTTCCAATTTACTAAAGCAATTTCAGAGTTGCTTGGTTGTTCTGCATTCTCATTTGGAAGAAATTTTGTGGAAGCATACTGATTTTGTACCATGAGGGCCTAATTTTCCATTCTACCCATGCACACAACCTGGTTATGTGGTTGATTGCATGGGTAACACCAATCATGCTCTTGGGCCAAATTATTTAGTGGAATAAGTTCCCTTGATGGGCCAACAAAGTTTGGATCATAAGGCCGGAAAGGCTTGGGGTTAAAATCTCTTTTGTGTCCTTGGAAATCACTTTGAAATGATTTCCTACATTGTTGGTTTTGCTGGTTTGGCTAGTAGGAAGCTTCATAAGGCCTTTTTTCTTGGCTGACTTGATTTTTGAGATTCACACACTCATTGCTAAAGGTCTTACCAAAATTTTGTAGCATGTTTTTCAACTCTTGGATCTCTTTTCTTTGATCTACAATGGCACTTTCTTGAACAAAAACCCTATAACCTATAGGTGGGGCTGGTAGAATAGCAGCAATGGGAGGTAAATTCATAGGAACTGGTGGCTAAATCTTGGGAAAAATAGGAGTGGGTGGTCTAGGTGCAATCTTCCTAGCATGGATTAGACAATTTTCAGCCCTATAGCAATCTCATAAGCATCTAGCAATGTAAAACCCCCCATAGATTGTATCATGATTGATATTTCAGTATTGAAGGCTTTTAGAAAAAAATAGAAAGGCATGTTCGAGTGAAGGCTTGACTATTAGGGGTATCCTATCCTAGGTTCTTTGAAACCTATAATTGAAGTCAAACATATGCTCATGTGGAGCATGCTTGATAGTGATCAGCTATTCAAGCAATGATAGATGGTCCAACTTTTCCACGAAGTACCAGTGAAGACCATCGCCAAGCTAGTCCCAAGTTGCAATGGAGTTGGTTGGAAGCCCTTTGAACCACTATAGGGATTTTCCCTTCAATGAGGCAGCCAACAATCTTATGGCTATGTTCTCTTCTGTTACGTTGTGCACTGAGCATAACGTTACCACATCTTTGATATGTTCAATTGGGGTAGTTTGGTTCTCACCTGTGAAGTATAGCAGCCCCTTGAGTGCACCAACTGGGATGTCGTCGTGTCTAGTCAATTGTAATGGGATGCCTCCATTGAATGGAGCAGAAGCAAATTCCCTCACCATCGGAGGTGCTTGAGATATTAGAGTTGGGTTCCTCTTTACTAAGACAATGGGACTAAGCTCAAGAGGTGTAGAATTTTCTCTTATTGCTGAATCAACTATCCTTCTTGGTGTTCTACCTCTTCTTCTCGGTGGGGAGAGCTACAAATACTCGAAAGGTGCTAGACTAGATCTGGTCTGGATTCTTCTCATAAACTATTTCACCAAATCTGCAATGAAACTAGAATTTAGGAGTCGCCAGGTATACTTTTTGGACCTCTATAGGTAGAAAATGTTGATGCATATACTATAAAGTAGACTATAACTTAGAAATGACTCTAAAGATAAGACCCTAGAGTCCCACCGAGCATGCCAAAAATTGTTGGCAACCAGGATTGCACCCTAGTCAAGCTAAGTTTGGCTATCCTATTGCACCATGGAAATGCTCTCTGATTTTGTGGATCAATCAATGAGTGAGAACGAATCTCTAGAGTGGGCTGGTTCCCTCTAGCTAATCACCTAGCCTATGAACTTTCAAGGAAAAGGGGTAGGAATAAAGTTGAAAATGAAATCTACAACCTAAGATGATCAACTAGATATTGAAATATTTTGACAAAACTTAACTCAAAACAATCTCCCTTAAAGCATTAACTCTCACAATGCACCTTAGAACATCTAGCTCAATAATTTTTTGCATAAATATTCATGAACAATTAAATACAATATACAACCTGAACTATCTGCAATTCTTTCCTACAACCCACAACAATAAGACAATAGAAGGATTCCTCACTTTGAATCACAAACGATCATCAAATTATCACTATAAGCACATGAAAAGAAAAAGGGAAAGGAAAAATATGTTGCTTATATTGAAATTGAAGGAGTAAGACATCAAAATATAATTCAAAAAAGGTTTACAAAAATCTCTAGAATGCATATGAGAGCAAGAAAAAAAAATTGAACCCTGAGAATTTTGGAATTTCTCCAACTTATAGTCAATCAACTGACATCGGTGATAGAAAATAGAAAAAATAGCTCCACTCCATCATAAAAAATCAACTCCTCCTCATTTCCAAGCTCCTCAGAAAAGCTTGGAAAAGAGGGCCCCAAACTACTCTAGAAAGCACCAAAAGGATAGAAACTTTCCATCTCCCAAAGGTTTATCCAAAAAATCCTCCAAAATATGTGCAAACAGTTGGAAACTGAAAATAGAAACTTCAGTTTGTCACCTCTTCTTCAAATATTCCCAAGAACTCAACTCAAAATGGAAAGTTATGTTATCAACTCAAGTGCACAACTTAACTACTTCTAAATAACAACTAATTAAGCAATTTATAGAAACATTTCTTAATCAGTGTCTTACAACTTTGCAGTTTCAAAGAACAAAAATAGAAGGCCTGATTACACTTGATTTTTTTACAATTAATCTCCAAATATTCTTATTTTTGTAATTTTGTGCAAAAAATCAAAATATTAAACTAAGGATTTTAATTCTCTTGATTTTTCTACAAAAATCACAAAAATTTTGTGGCCCCTAATCACATATGATGACTCGAACTCCAAAGGAAACTCTAGCATGTTCAAGACCTAGGAAAAATATAATGGCCTAAGGTTATTGTTATCATTTTCACAAGGTGAGGTGCATGAAATGTTTCTAAGGCATTGAAAAGATTTACCCTAGTGAGAGGAGCAATGTGTATGGTTTCAAATTTTATTTTCTTCAACAATCAATAAAGTGCCTATTGCAAAAAGAGGTTTCAACCTAGGAAACAAGGAATATATGATTTATGGCATTTGACTTTTGAAAATAAATGTGATTAAAATCACATTTGAATTGGGCACATGGGGAAAACCATAACACAAAACCAATTCTAAACACATTTTTTGGTTATCATTTGCATCGGCCATATTTGAGGAAAATGGGGCTCTATTGGGTGCCGCCATGGGAGATTAGGGTTTGGAGCAGAGACTCCAACATTCAAGCTCTTTTCTTCTCCATTTTGTTGTGCCCTCCTCTACATTCAATGGTAAGCACTTTTATTTGTGTTTGATACATTTTTTGTCTCCATTTGAAAGAAATTTGGTCCACTTGTCTACGACCATGACTGGTTTTTTAATGTCTCCATGTGTTTTCTATGTGTTGTCATCCCTATCGTTCTTTTGTGACTGCCACTAAGAATTTTTTGGGCTCCATGGAAGTTTAGGCCATGGGTTTTGTTGTACTTCCCCACATTCACATTGAAGGTAAACTCTCCTTATCCATTCTTAAAGGCATTTCCCTCTTAAATAAAGCTTTGTTCAAGCTTTTCCACAAAAAAAATGAAGCTTAGTGGATTTTTTGAGTTTGGCCATTGTATAGGCCACGCTCATACTCATGTATTCTTATTTTCTTTGTAAAAGAATGGACTTTCCTGAGCTAGACCCATGATGTGCAAGTGATATTATTTGTTGAATAAACACATTTTTGAATTTATTCTTTTCATTTTTTGGGTTTTTAGAACCCTACATGGTTGCAGCCATTAGCTCCATTAACTTGATTTTCTGAAAGATTTAAAACTAAAAGAAGCTTGAATCTTTGTTACTTCTCCATTATTTTCATTTAGGAGTCAATACCCTAAATGGGAATCACTATTTATGGAGAAAACACTCTCCCAGGCCGCAACCATGAGAGCAACAACTAGGGTTCTTTTGCATTCTTGACTGAGCTCAAAGTATTCCTTTATTTCTACATTTGAAAACTCACAACACTACCCATGAAAAACACATGATAGAATCGTTTCTCTTATCTCCATTCGATGCAAAATGTGTTTGATTCCCTTTGTTCACACAAGTGCATCTTGTGTTATGGAAAGCTTGACATCACTATTCATTTTCTTTGAAACCCTAGTTTACTTGAGCATTGTTCATTGTTTTGGAAAGCAACAATGTTTTCATTTCCATGTATAGGTCACTGTAGCTTGCTTATTCACCTTCAAATTGAAAACTTTACTTCACTCGGAAATCTTACTTGATGGATATGGCTTCCATATACATGCTTACTTTCAAATACCTTGCATATCGATGTGTTTAATTCATTCAATGCCATGCTTGCACTCATCCATTATGATACTCCTACAAGTCACTTTTATGTTTATCATTTCTTATTTCATGCACTTGAATGTTCAGAAAAATGCATATTTAGCTTCACATTTAATGAATCCATACAATGTGACTTTCACTTAAGTTTGTTCTATCAAAATACTGAAGCAAAATTCACTTCACTCTACAAATTAATTCATTGGTAATGTTGTCCTCAAACTACATTCAGCTTAAACACTTGAACATTCTAAAGACACACTTCATGACTCCACCCTTCACTCAATGTAAATCCTATTGTGAATGTAAATCAATGTATTGTAATAGAAATTGAGCTTCTTATTTCATCATTTCGTTGATGCCTTTAGTGGTTCACTTGCAGCCACTTGTCATACTTTCCATGCATTTCATGAATGATGATATTTCACATTGTGTTCACTCAAACCTTGGTGTATTTGAATTCATAGTCAACAATGTCTCTTTAAATGGCTTTCAAGTTTCATCCACAGTCATTGTTAATATCATTTCTTGAGGGCGATAAAGTTTACTTCTGTACTCTTCATGCATTTTTGCTTCTCCTAGATGACAACATGATGATGTGAAAACAATCATTGCATGGAAGATTTTGAAATATAAACACCTGTTGTTGATACTTAGAAGCTTCTCCATTTTCTTCAATTGTTATTGTTTGATTTGTAAACAAGCCATTATGTATGCCTATTCACTATCACATTTTCTAATGATGCACTCCTTGATGATTTCTTGGGCAATTGATCACCTATGATCTTCATTTCATTTCAATTCAGAATTGATTGTCCTAGATGGTCATTTGCTTGAGCTCCTATGGTATTTATGATGCACTCCTTCAGATGCATTTCTCTTGAACAAAACTGAATTGTTTCTTTTTTGAAACCCCTCTATGGAATGTTGAGGGGTAGCATGCCAGGTCTCAACCCTTGTGGGAGCCCGTTTTACACCACATGCTTTAAAATATTCAAAACTAATCAGTAACATGGCTTTTCCTATACCTGGACAAGAAACAAACTATGTTAGATAAAAATAATAATTCAAAAAATTTCTTTTGATGTTTCCTCCTTTGGATTCTTCGACACACTTCTTGCTTTTACTCAATTGTTTCAATGCATCTTAAACAATATTCTACATTATTTTTGATGGATCATATAGGAAGGTTCATAGTCTGAGCTCTAAAAAAATTTATAATCTCTTGCAGGTTCATTTGGAGTACGAGGGCAAGGAAGAATGGGAAATTCTGCAAGCAACTCAAAGGCACAACATGGCAATGACGATTATGTTGTTTCTTATATGCTCTTCTATCTCTTTTATCTTTAGTAGCTTAGAGTATTCTTTATGATCCATTGTTCAGCTACTCCCAGAGCTTGTGTGGGACAATTTATTCTCCTTTTTTCTCCAATGAATACAAAAACAACATTTGTGAAATACTTGTTCAATTTTGTACTTTCCTCTTTTTGCAAACAATGTATGGAACATTGTGAATGAATGACAGAATGAAAGCACTTATTTTACTATTCATACAATACTTAATGCTGCAAATAATGAATAGCAACTCAAAAAAAATTCACTTCTTAAAACTCAACAACTCAAATATTTGCAATGGTTAAAAAATTTGTAGAAATAAACTAAAATTCTTCACCTTAAAATGAACTTTAATCAACCAGCTCTGTCAATTTGAGTTGTGTGAAAATTTGATAACAATAACCTCTTTGACTTCCTTAAAAGATTTCTTGGCTTCAAACATCCCCTCAATTTTAGCATCCTTCTTGAGCATATCATTCAGTGGGTGAACGATTTTTGCGAACCCACTGATGAACTTTCTAAAAAATTAATCTTTCTAAAGAAATATTTCAATTCTTTCTTATTGTTTGGGAGTGACAACTTCATGATAGATTCAATCCTCTCTGTATCTATGGAAATACCTTTCTATAATATTATGTGACCAAGAAGCTTCCCTTCCATCACATCAAAGATGCACTACTTAGGATTCAAAGAGATCATGTAATCTTTACAGCGTTGTAGTATCTTATGTAAATCAGCCACATGGTTAGCTCTTATTTGGGAAAATACCACCAAGTCATCCATATAAATAATGATACACTTCCCAATTATCCCTTTAAAATCTATATCCATTTCCCTTTGGAAAGTGAATATAGCATTGATGAGCCCGAATGACATTCTCCTATAAGCAAAGGTACTCCACTTCGTACTGAAAGTCATCTTCAACCTATCCTCTTCTCTAACCATCACTTGATTGTATCCTGAGTTCCCATCCAAATAGGACATCATCTTGGACCCATTAACTATCTGCAAAACTTTTTCAAGTGAGGGAAATGGATAGTTGTCCTTCTTGGATGCTTGGTTGAGATTTTGAAAATCCATGCATAGCCAGATTTCTCCATTTTTCTTTCACATCGGTACTAGGTTCACCACCTAGGTGGAATGTCTTATCGGATAAATGATCCTATCATCCAACTTATTTTAAACTTCTTTCTGAATTAAGGGTTCTAGTAATGTATTAACTAGGTGATGCCTCTATCTAAAAGGCTTTGTTTCCTTTTTCAAAGGAATAGTGTGAGTAATGATGGAGGTGTCATATGTCTTTAACTCTTCATAGCTCCAAGCGATTACCTCTTTGTAATCCTTTAATGCTTGGATTATATCATTTCTTTCCTCTGAAGTACATACTTTCCTAATGGATACTTTTCTTTTGTCTAACTCATCACCCAAATTGTGGAGATCACACTTGCCTCTATTTGAGCTTGGCGTAACCCTTTCAACTATTTATGCATTTTCAAGATCAAATATCCTTTCCAAGGAAACCATCCCCTTTGGGATAGTATTAGTCTTCAAATTAATTATACCATCTCCAGCTTCTTCAAATGGATCCCTATCATCCTCATCAATGATCTGGGAAGTAAAAATTCCAAAGTTAGTAATGAACTCAAGGATGTGTTAGTCATCTTCAAATACTTGGAATTTGGTGATATAATCCAAAATGGTAGGTAATGGCACCATCTCCACAAAGAATTGTTTTAATTGAGAACCAATCATAGGCTCCAGAGAACTAGCTAAAGCAACAAGAGCATCTGCAATATAATTTCTCCTCTTGGGGATGGACTTTATGTTAAATGCTTTGAAACCATCAATGAGATCTCACACTCTATTTCTATAAGTAGGTAGTCTTTTATCATGGCAAGAGTATTGACTTCTCACCTTCCTTACCACTAGTTGGGAATATCCTTCTACAAATAGATGCTTTACCTTTTTTTGGTGAGCAAGTAGCAATCCTCTAATCAATGCTTCATACTCAATAGAGTTGTTGGTGCAAGTAAATTGCAGTAAAAAAGTGCCTAGAAATGACTTCCCTGGGGGATTCACCAACTCAACTCCAACATTGTGTCCCAATTTGCACTTTGACCCATCAAATCTAAGTTTCCACATGGTATTCTTTTTGGGGACTTGTGTTGGTGGAATTTCTTTCTTTGTTGGGATGTCACCCTACTGCACAATATCAAGACCTATTACTATTTCTTCTTTCTTTTAGCTAAAGTTTCTTTTGAAAATAACAAGCTTTCATTTTAGATAGGTACTTCTATAAAGAGTATAGGGGCTACTTCATCCATATGTTGTTCATATCCCAAAGATGGGTAATCCAATAAGTCGGTACTTTCATTTGATATTATGATTGCCTCTAAATCACTACTTTCCAGTCTTAGATGATCTATGAATTTTAATCTTGCCAACACATCTTGGCAAGTTGGGCAAGAAAATTCTGAGTAGTCTGTATTGTGGATGCGGGACCAACCTGACAACAAAATCACAAAAGTATCTATGTATTTTCCAAAATTAGTCATGTTAGCATACATCTTACTTGGAAAATCTTGAGAAATATGGTTAGAAGTTTCAAATTCTTACAATCCTTTGATTGGACTGCCTTCATTTGTTTGCCCATTTGCTACTAAAGATATCATCATGATATCATTCATCTTATAAACATCTAAGTCTAACTCTGTGAATGCAACCTCATTTGGGGCCTTATATGTAGTTATCGTATGTTTGACTTTGGCTTGAAATCAATCTTAATATGATTATTTAGTCCTTTCCATGGTAACTAGAGTTACATGAAGTCATTCAAGAGCCATCCTCTTAGTTTTTTGGTTCATTCTCTGCTAAGCAACATTTTATACATTTTAGGAATGTCCACTACATGTATATCAATGTACTATTGGACTCTTCGGTTAAAGGCTAGTTGCATATGGATGTTCTTTAATTCTCCTATGACCTTGACTTATGTCATGTTCAACTAGACCACAAATCTATTGATTAGTCTAAATGTTACTCCTAGCCTTTTATATATGGAGTAAGGTATAATATTACATGATGCCCCCAAAATCTACTAAATAGTTATGTACATTTTTTCAAACATGTGTACTATCAATAGAAAAGGAGATATTTTGGTCTTACCTTTAAAAATTGTAGCCATAGCATCTAAGGAGCTCAATGCTTGACCTTTATTCATTTTGGGAGGTTAATAGAAGCAATTTTGGAACTGTCTAACGATTTTAGTAATGCCTCTTTTTGTGTAGGACAATGTTGCAACAAATCAAAGATTGACATGTTAGCTTTAGTTTTCTTTAGATCATCTACATCACTATAATTTTCTTCAGTTGAGTTGGAAAATTTAGGATTTTGAAAGCTACCAGATCTAAAGCTTCCTCTGAATGGTTCCTTAGGAGTAGGGGATTATTATTCGCATGAGGATTTAGAGAATTCAAGGCTAATCTAGGTGGAATCCCATATGTCATGGGTTCTTTCCTACTTCTTAAGTTATAGTTGCTCCTCCTTTGTTGGAAGGAAAAGATGTCATTTCTTTTCGGTTCATTTTCATTCTCAAAAGGGAAGGTAAACTCCTCTTCAAAATTACCTATATTTTCCTCATTGAATAATAGATTAGAATCCACCATCATGGAATTCATATTGCTATTTTGGGTTTGGGTATTCCCTTGCATCGGGTTATATACCCTTTGCATTTTTAGGAAATCACTTTCACTGTGATCATAAGTCTCATGAAATCTACAACCATTGATTTATGTGAAATTAGCCACATTAGCATTTTCTAATGGACTGGCTACTCCCCCATTATTAGGCCTTGTATTCCATGGTCTATTTTGGGGTTGTTTATTTAAATTTCTACTTTGGAAGCCCCAATTATTCTAGCTTTATCCTTGATTATTGTGGCTTTGTCCCTGATTATAGCTATTTCCCGAGTGAGGGGGGCTAACCTTCAAGCGGCTGAGTTTGTTGGTTACTTGGGACAAAATCTTATTCATTATTTTGAACTCAACAACTATTTGAGAATTCTTTCCCTAATTTGGATTCATTGTTGATTACTCAAAAAAGGGTTTTACTAGTTATCCTATTTTGTGTACATTTGCCTCTAGCCCATAACACGTATATGAAAGTGTGGTTGTGCTATGAATCTGTTGGACTATAGATCGATAGGGAAGAAAGTTTTGTGATGTGCTTGCAAATCCTAGAATAGGATTCATCAAGGGGGTGTGGTTAGCGAAGGAATTACTTATGGAAGGGATTTCATTGGTCATCCCTAAAGGACCAAGGGATGGCAAATATCTAGAAATGTTTCCTACATGTGGGTCCATTTTTTGGAAAATAGTAATGGCTTCACTATAAATATTTTCCAACGTATCCCTATCAACTAGGGGCAGCCTTCCCCAGAATAAACTAGTGAAGGAATCTATGGATCTAAGGTATGTTTGTATAACTGTCAATTCTAGTATGTTGTGGATCTTCCAACTTCTTGTATGTTTTGTGGAACCTTGTGTTATAAATGTTGATTAGTTTGTTTGGCTCCTTTCTACAAGATACAAATTGGTGGTACAAAATGTTAGGATTTGCATATGCTTTAAATTGGTTGAGGAAATTGTCCTCTAGATCTTTCCAAGTAGCAATTCCTTCCCTAGGTAAGTTGAGATACCAATTATAAGTGAATTCTCCTAATGAGTAGGGGAATAATCCACATACTACATCTTGATGGGTGACCTGGGCTCAGTTGGAAATTTCTTTAAACATTTTTATGTGATCTTCAGTTGTCCTACCCTCTCCATACACAAACTTAGGACAAAATTTTTTGGGGTTTTTGGGTAGGTCATGTAGAGCTCCTGTTATGTTTAATGGGGAACTTTCATCTATTGTGAAAAATCCATCTATAATGGTGAAAGTACAACAATGGTTATTAGCTGAGGTATTCTCAGACTTATAGGAAAGGGTGGTGAACCTAGGTTTAATGGTGAAGCTATAGATCTGGGAGTTTCACCTTTGGATTTTCCCTTGTCACTCCTCTTTTTCCTATGTTGAACTAGTTTAGTTAGATCTTCTTCGTGAGGAGAAGATTTGAGTATCCTATGGTATCTTTCTATAGAAAATGACCCAATGTTTTCCAATTTTTCTGGTGTACCCCTCCTAGCGCCAATTCTTTTGAGGGTGATTTTGGTCACACACAATGTGATAGTCAATAAGGGTTTATTGCCTCTCTTGAAACGTAGTAAGAACTACTCCAATGTTCCTTTGTGTCAGGTCATGACTACATGGGTAGCATAGTGGTGAGATCAATGTAGTTTCATGGGGGGATCTAGAATTTAGATGACTAAAAAGTCACATGCAATCATAAAAAAGATAATATTAAAAATTTAGGACATTAGATTACATTTCAGAAGTATAAAAAATTTAAATTAGTTCATTGCTATTTTAACACAATGTAGAAACCATTTATAAAAGAAAGTGAAAAAATTAGGGTAACAAGAAATAATATAAATTTATTCTAATTAGACAACAACAAGAAACATTTCATCAATCACTTTTGCACATTTAAATGAGATTTTCAAACAACTATCAATGTAAATAGTATTTCACACATTCACATTCAACAACAGTGTAATATTCAAAGGAAATATAAAATTCATAAGCTTTTTAGATTTCATACAACCAAAATTCCATCAAGCATGCACATATCTAGGAAGAAACCTTACTTAATTCCACAGTTACCAAAAAATCTCATTACTTTGACGATTATGATTAAAATAAAATGCCCATATGATCACCATTGCACCAAATTCAAATACATGCAACATAGGCATTATATTAGATGAATAAATAAAGTCTTTGCATGAAAATAAACAAGTAAACTCCACACTAAGATTGTATTGTTTCAATTATAAAAAATACAAAAAAATTGGATCCTTTGCAATGACCCAAAATTAAAAATATATAGAAAAATATGTCCCATAATTGTGGATCTTAATAAAACTAACCGGAACTAACTCTAGCACTTGAGTATTTTATTGAAAATAAAATAAAAATAAAAATAAAGTACAACTGGGCACCCTAGTTACACTTTAGTTCAATTGTTGAAACTTAGGAAAGACAAAAGTAATTGAAAATAAAACTAAAACTTGAATTGAAACCAAATGGTAGTCTTCACAAAATCCAACATCCTTTTATTCCTCTATCTAGGCACTAATCTCCTCATCAACACTTTGTAAAATATTATGCCAAATTTGCTCCTTCATCCAGGCGTGGGTCTTGCAACAAAAATTCTTGGCGACTACAGTTTAGATTTTCAACGCCACTGAGTTAAATCCCTGATTATTTGCAAAAACACAAAAAAGGTCAACTAGAAATAACAACACTAGAATCTCTAGTCACTTGGAAAAATTATCTAACCATGTTGGCACAATTTCCTTCATCTTCTCCATTGGTCGCCCTTTGTGAAATTGGATTCTTCATTTCTGGTCAAAGGCAGTCTTCTCCATTTTTTGTTGTATTTGAGTGAAATATTCCTGTGTGTGTTAAATGTGGGAATGTTAGTAAATCAACACAAACCTTAATGAAATGAATTATATCAAAGATTTAAAGCAAATAAACTATTCTACTTTGCAATTAAACAAATATTTTGAGAACGTCTCATTGTCCTCTATTCCTAAGGATTTATTAAACCATTTGTCTCTCAGAGTTCTATGTGCACAATGGTTGTTAAAATGACAACTTAGGAAATGAGATTTGATATTGAATATGCAAGCTAATGAAATGCCTACATGAAATTATGTGATGGAAATGATAATGAATATTATGATGAATGAAAAAGTGGAGGTGGATACTATGGTAGTGAGCTATATGATTCCACGTATGATTCTACATATGCTCAAATGCAAACTAAAAAGATGCTAATCTAAAATGCAACTATGATGCAAGATGGGACATAAAATGCAACTATGAAGAAAAACATGAATCTAAGATGTTAAAAAAAAGAAAATCATGATGTTAGATGCAACTATAAGACTCCAAAATGCTCCAAAGCTCCAATGATATTCCTACATGATAACTCTATTCAAAAGTTGATGCAAAATACAATGGAAAAGGGTTGCATTAATAGGATTTTTCAAGAATCTTGTGAGCTGGCAAAGATCAATGGTCCAGATTCAAACAAGAAGGATGGACAATGGAGAGAGAATCAATAATGTGTCCCCTTGACCAAAGACAACATGCCAAATGGAAGGAGGAATCTCTTGACCAATAGGCGACATGCCAAATGAATGGGAGACTCAAGTGTGGGAAGAAAAGACCACGTGCTTGAAATCTTGTTGATCCAAGTGTGTGAAGAATAATACATGTGCTTGAGGATAATTCTAATTTAAAAATTAGAATTATTTAATTTCATGCGACCTTGGTGAGGTGGCATGAAAAAAATTTGTAGACATGTGCTTGAATTCCTAATATGAGATTAGTGAAATTTAATTAAATAAAACAAGCTCACAAAATTCTATTTATTTAATTAAATTAGAAGAATATGATTTTAGATTTTGGAGAATTGGAAAAGGGTGAACTATATAAATAAATTGCAAATTTATTTATACATAGATAGAATTTAATTAAATAATTAGTATTTAATTAATTAAATGTCATGACCCTTTTTAGGTGTATACATTTTTCCCCTCTTTGAAGTAATGTGTTTACACGTTTCTTAAAAGAAAATTTTGATACTGATACCGAGAAAAAAAAATTGATGTCCCAAACATTGATTTTTTAGGTGGTGACGAATATGTGCCCCCTCGGGAGATAAATCAGTGAATTTTGGATTTTTTTTGAAAATTTTGATGATTTTTCGATGATTTAATGATGATCTCAAAATTTTGTGAATCAGAAGTGATTTATCTCCTGAAAATGAATTGATAGGCCACTAGGTGATGAAATAATCAATTAAGCCTCTTTGAAAAATAAAAATAAAACAATCCCATAAAATGCCACTTAATTAACCTTAAAAGGTTAAAAAGTTCATTTGTAATTTGAAAATTTGTGAGTGAGAGTGATTGAGCACTTTGGAGCAAAAATGATGATCCCTTACTCCACACATCGGTACGAGCGATTCAAGCGACACAACCATCCAATAGCGTACAGACCTCCGTTGAGTACCCCAAAAACTACCTCATATTTCGTGCAATTTATTTCCCACTTATTTTTCTTTGAATTTGGATTTTAAAACATTTTAGCGCATAGACACACCAAAGTAGCACATAGAGTGACTATTCTAGTGCATAGGCTAGGCTAGCGTGTAGGTGACCCGAAGTAGCGCATAAGTTAAATGAATTAGCGCATAGGATAGATTAGCACTTAGATGTGCCGAAATAACGCATTCATGGAATGTTATAGTGCATTGGTTAGATTAGCACTTAGGGAAATTAGATTACCGCATAGATTGAATGGAATAGCGCATATGATACTTTGGCACATCAGGGCCCTATTTCGACGCATTGAGAAAATGATATGGTGCATAGAGTAGTTCAACGCACTGAAGGTCTATTTTGGCGCATTGATGGATTTCTCTAGTGCATAGAGTCTTTCAGTGCATAGAAGCACTGTTTTAGCACATTGGGGAAATTTGATGATTTTCTTAATGAGACTCCTTGATTTCGATGATGTTTGATCACGTCAACCTTTGTATTGATGATGATTGATGATGTTGATAGGTGAGATGTCCATTGATCTCATGATATGTGAGATCAATGATAGGATGATGATAATTGTCCTCATGATAGGCAAGGAATAATTATAATTTGATTTAGTGAGCCTCATGATAGGCAAGGGATATTGATTTGAATGATAAACCTCATGATAGGTGAGGTTAAGTTGATTGATTGAGAAATCTCATGATAGGCGAGGTTGAATTGATTGATTTGAGAAACCTCATGATAGGCGAGGTTGATCTGATAGATGAACCTCATGATAGGCGGTGTTGATTTGATAGATGAAACTCATGATAAGTGAGGTTGATTTGATTGATGAACCTCATGATAGGTGAGGTTAAGTTGATAGATGAATCTCATGATAGGTGAGGTTGATTGGATTGATGAACCTCATGATAGGTGAGGTTAGATTGATTGTTTGATGCTAACGAGATTTGATCAAAGTCTCATCAGAGCTGATTAGATTGATAGGTTAATTGATTGTGATTGATTGATTGACTGATTTGCGATGTTGTGATGATAGGAACCATTGGATAGTTTACAAATTAGAGAGTTCTTTCCCCAGACGTGAAATTTGATTCCACACCTGACGTAGGCTGAGAGAGATGTCATTGCACGATGCGGTTTGTCATCTTTGATAGATATGCCCTAGATTAGGGTGAATAGGGGTTTATTGACAGTTTTGGCTGAGAGATGGCATAGTGACCATAACACTTTTCAATTGCCCACTGGTGAGATCACAGTTATGTTAGAGGATATGTATCAGATTCTTTGGATTCCTATGGTTGGAGAGTTGGTTCTTTATGATTCTCAAGAGACTGGCGAGACCGAGGTGTTGCACAAATTTTTTGAGGATGATTAGATATGCGGCTATGAGATACCATGGTGGGACATTGTCAATGGTTACACCACATTTCCATCTATTTTTGTTGGTTTCATTGGATGGTTCCTTTGTTCTAATCTCAGGTCAAAGGGAATATCAGTTGGATGGGGTAGGATTTTGGAGAGCATGATTTCTCATGGGACCAAATGTGTGTGAGGTTGTTGTATGCTTGCACACCTGTACCATGATCTACAATAGGTTGTTTACTTGAGAGGATGAAGTTTGGAAGTGGGGGTCACATTGCTTCAGGTCTAGGCTTGGGAGCATATAGTAGTTACACACCCAGTTGTGGAGAGACAACAGCCAGCTCTGAGGCCATATGTACACCTTTATAGAGGTCGACTTGCTCAGCCTAGATTAGAACAATTAGAGTTCTAGAGGAGGACCTTGGATGATCTAGAGGCTGTGGTATGGTGGCCCTATTTGGATTGTGAGCCATGGCTAGAGGACCAGGTGGAGATACCATTTTTGTGCAAGGGCATATATCTCATTGGTCGCACTCAATTTATCATCGAGAGATTCATGTTATTGAGGGTATTGAGACAGTTTGGTAGGATGCAGGGTATGCCTTAGGGAGTGGCACACTATGCGTGATGACAACAGGATGCTATAGAGTAAGGGCCAATTTTGTCTTATGATATGGCAGTGGAGCATTTTTAGGGGATGTAGGGTATCATTTGGTAGGTGCATCCAGAGGTCATTGATGCACTGGTATCTAATGAGTATGCTCAGTATATGTTTCAGCATCCATTCCCTCAGCTTACTATTTTGGATGAGCCAACACCGTTGTTGGAGGAGGAGGGAGCAGTAGGCTATAGGCATAGGAGGGGTGGTGGAGATGGGGAGGGAGATCAAGAGGCAGAGGAGAGTAGTGAGGAGGGAAGTGAGAAGGGGAGCAATGAGGATGAAGGTGATGATGAGAGTGATGGGGGCGATGGAGGTGGAGGAGGGCCAGGTCCCGATGTTGGATAGACTAGCATTCCTTGCAAGAGGCAACATGCAGAGATTCAGCTTCCCTCCCAACAACAGTAGACACATATTGCTGCCTTACATGTGCAGGTGGAGACTTTGCAAGGTCAATTAGAGTATGCTTAGACTCTCCTAACATAGGTAAAGGTGCTGACGATCGAACGAGATGCTACTAGATAGTAGATTCAGTAGTTACAGGCTCAACTCACCCAGGTTTAGGCCCAGGATCAGTGACAGGTACAGGCATAGGGGTAGATTGCCACACGTATTGCCAAGAGGGACACTCTGAGATAGTAGGCCGAGTAAGTTGAGTACATCACTAAGAGACTACAGAGAGTCGTAGAGGCTACCGATTCGGATAATTATTTCGGAGAGGTTCGTTGGTCTGCTTAGGAGGCCAAGTTTTACAGAGGAAGGTATCATGAGCTAGTCCCTCTCGAATGGCGAGATATTTTTGCACAGTCTCGGTCAGGAAAGACCCAGTCCTGAACCGTGAGCAGAGGTGTTACACAGCCGCTTCTCGAAGATCAGAGAGATCAAGATCCTAGTACTAGGCCATCAAGTGGAGGTACATGGTCAGTGATGCTAGCACCATCTAGGGGGAGCACTACATAGCTCCTATATGATGATTTCCTGATGTATTTTGGACATGATGTATACACTTGTATTTAGTCTAAGACCTTGGTGATGTACCCCTTGATTTTAGCCATTATGATACTATTTTTTTATATTAATGTATCTCTTTATATCTACAATTATCCTTGTGCATTTGACATTATTATTTTGAGGTTATATGATATACAGTGATGATTATGATCTATGTGTGTATAATCTTCCTATGTAATGGAAGCATTTGATTTCTATTTTATGATGATGATCATGAATGGATGCATTTTTATTTCTATGTGATGATGCAATGTGATGTTTTATATGATGATGATTATGGATGATTATGATGGATGCAAATGATTATGCAATTGATGTACTATGATTCTAGGATGCTTTATGAATGATGTCTACATGATGTATGTGATGGATCTTTTGATGATGATCATGATGATTATGATGCATTTCATGTTTTTTTTCTTTTCCAATGCAAATAAATGATGTAATGAATGAATGGATGAATGTAATGATCATATGATGGTGTATAGTCCTTATGTGTTTATGATGCTTATATGATGATGACCGCGATGATCATGCAATGATGATATGAATGATTAATGATTTTATATGTTTTATGGATGATAGATTTGATTATGTATATGATGTATGTGATGCAAATGATTATGCTTAACTAAGTTGGAAAGACCTCAAAGCCTCTAGGACCTTAAGCTTAAATGAGTGAATCTATCCAACTTCCAAAAGTTGTGGGAAGACTGTAGTAAATTGATTATTTGTTAAGTTAAGCTTCACGAAACCTGACGTATTTCCCAACTTTCTTGGAAATATAAAGAGACTCACTCATTTAATCTTAATGGACCACTTTCTTAATGTAACTATATGACATGATTTTGATTAATATGCAATCCATGTCCTTTTGTGTTTTCTAATGCAAATATTATGATGTGATTCCTGGATGTGAATGATGTGAGAATGCTTTCTAATATATGAAAACGATGACACATTTGATGTGCAACTAAATGAAAATGATGTGTTTTTGGTTAATCTCAAATTTACTCAATCCATTGATAATAGAGATAACACCATTGTGAAATTGTTTCAGCTTTGAGAAACCCCATAGATACAAATGCAATACTAACATGAATGCAATCTATCCTAACTATGCAGATCTAATATGCAAAATTTGTCATTCGTAACAGCCAATTTGTCGTGCTTTTTATCATCATTGATCTTTTTAAAATGTTGAAAGTTGAGTACAAGCATCGATGGCATATTTTAGACCATGATGACTTGAGTACTACTTCCATGATTTTTGATATTGCAAGTTAACGCAAGCATCTAAGTATAATTAAACCGAGATGACCTAAGTATTGCTTGTGTAAGCAAACAAGAGTTAACCATTTTCCTATGCAAATTCAAAATGTCATTAGTGAGACTTTGTAGAGCACATCCTGGGACAATTTGCATAGTAATAGTGATCAACTCATAAACAACAGACAAAGAAAAATTATATTCCTTCTTGGCTCCTCTAGTGTGATACATCATCTAGGTTCTCTAGAGACATGATAACAAAAATAAAAGTTCGGTCGTTTGAACATTTATGTCATAGTGATAGAGCCATGATTCAGAATAGTATCATCCTTTGGAAGTTTGTTTTGATTTGATTTGGTTTAGCTATTTGATGTGTATGGTTTATGTCTTCATGTTGTTGCTTGATGTTCATTGTTGAGTTGTACGATGATCCTTGTGTTTGTTGTTTTCTTCTTACTATTGTTTGTCTATTGGTTTAAGCTCAAAGTTTATTGCCCCCAGTGAGTTCAGGATTTTTCCCCTAGTCTAGGGTGAGACACGACTGTAATGCTAGGATATGTACATGAAGCTTTCAGATGATAGGCAGCTTGATGGCGAAAGCGAATGGTCGACATGCTCACATAGATGGAAAATCTAATCTATCACAAATAGCGCCTATTACCAGGTTTTCACTACTTTTTTATTGCACTTTTTTAAATTTTATGATTTTTTTTGTATTTTTGATCATTTTTTTCCTTTTTTGTTGTTACCAAGACACCCATTTTCTAGGTTTTCATCAAGGAAACCATTTTTTTAGGACATTTTCTAGTGTTTTTGGTATTTTTTAGGACCTTTATCGATGCACTAGATGCATCAAGTGCAGAATTTCTTGAGATACAGGTTGTTGAGGGGTTCATCAAACAAATCCCCTTCCGGTGTGGACAACTGATGTGCTTCTAATCCAAAGACTGATACAATAACAAAGGGACCTAGCCATTTTGGTTTGAATTTCCCCTTCTTCTCTTGATCCTGTTTATTATAGGTATTTTCTTTCAGGACTAAATCAACCACTTGAAATGTTCTAGGTTTTACTTTGTGATTGTAGCTCCTAGACATCCTCTGTTGATAGGCCTTCAAGTGATCAACTGCATGATGACGATGTTCATCCAATAGTTCCAACTCTTGTAGTCTAGACACTCTATAATCCTCATATGAAATGATCCCCTTTAGTGACACCTGAAGTGATGGTAGTTCAAATTCAATAGGTAGAATAGCCTCTGATCCCTAGACTAGAGAATAGGGTGTTGCTCTTGTCGGGGTGTGGATACTGGTTTGATAAGCCCACAAAGCAGGGTTCAGTTGAACATGCCAATCACGTCCAGCCTCGTTGATGGTTTTCTTCAAAAAATTTAGGATAGTCTTGTTCGAGGCCTCTACTTGTCCATTTCCTTAAGGATAGTACGGTGTAGAAAACTGATGTTTTATATGGAACCTTTCACAGAGTTCTTAGACATCTTGGTTCTTGAAGGGTTTGTCGTTGTCTGTGATCATGGATTGAGGAATTCCATACAGACAAATGATGTAATTCATGATGAATGATGAATTTTTTTTCCTATGATGGTGGTCAAAGGAACAACTTCAATCCATTTGGTGAAGTACTTTGTGGCTGTGATGATAAACTTGTGTCCGTTGGATGAAGATGGGTGTATTTTACCAACAAGATCCAATCCCCACTAACAAAAATGCCATGTTGATGAAAAAGGTTGCATCTCTTGTGCTGGTGCATGTATCAAGTTTCCATGGATTTGACATTTTGGGCACTTCTTGACATACTGAAATGACTCCTCCATATTTAGCCAGTAATACCCCAAACGTAGGAGTTTCTTAGCTAAAGTTAAGCCACTTGAATGTGTGCCAAAGATACCCTCATGAACCTCTCATAAAGTGGTTTCAGCTTTGTTACATTCTAGACACCAAGGGAGAGTACCATCAAGACCTCGTCGATAAAGCACATTGGCTACTAGGGTGTGGCGAGCTGCTTGTTGGATGAAATTTCATTTTTGGTTCCAAGAAAGGTCAACTAGAAGGGTATTGTTTTTTAAGTAGGCATAGATATTTCCATAAATGGAGGTTCTAGGATCAACAATATGCCATATCACTTGGGATTCAAGATCTTCGTAGGCAGGTTTAGACACTTTTTCTACTATAAACTCAATGTCTTTACTTTTCTAGTATCTGCAAGAGAGAAGCAATTGTGGCTATTGCATCGACAACTTTATTTTCTGCTCTAGGAATCTGTGCAAATTTGATTTCAATAAAGTACTTTTCGAAATCACCCACCATTCTCTTGTATGGTAGCAACTTATCATCCCTCATCTGATAGTCATCATTTACTTGATTTATGACTAGTTGTGAGTCATTGTAGACTTGCAATTCTGTGATTTTCCATTCAACTGTTATTTTGATTCCAATGATTAATGCTTCATATTTAGCTATGTTGTTGGTGCAAGGAAACATTAATCTATAGGATCTAGGAATGGTGTGTCCTTGTGGTGATATAAACAAGATTCCTACGCCCGATCCATGTTGTGTATAAGAGCCATCAAAGTACAACATCCATTGTTGTGTAGATATTGTGAGGATCTTAGCATCTGGAAACTCAATGTTCATTAGATTATTGTCTGGAAATGGTGCTTCAGCTAGTTGATCTGCTATGGCTTGACCCTTGATTGCTTCTTTTCCCATGTACTAGATGTCAAACTCACTCAATATCATGACCCACTTGACTAGTCTTCCTGTTAGAGCATCTTAGCTGAGTAGGTACTTTAAGGGATCAATTTTAGCAATGAGTTTGATGGTGTGAGTTAGCATGTAATGCCTTAGTTGTTGGGTAGCAAATACAACCTAAAAATAGACTTTCTCAATAAAGTTGTAATTGATTTCATAACCATTCAAGGTCCTACTGATATAATTATTTTCCCTTTGCTTTCCTACAGGAATCTCCTATGCTAATAATGTTCCCAAAGATATCTCAATTGTTGCAATGTAGAGTAGCAATGGTTTTCCTTCAACAGGTGGTATCAGTATGGGTAGTGACATTAGATATTGCTTGAGTTGATTGAAGGAAACCTCACATTTCTCATCCCACTTGAAAGAGACATTATTGTGTAGTAAGTGGTTGAAAGAGTGAGTTTTATCAGCCAATTGTGCGATGAACCGTCTAATAGACTAAATCTTCCTTGTAAAGATATGAGCTAATTGATATTTTTAGGAGGAGGCATCTCCATGATGGCTTTGAAATTTGGAAGGTCCACCTCAATAAATTTTTCTAACACAATGTATCCTAGGAGTTTTTTTGATGTTACGTTAAATACACATTTCTTGGGATTTAGTCTCACATTAAATTTCTCCAGTTTGGTGAAGATCTTGTCTATAATTTCTAGGTGTCCTTCTCTAGTGTAGGATTTCACCAATAGATCATCTACATAGTCCTCCATAAAAGTGTGCATCATGTCATGGAAGATGGTATTCATTGCTCTCTAATAGGTGGCTCCAACATTTTTCAACCCAAAAGGAATTACATTCCAACAGAAAGTGCCCCAAGGAAATGTGAAATTTGTCTTGTCTTGATCTTTAGGTGCTATCTTTATCTAATTATACATTGAAAAACCATCCATAAGTGATAACATTTCATGTACAACAGTCAAGTCTATGATGAGGTCAATGTTTGGTAGAGGAAAATCATCTTTTGGACAAGCTTTGTTAAGATCCTTGAAGTCTGTGCATATCTTGATTCTTTTCTTTGGTTTTGATCTTGGCACAATATTTGATATCCACTTAACATAGTGAATAGGCCTGATAAATCCCACATCTAGTAGCTTCTTCAGTTCAGCTTTCACCAAGAGGGCGATATGGGGATACATTTTTCTCTTTACTATTTTCACACCAGGTGGTAATGAATAATGATGCATGATGAGTTCTAGATCTATGCTTGGCATGTCAGCAGAGGACCAAGAAAACTTGGTTTTCCTCTCTTCAAAAAATTTAGTGAAACTGGGTTTTTCTTTTTCTGTCATGGATGTCGCAAGATGCAGGGTCTTCACTATTTCAGCTATGTTGACATTGATGGATTGTGTAGGTTCAATCAACACTAAACATCTCTCTTGATAGTGTTCGAGGAGAGTGTCAAACCTTCCATCTCTTGGTACCTCTGAGAGGTTCTCACCTTTAGATACGCTCTTTGTTTTTACTTTTTCTTGATTTAATAGTGCCATTAGATGGTTTTCACTATTAAATTTATTTCTTGTATTTTTCATTTTATAGCTAGAAGGTTTGGCACTCCCCTTGTTAGAATCTTCATTATGAGATTCAATGATAGAAAATGTGTCAGGATTATTGGAATAGAGGAAGTTTATGATGGTGCCATCATTTGAAAAGGTGGGTAGGTCTAGCAACTCGAATTGGTCCCAGTCAATTAGTTCAGCATGCATTAATGGAAAGGAATCATTAGATTGGCTAAGGTCATAAGGGATAAGCATTATGATAGCAATATCATCAAAGTGTCCAATCACAATAGCACAATCTAGGATGTTACTCTCTTCTGAAGTATCTATCTCGCTCGAAGAATGACCGTCCTCACTTGAGTCAAAGACATACTGTGATCAAAATTCAAGTGGTCTAGAACCCGAGCTTTGTCCCTCCATAAGTGTTGGTGTATACTTTTGTATCACATCAATTTCCTTATCATGGCAAGACTCTTCAGAGAGGGAGTCCCATTCATATTCATTGGAATTCGTCCCATGATCTTCACAAGCTTGTAGTTGTAGGATTCTTTCAACAACCCTTTCAGTTACTTCTTCCTTTGACTCTTCTATGTATCTCAATCCTGTTTTGTCCTTAGAATTCATTGTGATGGGTTGTATGGTTCTATGATGCCTTCTTTTCTTTTACTGACAAGACCTATTCCCTCATATCCCATCTTCTCCAAGATTGTCTTTCCTTTTCCATATTGTTTTATTCGTACATAAGAGGTTGATTCTTGTGAAGATTCTTCATCCTTGTATAACCAATTCATAACCTCCTTGTCGTCTGATTCATCTACTAAGGTGCATGCCCTTACAAATGTGCCATCAAAGAGTGTGGTTTGGGACGATTGTTGTCGTGATGTTGATGGTTACCCATATGACTTAGGAGAAGATAAAAGTCGTGATAAGCACAAGGATTGCTCAAATGAGTATTCCCCCATGCCTTTGTCTTTCAATTGGATCTTTTCAACCTATTTTCATAGGGCATTGAGTTGACTTTCTTTGTTTGATGGAAGAGAATCACTATTATCTTTGTCTTTTGATTGCATCTTTTTCTTGGGTTGTTTTGAAGAAGAACCGATTTGACCTCCTTTGTTTGATGGACTAGGAGTAATGACCACCTTGTTATATGGCACAAAAGTGTCTTGGGTTGTTTTGAGTGTGTTGCAATATTGAGGATTGTTGGAATCAGCAGCAATAGTGACTTCCTATCCATTATAAGGGAACTTCAGAAATTGATGGTATGTTGATGGTATTTCCTACATCTCATGTATCCAAGGACATCCCAAGAGTATGTTATATGTCAACTCCTTGTCCAATACCTAGCATATTATATCTTTGACAATTGGACCTACTTAAATTGGTAAAATGATCAATCCTTGGGAGGATCTTTCTTCATCATCATATGCTTTTATTGTGATTTTCCATCAAGGATCAATAACATTTTCAAAATATCCTAATGCACGGACAAGTTTTACAGTGCATATATTTAGGCTAATTCTGCCATCTATTAGAACATGCTTGACATAGTGTTTATGGATTAAAACCTCAATGTGGAGGGTAGAATTATGTGGATGTGAGGTTGATACATCGTCATGTTTGGAAAATGATAAGCAATGCGGCGAAATCAAGTGTCCCACCATAGCTTGGAATTGGAAAACCTCTAGATTGCTTGGCACCGTGGTGGCAACTAGAGCTTGTTCTAGGATCTCTTTGTGTCCTGGTGAAATCTTGAGAAGCTCTAATATGGGTATTTGAGTGGGTATCTTTTGCAATTGATCAACTATGTTATATTGATTGGCAGGGGCAACAGTAATTTTGGACATGGAAGGGGTAGCTCCTTTCAATGATACCTTGGCTTGTGCTCTTGTGATTGCATTGATTGATGAATTTTCTTGTTCTTTGCTTATTTTGATGACATTGATTTTATTGTCATTTGTGGTGATTTTGGTGATCATATTCATCATCACAAGGTCATTGATTTGATGTGAGGTGGTGTTGATGTCATGGTGATGATTTTCGGTCATAACCATGTCTCTTTGACCCTTGATTTTGATGTCTTTGGTTTGATGTTCAACTATTTCCACATAATGAATGGTAGAATCATAAATATAATTCACATTCTTTCCTTTTTTGTCTGATGAAGAAGACTCCCCTTTTTCATAGTTTGTTAGAGGGTTCTTGAACGCTCCATGATCATTGTTTGTTTGGGGTCCCTCTATGAATATTTTATTGTTATCAATTAGGTCTTGTATCACATGCTTCAATTGCCAACAATCCTTTGTCATATGACCCTTGTTTTGATGATAAGAAAAATAGTGGGCATCATTCCACCAAGATGGTTTTGCTTTTGGATCCCAATTTCATGCTTCTAGTACCGTGATAAGTTTAGCTTCAGTAAGTTCCTTCAAGGTTTATTCCAATGATTGTCCCAAAGGCATGAATTTCCTTCAATTGGATGATGTTTGATATTGTGGTGGCCTAGAATCAACATTACCCTAATTGTTAGGTTGGTTGGTATTTTGGTTGTTGCTTTGGTTGTTGCAGGGATTGTTGTTCTGATTGGTTTTGGTGGTAGCCGCTGTTAAGTTGAAGACAGGTTATATATTTTGGTTTTCAACTATTCCATCATTGTTACCCACATTCTTGTTTTGTTGCCAAAACTTAGGTTTGTCACCACTGTTGTAGTTGTTGGACGAATTCAATGAATTGTTTTCATTATAAATTTTGATAACCCCTCTCTTGACCAAGGCTTCCTCAATTTTAAAACCATTCTTGATCAAATTTTTGAAGGTAGGAGGAAATTGTAATTCCAATCTATAGCTCATCTCATCATTTAGGTTGTTGATGAAGATTTCTATCTTTTCCTTTTCAGGTACAGGACGAGAATATCTTGCAAATAAAATTCTCCATCTTTGCAAAAATTTAAGGAATGACTCACCCTTTTTCTATTTCAAGTTGCAAAGGTCTTTCATCGTTATATCATGTTGGATGTTGTAATAATATTGGGTGATGAACTTGTTGACCAATTCTTCAAAGATGTTGATTGGTGGTGTAAGTTTGGAGAACCATTCAAGGCATGTCTCTCCTAGACTTCGTGGAAATAGCCTCATCAAGTAAATCTCTTCATGGGAAAATTCAAGACTCATGGTTCAAAATTCCTTCACATGATCTATTGGATCATTTTTTCCATTGTATTTATCATACTTTATAAATTTGCAATGTTTGGGGAAAGGAATCATCTTGATAGATTCATCGAAAGGGTATGGACAAATTTATTGTATCAAAATGTCATTTTGAGGTTCCCCTTTGCATATCAAGAATTTTCTATTGAAGGTTCTTCATTTGGTGAGTCAAGGCAACCACTCGTTTTGTTTCTTTTTTGAGCTTTTTGGGAGGTGCTTTCAATGTATTCAAAACAAAATCAGGTGGAAGTTTAATGCCTTGGTTTGCCAACATTAAGAGGTATTTTTCTCCATCCCTTTCAAAAATATTTTCCAAGAATTTATGAAAATTGGGATCTTGTTCCGCTTGTTGGATGACGTCATCATTTATTTCTTCCCCTTGAGTGTTGTTGAGTCCATGAAAAGGATTTTCTTCCGCTTCAGCCATGTTGCTTTGGGTTTCACTATTTTGAGTTTCAACATAGGGAGTTTTAATGTTGGGATTTTCACTACTTTGAGTTCCAATGCTTTCCATCTCAATGTTTTATGTTTCAAGCTCTTTTTCCTTCAGTCTCCTCTTTTGTAACCTCGTTTGAACGGGCATACAAGTGTTATACTTTGACTAAAATTTGATCTTTGTTTGGAATAGTGCCAAGGATTAAAACTAAGTCGAATAGAATGAAAAATTCTAATTAATGGGACTAAGTTTTATTTTGATTGTATAGCGTTGTTTCGTGATGAAAGGATGACAAATCCTGATGATGAAACTAGGCTTAACAAACAAAGATATGATAAGTTTGATGATTTGGGCACTTTGAGATGTTTAGATCTAGGTTTAATTTGGAGAATTCCACTTGTAGTGGTCAGTTCGCAAAGAGATTATGGTTCCTATATGAGATACTTAAACCTTTGGAAAATTCATGGATTTTGACAGTAGTAAAAGATGTATAATTCAGGATTGTTCTTTGAAGCTCTTTTGTAGAAATTGAAGGTCAATCTCTCTCTAAAGTCGTAGAGTGTTGAGAGATGCTTTTGATGATCTTTTGGACTAAGAGCTTTAGAATTTGGTCTCCGTAGTTTAATCTTTCATGAAATCATTGGGTAAAGCACATGTTTAGAATCTATTGTATCTGAGGAAATATTTGGATTGAAAAAGATTCTAAATTTTGGTTCAAACTGCAAAATAGGAGACAAAATCAACTCTTGGGTTTTTGCATTTAATGGATGCACCAAAACAGAGCCTAGATGCGCTAAAAGATTGCACAGATGTGCTATAATAGAAGGTCAATGTGTTGGAAGATTGCACAGATGCACTAAAACATAGGATCAATGCACTGGAAGATGCAATGAATGTGATATAACAGAGCCTAGATGAACTATAACAAAAGGTCAATGCATTAGAAAATTTCACAGATGCATTAAAACAGAGGGTCAATGCGCTAATTTGGGAAAATGTCATGGTTTTCTTGCAAGTTTGTTTGATTTTTCTGATTTTCTGGTCAAAGAATCAATTGTTTCCAATGATGTTTTCTAAATCAAGGTTCTCACTTTCAACGTGTGATGTTTTGTTTGAAAAATTATTTAAAAACACATTGGTAAGACACATCAAACATGCACAAACTTAGGCTATGTAGGACTATATTCACTGGATTCCCACTTGGATTTTACTCCAGCTGCACTTACTTCTAGCAAAATGATTAGATGCTTGACCCCACTGGCTGCCCTCCATGGCACTCACTTCTCTGGGCAGCCAAGCATCAATACCCATGAATCCCCCATGGAATATTTTTCACCTCTACTAGAAGCCGCAAAAATGTGGGATGGCTTCAGAACAACCATTCCTGCACTAGTAAATAGATTAATGATTTTGGACTTGCTACACAAAGGGTTTTAATATAGGCATTATGTTCATGGGGGATCATCCACACGGCAAGAGACCATTGCTGCCCTTCTTGTCAGAAAAATCCTCGTGATACTTGAACTTTCCTCAAGTACCCACATTTATATCCCAGTTGGAAGTTGCTTGGCTTTAGTGTGTTATCGGTTGGGTCATTCCCTAAGGTGATTACTTTTTCCCACAAGGCATGCCCTTTATGGATAAACAAAAGCGAGTAAGTATACACGTAGTTCGATCAATATTTTTTTGCGTAAACAAAGAGAGAGCACATGCGATATACTCAACTCACACTCGCAAATAAACACAAATGGGTCTAGCTTTTTGGTCACCCAGTTAAGGGAAGAGCATATGCCTACCATTCATCAAGCACAAAAGACATGGTGTTCTTTAAGTCTTTTTAATTAAACTAAGTTCCTAATTTAACCAAAAGAAAGTATTTAAATAACTCCAGCCCCTGCATAAATCATTAGTAGTTTGATAAATTTGTCTTTGACCGACATATCACCAACCTGCAACCAGAAAATAGTAATTAATTCTCAAGATTTAAAATTTTCTAATTTAACCAGATGCGCTAAAACAATCATCCAACATGCTAAAATATTATTTTAATGCACTAAAAAAATTGGTCTATGTGCTACAAGAACTAATAAACGTGCTAAAAGAACTAGTTGATGCACTAAAATAATTGATGCACGCGCTAAAACAACTAATGAAAGTGTTAAAACAACTAATGAAAGCACCAAAAGAAATAGTGAAAGTGTTGAAAGAACTAATCAACGCGCTAAAAGAACTAATGAAAGTGTTGAAAGAACTAGTGAACGCGCTAAAAGAACTAATGAAAGCATTAAGGTATTGATCAAAGGGGCTGAAAGACTCCCTAAACATGCTAAAACATTTGTCGGATGCACTAAAAGAAATGTCACATGCACCATAACAGACCTCGAATGCACCGAAAGATTAGTCGGATGCATTGAAAGATTGGTCGAATGCGCCATAACAAAGATCATATGTGCTGAAAGACTTGTTGTATGCATTGAAAGAACTCACTCCCATGCTAAAAAGTCACATCCAGCCTATTTTCAAGCATTTTTCCAAAAAAATTGTTAAGTGTGAGGTCCTTTCCCATGCTGGGTGCCATTTTATGTGTGTGTTAAATGTGGGAATGTTGGTAAATCAACACAAACCTTAATGAAATGAATTATATCAAATATTTGAAGCAAATAAACTATTTTACTTTGCAATTAAACAAATCTTTTGAGAATGTCTCACTTTCCTCTATTCCTAAGGATTTATTAAACCATTTGGCCCTCAGAGTTCTATGTGCACAATGGTTGTTAAAATGACAACTTAGGAAACGAGATTTGATATTTAATATACAAGCTAATGAAATTCCTACATTAAATTATGTGATGGAAATGATAATGAAGATTATGATGAATGAAAAAGTGAAGGTGGATACTATGGTAGTGAGTTGTATGATTCTACATATGCTCAAATGTAAACTAAAAAGATGCTAATCTAAAATGCAACTATGATGCAAGATGGGACATAAAATGCAACTATGAAGCAAAATATGAATCTAAGATGTAAAAACAAAGAAAAACATGATGTTAGATGCAACTTTAAGACTCCAAAATGCTCCAAATCTCCAACGATATTCTTGCATGATACCTCTATTCAAAAGTGGATGCAAAATACAATGGCAAAGGGTTGTATTTATAGGATTTTTCAAGCATCTTGTGAGGTGGAAAAGATCAACGGTCCAAATTCAAACAACAAGGATGGACAGTGGAGATGAAGAGAATCAATAATGCATCCCCTTGACCAAAGACAACATGCCAAATGGATGGAGGAATCTCTTGACCAATAGGCAACATGCCAAATGGATGGGAGACTCAAGTGTGGGAAGAAAAGACCATGTGCTTGAAATCTTGTTGACCCAAGTGTGTGAAGAATAAGACATGTGTTTGAGGATAATTCTAACTTAAAAATTAGAATTATTTAATTTCATGTGACCTTGGTGAGGTGGCATGAAAAAAATTTGTAGACATGTGCTTGAATTCCTAATCTGAGATTAGTGAAATTTAATTAAATTAGAAGAATATGATTTTAGATTTTAGAGAATTGGAAAAGGGTGAACTATATAAATAAATTGAAAATTTATTTATATGTGTTGTGCATGTTTTGCACAACCACCCCATTAAAAACGAGGACCCTACCTTTTTTTTCGCTCAGGCTGAATCGTTTTCCCTCTTCCCATTTTTTCCACTCCTGTCTCAAAGCCCAAGTTGGCCATGATCATTAAAACAATTGATTTCGTATTGGCCGATCACACTCTACTAAGTTTCACCAAGTCCTTCACCCTTGCAGGACAGCTCTTGCGGGCTCTAGTTCACTTCTCGCTTGGCATCCATTGACCCTTGTGGACCCACATTCATGGGTTTCCCTCTGCTATTCACCATTGCACTCTGTCGTTTGTCTGTGGTTGGGTCTCGTCGTATGTCTGACATGTGGACCCCACTTTCATCCTTGTCATTGCGCCCTTCATGTCTCACGGACTCGTAGTTGCGGGTCACCTCGTGCTGCCATTTTTTAAATGACCAATGCTTAACTAACTTCCAACCCACGGACTCCAAATTTTCCCCTGATGTCCCCATTGTAGTCATTGCTGAGCTGAGCCCTACCTGATGCACTTTCAAATTTCCTAAGTCCAAATGTTCTTAGGTCTTCATGCGTAGTTCGTTCCCCTGACCTCTGTCACCTAATGGCTAAGCTATGTTAAGTCCATGCTCAATGGTGATTCTGCCATTCGCAGGAGGCTGTTACCATGATGTTGTTTCAAAAGGGAAAAGTTCCACTACTCCACTTTGCGGGCCCACAACCCTCCATTTCCTTCCATCACTTAACCATTTCTAAACGACATGTTGAACGGTACCCTCGCAAGCTTCGTAGATGGCCTACCCTGATGAATTCTTCACAAGCGGCATGATTTCCTCTTACAACCATGTCCTTTCACCCAAGTGCAACATCAAGATGACTATGTAGTAATTGTAAGTGAGATATTATAAGTCAAGGAAGGGGCAATTATTGAAATGGTGTTGTGCATTAAGACTTTGTACTTTATAAAGATAACATTCAAAATAAATGCCAATGGCTATTTGAGTGCAGGGTCCGCTTTTTAGACTTCCATCCAACATTTGTCATCTTAAGACGGCCTACCTCCGATGTCACCCCACGTTCCTCGACCCTCAGCCCCGAAACGACGATTACTCTTGTGAGACCCAATGTGCAGGTCTTCGTCCATCGTTCTTTAATGGCTTGCTCCATGCAGCCAGTCCGATCGGTGCTTTTGAAGCCAATGTTGTGTGAATAAGATGGCTACTCCTGATAATTCCTCAAATAATGAATGTAGAGAAGCATAATTGTAATTATCAAATGAAGGTGTGGGTGGCACTTAACTAGGCAAGGTCAAACGACAGGGAAGATAACTTCAAGATTGAAGCTCATTCACATGAACTTTATCATGGGCCTGATACAGGAGCATCCAGTGGTGTAAGGGGAATCCTGCATCACCCAAAAAGATATTTTCATTTCATGTTGGTATTTTCTTAGATAATTTTGCATTTCTGGATACCCTTTTCATCATAATGTAATTCCCAACTTTCAGTTTTTCTTTTATGCTTTTTTCTAGCCAGCTGCTATTTTGAGTAGGTATTTGAATTTGAAGGTATTTTGGGACAAATTTTATATGGGAGGATTCAGAATGGAAAAAAAATAACATTGGTGAAAGAATCAGGCCAAGAGCATTCCCGGATTAGAAGATATTGCAATTTTAGTCTCCCAAAATTACACTTGAAAACCTTCCAGGTCATATTTGAGGCATTAAATGGTCCCGAAACTGCCCAAAACTCGTTGAAATCATCATAGAAAATTCCAAGCACGTTCTTGACTCTAAGAAATTTCCAACCGTTCAAACGGTTCGAAAAAAGGAGTCCCGGATCAAAAGTTATGGCTCCCGGAAGTTAGTGCACTTTCCAGAATGTGCTAATTTTTTAATGTAATTTTGAAATTTGGATTTCAAGTTGTAATTTTGGGCACCAAACTACCAAAACTCAAATTTTAATGTTTTTTTGGCTCCAAACCGAAAGGATCTCTATTTATGGGTGGCTTTCCTGATTTTTTAGTATCATTTTAGGGACAAGTTCCCATACTAAGAAAAGGGGTTATTCTATAATTTTTGTAGCTTGCATACATTGTAGAACTTGAGGATTTGAGATCCTCTGCAAGTAAGAAGTTCATTTCTGAATAATAAAATACTATTCTCTATTTGGTGTGTTATTTTTTTGTGTCTCCAGTTGCACCCTCATCGGGGCCTTTGAGGATTTTGACTAATTATAATGGAAAACTTGAATGATTTAACGCCAACATGTCATAGCCAGTGGAACCCATGGAGATACTAACAATGTAACACCTTTGAGTTCCAATATTTATCCATTTCAGGCTGATGACACCTAAAGACCTATTTGATGACAACCAACCATTTGAGGTATGTTGCTCAGGCCTCCGTCTGTGCTTTGTCGTTTCTTCACCGGCCATCATGTGCAACCTTCCCATGTTCACCCACCTGGCAGCCTCTTTCCTTGCGGGGTCCACAACTCCCATGGCCGTTTCTTCGAAGGTGCTTCCTTGATTAGCTCTTGCACTTGACCATTCAACACCGTTCCCTATGTATTACTCACATGGCTCGTTATGTGAGTAGCCTGACCTAGTACAAGCTCAATGAGAAGATTGCCAAAAATTATTAATGTGACTAAATCATAGAATCAGTGATTGTTTAGAATGTGGGTAATTATGAATATTACTGACAATAAGCCAAGAGTAGTAATAAATAAGTTCAAACATAGGCTAAGGGGCGTCATGTGGGATTCATTATGCAGAAGGTCATCAGTGTTTCACCGTTAAGGAATGGCATTTTCAAAGCAACCGCCCACACTGATATTTCTGGCGGCTTTCTTTTCCATGGGACCCATAGCCCGGGGTTCCCTCCATCTCTTGCCAACTTTTACACGGCAGCCTTGTCACCGCATGCCATGCTCCCTGCCCGACGATGATACTTCATGCAAATCCTAATAGCTGTAATTTCATTCTGGCAACTATTATTTTGGTAACTTTTACTACGGGACTCTGATGACTCATAAAGTAAAATTGTCACTGTTAAAGAAGAAGAGGATACATACTCAATGCACTGTTGATGACGAGGGTGTGTGTTGTGTGTTGTAGAAGGTGGTTTGATCCATACCTTCTCCCCATAATGATGTGACAGGTGGTCCCATCATAAGCTCCGTTGGGGCTTTGTGTGCAAAGCCTCGCTTGGTGTCGGCCATCGTCAACACCCATCCACATTGTCCCACCTGACATAATTTATTAACGCATAACCCCTTATCTCTCTCTCTGTGCACTCTTCGAGCTGGCTTTCTATCATGTGAAGCCCACCACCTTCAATGCCATCGGAAAAGTCTTCTCTAGGTCGTTGCCTGCATAGCTCGTCCCCACCCACATGTAGTTCTCCTTCTGTAAACATCGGGGGTGGCTTTTAATTTCACCATCTACATGTTATAACTCAACTACATCTCAGGCAGCTAGTGTGATGAGGTGACTAAACTCAATCACGAAGAAGGTAAAGCAGAAATATGGAGGCAGGAGTGTTTTGGGATCGTGCCTAAGTGCCATGTTAAGAAATGAGTTTGCTAGGGCGGCTACCCCTATGTGGATGGATGTTATCAGATTGTCATTTTTGTCATGGCCCTCTCCTCCCATCATCCCTCCTCCCCACCTCTGCGAGCATCATTTACATTTAACATACCCATGGGCTCACAATATGGTGTTGGTTTCGTTCGATGGAGCCTTCGACATATGTCTATTTATAAAGAGGAATTTTGTAATGATAAGGGGTCACTCACAAATTCTAAGGGGTGGAAATGACTATGAAATAATGAACTTACCTACCATGGCCCCCTCCTCTTCATACTAACTTAATGTGTCCCTAGGATGGTGCAGTGGAAGTGAAGGGTAGGGTGGTGTCCCTCTCGATGGTAGTGGGAGTCAGGCCAGTGTGCTCGTTTTGCTTAATTGAATCTGAGTGATTGTGAGAGGAGTGGTGCCTTAAGAGGATCCAAGTTTTACAATGATCATAATCTTGGGATGAGAGGGGGAGGACGTGACTAGAATATTAATATTGTGAGCGGAATATTGAGCTATGATAAATGGTGAAACCTGAGGTTAGATGATCAAAGAGCGATGCAGTTTCTGATGGCATGATTGATTGGTTTAATGTAGGAGGTTCGTAAGATCAAAGGTAGTGGTAGGAGTGGAAGACTCAAGTAATGAAGGTCAAAGAGGCGGTGTGCAAAGTTTCTTACATGGGGAGCCGTTGTTGTTTTGTCATTTGTAAATGGCATACTTGGCACCATGTCCCGCACCAATATCTCTAATGGTTCTCACTTATGCAGGACCCAACACTGGTGGTGCTATTCATTGACTTTTTTGTGGTGTTCCCTTTCTCTCCATCGTTGGGTGATAGAATATTAGACATGGCCTCTCGGGCACTGCCCCCTGTGTCATTAGTCCCATGACGGCTATCTTAGCGGGCCCTTGTGCTGACTTTCCCGACTGGGAAATGACTTCCTTAGTGTACATAGCACCCAAAGGTGGTATTCACACCTGGCGCCCCGTGCATCCTTGGCTAAGAAGTTACACATTAGGCTATGAGGTGGTCAGAGGCTATCCCATGACTATACATGATGCACACTAATGGGTAAATAAAGGACCAATCCTATTACTGGGGAATTTACTATAGAGAAGCAACCATGGCTAGTTCGCAGAATCCCGAGGGTGCGAGGGAAAATCCAGGTGGAATTAGAATGTTGATCATGCCTAAGTGATGAGGAAATGCCCTAATATTCCTTTTAATGTTATCAACACTTACCATTGGTGGCTTAGAGAGTATGAAGCTACATACTATTTGAATTATAAGGAGATAATCATTTAAGATGAACACGTGAATGTCAGCTGGCCATATTTAAAAGGGGTGTTATATTTTTATTTGCAAGAATCTAATTTAATCTACTATTTGGTGTAGGAATAGAGGCCTTCGAAGGGAGATTACTACAAGGGAAGTTGCACATGAATAATCTTCCCATAAAGATTACCAATAGGAGGATGTCTGTTTGAACCATGGTCAACTCACCAAAAGAACTGCCAAACAAGTGGCTACACGATCAAAGAAATCTAATAACTAAGAGGGTGGATGGCTGTCCATTAAGGTCTAAAATGAGGTGGAGTTTTTTTCCCTCCCAAGCGATCATGATTTGTTAGGGGCTCTTTTCTAAGATCATCTGATTCATTCAATGACGATGAAAGAATGTAAACATGATTTTTTTGATCAATTGAAGAATGTTATAAATCCATCAGAGGGAGAAGGCAGCTTTTAGACAACTTCTGCTACAATGAAAAGGGAAATTTGCTACAAGACAAAACTGCTACAGCACCTAGACACTATAGGACAAAATAGAGAAAAGACAAAGATGTATTTTAAATTGTTGGATGTTGGGGGGTAGGTGAAACCCTAATGTAATCAAATCTAAGCCACACAATGTAATTCAATCCTATCCATTCATTTGGGATTTGGAAAACTATATATAGGGGTCTCCCCTTCATTTGTAAATGGTTGGAGAGCTGATGTAAAAACATTACGCAGCAATAGAAAGCAACATTGCATGATCTATGGGTGTTCCTTTTGAATTTTCTCATTATGTCTGCATGGTTCAACTTCCCTTTTAGTTTAGTTGTTATTTGTTCGAGTGGAAGTGATGATGGTGTTTTCCGTTATGGTATCTGATGAACTTTTAGCCCATACTTTTAGCACTTGCTGATGACAAACTACTATGTAAAGTTAGCCCAGGCTTATTTATTCCAATGTTGCAACTTGGTTAAATTGCATGTTCATGATGTGCATGTGCAATCCAAAAATATGCAGTCCTTAGAAGATTGCTCTGGTTTTGTGTAACTGTAGGATCTTCTTGGCCAAGAAAAACCTAGTTTAGGAAGTTTGTCTACTGTAGTAGCCTCCATGATCACTATTCATTCATAGTTTCAAGTCCAGGAACCTCTCTTTGTCCCTGCCCCTATTTCCTTTTTTTTAATAAGTAACCTATGCTAAAGTTCATTGCACATTGTAAAGCCAAATATGAAGATAAAAGTGGAGTTCTAGATTGTTGTTTGAACCTCCAGCAACTGAGCAACAACGCTCCCATCTTAAAAACTCCATTTGTAGATCCAACTTCCCACACTTTGTAACTCATTTGTAAGTCTGCCTTGTGATTCTAGCAAATCACATCAAACAACTGAGATATTCCAAGCATTGTCAAGACCTAACATTAGAGACCTTGGGATAGTGTTATGTAATTTGATTGTGGAAGATTCTCTTTCAAGAGAGGCGATGTGCCTATGCATTACCTGTGTTGAGAAGTGCATAAAACACCCATCAACAAAACTAGTGCTAGAAGGAGGGAAGACATGTTGAGGCTACAAAGCTGAAAGTTGGAAGTTGAAAAGAACTTTCAAAGCAAAATTTGAGATAGGAAGATCTCTTTACTTGTTGGAAATTCGAAATTCTAAAATTTTTGAAGGAAAACAAGAGTTGAGTCGAAATGGAGCATAATTTGCAAATCAACATTACTCAGCTACATGCAAATCTAAACAAGAGATTGAGGAGACCATTGCAGCAATTTGTATTGGCAAAAAAAGTAGGATCCATTGCACTCGCAGACACAACGAATTGGGATATCTGACTTTCTTGGGTAGAGTTGAAAAGGTCTTACAAGGAGAAATTCCCTTTTGGGAAATTTATCAGCCTATGGCTCTTGCAGACCCAAAAGAAGAAATGATAACCATGGCAGCTAAGGCATTCAAGGAGCTGATCCAAGAATGTTTGGGAAACAAAGAGAGACCAAGATTGGAGGAAGTATTAATGTCAATTTGGTGCAGATTCCACAATGCACCCCACTCTGAATTCGCTTGCTCATCATGCACAAACATCATCACCCAAGTCAAGGATCATCTGAACAAGTTGGAGAAACCATCTCCCAATAAAGAGGACTCATCCCATGAGGTGGGAGAGCTGTCAACAATTGGAGGACAGCACACTGAAGATGAATCAAGAAATATGATACAAGCTAGTGTTGGGACAGTAGACATAGAGGATCAGAACTAGAAGAAAAAGGTTGATTTCCTTAGGACAACAAGTTGCCTTGATGAACACTCGGCTAGAAAGAGATCAGAGAGCTTTTCCTCCATTGAAGAAGAGTAGTTATCCACTCCAGAAGAAGAATGGTCGGCAGTTGAAGATGAGTCGACAAAGTTTGTAGCTGTACATGCTGAAGTAGCCAATGAAGATGCCCAAGAACAAGGAAAGGGAAAGGCTGAAAGTCCTAGGACAACAGAAAATAATGACAAAGGCATAAGTGAAATCAAATTAGAGGATCTCTCCATCTACAATGATAGTGACCAGGCATCCGAGAATGAATATTTAGAGGAGTGGGATCAGCTACATGTCATGGTTGTTCATTGTACAACTTCTTTCCCCAGTAATGATGAAGATCCAATAGTCAAAAGATATTACTAGCTTGTCTCTAGATTAGCAAAGGATTGGTCTGAGCTCAGAAGTCAAGTGAATTTGGAGGTTTTGTTGCTGCCGAATTGGTACAGACTTCATGACTCACCGCATTCTGAGTTTGCATGTAGACAATGCCAAGAAGCTATCGAGAAAATAAAAAAACAAGCGAGGCAGCCAAGCACACCACTTCCTGCAGTTGCTTCAAGGATGGAATGTGAAGATCAAGAGCTTGAGCCAAGTGACAACCTAGATGAAGGCAGTACTTATGAGGATGTTGAGTCAACAACCAAAGAAGACCAATGCATCTCTGATATTTTAAATGATGGAGAAAGGATCATGGGAATGTGGTCCACCAGTCATCATGAATTCCTCCCTCTTGAAGAGAATTTGAGCACCATGGGCAATGGGATCTATGGGGAACCTTTCGAGAGAAACGATGTATGGGATTTCAGTCCCCTCAGGGAGGTGCAGTCAATTGAAATTTTCATTCCATTTGAAGCAACACTCCAGATGTACACCAATGATGAGAATGAACACATTTCATAAAATGGGAGTGATGAAGACCCGCTACTTTAACCTTTGAATGATGAAGTGATAGAGCCTTTGGAATGGGAGAGGGGCTCCTCCGTTTACAGCGATAGTGACCAAGAGGAGACAAGTGAGAGTCATGATGAAATACATGGACTACAAAAAGAAAAGGACAAAGGCAAAGGTGTTCTGATGGCTACTAACAAACACGATGAGCTTGGTCAACTCAGATCGCAACTGAGGGTCCTTCTGCCTCAATCGTTCTTGATCCTCTTTCACATCCAGAAGGATGTAATCAAATAGATTCATCCATGTCATTGTCCCATGACATTGAGCATCGCCAAAATAAGGTTCACCATTGGGAGAGGAAATGGGATAACATGTTTCCATTTGAGGATAGCCACCAAGCGGATACTGAGTTTACAAACGATCGACGGGATGAGGTGTTCCTCCTTGAAGAACATCCAACTAGGACTGTGGGTCCCACATGTGATGAGGAAGAGGTGTTTGTTGCCCCGTTCTCCCCACCCTATCCTTTCCCAAGATCGAAGAAGTTGCATCCTCCACTGTGCCCACCCAAGGCTGATGGTGCGACAAACAATGATGTGGTGCTCGCTCTTGACTATCAAACGCTACCACCCCCATGTGACGACATCCAGGTTCTATCTTTCCTTACTCTCTGCATACTTACAATTACATATTTCATTTTGACTATGGGAGCGAAGGGAGATGAACGTGTTTATGGATTAACCATGGGTTTGATGAACCTCCTCAATTACTGATTTTTCTTGAATGAATGATTAAACTTGAATGCTACAATGTTGAACTTTATTTTTCTGAGTATAAAGATAAATCTGCATGGTTAAGAACTATAACAATCACCCATTTTCTTGTACAATCACTCCGAATTCCAATGGGCGTGAGTGTCGGTTTTCCTTTCCTAAGCATTGTTCTTTGTAAATATCTTTGTACATAGTTCGTTCTTGGGTAGAATAGGTGTCATGTAAATACCTTGCTTCCCTACTTTTGTTAGAGTGGTTGGTCTGTTGTACGTTATTTTTCTTTAGTTTAGATTCCTTTTTTTTGTTTCTGCTTTCCTGCTTTGGTTAGTTTAGGTTCTTTCTTTCCATTTTTTTTTTGTTGTTGTTTTGCTCAAGGTTTCTCAACTTTTGGCGGGGCACATTCATGCACACAACCATACTTATTGCTTGGGGTTGTTCGATGTATTTCTTCATCAAACTCTAATCAAATTTTCAGAGTGGATGGTGAAGGTATTATGTTAGTGTCAAGTGATTTGGGTGTTTGATTCAAAGAGGATAAGTCATTGGTTCAATCTGATTCTGATGTATTCTGGAATCTTATATCTCTCACATATTTTAAGAATCTAGAGGTTGCTACAGGTCCTTTGTGAAGTCTAGTTAAGTGAAAAATCTAAAATTCTACTTCAGCACCACTGTGATTCTCAACCCTGAGCGTGAGCTTCACTGCTTGTGGGTTGAAGTAAAAGAATTGAAAAGAAAAATCAAAAAGAAAGAAACAAAGAAAAGAAAGCATTGAAAATCAAAACAAAGAAAATTCAACCTATTAGGAGGTTACGAATAACTCTACTAGGGCTATGGACGCCCGGCTAGCAGTAGAACAATGTTTGAGAGAATCACAATGACAACCTCATCAGGGTTATGGACGCCTGACTGGCAGTGAGGCAATGTCTCAGATGCTTTTGGAATAAGAATAAACTACATAGCTTAACTGGACGGAGCTTAGGTTCCTGTAGCAACTGAAGGATGGGAATTAATGCATATGCACACACTTGGATTTTCAGCATATTGAAGGTTGGATTAAATAGTGGTTTTGATCCTTTGGTTGAGCGTCTGCCTTGTTTTCCCTAGCGTGAAGATCAGAACCAAAGATTTTTGGTTCGTGATTCCAATTTGTCATTGAAATGCTCTGGAGCATTTCCCTAGCGATTCGCCATTTGTTGTGCATGTTTTGCACAACCACCCCATTGAAAATGGGGACCTCCCACCATTTTTTTTTCCTCAGGATGGGTCATTTTTCCCTCTTCCCATTTTGTGCACTCCTGTCTCAAAGCCCAAGTTAGCCATGATCATTAAAATGATCGATTTCATATTGGCCCATCACACTCTGCTAAGTTTCACCAAGTCCTTCGCCCTTACAGGCCAACTCTTGTGGGATCTAGTTCACTTCTCGCCCAACGTCCATTAACCCCTACGAACTTGCATTTGCAGGTTTCCCTCTGCTATTCTTCGTTGTGCTCCACCATTTTTCTATGGTCGGGTCTCGTCGTCTATCTGACATGTAGACCCCATGTTCATCCTTGCCGCTATGCACTTCATGTCTTGTGCACTCGTAGTTGCAGGTCACCCCATGCAGATTTCCATCCCCACGCTACCATTTTGAAAGCACTCGAAACTTAATTGACTTCAGCCCATGGACACCACATTTTCCTTGATGTCCCCATCATTTTCATTGTCAAGTTGAGCCCAACCCAATGCACTTTCAAATTTTCTAAGTCTAAATGTTCCCGAGTCTTCATGCGCGGTTCATCCCCCTGACCTCCATCACCTAATGGCTAAGCTATGTTAAGTCCATGCTCGATGGTGGGTTGTCATTCATAGGAGGTTGTTACCCTAATGCCATTTTAGAATGACAAATTTTCACTGCTTCTCCACTTTGCAGGCCCGCAACCCTCTGTCGCCTTTCGTCACTTGACCATTTCTAAATGACATTTTGAGTGGTACCCTCGTAAGCTTCATAGACGGCCTACCCTGACGACTTCTTCACAAGCTGCATGATTTCCTCTTACATCCATTTCCTTTCACCCAAGTACAACATCAAGATGACTATCTAGTAATTGTAAGTGAGAAATTATAAGCTAGGGGAGGGGAAATTATTGAAATGGTGTTGTGCATTAAGACTGTACTTTATAAAGATAATGTTCAAAATAAATTCCAATGGTTGTTTGAGTGCGGGGTCTACTTTCTGGACTTCTTCCCAAAATTTTCTATCTTAAGATGGCCTAGCTTCGACGTCACCCTGCGTTCCTTGACCCGCAGCCCCTAAATGACGTTTACTCTTGCAGGACTCCATGTGCAGGTCTCCCTCCATCATTCATCGTTCTTTAACAGCTTGCTCCATGCAGCCAGTCTCGTCCATCCTTTCGAAGCTGTTGTTGTGTGTATAAGATGGCTACTCCTGATAATTCCTCAAATGATGAATGTAGAGAAGCACAATTGTAATTAGCAAATGAAGGTGTGGATGGTGCTTAAGTAGGCAGGGTCAAATGACAAGGAAGATAACTTCAAGATTGAAGCTCATTCACACAAAATTTATCGTGGGCTTTTGAGGATTTCAACTAATAATAATAGAAAACTTGAATGATTTAATTCCACCATGTCATAACCAATGGAACCCATAGAGATACTAACAACATAACACCTTTGAGTTCCAATATTTATCCATTTTGGGCTAATGACACCTAAAGACTTGTTTGACAGCGACCAACCATTCGGGGTCCACTACTCAGGCCTCCATCTGTGCTTTTTCGTTTCTTCAGCAGCCATCATGTGCAACCTTCCCACATTCACCCAGCCACCATCTTCTTTCCTTGTGAGGTTCGTAGCTCCCATGGCGTTTCTTTGAAGGTGCTTCCTCGATTAGCTCTCGCGGCTGGCCATTCACCATCATTCCTCGTGTATTACTCACATGGCCCGTTATGTGAGTAGCCCGACCTAGTACAAGCTCAATGAGAAGATTGCCAAAGATTATTGTTGTGACTAAATCATATATTTAGTGATTGTTTAGAATGTGAGTAATTATGAATACTACTGACAACAAGCCAAAAGTGGTAATGAAGAAGTTCGAACATAGGCTAAGGGGCGTCATGCAAGATTCATCATACAGAAGGTCGTCAATGTTTCGCCATTCACGAATGGCACTTTCAAAGAAATTGTCTGCACTGGTATTTCTGGCAGCTTTCTTTTCCATGGGACCTATAGCACAGGGTTCCCTCCATCACTTGCCATCTTTTTCGTGGTGGCCTTGTTAACGCATTTCATGTTCCTCAACCTGATGGTGATACTTCATGCAGAGCCTGATAGTTGTAATGTCATTCTGGAAACTATTGTTCTGGTAACATCGACTGTGGGACTCTAATGACTGATAAAGTAAAATTGTCACTGTTAAAGAAGAGGAGGAGACCTACTCAATGCACTATTAATGACAAGGGTGTGTGCTATGTGTTGTGGAAGGTGGCCTAATCCATACCTTCTCCCCATAACATTATGATGAGTGGTCTCATCGTAAGCTCCGTTGGGGCTTTGTGTGCAGAGCCCCGCTTGGTGTCAGTCGTCGTCAGCATCCATCCACCTTCTCCCACTTAACAGAATTTATTAACGCGAAACTCATTATCTCTTTCTCTGTGCACTCTTAGAGCCCGCTTTCTATCATGCGAAGCCCACCACCTTCAACGTCGTTGAAAAAGTCTTCTCTAGGCCCCTTCATGCATAGCCTGTCCCCACCCACGTGTAGTTCTCCTTCTGTAAACGTCGGGGTGGCTTTTAATTTCACCCTCTACATGTTATAACTTAATTGCATCTCAAGGGGCTAGAGTGATGAGGCGACTAAACTCAATCACGAAGAAGGTAAAGCAGAAATATGGAGGCAGGAGTGTTTTGGAATCATGCCTAAGCGCCATGTTAAAAAATGAGTCTGCTGAGGCAGGTATTGTTATGCGGATGGCTACTATCAGATTGCCATTTTCATCATGGCCCTCTCCTCTCGTCGTCTCACCTCCCCACCTCTGCAAGCATCATTTACATTTAACATACCTGTGGGCTCGCAATATGGTGTTGGTTTTGTTCGATGGAGCCTTTGATGTATGTCTATTTAGAAAGAGGAATTTTGTGATGACTAGGGAGCACTCATAGATTCTAAGGGGTGGAAATGACTATGAAATAATGAACTTACCTATCGCAGCCCCCTCCTCTTCATACTAACTTAATGTGTCCCTGGGATGACGGAGTGGAAGTGAAGGGAAAGGTGGTGTCCCTCTCAATGGTAGTAGGAATCGGGCCAGTGTGCTCGTTTTGATTGATTGGCTCTGAGTGATTGTGAGGGGAGTGGTGCCTCAAGAGGAGCCAAGTTTTACGATGATCAAAATATTGGGACGAGAGGGGAAGGACGTGACTGGAATATTAACATTCTGAGTGGAATATTGAGCTATGGTAAATTATGAAACCTGAGGTCAAATGATCAAAGAGCGATGGAGTTTTTGATGGCATGATTGGTTGGTTTAAAGTAGGAGGTTCGTGCAATCAAAGGTAGTGGTAGGAGTGGAAGACTCAAGTAACAAAGGTCAAAGAGATGGTGTCAAATTTTCTTACATGGGGAGTCGTTGTTTTTCCATTTGCAAACAACATACTTGGCACCGCGTCCCACACCAATATCTCCAACGGTTCTCACTTATGCGGGTCCCGATGCTAGCGGTGCCATTCAATGAATTTTTTGTGGTGTTCCCGTTCTCTTTGTCGTTGGGTGACAAAATATTAGCTACGGCCTCCCAGGCACTGTCGCCCGTGTCGTTAGTCCCATGGTGGTTATCTTTTTGAGCCCTTGTGCTCACTTTTCCAATTAGGAAATGACTTCCTTGCTATACATAGCGCCCGAAGGTGGTATTCACACCCAGCACCCCGTGCATAATTGGCTGAGAAGTTACACATTGGGCTACAAGGTGGTCGAAGGTTGTCCCATGATTGTATGTGATGCACGATAGGGGGTAAATAAAGGACCAATCTTATTAATGGGGAATTTACTAAAGAGAAGCAACCATGGCTGGTTCATAGAATCTTGGGGGTGTGAGGGAAATCCAGGAAAAATTATAATTTTGATCATGCTTGAGTGATGAGGGAATTCCCTAATATTCCTTTTAATGTTATCATCACTTACCATTGGTGGCTTAGAGAGTATGAAGCTATGAACTATTTGAATTATAAGGATATAATCATTTAAGATGAACATGCGAATGTCAGTTGGCCATATTTAAAAGTGGTTTCATATTGATATTTGCAAGAATCTAATTTAATCTACTATTTGGTGCAAGAATAGAGGCCTTCGAAGGGAGATTACTATAGGGGGAAGCTATGCATGAAGAATCTGCCCATAAAGATTACCAACAAGAGGATGTCTATTTAACCATGGTCAACTCACCAAAAGAACTGCCAAAACAAGTAGCTACACAATCAAATAAAGCTAATAACTAAGAAGGTGGATGGTTGTCCATTAAGGTCTGAAATGAGGTGGAGTTGTTTTCCCTCCCAAGCGATCATGATTCATTAGGGGCTCTTTCCTTAGATCTTTGATTCATTCAATGATGATGCAAGGCTGTAAATAGGATTCGTTTGATCGATTGAAGACTGTTATAAATCCATCAGAGGGAGAAGTCATATTTCAAATAATTTTTTCTAAAGTGAAAAGGGAAATTAGCTACAAGACAAAACTGCTACAACACCTGGACACTACAGGACAAAATAGAGAAAAGACAAATATGTATTTTAAATTGCTGGATACTGGAGGGTAGGTGAAACCCTAATGTAACCAAATCTAAGCCACACAATGTAATTCAATCCTAGCCATTAATTTAGGCTTTGGAAAACTATAAATAGGTGTCTCCCCTTTATTTGTAAATGGTTGGAGAGTTGATGTAAAAGCATTATGCAGCAATAGAAAGCAACATTGCATGATCTATGGGTGTTCCTTTTGAATTTGCTCATTATGTCTGCATGGTTCAATTTCCCTTTTAGTTGTTCATTGTTAGTTGTTTGAGTGGAAGTGATGATGGTGTTTGTCATTATGGTATCTAATGAACTTTCAACCCATACTTTTAGCACTTGTTGATGAAAAACTGCTGTGTAAAGTTAGCATGGGCTTATTTATTCCAATGTTGCTACTTGGTTCAATTGCATGTTCATGATGTGCATGTGCAATTTGAAAATATGCAGTCCTTAGAAGATTGCTTTGGTTTTGTGTAACTATAGGATCCTCTTGGCCAAGCAAAATCTAGTTTAGGAAGTTTCTCTATTGTAGCAGCATCCATGATCAATGTCCATTCATAGTTTCAGGTCTAGGAACCTCTCTCTTTCCCTGCCCCTTTTTCCTTTTTTTTTATTAACCTATGCTAAGGTTCATTGCACATTGTAAAGCCAAATTTGTAGATAAAAGTGGAGTTCTAGATTGTTGTTTGAAGCTACAACAACTAAGCAACAACTTCCCATCTTAAGAACTCCATTTGAGATCCAACTTCCCATACTATGTAACACATCCGTAAGTCTGCCTTGTGATTCCAGCAAATCACATCAAACAACTGAGATATTCCAAGCACTATCAACACCTAACATTAGAGACCTTAGGATAGTGTTCTACAATTTGATTGTGGAAGATTGTCTTTCAAGAGAGGTGATGCACCTACACATTACCTGTGTTGAGAAGTGCATAAAACACCCATCAACAATTAAATAACTAGTATTTAATTAATTAAATGGCGTGACCATTTTTAGGTGTATACAATTCCAAATATTCTTTGAGAGACTAAAACATTACCTTTTTGTTGGTCATTTTATCGATGCCCTCCTATGTAACGTGCCCTTGCATCTAGTTTATAATTTTTTAACCATTTTTAGGGCTCTCTCACCATTACAGGACTATCCCAAAATGTGCATCCAAGGTTTTCTATTTCCTGGTAGATGTTATTTATGGATTTCTCTACTTGGCAGATGTTATTCATGGCTTTCTCTTCCTGGCTTCTATCATTGTTCAACCTATTCTTGCACTTATTCAACATTTTAGCTTGGAACTTTGCTACTCTTACCCGATCTGGAATCATGTGTTGGTCCCCATATTCTATGACAACTTTTATTAGTTCTTCTACCTTTGTCTCATTTATTTGATGTAGAATGGGAATATATTCCTCCCATACCAACAATTATTCATCAATACTTAATGTCATTTGTTGTACATTTCTATCCTCATCACTAATAGCATGATAGGACTTAACCGACCGTTTCAACACTTTTTCAACTAATTCAAGAAAGTTTACTTTCCATTGTTGAGTAGCAGGGATCCATCCATCTGGGTCAAAAATTTTGACCTCTCATTTAAGTGTTTCCTACAATGCAAACTTGAGATCCCCTATATCAATAGGTACAATTAGCCTTATACAAGTGGTCAATTGTGCCACCTGAGCCTTTAACTCTTCCTTGGTATTTCCATCTCTTTGCATCCTCTTTAGTATGGTAGACACTAACATTTACAAGGATTGTTGCTCCCCTTCTCTAGTCTGTACACCTAGATATACTTGTCTAATCTGGTAGTCTTCAATCGTCATCTCAAACTCCAATTTATCAACTAAGGGGAAAGCTATTTCGACTATCCCGTTACCATGTTAATCAACATAAATTTTGGAAATCCTTTGATCTTTCTTTCTTCTCCTCCCTAGAGATTGCAAGGCTTCAGATACTACACTCAAGCTCTATTCTCAAGTCTCCACATAAGACCTTTACCTTTTACGAATGGTCCAATTCAACTATACAGGTATAGTTACCGCTATCTCTCTTTGAGGGGAAGAGGTGACCTAAGTATCATGAGTTTTCCCCATATTGTTATCAGGTCCCTTCTAGTCAAGTTCCTGAGAAACTTTTTCTTCCTCATGGGGCTTTTCTTGATCCTCTTTTTCATCTAAATGAGGCAACTCCTCAGCAATTTTCTCTTCTTAATCAATGGCCTGATCACCAAGCACATTCTCTTCACCAATATGATCTTCAACATGAACTTCTTCTTTATTGTCTCTTTTATCTTTACTGACTTCCTCTATAAATACTTCTTCAACATTCACATCAAGTTGGACCTTTTCAGGAAACACATCCCCCTTCTCCTTTTGGATTTCCTCTTTTTTTGGAGGCTCCTTTTCTATTTCTCCTTCTTCCATTGTTGTTTCAACAAGGATTTCCTCTCCTTATGGCAGTTCATCTTTAAAAGGACGAGGAGGAGTAGATGGTGGTGGTTGAGAAGGTGGAGTCGACATTTTCTCTTTGGGTGATTGTGGAGGAGTTAACAATGGTGTCTCATGGGGGGAGTTGAGGATTACATCTGTTTAGCCTCTCTTTGGGCTTCCCTTGCTTTGATGGCTTCCTCAGTCCTCTTCTTTCAAATAAGGCCACTGTTATCCTTGGGTTCTTCTTCACCTTCATAGGAGAAAATATTTACCAGGAGTCTCTCTTTTCTTTTCCTTCCTACTTCCTTTTCAGGTTATAACTTTTCCTTCTTTTATATGTGATTGTGCCAGAGGATGGTTTCTCTAAAACAACTTGTGAATGTTTCTCCTTTGTGAGTTCTTTAATTGTAGTCTCTCCTTTCTTTTCTTTCTCAAGTCCTTTGAAAGGTTTTGGCAATATTTCCATAGGGAAAGGCCTTTTAAACCATCAGAGAGATTGGTCCATCACACCTTGTGTCTTATCCTTGATGTCATCATTCTCTAGTATTGAGCAATCAACATTATAAATGGGTTGGTCAGGAATTCCTTAACCCGAATAAAATAGATCGAGCAACTTTTTGTCCTCTTTCTACTCCTTAGGTATCTGAAGTTATGTATAATGCCTCATCAAGAACATTTTCAACTGACAATAATCCTTCATTCTTACTTTGAATTCCTCTTCGCAGTTAGCCCAATGGTCTTCAAGCTCAGGTTGATGAATGAAGTATGTGCCCTTTACCTTTCTAATGTTTCCAATGGGGTCAAATCTTTCCCGGACATCATTGTACAATGAAAAACTATATCTTTCCATTTCAACTTTTGTATTCTTGTCATTTTATATGTTTGAAAAAGAATAAACTCCTATCTTAATAGGAAATCCATACCCATGCTTGTGCTTCCCAGAAATGAGTTGCTAAACCTCTATAATATGCCTACAAAATTCTAGCAAGAGTAATTTGTTTGATGGGTATCAAGGGAGCTTGTATGGCATTTTATGGAAGCCATCTACCCTAATATAAGTTAAAGTCTTATATTGGATAAACCAGTATCCAATTTATTTGATCAATTTCATGGCTTTATTGGATATTCTCTTAGAGAAGTCTCCTTCCAAGCCTCCAATCATAGCATAAAGAAAATTTTCATTTACAATACCAAAATTACACAAACTTACTTCCATTTCCAATCAGGGATAATGTTGATAAATGCTCGCCTCTCTAAGCTCAAAGGAGCCAACCTTGGTGAGTTCTAGGAATGAGTCTTGGGAAGCCAACAAGTAGACAAGAGAGGATGTCATGTAAAACTTATGATTTGTATGAACAATGCTCAACTTCTCATGGATGGTATCACTGATAAGAGAAGCCCAATCAATTTTCTTCTTGTTTGAATAATTGATTATCTTAATGAATTTGACCATCCATGGGTACAAGTCCTTTGCATTTTGGTATCTAAATACCCAACTCAATAGCACAACTATATCTTTAACATCTTCTTTGTATTCACTTCTATGCTACACCCTAGCCAATTTAGTAGCCAACTTCCTTGGTTTCTCCAACATATTATTGTTTACATAATTCAAATTGTTAGTTGGATGCTCATCAAAATAATCATCTATCTTCTACATGTCTACTACCTCATAGTCAACATGGGTAGGAATTTTGAAGATTTTCTCTATATACTCCAGGCTCACATCAAGCACAATTTCCCCATTTCCTCCCTTGACTTTCTAATATTTGTGGTTGTAGTGAACGACACACATTAGGACCAACTCTAGAGATTGAATTGCGATTGGAAAAACAACCTCCACCAATCCTAATTTTGAAAGGGCTCTATCCATTGGAGTCCTAGCCCCTCTATCATTGATCCTTCATTTAAATTCCTCCATGTCAATATGGCCTAGGTCCTATCACCAATCTCATTGTATGGAGAGAACATTTTGGAAGGCGGATGGTATCCTTTGTACTGGAACTTCATTTATTTTGAGTCCTTGGGAGGCATATCTCCTACAAGTACCAATACCATATATTAACAGTTTCTTATACCATGAAGAGAAACCCTGCAAAATAAGCCATGTTAGACAATATACATTCTTTATTTCAAAATTATAGCCTATCAGTGAGAAGTCATATAAAGTCTTAGGGATCAACCTTCGAGCTTACCCCTTACCTCCTACTATTAGCACTTATCCTTAAGAGTTTAATTTCATTTATTAACCATTATCAGGGATTAGGGATCAGGGATCGAAGATTGTGGATCCACCATGCCCTTTTATTTAGCTTGTAAATACCTTAAGGTTATAACTACATTCAATTCAGATATCGGGGATCGAAGATCCCCTTTTCCCCTTACATTGTTGGTATCTCCATTGCTTAAGAGGTATCCTTGACTTACGAAGTCCGAAAATGGTCTTCAATGTTCAAGGTTCATTATTATGATTTATTCCTTTTTTATATTCAATTAAACTTTCAGAAGTAAGCTCGATCCTCAAAGTCCAAAAGAGCTTTGGGGTGGGTTCAAATTTTCGCTTTACCTCTTGCTACCAAGTTTGCAACCTGACAATCTGATTCTCATCCTTTTAAACCTCAACTTCAACTTGTAAAATAGATTCAATGAAGGCACCCTTCGAAAGACACGAATGAATACCAAAAACAATGGTAGTCACGATGATCACAAAAGGAACTTAGAGGAGTTATAGAGTGTTAAAAAAGAAAAAAATTGCAAGATGAATAATCATCAAATGATGCAAAACCTAACATAAAAACCCCTCAATTTGTTGCATTAATGGCGTAGCACCCAGTTTTAAAGCATTAAATTCTAGTGACACTCTATTAAATTCAAATGCCAATATATTCATGTGATGGGACGTGATGTGATGTGTACATAAAATGAGGCATTTTCATCATACTTCACAAGTTAAAGCATGTTGGAAGGGAAAAATATAACCCACAAAGCTCAATGAGAGGCAGGACAAACAAACAAAGGGAGACCAAAGAAGGAAGGGTCGAGGGTCGGGCCTGACAAAGAACGTATATCCTTCCTTGGAAGCCTGGCATCCAAACCCTAAAAGCAAACAAAAAACAAAGGAAAAGGAAGGAAAAAAGGGGAAAAGGAAAGGAGGAAATGGAAACAAGGACACATAAAGCGAAAAAGAGGGGGTCCCCATTTTTCCAAGAGCAAAAAGGGGCGTGAGTGTGAAGGCACAATAGTTTCTTTATCGCTTTCCTTTGTTGGGTGTGGACAACATGGGAGAGCTATGAAGACTTGTGGTGAGAGTTGTTTTTACAGGTTTTGCATATCATTGTGGATGTTCCTTGGCACTACACAATGTTGTTTACACCTTCTATGTTATGCTATTGGTAGACTTGGTATGCCTTGATCATTTTCAGATTTTTATTACCCATGTAGTGGGAGTTCCTAGATGTGTATGTTCTTCATTGACATGTTTTCACATGGAGCTTGCGATTGCGGTTTATGGGTGTATATATTAATGGCATGAGTTTAATATGTTTTGTATACCTTGGAGGTATGGATAGTTGGATGTGTTAGCACTTATTGTGGTTTCTACTTCAGATATGGTTAGTGTATCTTGACAGCTACTGGTGGATATTATACCTTTGGATTGAGTGTGTGTTTGGGGTATCAATTGAGGTGGGACTTATACTTCGTTGTGACAGATTGTGTGGCTTCTCTTTGGATGACTTCTTATCTTTATGCATTTCCATGATGGAGGATGAGAGAATTCATGCTTGGGATGGTGATCACCTTGTTTCCTGTTATAGGTATCTTGATGGAGCACATGGAGCACTTTGATTCCTTGATGCTATGTGTGGCTATAGGGATTGTTCCCATGTTAATGTTTGAGGTTACTTGTTACCCCTTATTGAATGTATACAACAAGTGGGAGAATGTTAGGAATTAGATGTTGTAGACCTTTCATAATGTTTAATTTATTATTGTGTGTGGCATACCTAGGGGGGCCTAGAAGTATGTGCATCACTAGAAGTTAACATTTTTTAGGCCACTTTATGTTGTATGTAACATTGGGACATAATGTAAGTTGTAAAAATGTATTTATTTAATATTTGGAAAATAATTTAAATAAAGTACCCAATATTAAATTTGGGGTTTGTAATCTCATGGTTTTAGTCACATGGTTTTATGTAATACCACTTGGTGGTTTTGTAGGAGTTTGTTTCTATAAAAGCAACCACATGCGCAGTTGGTTAAGGTTGGGTTGTTTGACAGGTTAGCTCTTGTTAACATTTGTGAGGGTTGAAGCATGGCATGGGATGTGTGGTTACATTCTTGTTCACATGGAATGTGTGTAGAGGGCTTGATACTTCAATGGTGTTCATAGAGGCTATGAAGATGTATTGTAATGTTTATCGATGAATAATACATGAGCGATGGATGCTTTAGAAGGCTGGGTTTTTCCCTCTTGAGGGTTTTCCCAGAATATATCTTGTATCGTATTTTGATGGGTATGTTGTATATTCTCTTGCATATGGATTCTGAGTACTTATTTGTGTAGATTTCTTTTTTGGGTTATGTGGAAATTTTCATTAGGTGGCTGCAAGTTTCCTTTCACAATATGATTCATTGGTAATGGTATGATTATTTCATTTTATCTAAGTTAGTAAATTAATGAAAGCTTATATGTTGTTATGGAATTAAGTAAGATTTTGTCTCAAGTTTGCATATGTTTGATGGCGTTTTGATTCTATGAAATTTGAAAATCTTATGTTTGGTTATATTTCCTCATAAGATTGCATCACTATTAACTATAAATGTATAAATGGCTATTCACATTAATGGTGGTTGGAAATATTTTGTTTTAACTTTCAAAATTGATTGATGAAACAATTCTTATCATTTTCCATTTGGATTTAGAATTCATTTAAATTCCTTTTTCTTATCTTTTCATCTTTTGACTTTTCTTTAAAATTAATTTGGAATCATTTGAAAGAGCATTCTATTGATATAAATCTTATATAGATTTGAACATGCAATTTGTTTTTTGCATATTAAATCTATTATCTTTCGCTATTGCAAGTCTTTGAGATAATTTCCAGTAAATCTAACAATCTAGATCCCTTGTGAAACATGTTGACAATGACTACTCTGCTATCCCAAGTCAAGAACTAGCTATAAAGGAACCTTGGATTAGTTTTCCTTCTTTTCAAGAGAAGCAATAACCCATTATTTCTTAGCAAGTTGGATGTGCTAAAACCACCCTCAATAGGTTTATTAATACAATTCCCATGATGAAAACACATAAGTACTTCGTTTATCATTTCCAATCTCACTCACTAGTAATTAATGAAACACACTTACAAATTTTAGGGTTGCATGTGTCACACACAAGACAGGGCCTTACAAATAGAAAATACAATTCTAACATAAGTAGTAATTTCTAAACCACGAGTCGTGATCACATCATCCATAAATTGTCAATGAAAATAAATATCAGCACACTCAATTCTCATTTGACACTAATAAAAAAATACTCATAATGGATATTATTTCACCATCTAATCATCCTAACATAAAAATTCAATATAACCATCACTATCTTAATAAAAAAATATTTTAATGGTAAATTCAATTTGTTTACCTTTGGGTCAAAAAAATAGGTATCAAGATCCTCTTTTGACTATAATGGATTAAAATTACAATGCTCTAACTAGAGCCTTACAAATTAGGAGTTATACACCACTACTTTTCATTGAAGAGCCATAATTTGAGTGCAATATATATGAAATCATGAAATCATGGAAGCCTTCTCATTTTATAATTTATAGTTGTTATTATTTACTCATATAAAAAATCTCAAAATTCAAATTATGTTGAGGAAATCTGTCTTCTAGATATCACACCTCTCTCTCTCTCTCTATATATATATATATATATATATATATATGTATATATATATATATATGTATATATATATATTCCACTTTATATTTAATCTCTTATTTTAAGAATATAAGTATATACATTTATAATATATATACACATACACACATATATGCGTACACATATATACATGTATGCATGCACACTTAATGATCCTTTATATTATCGAGTTACTAAATCTATGCTAAGATGATTTGATCTTTTAGAATATTGAGTTACTAGATTGAAGTAATTTATCCTCAATAAAATACTATGCACATACATATAATATGAAAATATGCATCCCTTACGTGAAACTTAGAACTTATTTATCTATAAAATAAATATCATTCAATTGATTTTTCATTTTAGATTTTTTGCCAAATCATAAAGATTTTGGCCATATCTATTCTCATTGGTCAAATATAAAATATCAACTTCTATTAATTTAATATTTAGATTAGTTGAATATAGATATTTGATGCTATACTTGTCTTTTTTGGTACACAAAGGAGCTTTCTTAGACATAGAGATTGCTTCCTTCCTATTGATCATATGCATGAGGACACAATGATACATTTAGAAAATTGTTTGCATACATATTAAGAGGAAATGTATATGGACCATAGCTAAAATGATGAACACTAATATGACTTTTGAGAACACAAGAAATTCACACTATAGCCAATTGAGGAAGTAGTTGATCTAAAGTTATTTATTAGTGGTTATTAGTTAAAGGGAGCAAGAAAAATAATGGAACTAATAAAAGGGTATTATTTTCTTTTTTGAGTTGAACAAGGTCACCTAATTATGAGGCGCCATAATTTTAAAGAAGATAGAAATTGGTTTCCTCCAATTGAAATGTCAGAAGCTAAAGAAATGGTGAATTAGATGTTCCAATTAGGAATCCAAAAAAGTTACTTTTTATAAGTTGAAATAACACAAAGTTATTACATGTAGACTTGGAATTTGACGGTCACCCTTGCCTATAATATAAAAATTTTAATAGTTTGGTCATTAAAATGCCTTTTACTTGAAATTTTAAGAAAAAATTTAGAAACTTTAGTTTGAGCATCTTTTAAAGAGCCTATAATGCAATTTTGAAGCTATCCAAAAGAATAAAAGAAAATGGATCTTAAGAAATTCCTTCCTATATGAAACTGGATTGTTATAAAGTACAAAGTATAGTGGGATATGCAAAAAAATACATTTCTTTAATTATGTAGAAAATTGAGTTTAAAAAACAATATTATGGACTATATTATATTTCAATAATAGGAATAAATTTCAAATTTGTTTTGTGAGAAATTTTATCAAATGCACTAAATCGGGATGTAAAATGATGCCTTTTTAATTAATTTAAGAAGAATCAATTCAAGTATAAAAGATTTATTTAAGGTAAAACACTATGATAATTTGTTTAATTTTTTAAACAATATTATTTTAAAACCAAATAAAATTAAAATCACGATCTAGTAATGTGAGAAATTGGAATATTACTTACAAATTATAGTCAAGCAACAACTTTCTTGATCTTTCTATAATTGCAACAAATTTTCTTGATCTCTCTAATTGTAAAATTTTTACTAATAATAACATGTGTATATATCTAATGAAGTTCGTTATAAAACAATGATAACAATGGATGTTTTAAATTTTACACAAAGAAAAATATTAAATTTATTGCTACAATTAACAGTAAGTTTCTAAATTCATATTTAAAAAATATTCAAGATAATCTTAAAAATGTTCTAAAAATGAAATAAAATTATACTCCGTCTTTGAAAATATCCTCAAAAAATATGTATTTCTATAAAAAAAATATTATAAAATGATATATATTAATATTATAAATTAAAATGCTATATTATTTTTACCTATAATATTTTTTTACAATTTCCTAATAATTTAAAGTGTCATATATATAATTATATAAAAATATAGCACTTGTCAAATTATATGGTCTAAGAAATTTTAAAATTATAGTATATGATCTAAAATTGGAAAAAAATGTTCTTATTAGATGGCTCAAATATAATTAAAAAAAGTGAATAAAGTAAAGGATAATTTAACTAATTTCAAAATGCTTCTAGAATATAGTAATCAAGTCAACAATAAGTGGACACAATTAATAGAACATTATCAATAAATCCGCAATAATGTGATAGATGGCATGTTCCCCTCCTAAGTCGATAATACAATAATTTTTTGGCCAAAAGCATGCCAAGAGAGACCTTTATAGCAAGACATCCAATTAGATTTAGAAAGATAGAATTATCATTTCTAAAATGTCAATAATTGATAGTTATATTGGCCTTAGAAACAAAAGACCAAAAATATTATTTGATACAAATTAAAATATTAAAAAACGAGAGATGCTATTCATCAATCCAAATAATTTGGCATACATAGTATGGATGGTGATGTAACAAGTGATGCCTTTATTGTGAAAATAGAGGGAAATTGAAGGACAATAATTATGCATTGTGTTGTGTCTTGATTTATCAAGGAATACAAGATGGTAGAAATTATGGGATATATTCTAGATGTTTGAAAAATAAATAGATACCAAACCCAAATGACACAAGCTTGTTGTATGCCCTTATATATAAAATTATATATGTTTAGTCTTTAAATAAATCATGGAAAGGACAAACACAACAAGGATTGTACATGACCACCTCAATCAACAAAATAATGTACTTCTAAAACTATCCAATGACAACTTTCTTAGCTTGTTTCTATTCTTTTAGATGTGAAACATTATGAAAATTCAAGAGAAATGATGATTTAAAATAATGTGTGAATTGATTATAATTGTAATGTACAATATCCACTTAAGTGTTTTCCAAATCAAAATACATAATTTTAGCAATAAAACGGTAGACTACTTGTCCAACCATGTAATTGAACAAAGTGAGGAAATAATTATTAGAAATAAAAGAAAAGAGTGGGAGGTCTATGAAACATTAGGTAATTAGTAAAAAAAATATCTTTTTAAAGATTTGATATCCAGACACTTAAAATAAAAAAAATAGGACTAGTAGTATTCTAAATGTATGAAACAACTCATAACAATTGATTTAGATGGATAGATCCTATACTATCTATAAAGCCTAGTAACCATATCACATAGACTAGAGAAATGAATTTGAAAATTAGAGATCTTGCAAGAAAGTGGGAATTGCTTCCCTCAACTAGTTTGATTATAAGAGAATGAGCAAGACTATCTCTATGGGCCCCCAAGGATAAAAGGAGAAATATGAGTAGTCATTAGCAACACTCTAATATATATATAGACAAGGAGGTGGTCTCCATTTATTTGTTGAATTGCATGGATATTCTATAGGATGTAAATGTTGTTAAGGGATTCGTACAATGCTAATTGGGGAAAGTGTTCAAATTGAAGTATTCTAAAGTACTTGATGGATATTATTTGGAAGGTACAATGCATACAAAGGGGGATTATACTTATCTATTATGAACCTCGGTTTAGTTACTGTCACAAAGATTTTCTAAGAGATAAGTATTGGCCTACTTAGATTTATGTTAAATATTGAATAAGATTGGGAATTTTCTAGTGAAACCAAGATGAGAATTAACAAAATAGGTGGTGAAATATTTACACTTTCAAATTGGCCATGCACCAATCAAAGGTCAATAAAAATCACCAAAATTTAGTGAAGAATAATAAAGGTTGAAGTCAACAAGATACCATAAATCACTTTGTAATTTTTCTCTTTTTTGGCTCATAATAGGGATAATGTGTAGTTTATATATGTGTGTGGGGGACCTCACTATTTTGAGATAACCAACCACATATGTAACTTTTTCATCATCAATATAATGGGTGCAATCCTCTTGGCTGCAACTTACCTATCAAAAATTATTGATTTCAATTGTATGGCATAATAAACACTATTTCATTGTATAATTGATGTACTCATTCTAATGCAAATTCTACTTCTATGAAACAAACTAAATCCATTGTCATTTGATTAACTCAAGTAAAATAAATATAGGTGTTCACAAATCTATATTGTATTTCCATTGCAATTAATAGATGAATTTGGAAATGATCCACATATAAGACTCTTGTAAAAAGTTCATAATTTTTTTTGCATTATACGTAGAATTTAATGAACATTTTATTCATGTTCTAATACTTATATGTTAATATCATGTTCCTCAATACCACTTTGTTGTAAAAGAACTTAGCAAATACAAAACAAGGTTTTTGGTTGGATAAATTTGAAGGATCATGTTGAAGATTGGATTTTACAAAATTGTAGAGCTGACTTGCACTCTAATTTGTTTTGGTAAAAATTACTATCAAAATCATCACGTTTGAATGTTGTGTATAAAGGAGGATGTGTATCATCTAAGAGGTCAGGATGGGGACCTACTTGTACTTCTTTGGTGGTAAATCCAATTATAGCAATTGATATTCGATCTATTTTAATATTTGGCAAGACAAGATGTTCAATGCTCTTGTATCTTCCATTGCTCATTACCTATCCACATATTATAATAAAGAATATTAGTGCACATTATTCATAAGCTATATCATTGTGACTTATAAGAGATAAAAAGATGAAGCAAATTTATTTCTAAAATACTAGTTATATAATGATGACATAAGGGTTCATCAAATCCTAAATCAAGACAAAAAATTAAAACTTTGATATTTTACTATAAATCTAAACATTCCAAAAATAAAAGTTTATATGATATTATTAATGAATATATATAGGTAATAGGATGACAATGATTCATTTTAGATTTATGTATTTAATGAATTACTATTTTATAAAATAATGCATTACTTCTTTTCTAATTTTTTGATTTGGAGTCTAAAGACCCAAAAAGTGTACATAGAAAAGGTTGACATAAAAACTCTAAGTTTAAATTTTAAAGTAGTGAAAGGACTCACACTTTGATTTGTGATCTATAGACCAAATTTTTTTGGAAGAAATTAGACTTAGGGACTAAATAAATAAATAAATAAGAAAGATAACTTCTTGGTATGTTTTAAAGAAAATTATAAATGAAAATTAGAAAAATAAACAATGGAGGGCATACAAAAATAACTAGCTATAAAAGTGTAACTCAATGTTTCATTAACCTTTGGTGTTTGAATCCTATTGAAGATATATCTAAAGCATATTATTAGGACAATTTCAGTATGTTTAGTTTTGGATACTCATTTTACAACTTATAAAGTTGGTATACCAATGATTGAGTTGATGTAATAAGTTATGTATAATTGGTGTCTATGGATCTTGATTGAATTACCATGTAATATAGTGATGATCAACTTGAGAAGAGTTTCATTTGATCTTGCCATTGTTCTATTAATTAGTATCTTCACCATCTATTAATTTAATGACATCACTTTCTAGATTACTTGCACCAAGAAAAGGTTCTAAGTTGGTTGAGAAAATATTCAAAGAGTATTGGATGTAAGAAATTTTTTGTTTTGAAACATACAAGTTGTTAAATTTTTCAATCATGATATATTCAAATAGAGAAATACGTTAGTTCTAATATCTATCAATAAATGGTGATATACATTTGTATAATCTCATTACATAAAAAATGAAAAATAAAATACTTCAATATCTTATTCTATAATAATAAATATTAATTTAATAAGCTACAAAATCAAACCCTTAATTTCCTCAAAAATCATGGATCTTAATTTATATAACTATGCAATTACATAATCATGATTTTAATCCTTATCATTGAGTATAAGTCTCTAATCTCTACAAGGGTTTGAGGCAAGTTTACATGTTTGAGGGGACTTTTCAAAGATTAAAGTACATGTGGAAAAAAATAATTGAGATTTAGGATGCAAAGGGGAAATGTGTGTTAACATTTGAGATCTACCGGGGTTTAATGCAAGGATTCAAGTTTGATGGAATATTTTAAATATTAAAGAAGATGCAATAAAAATATCCATTTAGATATTTAGGATGTAGAGAGGAAAGTGTGTTTATCTCTAAGAGCAACTAGGGTTTGATCCAGGTTTGCAAATTCAAGGTCATTTTAAAAAACTAAAGTAGATGTGATAAGATGATCAATTTAGAGATTTAGGATGTTTAGAGATAACATGGGTTTCATTTCTTGAAGAATCTTGTTATCCTTAAATCATGAAAAGAGGGAAAAAACAATGAAAAACAAAAAATTGGTGGAATTTCTTAGAGAAGTTGAAAAACACAAGCAATAATGAGAAGAATACCAAGTGCACATGCATAAAAGTGATGATGGTATTCCTATTTCTTGAATTAGATTATGAAAAATTAGGAGACAAGATGACGATGATTGAAAATAAGAGACTTATTTATAGATTCTAAAGGGTGCAATTGTCTTTTGAAGAGATTTATGGATGGACACAAGAAAAGTGAAAAAATAAAGGGGACGCAATCTATTCATAGACTTGATTGTATCTTATTGTGATTTTTTTGAGTGAATCACCTTCCAATGAGGTATGAGGTTCTTTCAAGATATGGGTTTATTCTTGAAATATTGGCACTTGGGTTTTAAACCAATGGAGGAAATGCCATCAAGAATCACAATTTGAAAGTAAGTGTATGAACCAATGAATGAGTTATGGATGTATTATATTTTCAAGAGTATTACATTTTTTATGGGTAGAATCATTTTAGCTTTAAGAGCTACATAAGGCATAGGGTCTAAATTTGGTAAGAATATGTATTTATATGGATCTAGATCATCTCTTTCCAAAGAGAATTGTGTTACAATCATAAGGTATTAAATGGATGCAACTACTAGGCCATGAATGCTTCCCTTTCAATGTATCTTTCTAAATCTGACCATCTTTGTCATGATTATCCATATATATCAAATCAGTAAGATGTTCCTACGAGCACAAAAAAATGAATTACACAAATCAAAAAGAAAAAAATTAAGTAGATAACGAATGTTTTGAAAAACCAAAAATAATGTGATAAAAAGCAAAGGGAAAGAATTAGGAAAAAAATCAAGTAAAGAAAATAAACTTTGGAAGAAATTCAAGAAAATTAAGATAGGGAAACTAAAAAATTGTCTTAGATAAGACAAACGAAACTATTAAATTGAAAAAAAAACTTTGAAAGAAATTCAAGAAAGCCAAGATAGGAAAACTCAAAAATGATCTTATAAGATGGATGAACTATTAAATAGGAGAAAAACCTAGAAAGTAAGTTCATCAAAGATGCAATACCTTTGCACTTGAAGAGTATGAGCTAATCATAACAATTCAAGTGGAATCATATAAGAAGAATATAATGATAGTAAGATGGACAGCCACACACATTTTAAAGGAATACATGGAGAACAATAGAATACACAACAACAAATAAAAAGACTTGAAGATTTTGGTAGATGGCATTGGGAGCTTAAAAACAACACATCTATAATCTATTTTTTTAAGCTAAGAAAAGTAAACCTTAAATTAAGATTGGGAAGAAAACTATGAAGAAAAACGAAAAGAAACGAAACAATGTACTTAAGAAAAAATACAAAGTAAACTATGATTGAGGTGACCTCTAATTCTTAGATAAATTTTCAATAATTTCTTACACAACATAATGTTAATCTATAAAACCATAAACAACATTGATATCTATAAGCTTTACGGTTGCCTATCTGTTTATGAATAGTTTTCCTAGACTACCCACGAGCCAAATATATTTCTGTGAATCTGAAAAAAAAAAACAGTATTGCAAACATTCAATATAGGTTGAATTGTTATACTTTGTGAACATTTAAGCTAGGTTGAACTAGAATAGATTTCAATTTAAAGTTAAGATTGAGATTAAGATGGAGATAAATACCTCTACCATATCTCCAATATTGACAACAAGAGCTCCAGAGATGGGTTCAACAGCAACCCATTCTTCATCTTTTCGTATGTGTAATCCTACTTGCTCATCATCCTGTAGCAATATGGTGATGTCTGATGCATCTGAGTGAGGACCTATTCCTAATACAAGATCTGGCCTTGGACACCTTGGATAGTAGTTCATTCGAGCCCCTTGTATCCACTTTCCTCCTGGATTAATAAAACTGTTAGCCTTGAGACCCAGGGTCTCTGCTATCAGACTCAAGAGCTTATTTGAGAGTTTCTGAATTTCCATGCCAAACTCATTCATAGTTTCTCTGCAAAAAGAACATTTTAGGTTTGAGGATTTTTCAGTTAGTTATATTTGTTTCATTGATTTTTGGTCAGTTGACTTAAAGTTTTTGACCTAACTTATTTAAAGTCGTTTCACACAGAGATTGTTTTTTTAACCAGTTACAATCTAAATATGATTTAGTTTGGATTAAAAGATATAATTTTGAGTCAGTCTAAAGTGACCCATATATCACTAATCCAAAATAAATTGAGCTCACTCAACTAAGTACTTTACTGTGAAAAGGGACTTTGAACCAAAGCGTTGTTTCAATTTGATTTACAGCCCAAAAACAGAGGACTGTTATCAACCAGTCCACCACAGGTGGCACACAGAGAGGTATTATCAAGAAGGAAGGTAGAGCCAAAACATATCTTCAAAGACATCTAGCCAAAACATCCAATGCAAGTTTTGCTAATTTTAAACACCCAGAAGAATAATAAATTGAAAGATTATTTTTAATTAAAATGATTTTCATTTTACAATTGCATCTATCCCTAACAAGCAAAAAAGAACTTGCTCATTAAGGCAACCCCTTCCCTGTCTATGACCAAAGAAATGCCCATACCTACCTGAAATTTGTTGGCTTTGTTGGCCAGAAATTCATGTTTCTAACATCTTCAGGGAGAGTAATCAAATAAAACATGTCTGACCAGTCTAATTTTTGTTCATCTGAAATTACAAAGGCCTGGCCATAGCCTTCACGCTCTTGAATCCCATACTTGAGCTTTTCCTCCAATGGAAGTTGGAAGAAACCCCTCACAACTTATTTCATTTGGTCCAGGAGTGAGACAGGAACCCCATGATTCACCACCTGCCAAAACAGTAACAAGTCTGCCCTTAATATGAAATCATAAAGCTTCCATGGTTAAAGAAGATACAGATGTCAGTCATTGCTATTAAGATAACTCCTTTAGATATGGTTAACCTAATAGATAATAGTTAAAGAAGCTATAGATGGCAATCTTAGGTATTGAAGATAACCTTTTCAAATATTGCCTAAAGAGCTCACCCATGGCACTAAAAGGCTTGGTTGCTAATAACAGCCATTAACAGATAAACCCATAAAAGCTATTGAAAACACCCTCTACAACAAAAGAAAAATCTAATTAAAGTGCCTCATGCAAGAGTCCTTTTGTTCTTTTAGTTTGGACTTAAAAACTTGTAATTATATAGTCATCTGAATTTAATTTTTTTTTTTTTAAATACCTGAAAGAAACCCCATCACCTTTTGTCTGGACTCTTGGTGCTCAGACAGAAGTGCCATGTCTATCATGGGAATAGAACTGCTCAAGTTATTACTCACAGTTATGGAGTGGAGCCTCTCTTCCTCCCTTCTATACCTTTGAGGCACTGAATGAGGGTCCCTGGCTGCTAATTCTTGGACTACTGGAACCGAAATGGTTTTGCTATTGGGTAGCTTCATAGAATTATACATTTTGGGAAGACTGCTAACCTGTAAGGATTGTAACAAAAGGTGCAGTTATTCTGACAATATGACGTACCAATGTAAACCCTTTTTCTAGGCTGGGGAGGGGTTCATCCTGCAGAGATGATCTCACTGGTAAGACCTTATCTTCTCAGTAACACTAAAATAGAACTGCATCAGAAATTTCCACCAATTTACTGGCAGACGAAAATCCAAGTGATGATTCAGCATTCAAGGCTGCTTAAAAAGAAAGGAAAATAGCCATAGTGATCAAATCCCAAAACAGGTCACTGCAGTTGATGTTGAATGATTAAAATTGTTGGATGGGTTTGATGGGGAAAACCTTTGACATTGTTGCCATCACAGTTACTCGAGCAAAATATTTTAATCAAGTGCACTGCAGTGATACATTGAACCTTTTGTCCGTAAGGAAAAAAGGGAAAAGAGAATAGCCGAAACTGTCGGGGATGCATTTGACTTGCTATTATTTTTGTTATTGATGGTGAAATAATAAAATTTAATTTTGAGTGGGATAAGATCAAGTTTAATGAAACTCTACAATATACAATTTTTAAGCATGTATGACATATTCTAATTGAAGAGAGTGAGACAATTCACGTGAAGTTATAACATATATTTGCTTTATCCTTGCCTTATATGCATTATTCTTCCAAGTTTCTATGAGTTTGATATTTTTCATGAGATTCCATTTTTTCCATTTTGGATCAATTTTGTGACGTGTGGGTTTTCTCTTGCATGATGTGACCTTGACTTAAAATTTGAAGTGTCAATTATCATCATTTTCTCTTATCAATTGACAGTTGACTTGGTACATGTTTGTGCAACTAATCATTATGCTTTAGTATTGTTGGCGTTACAATTCACACCTCTGGAGTGCATATTGGCAATAGATAGCTATGCACAGTGCGTAATGACTACTCTTCAAATTAGGAGGTGAAGTTCCCTTTTTTGCTGATATGTGTGAAAAAGTAAATATTCTAAATCCTATCTTTTTTACTCAGTTGGAAGAGGTACAAGGTTAAGAAAACCAATACATTGTAGCTAAGGATTTTCTTTGGTTTTGCAGATCTTAACTACAACTAACTTAATGCTTAATCTATCATATTTCCTCAAGAGAAACAGAGCATGAGGACTTAGGAGCAGGGAGAGGAGGAACCCCTATCCGAGGTGTAGCTATGAAACAAAGCTTATTAATCATAACAAGAATAATAACTGGGACAACAAAATTGCATGAAGGACCTATCAACACAATTAGACGATCAAACCAACAATTATATTTAACTAAATGAACAAATGTTGAATAGCAATACTATAGGCAAGGTGGGCTCAACATGCATGCTATTACGTGCAAAAGTTGATTACAAATGAGCAAAGGTGCTCTTATTTATAAAAGCTCGAAGGTGTAGGGAACCCTAAAATCACCTTGAGTTAACATGAGTCTTGCAAGCATGCGAGATTTATTGCTAAACCTAAATGTATGCAACTATACAGTTAACTGGAAAACTACCATTAGCTAACTGAAATAAAACTAAACTAAATGGACATTGCAACATGCAAGTCCTTATTGATATGCAAGTTAACTAACAACTAATATCAGTTAATTAAAAATGAAAACTAAATAAGAACTCCAACTGTACATAGATGATTCCAAGATAAACATGTCATGACATGTGGGACAATGAGTTAACTTGGAAATAGGCGTCAAGTTTAACTCCTGTGTCTAATGTCTATCTTGAAAAGGTGAGACGTCCTGATCTGTAGTTCATTGGTTGTGATCTCGGGCAATTAACCTCTCCATGAGATTGTTGATAGCATCTCCATCTGGAGCACTAATACTCCTCTAAAGTACTTTGTATCTTTGCAATATTTATCCATCGTCGGTGATCTGACTCTACAGTTCTCTTCTATTCTTGTCCACCTCATCAAATAACGCTGACATGATTGTAAGTTGAACCAACTTATAGCCAACTGTATTACCATTGAAAATACCATGAATGAGCATCCACATCTCCAACTGTATCAATGATCTCAAGATATTCACCATCCTCACGCTAATACTGGCAAGGGACTCGTGACATGAAAGTTCTCATGAACTTGATAGCATTTGTCACCTTCTCTCTGCTTTCGGCCAACTTTGAAGAAATTGTTGCATGAACCTTTACCTTGAAGATTAATTACTCTCTTCAAGCAAAGATTTCTTCCTTATCCTCCTCTTCAGTGACCAAGTCATATGTTATCCTCAAGTGAGAGATTATGATCTCATTCAGTGGCTTGTCTACCTCCAAGTCTTGCTCTGACTCTTGAATCTGGAGACGAAGTTCATGGGCGTTGTATCTCAATTGGTACAATTATGAAAGTATGAAGCAACCCCTTGTGACGAACTCCTCTTCCCAATCCTTCAAGCGCTTTCCATAAACAACCATCTGATTTAGCTGATTATGTTATGTTGGCAACTCTATCATTTGTGGGAGCAAAGCAGTGACATTCTCAATGTTGTGCATAAGGTTGGAGATGTACTGGCGAAGCTGTTGGTTCTCAACCTTGAGGGTTGCTTTATCTTCACCATCTTTTATTACTCTCTCCCTTATGCTCTCAGTTGCAACTCTGAGGAGATCCACCTCTTCTTGGTGTGTGATTTTTCCAAGGTTGACCTTTATTAAGGTGAAGTCATCAATTTATACCTCATTCAAACTTTTATCCTTTCGCGGTGTAGCAGTTTTAACGATGATCTCCTTATCAATGTTCCTTTCAACATGAATCTTCTTCTTGATTTTCTTATCTGGTGTGTCTTGATAGACATGATCAAAATCAGAGAAGTCTAGCTAATAGGATGGTTGTCTCCTCTTCCTACCTAGCTTATTCTCAAGCCAAGATGAATCTCGACTAATCTCACTGGAAGAAGCAGTGCTTATCCTAGGAACTTTTGATGAGCAGGTATGTGTAGAGGCACTACTACAAGGCGATGAGTCCAAATCAATGTGAACTGGAGATTGTAGTGGAGTCAATGATGGCATGGGAGGTTCTACCTCTACTTCTGGCATGGTCTCTACTACATATGGAGCTATCTCTATATGGTGTTCTTGCTGATCCAAATTAGCAGCTGGTGCTTTTCCCTTTGCATTTCCTGACGACCTATTTTCTTTAGGAGGATTACTCCTCTTCTATCTAGGCTTTGACTTTGATGTGGAAGGTAGTGAAGTGACCTCCGATGGTAACTCTGTGTTTGGCATGGCTTCCTTTCTCATCCTTTTTTTGTCCAAGTAAAGTATGCTATTTCTAACAACTTTACTTGTTATTTCTTTCATAGATGTGCACTCTTTGGCATACCAATCAATTGTTGGGAGAGGCTGTGAGTCGACTTGATCCTGAAAGTATTGAGGAAGTGTGACATTCCCATCATCATTAAATAACCCTTTCACATCCTCTGACATAAAATCAAAAATTTGTGAAAGGGTGAACCTGTCGTAACTGCGTCTCCACACCTCAAACTCATCCTCGTAGTTGTACCAATAGTCTTCTATAGATGGCTTGTGAGAAGAGCGACCACCAAGGCATGCTGAAAAGTGACCCTAGGTGTCATATGAGCACCTCTCGACAAGAAACTTAAGATTAAGTCTCTCCATCTCATTACCCATGGCCTTGGCATCAGTCTTTGTCTTGCACCTATAAATTCCCATCTATAATGGAAAATTGGCAGTCGACTTGTGCTTGTTGCACAGATAGGAGTGGACTGCATACAACTACTGTAGCAATTCCATGAAAACCACGCTATCCAAAGAATAGCGGGGTAACATAGTAGGTGACTTGAGTAGCCATACACATGGATGTAGGTAAACATAGGGAACTGGATGAACCAATCTACCCATTCAACCATTGCTAACTTAGCTTTTGTAGAAATACGCACGTGTAGCTCTCAATCAAAATTTCTCACAGTGTACATTAAGAAAGCCTCATCCACACGCTTGAAGTTTCGCTCAAACTATGTGAACTCAAGCTGTGAGTAGTACTGATGAACCTTTTATACACTAAAAATCCCCTCAACAGTATTCAGTCCTCTAAACTAGCCTTGGAAAGCAACTAGGTATACAAGGTATGAACACATGTGAAACTTGTGAGTAACCAAGAAGTTGTTCAATTGTTTGTCGAGAACATCACTGATCAAAGATGCCCAATCATAGTGCTCCTTTCTGTTGATGATCTGAGCCATGACATAATACATTCAAAGCTGAAATTTGTGAACATTTTCCTAACTAGTGACCCGGTTAAGAAGGGTGATCAAAACCGCATATTGATCTTTGAACTCTCTACGACTCATGTTCTTTGGAAAACTAGTCCTTTTCTATTTGAGCCATCTATCTGCCATTCTACAATAACACTTTTCCTTATTAGCATTGAATTCCTTTCTTGAACCTATCCATATAAATGACCAAACTATTCAAATGTGACCTCCATATAATTATCTCATTGGACCTCTTTTTAGTTAACTAAATGAAAAATAAGCCCTAAATTGGGCACTACCTCCATGCACTTTAGTTAACTTTTCATGCAAAAATAAATTTTCTATTTGCAAGTAAATATTAAGTCTTGTTGAAGTCAACTTGGCAGAAAAACTGGAGTTTTAATATTATTTTAATTCAGTTTGAAAACTCCACCTTTATGGGGTGATCAAGACACTTGAGTTCAAAAATTAAAACTTTGACTTTAGACGCCTTTACTTCATACTTGAAATTTTCTTGAAAATTTCAACTTGCAAAGTTCACTGGAGCCTGTGTTTGATCTTGAATTTTGGATGCCCGGTTGATCTTGAAACTAAGATGACGAATTCATCACGTAGCCATAACAAGTTTGACAAACATGTTGTTGGGAGCTACAAATGCCAAAAACTAAGTCTAGTGCCTCAAAAACTAGGGCGCCTTTTCCCAAAAGGGTACATATGACACCAGACTTAGCTATTTTCCTAATTCTGACTCCCCACACTTCAATCTGTCGCTGCCAGTGACTAATGACTCTCATTGACTGGATGTTGGGTCCATCGCATAATTGGGAGAATTCCAAAAATGATGACTATATGTGCAACACCTAAAAGTTGGATTAAGACCCTCAAATGTAAGGGTGCACCTAACCTACTTGGGCTATTTTGAGCTTCCGAGAATGATTTTGCAATTTGTAACTTTCTTTAGAATGCTCCACTTTGACCCTTGTTGTCAAGAGCTAGATTGCTCTGATGTGCATGCTGATGCTTTCATCGCGGAGATAGAACAACTTGGAAGAGATGTTCTTGGGCATGACGAAGCCAGAAAACTACTTCTAAGACCTCCAATAGAAGGGAGCCCTTTTCAAGAAAGATGCATTTTTCCATAACCACTTTTGTGCTTTTTTTTATTCTTCAGTATTTTCCATTTATTCTTCATCTACGTGCGTTTGATGGATCCCAAGGGTTGACAGTTGGATTCACTATGTAGCTAGGAGGATTCTGCACAAATCTCGTGAAGACGATAGCTACCGAAAACCTCAACTAGCTAGCCAAAAAGCTAGGCACCTCTAGCCTGTAGAGGTACATTTTGATATTTTCATTTTTATTTTCCCTCCATTTTATGTACTCACAAGATCATCTGTCACAGTCACTCAACATGTCTTATGGACTTGCAAACGGATGCATCGCGGAGCTAGGCTGAATTTGAAGAGATCCCCCGAAAACGGATTCTGCAAATTCTATCATCTGATAGGTCTAATTCAAGGGCACCACTAGGCTACAAGGGCGCAAATTCTGAAATTTGACTGTCATCTCTGACATGTAAAACCTCTGTAACTTCTACTTCCACCTCCATTTTCTAGAGTTTCACAAATCAGATGGATTCGCTTGATGGCTTGCTGGAAAGATGACAAAATTCTAGAGAGAATGAATGTATTTGCAACCACTGATAATTGCATTTGGACCTTCAAATTGAAGGGCACCCCTGGCCTATAGGGGTGCAAATGTCACCAGACTTGGTAGTTTCCAGATGATTTTCATCATTTTTCGTGTCTCGCAATCACTGTGTCACTTGTTGAGTTGATTCCATTGAAGCATCATTGTCGTCAACATGAGTTCGTGATTAAATTTCACCATTTTCACGTGTATGGACACTACAAAGTTGACTTGCACGTTGATTGCACAAGTATCTCCCACGTTACAAAGTGAAGTGTTTCCAAACTTAGAATATTTTTTACAATTTTCACCATTTGAAAATCCCCTCTGTCACAAAGCATCTTTTTCAGCATCTTTCACCACATAATCTTCTACGATGAGTTTTTGGCTTAGATTTCAACACCTTGTACTGGCCAACTACCATTGATGACCTCGGAGGTCCTAACTTTTCTCATGAAAATTTGAAAACTACCCACCATGCTTAAACTGATTTTTAACTGAATCTGACTTCACCACTGTGATCGTGGAGTGAAATAATCCAATCAAAATAATTTTCAAAGAATTCTAACAAGTTTCAATTTTTAGGGTTTTTGCCTAAAAATAGGGATCCAGAAACCTTAATTTTCAAAATTTTCTAGTATCTTACGGGCATCACACTGACTAAAATCCCATACTTGATTTTCCCAAAAACTGATTTTCGACTACACTTTTACAAGATTTAGACCATTTTAAGCAAAATGCCTAAATGAAGCAAAAAAATTGGTTTGGGTACAACAAGTATTTAGAGACAACCATTTGAATGCTAATCCATATCCTAGGGAACTTAAACATCCTTAAGATTCCTAGGTACATTCTGAAGAACATTTGGACTTGGAGCACTAAATAGAAGCAACATTTGATCATAATTCACATTTAGGCCACTGCATGCTTGCTTGTTGACAACCAACACTTGCCCACAACTTTTCAAGGGGATAGAGTAAGGGGAGCTTGATCCTCATAATTCAATAGTTTCTTCGAGGTATTTTTAAATATTGTGATCCCTTACACATTATTAGAGAGAAAAAGTCCCAACGAACTAGATCATAACGACTTATATTCAACCAATTCAAAACTACACCTTAGAGATCAAATTTGTATGACACAAAATTGATATGAAATCATGAGATCAACCCACAAAGATTTCCAAGTTTGTGTAGAGTTCAAGGAAAGTCAATGCTCCAAGATCATTAATTTTCTATACTATGACAAATTCATTTTGTAAATCAATGATCATACTTCATTAGTTGAAGAGCTAAGTACTTGTTTTCTTTGCATTTAATTTCCTAAAATAACATTTATTATGCATTTATTTACCAAGCTTAGTTATTTTGGTTAATTATGTTTTTATTGTTAGCAATTATTTAATTAACCTAGATAACTTGAAGTAGGAGAAATATTTTTCTACATTTTTGGTGAGCTTGTTTGATCTTACAGTGCCATAGAGTTTTGCTTTATGGTTTATACCTTCATTACTTTTAGTGTTTTAGATTTGCATTAAATTCCTTGATTGATTTGTTTTGGATCTCATTGGGGTTCATGTTTAGGTATCTATTGATATTTCATTATTATATCTTTCATTTTTTAAGGTTTGAGCTACATCGTGTGATATCACTTTTTCCCACCTTACCCACCTTACCCACCTTACCCACCCTTGAATAACTCATTGGGGTTTATTTCTAGATATAATTTATTATTGATCTTTTTTATTCTAAATTTTGCAAGTGATTTATAATATCTTATATTTTTATCTTCCATAAGCCACATTGCTTTCTCTATGCCATGGGCTACTTGAGACCCTAATATTTCTTTAAGGAGTGTTTTTCTAAACCCCACTATGGATTGGATCAGTCTAATGATACCAATATTTTCTATGATGTACATGTTAACAATAATATGGATTCAATTATGATCATGATGCCCATGTTAAGCAAAAAATTATGAGAATGAGCTTGCTAGTTATCTAATGTTAAGAATTTGACGTAGTTAGTAGACATGATTTGTTATATGTTTATGAATAAGTGTAACATCCCGCTCTGCAACCCCAAAGGGTAAGAGCCAAAAGAGGACAAGATAAATTTTTATTTTTTTTTGAAAACATAAGAATAACTTGCACATAAAGAAGTTGCCAAAACAATCTAACAACAACAACAAACAAGCCCAAGAATGGTTGAGTGCACAACCAAGAGGGGAGGACTAATCCACCCTCCAGAGGAAATCTGAACAGGAGCAAATAGGATAGCTCCAGAAATTTTTGCTCTGATGCTCTAGAATTACTCTGCGTTGATGCTTCGGAATTACTTTGCGTCAATGCTTTGGAAACATCACAAAACAACATAGAACAACAAGCTATGTTGCACCGAAATTAAAGCAGCAACAACACAGACCAACAAACAGAGAGTTGCAATGTGCTAGAACTTTTGCAGACTATTGCATGAAGAAAATACACAGCCAAAGCTCTAATTTTTGCATGAAAACTTTTGAAGGAAAAGCCATAAAGATCAGCATAATACAAGCAAGTTTGATATCAACACCGGAACCCATAAGCCCAATATAAAACATCACATTTCTTCTCATTAATTTATATGATTACATCTTCTTTATCAAGAGAGTACAATATACACATAAAGGAATATACCTGAGTACAATGGCATAGTCATGAATAAGATATACCAATTGATAAAATAAGCACAAGAGAGAATAACTCCAATTAGTGCTCCAATAACTTGTACACCAGTCCCCAATGGTGGTGGCAACGCCTCCCTACCATGTGGACTCAAAAGAAACCACCCCAACGTGCTCGTAGGTAGTCACAAGGCCCAAGCAGAAATACCAAGGCAAGGGAAACATATGGCCAATACTCACATCAGACACGGAGCAAACACAAAATACAATGCACAAGGCCAATGTCACAACATGAAGATGCTCATACAATAACATGTCAGTTACTACTCATGACTCCTAAGGTACGAGGTACAATAGTACTAATTGAATGGAATGTCATCATGTGTGCTTGAAGGGATGGCACCACACGGAAACACATACACCTCTCATACAGATGAGGAGACTCAATTATGTCTGTATCAATGCCCTGTAGATGGATAACTCAACGTCCCATAGACGGATAGGCCTTCTCGAGTGCATCCTTAGCCTTTACAAGCGCTCAAGGCCATGCACAAGGACTCATTATATTATAATTGTTTTTCCCCATCTCGTTTAACCAAACAGATAACCAAAGAAAATATGAAACAATGAAAAATCCACTAAAATCCATCATAAAAACCATTTAAAATAGCCAAGCAAATAGTGTTGCTAAGTCATTCAAATAGCTGATCACATACGCCAACGAGTAGCTCAAATACTATCCAATATTCATCATTAACTTAATAAAAGAACCAAATCGCATTATCAGTATTAGCCTCATTAAATCATCTCAAAAAACCACTTTTAAACAATTAAAACCACTAAGTGACGATGGCACAAAGCACAGTTTCAGCTGTTGTTCAAACGCATGAGAAAGAGGCATAGAAATTTCATAAAAATTCAAAACTTGTGCCTAGATTAAAAATTAGACAATGACCCATTTCATATTTTGATGTTTCTAATTGGATTCCACTTTTAATTTTTAATTTTATGACCCAAAATAAGGTGTTGTTCAGAAGAAGAAAAAAATGTCATTTTTATGTATGGTTGGGCAAAAAAACATGGAAAATGAAAGTGCCCGGATTAAAAATCGGACGACCCAGTTGAGATATGAGCGTATCTACATGGGATCCAATTTTATTTTGCATTTATAACAATTGGTTAAAGAGAAACATTGAAAAATTTGTTTTAACAAGTAGGCACAAATTTGACCAAAAATGAAAGTGCCCAGAATTAAAATCTGCCAAAGACTGAGTTGAGATTTGGGCATTTCTACATGGAATTTTCCCTTATTTTACATTTTTAACAAGTGGATAATGAGCAACAAAGAAATTTTTTTTTAACAAGTTGGGCAAAAAGAGAAATGAAATGAAAGTGCCCAGAAATCAGATTTTTCCAATAACCCATTTTAGATTTGTTGGAAATACACAAAAATCTGCCATAAGAAAAAACTACAAGGTAGCAATTTGAATCCAAAACAAGCATTATCCATCCCCAAAATATTCACAAAGTAGAACAAAGGAATAAATCTGCCATAGGGAAATGCAAAGCTTACCATTCCCAAGCTAAATCACATTCTATACCACCACAGATTCAAGGGATTCAAGAACCACAGAAAATACCTCATTGCGTCCCCAAAATTGAAATGAAAGATTGTTCTAAATAGAAGGTGCAACAAGGTTCCAAAATAGGACAACAAGGAGGAAATGGCATGTTGAAATCAACAATTAGATGCCCATAAATTTCTTCTCAACAAAATCTCCACATTGCTCCCCAACTCCGCATCCCAATTCATGGGTTTTTTCTTCTCCTTCCAAAAATAGAAAGTTTCTTCTCCTCCCAAAAAGAATGACTCTCCCCAAAACAAAATGAATATATATCCATCTCAAAACAAAACCTAATTCCCGTTTAAAAACTCTCCCAACCATAAATGAATTAAAGCATTTAATTAAATAAACTATTAAATCTCTTCAAAGAAATTAATTAAAATCACTAATATACAACATTCTCTATTACACAAAATAATAATTTAAATCTAACATTAAATACACACAAGTTCCCTAAGAAGATTTAAATAAAACTATGAGGGCTCACAAAATGGATTAATAAAATCATTTAAAATTTTCCAAATTAAATATATCATTCTCTCGAATGATCAATAAAAATCATTTAAAATAACATATTTAAAATCTCATGGATATAACCATTCAAATCTCCCATCAATAAAACACTATAAAATGTCATATATGAAATCATGAAAAGATGTCAAAGAAACCACATCAAGACACCGATAGCCAATTAAATATATATAACCTCATAAAAGATTAATGGAAACTAAGACAAAATGCCTCAATGAGACATATCGGTAAACCACATACAACTGAAAGGTGCTCCGGACATATGGTTGAAAGGTGCTCCAGACATTACCGTTAGGTAACCAGACGGTAAGACATCAACAAGGAAACACTGCACTAACAGGGTACAGTGGGCTAGGGAAGGGGACATTTGGCCTGTGACTACCTCCAGTAACTACCATCAGGGAAAATGAGTATGCTTAGGCCTGTGGATCCAGGCGGAGTCGATACTCAGTACTTGAATTAATCCAATCACACATCAAAGTACATGTGCATATAACATATATCATATCTAGTCTAAGCAACATCAATCATCAAGAAGAGGGTCATGATATTGTAAGCCTCTTGGATATGAGTGTTATGACATCATCGCTTTCATGTCCATAATCATACAAAACCAATGATAACAATATATAAACGTATAAGCATGTAACCCTGAATAATAACTAATCATCAATGTCTAATCTCATTATAGCAACATTTAACAATTAGAATACCAATTCAAAATCAAAATGCTATCTTACCTAGGCTATGGTCAGAGAGGTGTTACAATAAGCCACTTGGATTAGAGGTTTTACAAGTTTTTAGTGACAATATTTCTTCATCTACCCCTTCCCCTTCTTCGCCTATACTTACTTCCACCATCGTTCCTTTTCCATAGTATTACCACTTTCACAACCACTGTTCCATCTCATAGCATTTCTCTTGCTTCCATTATTATACATCCCCTCAGTGTTTATTATTTCTTAGTTATTTACCCCTCTTTATGGCCTACCTCCTCATCATACCCTCATCCCAAATGATGTTCTACACCTCTACTCATCTCTCATCCACCACTTCTCTCACCTATGAAATTCTTCAACAAAGCTACCAATCCCTCATATGCAATGAATATTCCCATTTCCACATCTACATCCATTCCCATGTACATCCTTCATTATGTCTTCTCTATGACTCTTTCCCAATCCAATACCTTAATTCTTCATTCTACTCATGCATATGTTTGAACCTATCCTACTAGCCCTCAACCTTATCTTCTCACTCTTCTCTCCTCTATCCTAGATGCATTAATACATAAGACATATCAAGTAAAGAAAAGAGTGGATGCAAGACCTAATAAAAAGATCATGATAAGTTAACATTATTCACATACTATTATCACATGAGATTGTTACACAACCCTTGCTAATGACTTTTTTGGAGCTTAGCATTGAGATGTACAATGGAAAATCTAGCCTAAATACATATTTGATATCTTTTCACTCTAGGATTATAGGATGATAAATTAATGGTTATGCTATTTCTAAGGAATATAAAGGATTAAATAGAATTTAATGGTTCTTTTAATTACCTCAATATTTTATCCATACATTTAGTAATTTGAATAAGCTATTTTTGAAATAATCAAAGTGAATAAGGGCATACGAGTTATCATTTGTGACATATTTGAATGTTCTCAAAGATAAAATAAGTACAATAATAATAAAATATGAAATTTAAGTCCTTATGTTCTAAATTTTTCACTCACTTAATCTTGAGTTGTAAAATATATTTGTTAAGAGATTACTTAAGCCAATCCCCAATAGTGTGTATCTAAATATATTTACATTTATTTCAAAGATATATGTACACATGTAAAGATAGTTGAATGCAAGCTATTAGAAGATATTTTTTCAAGTATGGATCATTAAATTTGAAACAACCCCCAAACTACATCCTCAAAATTCCTCATACTTCAACAAGATTAAATAATCGTGTTGAGGATAGCAAGTAGAATGAAAAAATCATAATATATTTCACTAGAATTTAATTAAAATCCAATTACAAAAATTAAATCCATAGATAATTTACACTAAGAAGAAAGTATCAATGATCAAGATAATCTAAGTAAAAAGAAACCAACAATACATACACTAAAACATATACACCTATATAGGAAACATGCTCAAGTTCCTCACTTATACAATATTGCTCCAATGATCAAAATCCAAATTTACAATATCTCAATAACCATTGTAACAAGGTCCAAGAAATACTTAGTTGAAGTTGAAAGTTTCAGAAAATTCTAAAAAAGGAAGAGTTGGTGGCGAACTAGGATGCCACATAGACAGTTTTGGTAGAAAGAGTTTCAGTAGAAAAGGTTTCGGTAGAAAGGGTTTCGACCGAAACCATTTCTACTGAAACCTCGCATAGTAAATAAGCCAAATTTTGATGTGACAAAGGGAAAAATTCAAATTTTATGATTTCAGGCGAAAGGGTTTCACCCAAAACTCTATGTGCCATGTATAGACCACGTGGTTTTGGGTGAAACTGTTTTGACTAAACTGTTTAGGTCGAAATAGTTTTTCTTAGAACTATTTAGTTGACCGAAAGTGTGACACAAATTTTTGCTTTTACTCATTTGTATTACCCATGCAGTGGGAGTTCCTGGATGTGCAGGAGTTCCTGGATGTTCGTCATTGACATGTTTGCACATGGAGCTTGTGATTGTGGTTTATGGGTGTATATGTTGATGGCATGAGTTTACTATGTTTTTTATACCTTGGAGGTATGGATAGTTGGATGTGTTAGCACTTGTTGTGGGTGCTATTTCAGCTATGGTTAGTGTATCTTGACAACTACTAGTGGATATTGATACCTTTGGATTGAGTGTTTGTGTTTGGGATATCAATTGAGGAAAGACTTATGCTTTGTTGTGATAGATTTTGTGGCTTCTCTTTGGATGGTTTCTTATTTTTATGCATGGGAATGATGGGGGATAAGGGAATTCATGCTTGGGATGGTGGTCACCTTTGTTTCTTGTTACAGGTATCTTGATGAAGCACATGGAGCACTTTGATTCCTTGATGGTATATGTGGCTATAGGGACTTTTCCCTTGTTCATGTTTGAGGTTACTTGTTACCCCTTATTCAATGTATACAACAAGTGGGAAAATGTTATGAATTAGGTGTTCTGCACCTTGCATCATGTTTATAATGTTTAATTTATTATTATATGTGTGGTGTACCTAGGGGGACCTAGAAGTATGTGCGTCACTAGGAGTTAACATTCTTGAGGAAACTTTATGTTGTATGTAACATTGTGCCATTGGGGCATAATATAAGTTGTAAAAATATATTTATTTAATATTGGGAAAGTAATTTAAATAAAGTACCCAATATTAAATGTGGGGTCATAGTTTTAGTCACATGGTTTTGTGTAATACCACTTGGTGGTTTTGTGGGAGGTTGTTTTTATAAAAGCAACCACTTGGATAGTTGTTTAAGGTTGGGTTGTTTGACAGGTTAGCTCTTGTTAGCATTTGTGAGGGTTGAAGCATGGCATGGGATGTATGCTTACACGCTTGTTCACAAGGAGTTCTTGTAGAGGGCTTGATACTTTAATGGTGTTCATGGAGGATTTGAAGATGAATTATAATGTTTATTGTTGAATAACTCATGAGTGATGGATGCTTTTGGAGGCTAGGTGTTTCCCTCTCGAGGGTTTTCCCAGGGTATATCTTGTGTCATCTTTTGATGGGTATGTTGTCTATTCTCTTGCATATGGATTCTGAGTACTTATTTGCATAGATTTCTTTTTTGGGTTATGTGGAAATTGTCATTAGATGGTTGCAAGTTTCCTTTCATAATCCGGTGCATTGGTAATGGTATGATTGTTTCATTTTATCTGAGTTAGTAAATGAATGAAATCTTATATGTTATTATGGAATTAAGTAAGATTTTGTCTTAGATTTGTGCATGTTTGATGATGTTTTGATTGTATGAAATTTGAAAATATTATGTTTGGTTACATTTCCTCATAAGATTGCATCACTGCTAATGGTAAATGTGTAAATGGCTAGTTGCATTAATGGTGGTTGGAAAGATTTTGTTTTAACTTTCAAAATTGATTGATGAAATTGTTCTTATCATTGTCTATTTGGATTTAGAATTCATTTAAATTCCTTGTTATCTTTTCATCTTTTGACTTTTCTTTAAAATTAATTTGGAATCATTTGAAAGAGCATTCTATTGATATAAATCTTCTATAGATCTGAACATGCAATTTTCTTTTTGCATATTAAATCTATTATCTTTCACTATTGCATGTCTTTGAGATAATTTCTAGTAAATCTAGCAATCCAGATCCCTTGTGAAACATGTTGACAACAACCATTGTGCTATCCCAAGTCAAAAACTAGCTATAAAGGAACCTTGGATTAGTTTTCCTACTTTTCAAGAGAAGCAATAACCCATTATTTCTTAGCAAGTTGGATGTGCTAAAACCAACCTCAATAGATTTATCAATGCAATTCCCATGGTGAAAACACATAAGTACTTTGTTTCTCAAATCTAATCTAACTCACTAGTAATTAATTGAACACACTTAGGAATTTTAGGGTTGCATTAGTCGCACACAAGAAGGGGCCTTACAAATAACAACTACAATTCTAACATAAGTAGTAATTTCTATATCATGAGTTGTGATCACATCATCCATAAATTGTTAATGAAAATAAATATCAACACACTCAATTCTCATTTGACACTAATAAAAAATACTCGTAATGGATATCATTTCATCATCTAATCATCCTAACATAAATATTCAATCTAACCATCGCTATCATAATAAAAAAATATTTATATGGTAAATTCAATTTGTTTACCTTTGGGTCAAAAATAGGTATCAAGATCCTCTTTTGACTATAGTGGGTTAAAATTACAATGCTCTAACTAGAGCCTTACAAATTAGGAGTTATGGACCACTAGTTTTCATTGAAGAGACATAATTTGAGTGCAATATATATGAAATCATGGAAACCTTTTCATTTTATAATTTATAGTTGTTATTATTTACTTATTATAAAAATCTCAAAATTTAAATTATGTTGAGGAACTCTCTCTCTATATATATATATATATATATATGTACATATGTACATATGTACCTATATATACATATATATACATATGTATCTATATTCATACATATATATACATACATATATTCATATAAATACACAAACACACACATATATACATGCATGCATGCACACTTAATGACCCTTTTATATTATCGAGTTACTAAGTCTATGCTGAGATGAATTGATCCTTTAGAATATTGAGTTGCTAGATTGGAGTAATTAATCCTCAATAAAATACTATGCACATACATATATAGATTGAAGTAATTTATCCTCAATCACCTTAGGAATCACCACAATATTTCCTTCCCATTTTTTCTCATGCACTCCATTGAAAGTACTATGCTACATGCCACTGAAGCCATGAATGTGAATAAAAATTTCACCATCCTCCATCAGGGGCTCATTTCTAGGCTTTACCATTTTCATTCCGCCCTTTGCCCTCCTCGTCCCATAACTGTTGTTGATGTTTCTCATTTTGCCTTTGTTGAAGAAGCCCCAGTTTCTTCTACCCCCTCGTCGACTAGCATCATGGACACCCCTGGCCCAAGTAAGAAGCAATGCATTAAAAACCCTACCTTGAAAGTTTCACCGTAGGTCACCTCCCCCTCATTGGGTCCCGTGGTGGAAAGCAAAGAGAAAAAATGCACAGCCCCCAACCCGAGAGGCAAGGAAAAAGCCTCAAAGAAGACTAAATTCTGGCTCCACCAAATTGACTTGGATATTGAGATCACCGAGGAGACTAATACTCCTCGCTGATCTAATAGACTGGTTACCAAGCATGAAAAAGGGAAGAGTTTCAAGGAGGTTTCAGATTTTGACAATGGGGATGAGAGTGAGAGTAGGAGCAATGAGGAGAAGGAAGTGGGTGAGGAGGCTTTCTCGGGTTCTGCTAGCAACTCCTCCCATGTTTCTAAAAGTCTTAAAAGGGGCCCAACCAACATTAAAATCAAGGAGGTCAAGCCTTGCACTTCCAACATTGCGGAGGGTAAGGCTCCTTTAAAGGAAGGCCATAGTAAATAGGATGCTGCCTGGGAGGAGATTATCAACATGAAAAACAAAATTGAGAGCTTGGAGAAAAGACTGTAGGATGTTACTCGATTTGCCTTGAAGATTATGCACAGGTATACCACTACGCTTTGTCTACTGCAGAAGAATATGGCTGCAAACAATGCAGAGGAAGACCCTGATAGTAAGGAACTGCTTAAGTTCCTCTCTGAGGATTGGGCTACGATAACTCTAGTTAAGCCATGCAGTGGGAAGTAGATTTAGTGTTTGGTAGGTTTTGGTTTTTTGGCTGGGGATGGTTGTATCAGCCTTCAACCATGTTTTGTTTTGTTAAAGACAATGTTAATATGTTTAATTTCCTCTATGACTGGTATGACCCTCGGTGGTCTATATCTATGGTGACTTTATATCATGCTATCATGATGAACTTTGATAGTAGCTTTAGCTGGGTTGTGTGTTTTTGTAATGTTTTTTATATGTTCTGCTTAGGGTGATGGTCTAGTTTTTAGACCTGTTGTCACTATGTTGTTAGTGTTAATCTGTTGTGTATGGCCGTGGTTGCCTTGTTTTAATGGGACAACACCCTTGTTTTGTTGCTTTTAATTTTAATTTTTTTTAAATATGCATCCCTTACGTGAAACTTAAACTTATTTATCTATAAAATAAATATCATTCATGTGATTTTTCATTTTAGAATTTTTGCCATATCATAAAGATTTTGGCCATATCTATTCTCCTTGGTCAAATATAAAATATCAACAAGTCTATTAATTTAATATTTAGATTATTTGAATATAGATATTTGATGTAATACTTGTCTTTTTTGATACACAAAGGAGCTTTCTTGGACATAGAGATTGACTTCCTATTGGTCATATGCATGAGGAAACGATGATACATTTAGAAAATTGAACATTGCATACATATTACGAGGAAATCTATATGTACCATGGCTAAAATGATGGACACTAATAGGAATTTTGAGAACAAAAGAAATTCACACTATAGCTAATTGAGGAAGTAGTTGATCTAAAGTTATTTATTAGTGGTTATTAGCTAAAGGGAGCAAGAAAAACAATGGGACTAATAAAAGAGTATTATTTTCTTTTCTGAGTTGAACAAGGTCATGTAATTATGAGGTGCCATAATTTAAAAAAAGATAGAAACTGGTTTCCTCCAATTGAAATGTTAGAAGCTAAAGAAATGGTGAACTAGATGTTTCAATTGGGAATCCAAAAAAGGTACTTTTTAGAAGTTGAAATAACACATTATGTAGACTTGGAATTTTACAGTCACCATTGCCTATCATATAAATTTTTTATGATAGTTTGGTCATTGAAATTCCTTTTACTTGACATTTTAAGAAAAAATATAAACTGTCAAAAAATTCATTCAAAGAGCATCTACCAAAGAGCCTACAATGCATTTCACTTTTCAAATTTTAGAAACTTTAGTTTGAGCATCTTTCAAAGAGCCTATAATGTAATTTTGAAGCTATCCAAAAGAATAAAAGAAAATGGATCTATAAGAAATTCCTTCCTATATGAAACTAGATGATTATAAAATACGAAGTATAATGGGATATGCAAAAAAAATACATTTCTTTAATTGCGAAGAAAATTGAGTTTGAAAACCAATATTATGGACTATATTATATTTCAATAATAGGAACAAATTTCAAATTTGTTTTATGAGAAATTTTATCAAATGCAATAAATGAGGATGTAAAATTATACCTTTTTAATTAGTTTAAGAAGCACCAATTCAAATATAAAAGATTTATTTAAGATAAAACACTATGATAATTTGTTTAATTTTTAAACAATATTATTTTAAAACCAAATAAAATTAAAATCATGATCTAGTAATGTGAGAAATTGGACTATTACTTCAAATTATAGTCAAACAACAACTTTCTTGTTTTTTGTGTAATTGCAACAACTTTTTTTGATCTCTCTAATTGTAAAATTTGTACTAATAAAATATGTGTATATATCTAATGAAGTTCAATTATAAAACAATGATAACAATGGATGCTTTTGAATTTTACACAAAGAAAAATATTAAATTTATTGCTACAATTAAAGTAAGTTTCTAAATTCATATTTAATAAATATTCAAGATAATCTTAAAAATATTCTAAAAATGAAAAAAAGTATACTCCATCTTTGAAAATATCCTCAAGTAATATGTATTTCTATAATAAATATTATAAATTAAAATACTATATTATAATTACCTATAATATTTTTTTACAATTTATTAATAATTTAAAGTGCCATATATATAATTATATAAAAATATAGCAAGTCAAATTATATAAAAATATAGCAAGTCAAATTATATGGTCTAAGAAATTTTAAAATTGTAATATATGGTCTAAAATTGAAAAAAATGGTCTTATTAGATGGCTCAAATAGAATTAAAAAAGTGAAAAATAAACATTAATTTAGCTAATTTCAAAATGCTTCTAGCATGTAGTAATCAATTCAACAATAAGTGGACACAATTAATATAACATTATCAATAAATCCATAATAGTATGATAGACGACATGTTCCCTTCCTAAGTCGATAATACAATTATTTTTTGGCCAAAAGCATGCCAAGAGAGACCTTTATAGCAAGACATCCAATTAGATTTAGAAAGATAGAAATATCATTTCTAAAATGTCAATAATTGATAGTTATGTTGGCCCTAGAAACAAAAGACCAAAAATAATATTTGATACAAATTAAAATATTAAAAAACAAGAGATGCTATTCATCAATCCAAATAATTTGACATACATAGTATGGATGGTGATGTAACAAGTGATGCCTTTATTGTGAAAATAAAGGGAAATTGAAGCACAAGAATTCTACATTGTGTTATGTCTTGATTTATCAAGGAAAATAGGGTGGTAGAGATTATGGGATATATTCTAGATGTTTGAAAAAGAAATAGATGCCAAACCCAAATGATACAGGTTTGTTGTATGCCCTTATAGATAAAATTATATATGTTTGCTCTCTAAATAAATCATGGAAAGGAAAAACACTTGTATTGATTGACTTTTGAAAGGGATTGTACATGATCACTTGAATCAACAAAATAATGTACTTCTAAAACTATCCAATGAAAATGTCAACTTTCTTAGTTTCTTTCTATTCTTTTAGATGTGAAACATTAAGAAAATTCAAGAGAAACGATGATTTTAAATTATGTGTGAGTTGATTATCATTGTAATGTACAATATTCACTTAAGTGTTTTCCAAATCAAAATACATAATTTTAACAATAAAATGGTAGACTACTTGGCCAACCATGCAATTGGACAAAGTGAGGAAACTCATTAGAAACAAACAAAGTATGGGAGGTCTATGAAGCATTGAGTAATTAGTAAAAAACAATCCTTCTAGAGATTTGATATCCATGCACATAAAAGGAAAAAATTAGGACTAGTATTATTCTAGATGCAAGAAACAAGTCATAGCAATTGATTTAGATGGATAGATCCTATACTATCTATAAATTCTGGTGACCATATCACATAGACTAGAGAAATGAATTTGAAAATTAGAGATCTTGCAAGAAAGTGGGAATTACCTCCCTCAACTTGTTTGATTATAAGAGAATGAGTGAGATTTTCTATATGGGCCCCCAAGGATAAAAGGAGAAATATGAGTAATCATGAGCAACACTCTATTATAACAAACATAAAAATAAAATATTTGACAAGGAGGTGTTCTCCACTTTTTTGTTGAATTGCATGGATATTCTATAGGATGCAAATGTTGTTAAGGGGTTGGTACAATGCTACATGGGGAAAGTGTTCAAACTTAAGGATTCTAAAATACTTCATGTATATTGTTTGGAAGGTATGATGCATACATAGGGAGCTTATACTTATCTATTATGAACCTTGGTTTAGTTATAGTCACATAGATTTTCTAAGTGGTACATATTGGTCTACTTGGATTTATGATAAACATTGGATAAGATCAAGCATTTCCTAGTGAAACCAAGATGAGAATCAACAAAATTGGTAGTGAAATATTTACACTTTCAAATTTACCATGAACCAACCAAAGGTCAATGTGAATCACCAAAATCTAGTGATGAATAATAAAGGTTGAAGTCAATAGGATACCATAAATCACTTTGTAGTTTTTCTCTTTTTTTGGTTCATAATAGGAAAAATATGTAGTTCATAAGTATGTGTGTGGGGTACCTCACTATTTTGACATAACCAACCACATAGGTAATTGTTTTCATTTTCAATATTATGGGTGTAGTCCTCTTGGCTACAACTTACCTATCAAAAAATATTTGTTCCAATTTATGGCATAATAAATACTATGAAATACACTAACCATTGTCATTTGATTAATTCAAGTAAAATAAATATAGGTGAACAAATATATATTGTATTTCCATTGCAAATAATAGATGAATTCACAAATGATCCACATGTAAGACTCTCTTGTAAAAAGTTTATAAAAAAATATTTGCATTATACATAGAATTTAATGAACATTTTATTCATGTTCTAATATTTATACGTTAATATCATATTCCTCAATACCACTTTGTTGTAAAATAACTTAGCAAACACAAAGCAAGGTTTTTGATTGGATAAATTTGAAGCCCAGTCATGTTGAAGATTGGATTTTACAAAATTGTAGAGCTGACTTGCGCTCTAATTTATTTTGCAAAAAATTTCTATCAAAATCGCCACGTTTAAATGTTGTGTACAAAGGAGGATGTGAATCATCTAAGAGGTCGGGATGAGGACCTACTTGTACTTCTTCGGTGGGGAATCCAATTACAACAATTGATATTCGATCTGTCTTACTATTTGGCAAGGCGAGATGTTCAATGCTCTTGTATCTTCCATTGCTCATTACCTATCCACATATTATAATAAAGAATATCAATGCACATTATTCATAAAATATATCTTTGTGACTTATAAGAGATAAAAAGATGAAGCATATTTATTTCTAAAATTCTAGTTATATAATGATGACATAAGGATTCATCAAATCCTAAATCAAGACAACAAAATAAAACTTTGACATTTTACTATAAATTTAAACATTCTAAAAATAAAAGTTTATATGATATTTGTTAATGAATATATTTAGGTAATAGAATGACAATGATTCATTTTAGATTTATGTATATAATGATTATTATTTTATAATATAATGCATTACTTCTTTCCCAATTTTTTGATTTGGAGTTAAAGACCCAAAAATGTGTATATAGAGAAGGTTGACATAAAAAACTCTTAAGTTTAAATTTTAAGGTAGGGATTTAGGACTCATACACTTTGATTTATGTTCTATAGAGAAATTAGAATTAGGGACGAAAAATAAGAAAGATAAGTTCTCAATATGTTTTAAATAAACTTATAAATGAAAAATAGAAAAATAAACATTGGAGAGCATGCAAAAATAGCTAGCTTTAATAGTGTAACCAAATGTTTCATTCACCGTTTGTGTTTGAATCATGTTGAAGAGATAAATTTAAAGCATATTATTGGGTCAATTTGAGTGTGTTTGGGTTTGAATACTCATTTTATAACTTTAAAGTCGATATACCAATGTTTGAGTTGATGTAATGGGTAAGTTATGTCTAATTAGTGTCTATGGATCTTGAGTGAATTACCATGTAATATAGTGATGATCATCTTGAGAAGAGTGTCATTTGATCTTGTCATTGTTCTAGTAGTATCTTCACCATCTATTATTTAATGACATCACTTCCTAGATTATTTGCACCAAGGTTCTAAGTTGGTTGAGAAAATATTCAAAGAGTATTGGATGTAAGAAATATTCTCTTTTGAAACATACAAGTTGTTAATTTTTTTAATCATGATATATTCAAATAGAGAAATAATTTACCTCTAATATCTATCAATAAATGATGATATACATTTTTTCTAATCTCATAAGATAGAAAATGAAAAATAAAATACTTTAATATCTTACTCTATAATAATAAATATTAATTTAATAAGCTATAAAATCAAACCCTTAATTTCCTCAAACAATCATGGATTTTATTTCATATAACTATGTGATTACATAATCATGATTTCAGTCCTTCTCATTGAGTATTGGTCTCTAATCTCTACTAGGGTTTGAGACAAGTATGCATGATTGAGGGGACTTTTCAAAGATCAAAGTACATGTGGAAAAAAATGATTGAGAGATTTAGGATGCAAAGGGGATAGGTGTGCTAATATTTGAGATCTATTAGGTTTTAGTGCAAGGATTCAAGTTTGATAGAATTTCTTACATATTAAAGAAGATGCAATAAAAATATCAATTTTGGTATTTAGGATGTAGAGAGGAAAGTGTGTTTTATCTCTAAGATCAACTAGGGTTTGATCCAGGTTTTCAAGTTCGAGGTCATTTTAAAAAACTAAAGGAGATGTGACAAAATGATGAATTTAGAAATTCAGGATGCATAGAGATAATGTGGGTTTCATTTCCTAAAGATTCTTCTTATCCTTGAATCATCAAAAGAGGTAAGCAACAATGAAAAACAAAATTTTGGTGGAATTTCTTAGAGAAGTTGTAAAACACAAGCAACAATGAGAGAAGAATACCATGTGCACATGCACAAAAGTGATGATGGTATTCCTAGTTCTTGAATTAGATCATGATGCTTGAAAATAAGAGAGACTTATTTATAGATTTTAAAGAGTGCAATTGTCTTTTGAAGAGATTTATGAATGGGCACAAGAAAAGTGGAAAAATGAAGCAGTTGCAATCTATTCATAGGCTTAATTGTATTTCATTGTGATTTTTTCTGGTGAAATTATCTTCCAATAAGGTATGAGGTTCTTCCAAGATATGGGTTTATTCTTGAAATATTGACACTTGGGTTTTAAACTAATGGAGGAAATTTCAGCAAGAATCATAATTTGCAACTAACTATATGCATTAATGCATTAATTATGGATATATTATGTTTTCAAGAGTATTACATTTTTTATGGGTAGAGTCATTTTAGCTTCAAGAGCTATGTAAGGCATAGGGTCATGAATTTGGTAAGGATATGTATTTATATGGATCTAGATCATCTCCTTCCGAAGAGAAATGTTTTACAATCATAAGGTATTAAATGGATGCAACTACTAGACCATGAATGCATTCCCTTCTAGTTTATCTTTCTAAATTTGATGATCTTTGTCATGATTATCCATATATATCAAATCAGTAAAATGTTCCTATGAGCACAAAAAAATGAATTACACAAATCAAAAAGAAAAAAAGCAAGTGGATAAGGAATGTTTTGAAAAAACAAAAGTAATGTGATAAGAAACAAAGGGAAAGAATTATGAAAGAAAAAAAAATCAAATAAAGAAAAAGAAATTCAAGCAAGGAAACTCAAAAATTGTCTTAACTAAGGTGTACAAAACTATTAAATTGAAATAGAAACTTTGAAAGAAATTTAAGAAAATTAAGATAAGGGAACTCAAAAATTATCTTATAAGGTGGATGAAACTATTAAATGGGAAAAGAATCTAGAAAGTAAGGTCATCAAAGATGCAATACCTTTGCACTTGAGGAGGAGGAGCTAAACATAAAAATCAAGTGAAATTGAATAAAAAGAATATAATGATACAGAGATGGGTAACTCCACACATTTTAAAGAAATACATGAGGAACAATAGGATGCAAGGCAACAAATAAGAAGCCTCAAAGACTTTGGTAGAGGTCATTGAGGGCTTAACAAACAACACATCTACAATCTAATTTTTTAAACTAAGAAAAGTAAACCTCAATTTAAGATTTGAAAGAAAATTCAAAAAAACACAATGAAAAGAAACAATATACTTGAGAAAAAATAAGAACCAAACCATGGTTGAGGTCACCTCTAATTTTTAGATAAATTTTCAATAATTTCTTAGACAACATAATGTTAATCTATAAAATCATAAACAACATTGAAATCTATAAGCTTGTGATTGTCTATTTCTTCATGAATAGTTTTCCTAGACTACATCCCACAAGCCAAATATATTTCTGTGAATCTATAAAAAAAAAAAAACATTATTGCAATTCAATATATGTCAAGTTGAATTGTTATACTTTGTGAACATTTACGAAAGGTTGAATTAGAATATATTTCAACTTAAAGTTAAAGATTGAGATTAAGATGGAGATAAATACCTCTACCATATCTCCAATATTGACAACAAGAGCTCCAGAGATGGGTTCAACAGGAATCCATTCTTCATCTTTTTGTATGTGTAAACCTACTTGCTCATCATCCTGTAGCAATATGGTGATGTTTGTTGCATCTGAGTGAGGACCTATTCCTAATACAAGATCTGGCCTTGGACACCTTGGATAGTAGTTCATTCGAACCCCTTGTCTCCACTTTCCTCCTGGATTAATAAAACTGTTAGCCTTGAGACCCAGGGTCTCTGCTATCAGACTCAAGAGCTTATTTGAGAGTTTCTGAATTTCCATGCCAAACTCATTCATAGTTTCTCTGCAAAAAGAACATTTTAGATGTGAGGATTTTTCAGTTAATTATATTTTTTTAATTGATTTTTGGTAAGCTGACTTAATGTTTTTGACCTAACTTATTTAAAGTCATTTCACACAGATTGTTTTTTTTGACCATTTACAATCTAAATATGATTTAGTTTGGATTAAGTAATATAGTTTTGAGTCAAATCTACAGTGACCCACATATCACTAATCCAAAATAAATTGAGGTCACTCAACTAAAGTACTTTACTATGAAAAGGGGCTCAGAACCAAAGCATTGTTTCAATTTGAGTTACAGCCCAAAAGCAGAGGACTGTTATCAACCAGTAAACCACAGGTGGCACACAGAGAGGTATTATCAAGGAGGAAGGTAGAGCCAAAACATTATCTTCAAAGACATCTAGCCAAAACATCCAATATAAGTTTTGCTAATTTTAAACAGGCAGAAGAAAAATAAAATGAAAGATATTCTTTAATTAAAATGATTTTCATTTTCCACTTGCATCTATCCCTAAGAGGTGAGAAAGAACTTGCTCATTAAGGCAATCACTTCCTCATCTATGACCAAAGAAATGCCCAAACATACCTGAAATTTGTTGGCCTTGTTGGCCAGAAATTCATGTTTCTAACATCTTCAGGGAGAGTAACCAAATAAAACATGTCTGCCCAGTCTAATTTTTGTTCGTCCGAAATTACAAAGGCCTGGCCATAGCCTTCACGCTCTTGAATCCCATACTTGAGCTTTTCCTCCAATGGAAGTTGGAAGAAACCCCTCACAACTTCTTTCATTTGGTCCAGCAGTGAGACAGGAACCCCATGATTCACAACCTGCCAAAACAGTAACAAGTCTGCCCTTAATATGAAATCATAAAGCTGCCATGGTGAAAGAAGATACAGATGTCAGTCATTGTTATAATGATAACTCCTTTAGATATGGTTAACCTAATAAATAATATTTAAAGAAGCTATAGATGGCAATCTTAGGTATTGAAGATGACCTTTAAAAATATTACCTAAATAGCTTACCCATGGCACTAAAAGGCTTTGCTGCTAATAACAGCCATTAACATATAAACCCAAAAAAGCTATTGAAAATACCCTTTTCAACCAAAAGAGATCTAATTAAATGGCTCATCCAAGAATCTTCTTGTTCTTTTGGTTTGGATTTATACTTGCAATTATATAGTCATCTGAATTTAAATTTTAAAATAAATAAAATACCTGAAAGAAACCCCATTCTTTGCAGGCAAATGAAAGCTCCTCCATCACCTTTTGTCTGGACTCTTGGTGCTCAGACAGAAGTGCCATGTCTATCATGGGAATAGAATTGCTCAAATTATTATTCACAGTTATGGAGTGGAGCCTCTCTTCCTCCCTTATATACCTTTGAGGCACTGAATGAGGGTCCCTGGCTGCTAATTCTTGGACTACTGGAATTGAAATGGTTTTGCTATTGGGCAGCTTCATAGAATTAAACATTTTGGGAAGATTACTGACCAGTAATGATTGTAACAAAAGGTGCAGTTATTCTGACAATATGATGTACCAATCTAAACCCTTTTTCTAGGCTTGGGAGGGGTTCATCCTCCAGGGATGATCTCACTGGTAAGACCTTATCTTCTCAGTAAGACTAAAATAGAACTGCATCAGAAATTTCCACCAATTTACTTGTAGACGAAAACCCAAGTGATAATTCAGCATGCAAGGCTGCTTAAAAAGGAAAGGAAAATAGCCATAGTGATTAAATCCCAAAACAAGTCACTGCAGTTGATGTTGAATGATTAAAATTGTTGGATGGGTTTGATGGGGAAAACCTTTGACATTGTTGCCATCACAGTTGCTCAAGCAAAATATTTTAATCAAGTTCACTGCAATGGTACATTGCACCTTCTTGTCTGTAAGAAAAAAAATAAAACTACGATACGGGGATGCATTTGACTTGCTATTATTTTTGTTATTGGTGCTGAAATAATAAAATTTAATTTTCAGTGGGGTACTTAAATGGATAAGATCAAGTTCGATGAAACTACTACCATATGCAATTTTTAAGTATGTACCATATTCTAAGTGAAGAGACCATTCTATAATAACATATATTTGTTTTATCCTTGCCTTATATGCATATATTTTTATGCGTTATTACCCCACATTTCTATGAGTTTGATATTTGTCATGAGATTCCATTTTGGGCCAATTTGGTGACGTGTGGGTTTGCTCTTGCATGATGTGACCCTAACTTAAATTTTGAAATTTTAAAATTCGAAATGTCAATTCCTACCATTTCCTCCTAGCAATTGAAAGTTGACTTGGTACATGTTTGTGCAACTAGTCATTATGTTTTAGTATTTAAAGACAACCCTTTGAATGTTATTCCACATCCTAGGACATTTAAACATCCTTAGGATTCCCGGGAACATTTTGAAGAACATTTGGACTTGGAACACTAAATAAAAACAACATTTGATCATAATTCACATTTAGGCCATTGCATGCTTACTTGTTGTCTACCAACACTTGCCCAAGGCCTTTCAACGGGATTGACTAAGGGGAACTTGACCCTCACAATTCAATAGTTTCTACAATATATTTTTAAATATTGTGAGTCTTTACACATTAGTAGAGAGAAGAAGTCACAACAAATTAGATCATAACAACTTAAACATTCAACCAATTCAAAACTACACCTTAGATATTGAATTTTTATGGCAAAAAATTGATCTGAAACCATGAGATCAACTTGTTGTGCCTTGCACACACGCCCAATCTGAACAGGGAGCCCCTTTTTCTTGTCCCTCTTTTTAGGTTGCTTTGCCTTTTCTCCTTAAGAGAAAGGGTCCTTGAATTTTTTTATTTTTGGTTGTCTCCTTGATATTTACCAAAGTTTTTATCAAAATTGGGAGACTTGTGAATGTCTTGCAACAATTGGTCAAATTGATGCCATTGGAGATGCTTAAGGTGGGTTGAGTGTTGAGTTTATGCTTATCTCAGAGTTCTCTCAACTTTAGGGATTTCTATGTCCCATGAAATCAGCGAGGTCTTCGCTCTCGCGAAATCCACCCCCCTATGAAATGTCTGAAATCCAAGGTCATCCTCAATTCCCGAATTTCAGAGATGCTCAAGATCTCTTAAATCCTTTGTAGAGTTTGAGTGCACACCAAGGGTAATTCCAGGTCTATTTTCTCACACACACCAGTTGAAAGGTTAGTGAAACTCCTTTACACTCGATTTGAGCAAGTTTCCTTCTATGATGGTACAGATTGAATGAGATATCATGTAGGGTAAACGTTAAAGACTTCAAATGCATAATGCACATCGTCACATTTCTATTTTTGAGGTTTGCAATAGTTGAAGTGAGTCATTTTAGAGTTTTAGGGTTCTTGTTAGAGCTATTTCAATGGTATGGATGCATGAAATCTTGTAATTACAAGATCATGTTCATATTGCATGGTTTATAGATAAATTAATCCAAATTCATAGTGGGATCTCCTCTTAGATTTTAAAATTTCAAATTAGAGCTTAAAACAGTCAAAAACCCTAGTTGTGGCACCTTAGTGAACCATCATTTTCAAGACCACAAGTTTGTAAAATCTGACAAAAATAGGGCTTCAAGAAATTTATCTTTTGTTTGAAAAAATTGCTAACCTTTAAAATCCATGAAGTATTGGGAACTTTGGAGGAGGGTCCATTAAAATTGATAAAGGGGGTAAAACTTAGGGAATTGTTATCATTCAGGAAAATTTGTTTTTTGCGAAACACTTCAAAAACATGCTAAAATACGTGAGTCCCCAAAAGTTCCAAAGGAAATAAAACTTAAAAGTTGCAACAAATGAAAACCCCAGTTTCAGAGATTTATTGGTCCTATGAAATCTTCAAAGACATCCAAAATTAGTTGAAGAATAAAGGGAATGTTTGTCCTTTGAAATCTCTGAAGCTTTCAAAACTCGCAAAATTGATTAAGGGATGAAAATCTTTGTTTTGTTGTGTAGAAACTTAAAAATGTCCTAAATGATATACATTTAAATCCGATATACTAACACGTTTCATCCTAAAATCCAAGACTTTTTTCGCTTGTTTGATTAAATTAACCTAGCTATTTAATTAAATACCTCATTTTCATCTCTTAATCTAATTGACCTAATTGGGTTAATTCACCCCCTCTCACACTAACATTTCACCCTGTTTGATTAAATAATGAAAATTATTTAATTTAAACCCTAAAGTCCTCTTATTTAATTCAATAACCCTAGGCTATTTAATTAAATATCATATTGCATCCTCCTTTTCATTAAATCAATGATTTAATGAATATCAAATTGAATTCCACATCTTGCGCATTCAAATTTAGTTTTAATTAACTAAATTGTTAATTTCCTTCCATCCACTTGCATAGGGAATATTCTCCTATTTGGCTCCAAAATTGGAATGATTTCTTTCAAACAAACTTTGTAACAAACTTTCAAAGTTGTTACAAAGTGTGTTTGTTTGAATCATTCTCAACCCTTGATCTTTTCTTGATCCATGTGAACATTGATTCTCATCCATTGATGAGAATCCTTGATCAACGTTTCACCCTCCCTTTTCATCTTGACCATTGATTAACCAAATCGATTTGAGTCCTTGATTTTTCATTTGCTTTCCTATAAATATATCACTATTTGGAGAGAAATGGATCCATCTTTTGATAGAAAATGTATGTTGTTGAAATTCATACTCACTTACATCCACATTGAGCACTTTTTTAGCATTTTAGTTTAATATTCATCCATATTTAGCTTAAGCATCCATTAATGGCTTCCATGGTAACTTAGTTTGCATCCATTTAGCATATTTTGGAATCTAGGACTTGCGTCTTTGAATATTGTACACATTTAGCATAGGTTTGCATGCACTTACATCAAGCATCTTGGTATTCATCATGTTAAACTAGTTTTTATCATGTTTTGTTCATCTCTCATCATTTTCATCAGTTTCCATCAATTTTAAGCAATAAAATTGACTGGAAAGTGTCATGTCCCCTTCTCAGTGACATCTCTCAGAGCACAGGATTAGCCTATCATACGACCCTCGTAGGTTGATAGACTGGATAGAGGGTCACTTTGGAGCTTGGCTCAGCTTCTATTGGCAGATTTTGATCATTTGGCTTTCGTTCGGGCTCATTCGGACATTTCTTGCAGAAGTTGCTATTTTTAGCAATTCTTGGCAGTCAGCGTGGGACCCCTGCTATTTTTGGCAGTATGGATTTGGCAGTGTTCAGAATCACTTCAGTGTTCGTCAGGTTCAGACGAATCAGGCATCAGATGATTAATGAGAGAGATATTAATATTTAATTAAATTAATTAAATATTAATTAATTGGAGATTATAATATAAAGTTATAATATTTAATTATAACTTAAGTGATTTTGATTGAGGGGGTCGCCATCATCAGAGAGGGGCCAATTTGGCAATTAAATTTATAATAAAATATTTGAGCTGAGACTATTGAAGAATTAAATGTAAAAAGTTTGAATTATTTTAATATTCCCTATTTTTGAGGAAATTGCACTTTTCTTGTGTATAAGCCATTTGCCTTGGGATTCGAGCCATTATGCATATTGACTTATTGAATATTGATCAAGTTTGGTCTGAGCAAGAAGCTTTAGGGTTTCAGTTTCGAAATTCATTGGGGAACGAGCCATCTCCATTGAAGCAGTTCAGAGGGTGTGAGATATCACCTGATTTATTGCCAATTGAGAGATTTCTTCATCCAGAGGAAATTACAGAGCTTCAGTGATTATTTTATCATTAGAGTTTTATCAGCGTTTACATTCAGAAAGCATCCTTTCACTTAGGCGTATCTTTCAGGGAGATCTGGAGAGTTTTAAAGAAGCCGTACAAAATCATTAACTGCTGCTGTCAGCCGTACCATTCAATATCAAGCTGTACCTTTCTTGAGAAGGGTGTACTTTCTTTTAGAAGCCAAACGCCTACCTTGGATCCAGTTTTCCATCACCAGCTTAAGCGCCTATATTCCAAGCATTGTTCTGGACGCCTGAAGGAGGGAGAAGGGATCTTATTTGCAGCCGTACCATCATCAGATCTGTACTTTCAGCTTGCTGCTTTTCACCAGGATTTCAAATAAAATCATTGCTTTTTATATTGCATGTTAGAGGATCTTTATTGTAACTGTTTCAAAAAATTTATAAAAAGTCTGGCATCAATAATAGGTCTAAGATCAATCGTTTTCAGAGTTAATTTATTTTTATTGAATTTATTTCAAGTCATTGCAAAAATCACAATTTACCCTTATTGCACAAAAAACCTCAAAAACATTCAAAAACGCAAAAACAAACAAAAAACGTCAGATTTAGGAACAGGGGGAAACTGGGGTTTCTACAGAAAGGTTCATATTATTCAAGGGATTGGTTGTCATTCCACATCAATGTGACACCACTACCCCAATAGTATAAGGTTTGAGGTCATAGAATAGATTTTTTTCAAGCTTTCATGTTCTTAGCATGTTAGTTCAATGGCTTCTTCATTTTGTTGACATTGAATATCTTATAGGGATTAATGCTAGGGGATTAAATAGGGTCTAAATCTGTATGAATCTAGTCTATTTAGTTTACACTATGACATTGGTCACATTTTGGTGCTAGAAGGAGGGCTATACTGATCAAATCTAATGAATTTCTCTCTAGATTCTTGTTTTCTTGGTCTTGCAAATACAACAATGCTTTTGGAGGCTACAACGATGCCTTTGTTAGGTGTCACCATCTAGTGATGCCCTTTGTAGGAATTACAACAACGCTTAATTAAACCAGTGATGCTTATTAAATATTGCAATGATAATACTTTTTGAAATTATCGTAGATTTGAAAATAGCAATGCCTCTAATATAATGAGACCTTTGTCATCTTTGTTTTGTTGTAGAGTGACACTTTTTCTCACCAGAGCAACACTTTTTGGAATTATAGTGACACCTTTGTAAACAACGACACTTTTTACTAGTAAATAAAATAGAGACTTAATTTTGACATGTCCTTTAAATTTTTTATTTTATCTACTCTTTAACATGTCACTAACTTGTGGTTTTTGTTTTCTTGAGGCTAACTGGTTTCACAGATTTTCAAGCAATAAAATTTGA
>VDFB02075321.1:236884022-236966239 GCA_007258455.2 Sequoia sempervirens | reverse complement strand
GATTGAAGAGTATAAAGTATGACTAAACCTGAGAAAGTGTGTCTTTGGGGTTACATCAAGGGAGCTTCTTGGCTACATTGTGTCACAAAGAGGGATAGAAATTGATCCAACAAAGGTGAAATAAATATTAGACATGGAACCTCCACAAACACTGAAACAGATGAGAGGGATACAAGGAAGGTTGTAATCCATTAGAAGATTCATAGCATAATTATCAGACAAGATCCACCCTTTCTTGCATCTTCTCTATAAAGGAATAACTTATAAGTGGGATGAGAAATGTGATAAATCCTTCTAGTGGATCAAGGAATACCTATTAACACCTCTAGTGCTCATGTTGTTGATACCAAACAAGCCATTGATCCTATATATCTTGACAACATCATCAGCACTAGGTGCTCTTCTAGCCCAACATGACGAAATGGGAAAAGAAAGAGCCATCTATTACATCAACAAGACCTTGGTAGGCTATGAAATGAATTAATCATCCATTGAGAAGGCATGCTTAGTAGTATTTTTTTCTTCACAAAAGTTCATTTATTACATGTCGCATCAAATCAAGCTTATTGAAAAGATTGACCCATTGAAATATTTGTTATCTAAAGCAACTCTCACTGGGGGAATGGCCAAATGGGTAATGATCTTGACTAAATTTGACATAGAATATGTAGAGTGCAATGAAATAAAAGGCAAGTGATCACAGACCAACTAGAAGAAGCGCCTATCTATGCAGAGAATCCTTTGATATTTGAATTTCTTGATGAATCAATGTTTCTCCTTCATGTAGTGGATCAATGTAAAATTTACTTTGATGGATCCTATACCCAACATGGATTAGGAGTAGGTATCATCTTTATCACCCCTCAAGGTGATTGTATTACAAAGTCATACTAGTTATCATTTCCATGTACTAATAATATTGTTGAGTATGAAGCTCTAATAATGGGGCTAAGGATAGTGGTCCAATGGTAGATACAAGAGTTAAAGGTGTATGGAGACTCACAGCTGGTTGTCAACCAAGTCAACAAAAACTACCAAACTAAGGATGATAAACTCACTCCTTATAAGAATATGGTAGAAAGTCTTAAGGAATTTTTCATAGAAATAACCTTTGAGTAGATACCTCGTGTGAACAATTGAGCAACAGATGCCATGACAACAATAGGATCATTGTTAGACATGCCACACAATGTCCTTCAATGTGAATTATTGGTAGAACAACTTCTCATACCAATTTTCAAAATCCCTAAATCTAAATTTGCACATGTAATCATTGGTCTTAGCTCCCCGTGGTAAGACGATATATTCACCTATCTTAGTAGAGGTACCTTCCCATCTAATATCACCTCTAACCTTAAGAATTCCTTTGTTAAAAAGGCATCCTGATTCGTAATCCTAGGTGATACCCTATACTGCAGAAGCATTGAGGGGACATTACTATAATGATATCTCAACCAACAGGAAGCCTTGGCCGCCTTAACAGAAGTACATGATGGCATATGTGGTTCCCATTCTAGTGGTGTGACTTTAGCTAAGAAAATGTTGAGGATGGGGTAGTACTGGCCAACCATGGAAAGAGAAGCCCATCAGTACGTGCAAATGTGTGTCTATATCATAGCTTGGTATTGTAAAGTATTGTATTCCCCCTTAGTACTACTTGACACATTCCTAAGGTCAGTTTGTTCTACCTATATCAAGGTAGTCTATCACATCACACTAGGGGCAATCGGTTATGCTTGCATTGGATTTGGTTCTTGTATATCTTAAAGTTATTAAAACTCTTGCATCGAAAATCCCACAAACATTCATAAAACTTCATCAAAAATCCAAAAACACTTGCAAAATCCAAAATATGAAAATCTTGTATAGCTAAAATCCAAAAACATTTAGAAAATTGTAAAGTAAAAAATCCAAAACATCCAAAACACATCAAAATCCCTAAAAAGGTCAAAACATCGAAAATCCAAAAATAGTACCATGTTGAACTACGTTGTCTCTAAGATTGAATATAGGCAAGGGCATCACTAATGTGCCCTCGAGAAACTTTAGGTTAGGATTCCATCATAATAAACTAGAAATCCATCAAGTGTTCATATCTAATCATAAATAAGTCAAGTCAGTTGAACTACGTGGTCTTTGTGTGTATAACATAGGCAAGACTCATCTTTGATAAGCCCCCGAGGCCCCTAGGATATTCTTTTCGGTTAGGTTCTTGGTCAAAACTTACAAAACCCCTAAACATTTGAAAACTTAGAAAAACACACAAATAGTTGAAAATTTGAAAACCCCAAAACATTGGAAAAACTTGAAAAAACCTAAACAACCTCAAATAATCGAAAAACCAAAACATTCACATAAACTTTTGAAAAGATAAAAAACCACCTCAAAACATTTCGAAATACCAAAAACATTGAAATATTATAGAAAATCCAAAACCATCCATCCCATTTTGCTTTCACTCAAAATAAACATCATCCATAATGAATCAAACGTCATCTTCAACCTTTGGTAAAACAAGTAGAAAACAAGTGTCGTAAGACGTAAAGTGAGAACCTAATTGTCAAAATCTAGAGTCCAAATCATAGGTAAATGAGTCGGTAACGTTTGTATCAATGGACTATCACACACCTAGTCTTAGTCAAAAACATTTGATCAACATGTCCTAGGATGTATCCTTCCTACAATGGGCATCAACATCAAAAATCACCTTAGCTATGTTATGTTGGCAAGAGATATAGATAACATTGAATGTTTTCCTTTGATCTTTTCTTATGATTTATCTCAATGACTCATTTTGAGGACCTCTCTATGATGTCTCAATGATTTAGAGAGAAAGGAATGGGGAATCAATCAATATATTTCATTTATTGTGCTTGTGGGTATTCTTGTAAAATAATCTTGGCCCGTACTTTCTTAGTTGTGTGTAGGGAGGTTGTTTGGAGTAGCTTGTTGATTATTTCATATGCTTTGGTCTAAGATATTCTAAACTTATAACCTACATTCCAACGAGGTTTTTGTATCTCAAGGTGTGAACAAGAACTATCCTATCTGTTTGCAGAATCAAAGTCCATCACACTAGATACATCGTCATCCTGGTTATCAATATCATATCATGTCTAGGTGTTATATCAAACAATAAGGAATGAAAAAAATTCCCAATCCTAGATATGAGCAAGTCATAACTCTCATCACCATATCTAATAAAGTCTCAATGCATCATGGACTTATTGGACTTCTGAATCAAATCTCAAAATCAATGGTCAATCCATTCATCTTATTCTTCTATGTTTACTAACAATTCTATCCAAGTATCAAATCTGTGTGATATATCAAAATGTACATGAGGCTACCCATGGTTGATGATTGTCTATACACCATCAAATCTATCTACATCAAGCATCTATGCTTTCTAGTCCTCTTTGAGTTGAACTGATCCTGAATCTTTGTCGAGAGATGAACCCAAAATTCAAAATTTTTGCTTGATCTCTCAAGGGGGCAGGGAACTAGCTTATTTATTTTGTTGGGGAAATGGTGGGGAATCCAAAAAATTAGAAATTGGGCATCCGAAAAATTAGAAATTTGTTATATTTTTTATCTAAGCAGCAATTTTAATCTGAAGAGTGCCAGTCTTTGAACAAACGTAATAGGTACCTCCCTTCAAAGAGGGGCAAAATGTAGACACTTATGTCCTAAATGATATACACACTTGAATCCAATATAATAACACCGTTTCATCCTAAAATCCATCATCTTTCCACTTGTTTAATTAAATTATCCTATCTATTTAATTAAATGCCACATTTTCATCTCTTAATCTAATTGACCTAATTGGGTTAATCACCCCCTCCCACACTAACATTTCACCCTGTTTGATTAAACAATGCAAATTATTTAATTTAAACCCTAAAGTCCTCTTATTTAATTAAATAATCGTAGGCTATTTAATTAAATATCATATTGCATCCTCCTTTTCATTAAATCAATTATTTAATGAATATCAAATTATTCCTCCTCTTGCACATTCAAATTTAGTTTTAATTAATTAAATTGCTAATTTCCTTCCATACACTTGCATAAGGAATATTCTCCTATTTGGCTCCAAAATTGGAATGATTTCTTTCAAACAAAATTTGTAACAAACTTTCAAAGTTGTTACAAAGTGTGTTTGTTTGAATCATTCTCAACCCTTGATCTTTTCTTGATCCATGTGAACATTGATTCCCATCCATTGATGAGAATCCATGATCCATGTTTCACCCTCCTTTTTCATCTTGACCATTGATTAACTAAATAGATCTGAGCCCTTGATTTTTCATTTGCTTTCCTATAAATATATCACTATTTGGAGAGAAATAGATCCATCTTTTGATAGAAAATTTATGTTGTTGAAATTCATACTCACTTACATCCACATTGAGCACCTTTTTAGCATTTTAGTTTAATATTCATCCATAATTAGCTTAAGCATCCATTATGGCTTCCATAGTAACTTAGTTTGCATCCATTTAGCATAATTTGGAATCTAGGGCTTGCATCTTTGAATCTTGTACACATTTAGCATAGGTTTGCATACACTTACATCAAGCATCTTAGTATTCATCGTGTTAAACTATTTTTATCATGTTTTGTTCATCTCTCATCATTTTTATCAGTTTCCATCAATTTTAAGCAATAAAATCGATTGGAAAGGCTCATATTATCCAAGGGATTGGGAAAGGGTCACCATTCCACATCAATACAACACCACTCCCCCAATAGGATAAGATTTGAGGTCATAGAATAAAAAATTTTCAAGCTTTCGTGTTCTTAGCATGTTAGTTCAATGACTTCATTTTTTTGATATTGAATATCTTATTGGGATTAATGCTTAGGGGATTAAATAGGGTTTAAATTTGTATGAATCTAGTCTATTTAGTTTACACTATGGAAATGGTCACACATTGCAATCATCATCTTGTGTAATTTTTTCCACTTTAAAAATGTTCCAAAATTGTTTGAAATTCACAAAACTCCCAGATGCCTGAAAGAATTAGAAGCCAAACATTTTAAACTTTTCCTTTTCAAATATTTCTTGATCTCTCAGAATCCCTAAGACCTTTAAAGTCTTGGAAAATTTTCCTAAGGATTGCTTAGAAATCATCTTTGCTAAAATTGTCCTTTCACGAAAATTGATTTGGTGTGAAATAATTCAAGATCACCAAAAATTTGAGAAGCTCCTTGAATTCTGAAGTAAGTTTAGAAAAAAAGGTTTGTTTTAAAGGAAATGATAAGATACCTTTGAATATTTCTCAATCTCTTGAAAACCACGAGAGGTTTCCTTTTTTGAAGATTTTCTCCTAAAATCCACAAAGAACCCTTCAAAGTCATTACAACATGAATGAAAAGGCCATTCCTCAGAGATTTCTTCCTTGTAAGAAATTCATAAGAACTTGGTTTTAGACCAAATAAGAAGAAGAAAGAGTTGAGTTTCGCTTGAATCAATGGTCCTTTCAAAAACCCAAACTTCAGAGTCAACCCAAATCCCTGAAATCCATGATGATCCAAAATCTCTGAAGTGCATTTAAAGGGTAAATTTGATGTTTTAGAAGATGGGATTTCTTGCATATGGATTCAATATGATGCTTTTTTAGAAAATACAATAAAATGTGGCAATTTTCCTTATTATTTTTGCAATGAATTAAATATATTTGAATCTTTAAGGTAAATTTGTTCATTCTTTCTACACTTTTCCCCTTTAAGTGATTTAGACTATCTTTGGCTAACAAATGTAGATTGAGACAAGCGATTAGGAAAGAAAGGGTGAGAAAGTAGAAAAGCTAGAGAAAATTTCTAGGACAACACATATGAATTTTGAATTGAAAGGGGTTCTCCCTGAATCTAATATTTCTTCATACTAGGAAAATGTGGGAGACACCAATCTAGGTCATATAGACCTTGAAGAATTTAAGAAGAGAATGTATGGGCCTAACCCCACTGAATTAGCAAAGAAGATGGTTAAGAATGGAATTTCTTAGGTAGTTGGATTCCCTCCATCTTTTCAATTCCCATAACTAATAGTAGAGTGTTCCAAGCACTACAAATTTGACCAAAGGAGAGTTATTGGTCCAAAGGGATGAATAATGAAAAATTTCAGATAAGAATCCTTGGCTGAGGAATTTGATATTCCTTCACACTCAAAATTGGTAATGGTCACTTTGAAAGAGGCCAAGAAGATATATATTAATGGCCTAGACAAGTGCTTGGAGATAATAGATGCCAAGTGGGAAAAGAAACCAAGACCACATTTCACTATGTTTCCCAAGACTATGTATATAAGTGACTTCAAGGATGAATATGTAGATATGGTGAAATTGTTGAGCAGAATTATGGGCCTTGAGAAGGCAGCTTAGTTTGAGGACTGGATGTTTTACATCATTGAGGAGATAGCCAATGGAAAGAACATCCATTGGGCTAGAATATTGAGTGATAACTTTGAAAAATAGCTCAATATTATGGAGAAGAGCAGAACTTTCACCATGACCTCATATGTGGTTTATATGTTAGCTAGGAATTTCAAATATAGAGGAATAACTTTCTAGGGAGAAATAAGCACAAAGCTTGGAAAATTTAGGGCATACGATTGCTACCCGTAATTGCATCTCTCTAGCACTACTCATTATAAGAGGGTAAATGGTGTCTTCTTGATGTATATTGTGAGGACACTACAAGGAGAAAAAAATATCAAATTATCACAAGAGGCCATGGGCTTGGTGAAGAAATATGGGTCATGGTACATCCAATTCCAAAAGTTTTTATATATAAGTATACAAGGCTGCCCCAACAGACCATACAAACTCCCCAAGTACCCAACTGATAAGATGGTGTTGTTGGAGGTTACTAGACAATTGATTGCCTTTAATAAATTTTTGAAGGGAATTCACAAGACAGGAGTAGGGTATGAATTTCTAGTCATTCTTGGAAACACAAAGGTCTGCCCCACAATCCTTAGTGCAGAAAATTCAGAGGTTGAGCTGCAATTTTTTCAATTTGAAGACTCACACCATCAAGAAGAACTTTGATCCTTATGGTGTGGCAAAGAAGGAAAATAACAGAACCTATAGGCATAAGCCTCATATTGAGGATTATTGGGCCAATTTCCATGATGATTTGGAGGTAAGGAAGAGAAGATACTCTAGGTTGTCTGTAGAAATGATAAGGCTTTTCAAGCCCTTCCATGTTGCATACTACGTGGAGGATGATGGTGATTGTATCCAATATAATGACTATGATGCAATCAAGGAGAGACCTATTCTAACTCTAGATTGGTTAGAAAAAGAGGTTACATGTTTGGTCAATTGATTACCCTGGCATTAAAGTATACCAAGCTATGGGCTAACTACAAGACCTCTGACTTGTTAGAGGATGGACTAAAATTGACATATGATTTGATCAAAGATCTTGAATCGTAGTCCTTTGAAGGAGAGGAGGAACACATAGGAAAGGAGGTATAAATTCATGATATTGATGAATAAGATTTAGAAGAAGAACATGTTGAGGTGAAGAAGGCCAAGGGGAAAAGGAAGAAGGATACTCTAGAGAGAAACCCTATTGAGAAAAGAAGAAAATTTGCTAAGGCATCAATAGAGGAGTCTCCCAAGAGGAATCTTGCAAAAGGGAAAATAAAGAAAGTTTCCACTTCTTCAATAGACCCAACTTCTCCTATCCATCCTCCCTCTTCAATAGAATATCCACTTCCAACCACTACTACATAGCAGCAAGATATGCCTTCCTCCACACAAGTTAAAAGTGCATCGGTCAAATCCTCCATTCCCACTTTTCCCACTAGTTCACAAATTGAGGGTGAAAAGGGGGAAGAAGCAATAAATATGAAAATATTAGGTGAGAATCCATAGGTGGTATATCACAAAAAATATTCTCCTCAAAATAGAATCCCATTCCCCAAACTAGATAACATTGATAGAATTTCCAAGGAGTTGGAGGAGTTAGAAAGGAAAGAATCATATGCTCTGGATGAAATAGTCACAACAAATTATGAGGATCAAGGTACTCAGGTAGAAATGCAACAAGACGAGCCCATCATGGAGCAACCAATTTAAGATCAACCCATGGAAACAATGCCTCCTTTAGTGGAAGTGAATGTTGAGCAGCAAAAGGAAATACTCAAAGAGATTCCTGCTAATCAAGAAGAGAAAATACATGAACTTAATGTAGAAAGTGTAGAGAAACAAGAGCAATGAGAAGATCATAAAGAAGAACAAGAAAAGAAGAAGAAGAAAAAACAAGAAAATCAGGATTTACAAGGTAATCAAGAGCAAGAAGAGAACCCAAATGTTGAACAATCAATTGCTCCAGATTGGTTTAAATAAAAATTGTAGATGGGACCAATAATAGAGGCTAATGGTCCAAGCTTGGGTAAATTTTTATCAAGAATCAAGAAGCCCAAGGAAAAGAAAAGGGAAAAAATATATTCCAAGATAACAAGAGATGAGTCTAATAACAAGGTTGTGTGCATTGCCACCCTAGTTGTAGATAAGGAAAAAGGAGATATTGCTCCTAAGGAATATAATATTTCTTCTATTAATTTGGGACCCACATCAAAAAAGAAAGAGGTCCATGAAATTAGAGAATCTATAGAAATTATTGCGCAGGGATTAAAAAAAGAGGTGAAGGAAAAAGAGATGTTAAAGGTGCGCTATATCAAACATCTAGTCAGCCTAGTGCAAGTAGATGTAGGCCCTTCAACCCCTCCCAAAGTAGTGTTAAAAGAGGTAATTGATGAATTGGAAAAGATGAAATCTTCAACAAAGATGACCCACCAATGGATAGTAGGTGTATTTGATAAAGGAATCCCAATCTTAGAAGAATTAGTGCAATTGTACAATCGGTGCCAAGATTTTTCTCAGAAAATGTAGAAAATTATTGTAGATTGCAAAGGTTCTGATGATAATATTGTGTTAAGATTGAAAATGCCAATGGATATACCTTCACAAACATTGATTAAAGAGAAAGTGGTTTCAAAAGATAAAGCTCATGAGCTTGAGTCATGGCTATATTCGTTCAAATACAAGAAAGAGATAATGGATAAGGCTTTGGTGGATAATGAGAGGATTGAAAAGGCTTTAAATAAAATTTATGCTAGATGCATAGAATTTTAGAAGCCATGACAGGAAAGACAATTGCCAAATAAAATATGAACATTGATATTTTGAAACATTGGTGGAAGAGCAATTTTTCACATACAACTGATATTGCCATAACAAAAGACTACTTGGAGGATATAGCCATGTTTTTGAGTTTTATGCATAGATTCTAGGAATCACAAATCGATTGGCTAAAAATAATTAAGGGATTTGAAGTTGAGGTGGCAACATTGACACATGAGATTAAAATAATCCCCACGCCTGCCCAAGAGGAGTTAAATAGTGTTTTATCTAGATTCATGGAATATGATAAAAAGGAGCAAATAGGATGGACTACATTTGAAGAAGATCTACCTTGAAATAAGTGTAGACCTCTTTTGTTGCAAGAACAAGTTTCATGCCCAACTAGTTGCCTTGATAAATGTGATATGGGGTTTTCATTTTGAAATTGCATTAAATTTAATGGGCTACCGAAACTAAACCACCCTGCATTAGTGAATCTAGGCCATTGATAGATATTAAATCTTAGTCCTTGGTTTGTACTTGAAAATCTATACAAAGGCTATGCCTTTCTGTTTGTAAAAAGATAGAACTTCCAATTGTTGCCAAAATACTACCAAAATTAATTAAAAAAAAGCCAGTTTAAGAATTTTCCTTGTCTTATATTTTGAATGGTAACATGTTTGCATGTATCTACTCTAAATTCACTTTATAAAATCAGTTTAGTTTTTTTTGTCATATTTTTTGGAATTGATGTTTGATGGAATTCTAGGTTCATACCATTTGATTCTTGTTGACTGCAAGTCTCAATGTATGGTTAGTTTGAGTCATTTTTATGTATAAGTTCAATTATATATTGTTTATTAAATTGAATTGTTATTGATGGGTTTAATGAATGATTTATAAAATGAAAATCTTTAAGCAATCATTGAAAATTGCATCTATTATGTATAGTTGTGTTTAGACTAGTAAAATAGTAAACTGGTGAAGTAGAATTAGGTATTGTGGGATTTGTCTATTGACTCCAGTTTATTTTCAATCATAGTTTAAAATTATGTTTTTCTAAACTCTATCTCTCTTGGAGTTTCTTTCAAGTTAAAATTCATAAAATACAAAAAAAATCAGAGGCTAAAAGAAAAATCAGATATTGCTAGATCTCATAAAAGTTAAAGATTGTTGAAAAAAGTTGTAGAAAAGTTTCTAGTTTTCCAGCAAGAATAAGTCCCCCTTGTGATTACCAACAAAATCACATAATTCACTAAGTTATCCTAAGAACATGGTTAAGACCTAACTTTCATAATATTGGGGTAATCCTAGGTATTTGATCAAGTTAAAGTTAGAAAATAAGGTTTCCTTGTTCAAGAGAGGGTAAAATACTTAGTATTTTATTCTATGTTGGTGAAGTGTAAATCTCCTCATCAAAAAAATTGGTGCTAGAAGGAGGGATGCATTTTAAAAAAAGATAGAGTGTATAGGATCATTTTCTCCTTATAGATTTTGAAGAATACTCAAATCTACACCTAATCAAAGAGAATTTGTTGAGCTTGGATCCCCACACTAGCTAGAAGAGCTATAACAAGGGGCATTCATATTTAGCTCCACCTCATACTTCCACTTCATCCATATCTTCCATTCTAGCATCATATTCATCTCATATCCCTTATGTTGTACCATAGCCACCACCTCCAGCTATGGCCTTGTTATCAAATAACCCTTCTCCCATTTGCTTCAACAACTACCATGGTTTTCCTAAGAACCCTAAAAAAATTTGTTCCAAGTTTTATGTCAATGACCCTAATAGGAAAATTGAAGAACAAATTAGGATCTTTAAGGGAGCTCTTGCCAATAGAAGAATTGATCATGAGGATGTAGCATGTAGGCTCTTTCCTCATTCCTTGGGGAAAGAGGCCTTTTACTAGTTTATTCATTTTCTAGCAGGTTCTATCGCCACTTGGGAACTCTTGAAGAATAATTTCTTATGGAAATATAAGATCCCTATCAGTTCAACTAACTTATACAAGTAGTTTGTTAAAGTGAAAATATAAGATAATGAAACCATAAGCTCTTTTAATAATAGATTACACTGAGCTTACACTAGGTTGCAAGCACCTTACAAGATGATGAACTAGCTAGGCATCATCTATTATGCAATATTGGATAATCTCACAACTTTCTTTGTAAGAAGGGCCAATCCAACCCCAACTTCCCTAGTGGATGTGTATGTTAAGGCTATGAAGGTGAACACTGATCTAGGTCAAAATATCTCAAGGCCTATTGATCATTTGGGGTGCCAACAACCCCAATTTAAATTCAAGGGATCGATCAAGCCTTAATCCATCATACCCCCATCATGAACCTAATTCCTCCAAATCAGTTGGTTCCCCACCTAGGTGCTCCAATGTCCCAAGTACCACTAGCACAACTAGCTCAACAAGTTTATTTTCAAAAATCCTCTTCTTCCTCAAGAACATAGGAGGAAAAAGTTGAAATTAAAGAGCTAACTGAACTAACTTACTTGAAAAATAAAAACAACCAACCAAAAAATTCTCAGAGAAATCAAAGTTACAATCAAAACAACCAAAACTTTCTAAGACAAAATAGGACTTAGAACACAAGACCAAATAATGTGGATGTTGCTTCTCCATTTGAGAATCTACCACTAGATGAAAATAGGTCTTTTGACAGGGTTTTTCTTGCAAAATCATCATTATCCAATTGGTGCAAGTTGCATAACACCAATCAACATTTAGAGTTGCATTTTCCAAAGTTCCAAGTGACTACTAATATCTTTCAAGGAGAAATAAGAAATGTGGAGTCAAGATATGCCTCTACATATTCAAGGTATGAGATTGTCCCTTCATCAAGTTATGATTTATCCATGGTTTGAGATAGTTAGACCTTCCCTATGCAAGATGAAAATATTCCTGAGGAAGAACCTAAAGAAATTCATGCTTATAATTAGTCTTATGGACAACAGGGTAATAGAGCACCCTATAATTTTAGGAGTAACAAGACAAACCATCCATTTGCCACATCCATTCCTCCCAACAACTTCAATACTCCCCTAGACCCCAATGCAAGAAATAACCTAGGTTTCATAAAGGAGTCTAAGCAATATATGGGAAGAAATTATACTTCCTCAAATATTGAAGCAACAAATTCTTCCTTTAGGGAATAAGTATCATCTTCTTCTAAATTAGAATTAATCAAGTTGATTCAATATGTCACAAATGAGTTCAAAAAGATGAAGGTCAGTATGTCTCTAGTGGAGTTAATGAAAGTTCTAGAAATAAGAGAAATATTCTTTAACAGTTTCAAAGAGGCCATTGTAGCTAAAAGTATTTCTAATAGTACAGTGGTGTTGATGGTGTTTTCTGCACAACTCAGATAGAAAATAGTATTCTATCTCTCTTGAAAGGTGAATTCTCAACAACAAGTGCTAAAATCACCCCAAGGTCTCTCAGGTGTCAGGTCATGACAATGCATAAACAACTCAGATAATATGTGAAAATGTTGGTAATCACAATCGGACCTTACTACAAACAAACTATATCTTTCCAACTTATCAAATTTTGCAATATTTTAATCTTAAATCTTAAATCTAACCGAATAATAAAGAAACGGAAAAAGATGAGAGTACAAGAGAAGTAATGAAACCTAAACTATTTCTAAGATGAACCATGCAAATGACAGATATCAGGAATGGACCAACCTCAAATAACTAATTCTTGCTTAACCCACAGTGCAATATCACAAGAACGGTGCAATCTTCTAAGGTATATAGATTTTCAAATCATAGACATTCATCCACAATCGAACTAAGCACAAAATAGATATATGGTCCAAGTTGACTTCACCAGCCTACTACAATCAGATAGTTACTGGGAGTATAGACCAGAGATTGCTACAAACATTCCAAATATGAAATCATAAACATCATTCACCAAACTAATCCAACTCTAAATACTAAATCCTTAATCTTTAAGCAATTTGAAAGATGAAACAACAAGAACCATGCAAGATAAACTAACACAAGATATTTCACCAGGAATACCACAATGCCTTCAATTGTATTAGATCATCAAAATGCTGCAACAATTCCACTATTCTGTTACAGTATTTGATTCAAGAAATGACTACTATAAAATGCTCTAACTTTTTCTAATCTTACTTGTCTCTATTATCTTTCTAGCTAGCTCCTTACAATGAGGCAATAATGCCCTTTATAGCAAATTCTTAAAACATGTCGGCCCAACCAAACATTTACAAAATATGATAGCCAAAACAAGTTGGCCCCAGGAGTTTCAAAATAAGGCACACATCAAATGCCGATACACCATCAAGGTCGGCCTGGGCACATTCCCCAACGTAGCCCGAATCAACACATGCCCTATAATAATAAGGAAGCACAAATCTCAAAATGGGCATAAACTACCACCTCCCTTATCCTATTCTGATCTAATGATCTGTGAACCCTCAAAAATACTTTATCCAACCCGGCGATAGGTGGCAAGGGAAAAATCTTGAGTTGACATTCTATGGAACCAATCTCTTCTTTTGACTGTTTAATGATTTTATTCCAATCATCTTTGTGCGCCTGGTATTTATCCATCACCGCCAAGTAGGTTGCTGCATCATCTAGTTGGTGTCCTGTTATAACATTTTCGGAATCTCGAGCATAAACATCATGCCACCGTTCTCTTAATTGTTCTAGGCTTAGATACTTAGGAGCAATCTTCCTCCTGCCAGTCATTATCTACAAAAATGCAATACATCTATAATAAACTCTAGTTAGGTCACCATCTATCTACTTCTTTCATTTATGGACCTTTCTAATAGCCTTTTGCCGATTGCAAAGCCTCGAACCATTCCCAAGGCTCATTAAGTCTAAAGGAAGGAACGATTCCATGTACGACCAACTGATCTTTTCCATATTCCATGATCACTTTAGATTTCAGCAACAAAAGGTTGATATCCTCCTTGTCTTGAGATAGCACATGTTCTGACAAATGTTTGGCTCTTACTGCATCCTTTCCAATTGAAAGGATTTCCTTTATTGCATTATCTCCTTTCATTTATACATCTTTCAACCAATCCATTGCAGTTTGGGTAGAAGCCTTCATTTTTTCAATTTCAGAAATAGTTTCCTTGGGTAAGAAACAGGAGTAGCAGAGGAAGATGGGTGGAGAGATTGCAAAGGCTTCATCACATCTTCTAGACATTTCTTAAGCCTTTCATTTTCCCTTTTAAGCTCGTGTTTGGACTGTGTCTCCTTCCTTAGTCTTCCAATTATTACTGCACTGGACCCTTCATATTCTTCAATATCCTGCTCTGCAGAAGTTGGTCCCAGGTTCATGGTCTCCACATTATAATCTTTTCCAGTAACCTCTTCTTTGCTCTTATCAGTAGCAGGGGTGGCAATATGGATAACCCTGTTATTTACTTCATCTCTTTCTATCCTTGAAACTACCTTAGCCATCTTTTTCTTCTTACCTTTACCAATCTTGGTCAACATCTCATCCCAATCAAGAGGGGTGTCCTCAATGATGACTTATTTCTTTATTGTAATTTCCTTTTCCAACCAATCTGGGACAGCAGGATCCACCTAGATTTCTTTTGTCTTGGACTCCTCATGTTGTTCTGATGTTTCATCTTTTCCTTTCTCCGGAGACTGATCACCCTGGTCACCCAATTCAGCCTCTTATTCTTGCAAAGGTGATGGGGCTTTAACCAGGGCATCCTCCTTCTCAGGTGATCCGTTGCCTTTGCTGCTTACCAGAGAATCCTTATATTGCACTAGTGGAGAAGGGTGCCTTTCTACATCTTCAACTTCAAGTTCAGCTACTGCACCAAAGAGTTCTCCTTCCTTGAACGGTTCTACCTCTCCACTGGTCTCATGCTCCTCAGGGGTCTCCTGCTCAGGTACAATTGGCGAATGGGAAACAATCTTTAGTTGTTCCATAGTGGAAGTTGCTAGGAGAGGACTTGCTTTTTGTTGGGTCTGCTTAGGAGATGGTGTCCTTGAATTCCTTGAATAAACCTTAGTTTTTTCTCCTAAACTATCCACCTCAACAACTAGAGGGTTTGTCTCATCCTTGGTAGTCCCTTGATCTTTTCTCTTTGAAACTCTAGTTGTCCTTGCCTTTTTAGGCTCTGGAGGAATATCTTCTTTTTCTGCCTTCTCAAGTTCCTCCTCCTTTGTAGACTTACCAATTCTCAAAGTTCTGCTTCTTTTCTTCCCCTTTGGCTTCCTTTTCTGCTCAGGCTCATCTTCCTTTGGGCCTCTGACTTTAATTTTGAAGGGCGAGCTCACTTTGGTTTTCCCTTTAGAATCATCTTCCCCGGATTCTTCTGAGGTGGATAGGGGATCCAGATTTCCCATTAAATTGAAGGTACAAGGTACCTTTTCACTTTCCAACTCCCAAACCTCATGTTTCAACCATGAAGTAGTTAATCTCATTACAGGGTCTATTAGGTCTTCCAACTCAGTTACCTCATCATCAGCCCAGTTTATCTCTCCAATTGATCTATCCTTGACAGGCTCGTATGCATGATCTTGCACCAGATTCCCGTCATTCTCTAACTGGTCTGGGATCAACTTGACATTGAATTGCCTAATCACATCAACTAGAAGCCTAAAGTACCTTTTCTTCCTTGCCTCAAAATCATCTTTGACATTTGCCCAGTAATCCTCTAGGTCATCCTTGTGATGGTATTCTTTGGTGGCCTTCTTCTATGCTTCCCTGATGATATCAAAGTTTGTCCTTTTGGAGTGGAAGGAGAAACCATAAGCAGCCAATTCATCCCCTGCTGCATGCGTTGATTGGATGGAAGGGCATACCTCAGCTATACCAATCTTCAAAGGGAAGTCACCTCCAAACCCTATCTTATGCTTTTCCTTTTTAACAATTGCATCAAATTCACATACCTCTCTCACAACCTTCGATAGCACAATATGGTCAGTGGGATATCTAGGTAACCTGTATGGAGCAGCTTGACATCCATCAATTCTGATGTAAGAGAAAGTGGGAAACTATATGAACTAGGCTCCATATTTCTTTATCAGCTCCTTTGCTCCATCAGACAATCTCACATACTCTGCATTTTGAAGCAGCCTAGTGATATACATTGTAAATGCATCATTTGCTCTTCTATAATCCTGGTGTCCTAGGTGCAACTCTGGATATATATCATAGACTATATCTTTTCCAAATGTCCCCTTTGGATTCAAACCCCTGTATGGGTAGAATCTAGCCAACACATATATCACATAGGAAGACATGGTAAACTTCTTTGTTTCTAGGACATCCCTTAGTTGTTTATCAATCACAACACTGATGAGTCCTGCCCAATGGTAATTAGTACCTTGTTCAATTTTGTTGATCACATGGACCATCCAAGTTTCCAACACTCCGGCACTGTTCAAACTAGCCACTCTGCTCAATAGTGTGACGACATCATATACGTTTGATCTGAATTTGACTCCGTGTAATTGCTTGGGAAGTTTGGAAAAGTGAGGTTTTGGTTACTCCAATCGAGAATTAATCATCTGCTGGGCTTTGGTGGGCTCATTTTCATAGTAAGTTTTGGCTAAATCCATGTTCAAGGCACATACGAATGGCAACTCTGGCATGTCAAAAGCTTGGGCAATAGAAACGGGACTAAAATTTTCCAGGACTCTCCCTTCGGAGCTAACGACCCTCCGTGTGTCAAAATCATATTGTCATGCACATTCTAGTATCAACTCATAGCACTGGATTGTAGGAGGGAATCCTGCCACATGGACAAGTCCAGAGTTCATCATTCCATTCCTCAGGATCAATAGATCCTTTTGAGTTGTTCTCACCTTGAATTCCTCATATCTCCACACCCCTACATTGGTGTCAGAGACCTCAGACCATACAAAATATATCTTACTGTTAGGCAACTGACTCTTGGTATCCAATCTCAATCTTTCTACCTCTGAAATGGAAGACCCCTTTGTATTGCCTTTAGACTTTCCTGCAACAGCTTTGCTTGACTCAGCCTGCAATTACAAAAGAACGTCATTAGCATCAAATTATCACACATATTCCAATCAAAGGGTTAGCATAAAACCACATGAAACAATTGAAATCCATCACAAATCATCAATCCTTGAAAATCTGGAAGAATGAAGCAATCCAGGAAAATAAGGTAAACCAGGAAAATTCAGTCAGGGCAGAATTCGAAGAAATCCAACCCCAAAGGATTCTTGCTGCCAAGACACCATTCGCCAAATAAATCGTTAGTGCAGACAGAAAGTTATGTAATTATCATGAAATTCATGCATTAGCAGCAAGAAATCACCATTTAGTATTTACTTCATTACCCCTAACATCGAAAATCAGAAAGGAGATGGAACCAAGCAAGAAACTGGAAAAATCAGGATAGGTTAGATTTTCATGGACGACTAAGAATTCCGGAACTCGCTATACTCCGCGGACTTGGCCGAAACCGAGAAAATCTGGGTGCACAGAAATTCTGCGGACGCCTCAGAAACCCGACGATCATTACCGCGTGAACAATGAATCAGATGATTACTTCAAACCTCCCTATTTGGATTCCAATGGTCTCAACATTGATGCCAATAAGCAAAATTTCAAATGCACATGAATTCAAATTTCCAAAACCCTCAAATGACTAATTTTTATGGAGAAACAATGATGCCCTAAATTTGATGACTAGACCTCCACAATGAAAACCAGGGTAAGCTCGGGGTTCAAAATACTATCCTTAAAATGATCAGGCTAAGGTACATCGAGACTTCTCAAGGAATGATCAGGTTTAATCTAAGCACCAGATATGAAAATCCTGACGAATCAACCGTTCCTAGCAATTTCGGGCAAAACACCCAAAACCCCAACCTCACAAAATAAAGTGAATTTCACGCCCAAAAGACAAGTTTCTACCCATAACGCCCATCCATACTGATCTTATCCAACATTCATTTGGTAAAAAAAGGCATACATAGTGCGGGTGATGAAATCTTATGAAGAGGTAGGTCAAACCCTAGTTTGATAAATATGAAATCATAAACAAGCAAAGGCTGACCTAAAATGGCTACCAATCGACTTTGAAAGATTCAATCATGATGCAAACAAAAGGAAGGGCCAGCAACGACTTACCATGGATCAATATGGATGAGGCTCGAACTAGAAGAGGTGAATACGAAATAGTATATCCTAGCAATGAAAAACTCAACCAACGCCCAAACAATCCACACACAAGCCAGTCAAAACCACCTATCAAAGCCTCAAATGAAGAATCTTGAACTCCAAAGCAAAAAAAAAGTGAATAATGAGATTAAAATGATGCCCTAAAGACCTTAAATCCATCCGCACCTGCGTCAGAGAAGTCGTACCTCGAACATTAATGCATGACAAGATATGTCAAGGAAATCTGGAAACCCGAGCCTAGAACGGAATTTCAGAAAAAACTAAGTCAAACAGACAATCCGGATGAGCACGAATTCCACGGATACGGTAGAAACCGGGGTTTTAACGAAGCTCAGGACTTTAATGAAGTTCAGGAAAATCCGCCTAGGCCAAAAAATCCTAGATTCAAGCAGAAACCCAGATTTCAGAAACTTAAGCAATAAACAGACAATGAACCAAGACCCGGGAAAATCCGCTAGAGCTGGAAAATCTCGGATTCAGGTCAAAACCTGGATTTTCATTAAAACCAATTTTAACCAACTCAAGGCTCAAGGTAAGACCAAAGCTAGCAAGACCAACATCTCAAGACCTTAAAAAGACAAATCTCATAAAAACCAAAGGTCAAAAGACATCATGAAAAGAGGGTCCCTACTCCAAGTGGGGCGTGTGTGCAAAATTGCACAACAAATGGCGTCTCTACTGGGGAAATGCTCCTAAGCATTTCAATGACAAATTGGAATCACGAACCCATAACTTATGGTTTCAACTCATCCATCCGGCCACTATCTACGGCTAACCAAAAAAAACCCCCTAGTCACCCAAACTTTCCTACATCAGGGTCGAAGTGTGTATATGCATTCATTACCCTCCTTTAGCTGCAACAAGAACCAAACTTGGTATGGACAAGCTACATAAAGATTCATACTCTAAAAGTAACCTGGATAGAGCCTCGCTGCTAGTCAGGCGTCCATAGCCCCGGGGAGGTTATCGCTGTGATCCTCTTGAACATAGCTCTACTGCCTGCCAAGCGTCCATAGCCCCAGTAGAGATATTTAGATTCTCCTGATGAGTTGAATTCAAACTTTTTAATTTTCAATATATATATTCTCTTTTTTTATACTGCTTGTCTTTTCACTGCTTTCACTTCAACCTGTGAACAATGAAGTTCACACTCAAGGATGAGAACCACAGTGGCACTAGAGCAGAAAAAGGACTTTTCACCTGTTCAAACCTCATAGGGACCTTTTGCAACTTCGAGTATCTTTAATATTTGAAAGTATGAGACCCTAATGTATTCCTGTTCAATCTGATTGGAAGACCTTTTGTCTTAGCACAAGGATAAGTGACATTGGGTGGAGAATTAATACCAAGACATTCTGGAAAGGTGATTGAAGTTTGTAAGGGAAATACTAAGAACACCACACCTACTTTGTCACCACCGTCATACAAATGCAACAAGAGATCCCCAAAAGAGAAGGAACCAAGAGCAAGAGCAACACAAACCAAAACAAACAAACCAAAGCAAACCTACTCTAACCAAGACAGAATAGAACAAACCAAAAGGAAACCTATTCTAACCAAAACAAACCAAGAAAAAGAAACCTAGACTAACTATATACAAAGCAGGGAGCTGAAAGTAGCTCTGGATTGGAAATAATATTTCAAATACTGCCCATTGACAGGCAGTGGAATATCTTCTCCTGTGAGTCTTCAGGCGGAAGGCATTATCTCCAAGTATTTCAACAATCTGATATGGACCAAGCCACAGTTTTTCAAACTTCCCATGGTCCCCTTTTCGATCATGAGATTTATCCCAGTATAACACAAGGTCAGAAATTTGAAAGGCCTTGACCTTAGCCCTTTTTTCAAACCACCTCTTAACTACCCCTTGACATTTGACAAAATTCTCAAGGGCATTGTCTCATTTTTCCTCAAGGTGCAATAGTTCTGTCAACCTAGCCTCCCTTTTATCCCCCTCATCATAGAAACCATTAATGAATTGCAAGGTTGGGATCTTGAGTTGAATAGGGAATATTGGCTCTAGACCATATACTAAGTTATAAGGAGATGTTTTGATGGATGACTTAAGTCTTGTACGATCTGCCCAGAGAGCAAACCGAAGTTGGGTGTGTCAGTCTTTTGGGTTCCTTTCTAACAACTTATGGATGACAGTCAATAAGTTCTTATTAGAGGACTCTGCTAAGCCATTACCCTGGGGATAATAAGTGGACACAAATTTTACAATAATGCCATGCTCAAAAGCCCAATTTGAAAATTTTAAAGATGCAAAAGTAGGACCATTATCACAGACAACGACAATAGGGCATCCAAATCGATTAAGAATAGCAGATTCCAGAAAATCAATCACTACCTCAGATGTACATTGCCTACAAGCAAAAGCTTCAGTCCATCTTGTGAAATAATCAGTAATAGTGAGAATGTACCTGTGTCCAGCAGAAGATGTTGGGTTGATAGGTCCTATGAAATCCATACCCCATTGGGCAAAAGGCCTTACCTCAATGACCGATTGGAGCGAAAGTGTTGCATACCTTTCCCTTGTTGCTGCAGTCTGGCAGGTGTGACAGGTCCTAACATGCTGGTGGACATCTTTGAACAACGTGGGCCAGTAATACCCAGCCCTTAAGATCTGATTTGTTGTGGCGGTCGCAGAACCATGGCCAGTGCCATACTTTTCATGAAATTCATTTATCACCCTTTCAACTTCTTATTTCCCAAGACACCTTAAATAAATGCCCTCATGATTTTTCTTGTACAGAACAACTCCCTTTAGCATGAAACCATCACTTTTTAACCATAGAGCTCGCCTCTGAATTGCATTAAGATGGCTTGGAGACCGTTGGTTCAGCAAGTAATAAACTATGTCATCATACCAACCATCTGGGGAAACCTCTTCGATGTTATAATTCTGAACAGTCAATTCAGGACCTATTTCAGCCATAGTTTGAGTAAGTCCTTGTCCTCTTACCAGCTTCATGGGCTGGATCTCAATATCGTACTCTTTTAGCATTGTCACCCACTTAGCTCTACGCTCACCTAATTCATTTTGCATCAAAAGTAACTTGACTGCAGGATCCGGGACAATTGCATAAACCTTATTCCTGAGGATATAATGTCTGAATTTCTTTACTACTCTGACTAGGGCATACGCCTGCTTTTCCACACTTGGATATTTCAACTCAACATCTTTTAATGGTGCACTCATAAAAGCAATGGGATGCTCATCTCCCTCATCAGACTTTTGAGTCAGCATTCCTGCACATGAATGGTCTGAAGCAAATGAATAGATGTGAAAGGGCTTACTGTAATTAGGACTTACCAATACTGGGGCATCAACAATGGCTCTTTTGATTTCTACAAATGCCTCCTTTGCTTCCATAATCCATTCGATCTTAGCATCTTGCTTCAACATAACATTTAATGGCTTCACTATTTCAGCAAATCCAATAATGAATTTTCTGACGAAGTTGATCTTGCCGAAGAAAGACTTCATCTCTTTTTTGCTAGCAAGTAGTTGAATCTTCAGTATAGCTTCCACCCTTTCTAAATCAATAGCAATTCCTTTTTCAGATATAACATGCCCCAGTAACTTTCCTTCTATCACTTCGAAAATAACCTTTTTAGAATTCAAGGATATGTCGAACTCCCTGCACTTTTGAAACACTTTGCGTAGGTCAAAGATGTGATCCCCTCTGTTTTTGGAAAAGATAGTCAGATCATCCATATAAATAATAATGCATTATCCTATGATATCCTTGAAGGAAATATCCATAGCCCTTTGAAATGTGGCCCCTACATTAATGAGTCCAAAAGGCATCCTCCTATAGGCAAAGGTACCCCATTTAGTTGTAAAAGCAGTCTTGTGCTTATTCTCATACTGGACCATTACTTGGTTGTACCCTGAATAACCGTCCAGGAAGGACATCATCTGAGATCCATTAACCACTTGAAGTACTTCATCCAATGAAGGGACTAGATAGTTGTCTTTTTCTGACGATCTGTTTAAATTCCTGAAATCAACACAAAGTCTAATTTCTCCGTTCTTTTTCCTTACCGGAACTAGGTTCACCACCCATGTTGAATGCCTGACAGGAAATATAATTCTGGCAGACAATAACTTCTAAACTTCCTTCTATATAAGTGGCTCCAGCAACGCGTTGATAGGTCTCTATCTCTATCTAAAAGGTTTAGCACCTAGCTTCAAGGGTATAGTATGATTTATGATTGATATATCATAAGTTTTCAAGTCCTCATAACCCCAAGCTACTATATCTGGAAATCTATGCAAGGCTTCAATTATTCCTTTTCTTTCTTCTGGAGTGCATACTTTGCCAATGAAAATGTTCTTAGCATTGTCCTCAGTTCCCAAGTTGTAAGTGTCACATTGTCCACTGATAGATTCTTTCTTTGACTCTTGTTCCTAATCTCTGATCTTATCCATATCAAAAATTCGTTCCAACTGTACCATTCCCCTTGGAATAGTATTAGACTTTAGATTCATCACTCCCTCCAAATCTAGTTCTGCTTCCTAGAGTTCTGTTTCATCAATCATTTGAGAAAAAAAAACATTTGTGTTTGTGATAAAATCCAAAATGTGTTTGTCATCTTCAAATACCTAAAAGTTAGTAACATTGTCCGGAATTGATGGCACAGGAGTCAACTCTATAGTAAACTTCTTCAATCCTGACAAAGATAAATCCTGCAAAGTACTTGTTTTGCTTGGGCCAGAGAATCGGCAATTTGATTCTTCTGCCATGGTATTAGTTGAATATTGAAGGCATCAAATCCCTCAATGAGATCCCATACTCTATGCCTATAGTTTGTCATTCTCCTATCGTGGCATGAATATTGTTTCCTTACTTGCTTAATTACTAACTTAAAATCACCAAAAACTTGCAGGATCTTAACCTTTTTTTGAGTGCCATAAGAAGTTCATGAATTAACGCTTCATACTCTGCTACATTATTAGTACAGTGAAATTGAAGTCTATGAGCTGCAAAGAAATTTCTACCTTTTGGACTGATCGGTTTGAACCCTACCCCAGCTCCATGCTTGGATTTGGATCCATCAAATCTGAGAGTCCAGCATTCAGCAGTTGGAGTCTTCTTCATCATGTCTTTCGACCCTTTACTGCTGGATGGTTCCTCAGACAGCGTAGGTTTCTTTCCTTGATATCCTTCTGTTTTAACAGCCTGGGTTGGATTTAGGCATTTCTGTACTCGTTCTACTGTTGTCTGGCATAAACAACACTCCAACTCTGAATGAGAAGCATTATGAACTCTACACTAGTTTGGTAAGAGTAATTCCTCAAAACTTATCCTTCTGCTTAGGTGAATTTGATTTTCAACACACTGTTTGATGAATTCCTGGAAACTGTCTAATAGGCTAATCTAATTATCTTCGGATTCTTCCTCTTTCTCCATTGATTTTGTCAAAATAGTAACATGGTTGGATCCTATCTCTGCATCAATAGGCATCGTATGTAGCATCAATACCTCCTCTGAGTCTGACTCCTCATACTGAGTTGATAGCATATAATTTCCCATGCCTACTTTTGATATCAAAACTTCTGTTGAAGTATTTTGGTATTCCATAATCATGTATTTCATTCTTGGCTCTCTCTCGATTCTGATCTGATTTGGCACTCCTTTCCAGGGAAGCCACATGTGAGAGTGATCAGTAGACACATATCCATTCAAATCCTTAGTAAAATCTCTTCCTAGAATCAAACCATACACATCAGGGATATCGGCTACTTGAATATTGATAACCTGTTGAATCCTTGGGTTAGAAGCTATCTGCATGTGAATCATGTTTAATTCTCCCACCACATTTACTTCAGTTCTATCCAATTGATTTACCTTCTTCTGAGAGTCAGCAGGTGTAATCCCTAAAGCTCTACAAACTCCAAATGGCATCACATTGGTGGAAGCACCAGAATCCAATAAACAATTATGTAAATTCTTACCGAATATGCGCACAGAAATAAAAAATGGTGGGGTTTCCATCTTCCCTTGAAACAAAGTTGGTTGGGTATCTACTTGAGCCACTTGGGTCTTGTCCTTCTCCTTTCCTTTATCTCCAAGGAGAGAGTTAGTCCGACTGTGGGCCTGGTTTTGTGTCTTCACAGGCTGAGAACTAGAAATCTTGCTGACATCCTCACTAGAAGTTTTATCCAAAGACACTGAATGGGCCTCATAGGTACCCAAGACTTCCTTCCTGATTGTAGGGAACCTTAATAACTCAAATGCTGAAAGATTTACCTTTAGTTTCTTGAACTCCTCAGTGACATACAAAGCCATTTTCTCCTCGCTCATATCAGTGGAGACTTCCCTAGAAGGTTCCTCCGCCTTGTCTCTACTTGTTTGAACAACCTTTTCCTTCTGTGGGTTAGTTTGAGCTTGTCTTTCCTTCAAAAGGTACTGCCTTGAAACATGTGGATAGGACGGATTGTTACTAGAATTAGGATCTGGAGGGATATTAAAATTATTAGGAGGAATAGAGGTGGTGAAAGGTCCCCCAACTTGTGGGCATCTATGAGGCATATCTCTTAAATCATATCCTTTACTCGACCTCTGGAACATCTGTACTTCTTCAACATAAGCCTCTTCCTGATCTAGGGGGCCATTATCATTCATTGTTTCTTCATTGAATAACTGAGCCACTTCATCTTCATTGCATATTTGATCTGTTTTGTCTTCCTAGGAATTAGATTCTTCTTCTAGTACATTTTCCTTACTTGCTAGAAAGGGAGCGTGATTTAATACTAACACAGGAGAGTCATAAGGGGTGGAGGGAACAATCTCCTATCCATTTGCATTATTTTCCACCTCATACTGGAAAATAGAGGTAGAGTTTTGGAATTCTGGACATTCTAACTCTGAATGCTAGCTTGTCTTATGGAGCCTGCACCATCCTAATAGGGCAGCTTTAGCTAAATACACACCACTGGGAGGCTTGTCTTGACTAACTGGCTGATTTGCAGATTGGTTGACAATTTGATTACCTGGTTGATCCAATGGGGTGGGGACTCCTCCATTATTAGGTCCTGTATTCTAGGTCCTGCTCTGTCCTGATGATTGCCTCTTATCGAACCATGGTCCACTACCTTGTCCTCTATCAAAATTTTGTCTCCTATCATTATTGAATTCTCTTTCATTGTTGTAACCCTTATCCTGATTGTATCCCCTATCATTATAGAATCCTCTTTCATTATGTTGTCCTCTGTCAAAATTTTTCCCTTGCAGAAATTCTCTGTTCTGATTGGACTGTATATTCTTCTGAGCAGCTTGTAATTGGCTGTTTTGATTCCTTAGGTAAGTAACCTCTAGATTTAACTTCTTTATCTGCTCATCCATTTCATCAATCCTCTTCTTATTTGGATCTCGATAAGGGATCTGGCTTGGATTACTCTGAGTAGGGACTGGCATTGTAGCAGGTCCCATAGACTAATGCAACACTTCAGAGTTCTACAAATAGGTAGGGAAACTATTTGGCTGTGGCTGATACATAGGCTGGTTAACCTGCTGCTGGGGAAAATTCATCATGGGGGAGACCTGGCTCATGGGAGGACCTAGGTGTGGCACCAAAGGTAGTTGAGGTACTGGAGTCATGATTGGGGTATGGTTGGTAAATGCCTGATTTATTGCCTGAACCTGATTGGGATGTGCAACTGGTTCGAAAGAAGGCAATGGTCCAGTCAAATGTTGCCTTAGATATGTGCTAAGCTTGACAGCTTCTGTATAGGCATCAGTTAGGCTAGGTGGAGGATTTGGTGTCCACTTCAGAAAGGTGGCCGTAAGGTTGTCCAAGGCTTCGTAATAGACTCCCAGGGTTGTATTGTTATCTAAAACATAAGGGTCTTGAAGTCTGGTGTATGTACGGTGGAACCTATTATTGAAATTGGATATTGGTTCATTAACCTCCCTCTTGACTTTAGTGAATTGCAGATACAATTCATTGGCACTGATGGGTATTATGAACTTTTGTAAAAAGGCAGTTTCAAGATCATTTCAATTAAGAATTGAGCCAGATGGGAGGTGATTGTAGCAGTAAAAGGCCTCTTCTCCTAGTGAATAAGGAAACAACCTACAAGCAACATCCTCATGAACAATCCCTCTGTCCTTGAGACAGGTTTGGAAGATCCTGATATGCTCCTCTGCAGTCCTGTTTGGGTCATTAACATGGAATTTTGAACAAAAATGCTCAAGATTTTTGGGCATTACATTGTAAGCATTGAAAAACAAAGGAGATGGATTATTAGCAAGGAAGGCCATTGGAAAAAGCGGGGGTGGTGGTTGTGGTTGGTTAATGATAGGTTGGGGTTGTTGAATGGGAACTACCTCAAGGATGGGTATGGCCTCAACTTCAGGAAGTGAAGATGCAGACGACCCAGGTGAAGGAATGGGTGATGATGATTCTCCACTTTCTCGAGTCCTTCTTGACCTAGTGGGGAATTGTAACTCCTGTAAATCTTCTTCTCCTGGGGTGGATCTGGTATTCCTCCTATATCTCTCAGAAGAGATGACATTCAAGAAACAATCCAGTGTGCTCATTCAGGCCCTCCTAGTGCTAATATGTTGATGGTGTTTTCTACATAGAAACAACTCAGACAAAAAATAGTATTCTATCTCTCTTGAAAGGTGAAGTCTCAACAACAAGTGCTAAAATCACCCCAAGGTCCCTCGAGTGTCAGGTCATGACAAGGCATAAACAACTTAGATAATATGTGAAAATGCTGGTAATCACAATCGGACCTTACTACAAACAAACTGTATCTTTCCAACTTATTAGATTTTACAATATTTTGATCTTAAATCTTAAATCTAACTGAATAATAAAGAAACGGAAAAAGATGAGAGTACAAGAGAAGTAATGAAACCTAAACTATTTCTAAGATGAATCATGCAAATGATAGATATCAGGAATGGACCAACCTCAAATAACCAATTCTTGCTTAACCCACAGTGCAATCACAAGAATGGTGCAATCTTCTAAGGTGTATAGATTTTCAAATCATAGACATTCATCCACAATCGAACTAAGCACAAAATAGATATATGGTCCAAGTTGGCTTCACCAGCCTACTACGATCAGATAGTTACTGGGAGTATAGACCATAGATTGCTACAAACATTCCAAATATGAAATCATAAACATCATTCACCAAACTAATCCAACTCTAAATACTAAATCCTTAATCTTTAAGCAATTTGAAAGATGAAACAATAGGAACCATGCAAGATAAACTAACACAAGATATTTCACCAGGAATACCACAATGCCTTCAATTGTATTAGATCATCAAAATGCTGCAACAATTCCACTATTCTGTTACAATATTTGCTTCAAGAAATGACTACTATAAAATGGTCTAACTTTTTCTAATCTTACTTGTCTCTATTATCTTTCTAGCTAGCTCCTTACAATGAGGCAAGAATGCCCTTTATAGCAAATTCTTAAAACATGTCGGCCCAGCCAGACATTTATAAAATATGATAGCCAAAACAAGTTGGCCCCAAGAGTTTCAAAATAAGGCACACATCAAATGCCGATACACCATCAAGGTCAGCCTGGGCACATTCCCCAATGTAGCCCGGATCAACACATGCCCTATAATAATAGGGAAGCACAAATCTCAAAAATGGGCATTAACTACCACCTCCCTTATCCTTATTTTGATCTAATAATCTGCGAACCCTCAAAAATACTTTATCCAACTCGACGACAGGTGGCAAGGGAAAAATCTTGAGCTGACATTCGATGGAACCAATCTCTTCTTTTGAATGTTTAACGATTTTATTCCAGTCATCTTTGTGCGCCTGGTATTTATCCATCACCGCCAAGTAGGTTGCTGCATCACCTAGTTGATGCCCTGTTATAACATTTTCAGAATCTGGAGCATAAACATCATGCCACCATTCTCTCAATTGTTCTAGGCTTAGATACTTAGGAGCAATCTTCCTCTTTCCAGTCATTATCTCACAAAATGTAATACATCCATCATAAACTCCAGTCAAGTCACCATTTATCTGCTTCTTTCATTTATGGACCTTTCTAATAGCCTTTTGCCGAATCTGCAAAGCCTCGAACCATTCCCAAGGCTCATTAAGTCTAGAGGAAGGAACGATTCCATCTACGGCCAACTGAACTTTTCCATATTCCATGATCACTTTAGATTTCTGCAACAGAAGGTCGATATCCTCCTTGTCTTGAGATAGCACATGTTCTAACAAATCTTTGGCTCTTACTGCATCATTTCCAACTGAAAGGATTTCCTTTATTGCATTATCTCCTTTCATTTGTACATATTTCAACCAATCCATTGCAGTTTGGGTAGAAGCCTTCATTTTTTCAATTTCAGAAATAGTTTCCTTGGGTAAGAAACCAGGAGTAGCAGAGGAAGATGGGTGGAGAGATTGCAAAGGCTTCATCACATCTTCTAGACATTTCTTAAGCCTTTCATTTTCCCTTTTAAGCTCATGTTTGGACTGTGTCTCCTTCCTTAGTCTTCCAATTATTACTGCACTGGACCCTTCATATTCTTCAATATCCTGCTCTACAGAAGCTAGTCCCAGGTTGATGGTCTGCACATTATAATCTTTCCCAGTAACCTCTTCTTTGCTCCTATCAGCAGCAGGGGTGGCAATATGGATAACCCTGTTATTTACTTCATCTCTTTCTATCCTTGAAACTACCTTAGCCATCTTTTTCTTCTTACCTTTACCAATCTTGGTCAGCATCTCATCCCAATCAAGAGGGGTGTCCTCAATGATGACTTGTTTCTTTCTTGTAATTTCCTTTTCCAACCAATCCGAGACAGCATGATCCACCTAGATTTCTTCTGTCTTGGACTCCTCATGTTGTTCTGATGTTTCATCTTTTCCTTTCTCTGGAGACTGATCACCCTGGTCACCCAATTTAGCCTCTTCTTCTTGCAAAGATGATGGAGCTTTAACCGGGGCATCCTCCTTCTCAGGTGATCTGTTGCCTTTGCTGCTTACCGGAGAATCCTCATATTGCACTAGTGGAGAAGGGTTCCTTTCTACATCTTCAGCTTCAAGTTCAGCTGTTGCACCAAAGAGTTCTCCTTCCTTGAACGGTTCTACCTCTCCACTGGTATCATGCTCCTCAGGGGTCTCTTGCTCAGGTACACTTGGCGAAGGGGAAACAGTCTTTAGTTGTTCCATAGTGGAAGTTGCTGGGAGAGGAATTTCTTTTTGTTGGGTCTCCTTAGGAGATGGTGTCCTTGACTTCCTTGAATAAACCTTAGTTTTTTCTCGTGAACTCTCCACCTCAACAACTAGAGGGTTTGTCTCATCCTTGGTAGTCCCTTGATCTTTTCTCTTTGAAACTCTATTTTTCCTTGCCTTTTTAGGCTCCAGAGGAATATCTTATTTTTTTACCTTCTCAAGTTCCTCCTCCTTTGCAGACTTACCGATTCTCAAAGTTCTGCTTCTTTTCTTCCCCTTTGGCTTCCTTTTCTGCTCAAGCTCATCTTCCTTTGGGCCTCTGACTTTAATTTTGAAGGGCGAGCTCACTTTGGTTTTCCCTTTAGAATCATCTTCCCCGGATTCTTCTGAGGTGGACAGGGGATCCAGATTTCCCATTAAATTGAAGGTACAAGGTACCTTTTCACTTTCCAACTCCCAAACCTTATGTTTCAACCATGAAGTAGTAAATCTCATTACAGGGGCCATTAGGTCTTCCAACTCGGTTACCTCATCATCAGCCCAATTTATCTCTACAATTGATCTATCCTTGATAGGCTCGTATGCATGATCTTGCACCAAATTCCTGTCATCCTCTAACTGGTCTGGGATCAACTTGACATTGTATTGCCTAATCACATCAACTAGAAGCCTAGAGTACCTTTTCTTCCTTTCCTCAAAATCATCTTTCACATTTTCCCAGTAATCTGCTAGGTCATCCTTGTGATGGTATTCTTTGGTGGCCTTCTTCTATGCTTCCCCAGTGATATCAAAGTTTGTCCTTTTGGAGTGGAAGGAGAAACCATAAGCAGCCAATTCATCCCCTGCTGCATGCGCCGATTGGATGGAAGGGCATACCTCATCTATACCAATCTTCAAAGGGAAGTCACCTCCAAACCCCGTCTTATGCTTTTCCTTTTTAACAATTGCATCAAATTCACATACCTATCTCACAACCTCCAATAGCACAATATGGTCAGTGGGATATCTAGGTAACCTGTATGGAGTAGCTTGACATCCGTCAATTCTAATGTAAGAGAAAGTGGGAAACTATATGAACCAGGCTCCATATTTCTTTATCGGCTCCTTTGCTCCATCAGACAATCTCACATGCTCCACATTTTGAAGCAGCCTAGTGATATACATTGTAAATGCATCGTTTTCTCTTTTATAATCTTGGTGTCCTAGGTGCAACTCTGGATATATATCATAGACTGTATCTTGTCCAAATGTCCCCTTTGGATTCAAACCCCTGTATGGGTAGAATCTAGCCAACACATATATCACATAGGAAGACATGGTAAACTTCTTTGTTTCTAGGACATCCCTTAGTTGTTTATCAATCATAGCACTGATGAGTCCTGCCCAATGGTAATTAGTACCTTGTTCAATTTTGTTGATAACATGGACCATCCAATTTTCCAACACTCCAACACTCTTCAAACCTGCCACTCTGCTCAATAGTGTGACCGCATCATATATGTCTGATCTAAATTTGACTCTGTGTAATTGCTTGGGCAGTTTGGAAAAGTGAGGCTTTGGTTTCTCCAACCAAGAATTAATCATTTGCTGGGCTTTGGTGGGCTCATTTTCATAGTAATTTTTGGCTAAATCCATGTTCAAGGCACATACAGATGGAAAATCTGGCATGTCAAAAGCTTTGGCAATAGAAACGGGACTGAAATTTTCCAGGACTTTCCCTTCGGAGCTAACGACCCTCTATGTTTCAAAATCATATTTCCATGCACATTCTAGTATCAACTCATAGCACAGGATTGTAGGAGGGAATCCTGCCACATGGACAAGTCCAGAGTTCATCATTCCATTCCTCAAGACTGATAGATCCTTCTGAGCTATTCTCGCCTTGAATTCCTCATATCTCCACGCCCCTACATTGGTGTCAGAGACCTCAGACCATATAGAAGATATCTTACTGTCAGGCAATTGACTCTTGGTATCCAATCTCAATATTTTTGCCTCTGAAATGGAAGACCCCTCTGTATCGCCTTTAGACTTTCTTGCAGCAGCTTTGCTTGACTCAGCCTGCAATTACAAAAGAACGTCATTAGCATCAAATTATCACACATATTCCAATCAAATGGTTAGCATAAAACCACATGAAACAATTGAAATCCATCACAAATCATCAATCCTTGAAAATCTGGAAGAATGAAGCAATCCGGGAAAATGAGGTAAACCGGGAAAATCCAGTCAGGGCGGAATTCAGAGAAATCTGACCCCAAAGGATTCCTGCTGCCAAGACACCATTCACCAAATAAATCATTAGTGCAGACAAAAATTTATGTAATTATCATGAAATTCATCCATTAGCAACAAGAAATCACCATTTAGTATTTACTTCATTACCCCTAACATCGAAAATCGGAAAGGAGATGGAACCAGGCAAGAAACCGAAAAAATCTGGATAGGTCAAATTTTCGTGGAGGGCTAAGAATTCTGAAACTCGCTATACTCCGCGGACTTGGCCAAAACTGGGAAAATCCAGGTGTGTAGAAATTCCGCAGACACCTCAGAAACCCGACGATCATTACTGCGTGAACAATGAATCAGATGATCACTTCAAACCTCCCTATTTGGATTCCAATGGTCTCAAAATCGATGCCAATAAGAAAAATTTCAAATGCACATGAATTCAAATTTCTAAAACCCTTAAATGACTAATTTTCATGGTGAAACAATGATGCCCTAAATTTGACGACTAGACCTCTGCCATGAAAACCAGGGTAAGCTCGAGGTTTGAAATACTATCCTTAAAATGATCAGGCTAAGGTACACCGAGACTTCTCAAGGCATGAGCAGGTTTAATCTAAGCACCGGATATGAAAATCCTAACGGGTCAACCATTCCTAGCAATTCCGGACAAAACACCCAAAACCCCAACCTCGCAAAATATAGCGAATTTCACGCCCAAAAGACAAGGTTCTACCCAAAACGCCCATCCATACTGATCTTATCTGACATTCATTTGGTAAACAAAGGCATGCATAGTGCAAGTGATGAAATCTTATGAAGAGGTAGGTCAAACCCTAGTTTGATAAATACGAAATCATAAACAAGGAAAGGCCAACCTAAAATGGCTACCAATTGACTTCGAAAGATTCAATCATGATGCAAACAAAAGGAAGGGCCAGCAACGACTTACCATGGATCAATATGGATGAAGCTCGAACTAGAAGAGGTGACTGCGAAACAGTATATCCTAGCAACGAAAAACTCAACCAGCGCCCAAACAATCCACACACAAGCCGGTTGAAACCACCAATCAAAGCCTCAAATGAAGAATCTCGAACTCCAGAGCAAAAAACAAGTGAATAATGAGATTAAAATGATGCCCTAAAGGCCTTAAATCCATCCACACCTGCGTCAGAGAAGTCGTACCTCGAACATTAATGTGCGACAAGACATGTCAAGGAAATCCAGAAACCCGAGCCTAGAACAGAATTTTGGAAAAAACTAAGTCAAACAGACAATCCAAATGAGCATGAATTCCACGGATACGGTAGAAACTGGAGTTTTAACGAAGCTCGGGACATTAACAAAGTTCGGGAAAATCAACCTAGGCTAGAAAATCCTTGATTCAAGCAGAAACCCAGATTTTGAAAACTTAAGCAATAAACGGTCAACGAACCAGGACCCGAGAAAATCTGCCAGAGCTAGAAAATCCTGGATTCAGATCAAAACCCAGATTTTTATTAAAACCAATTTTAACCAACTCAAGCCTCAAGGTAAGACCAAAGCTAGCAAGACCAACATCTCAAGACCTTAAAAAGACAAATCTCATAAAAACCAAAGGTCAAAAGACATCATGAAAAGAGGGTCCCTACTCCAATTGGGGCGTGTGTGCAAAATTGCACAACAAGTGGCAGTTGACATTTCTGCCAAGGAAAAGGAAAAAGATAGGATCCAAGTTTCTCAGATGGATACCCTAGTTACAATTCATAAAGGAAAGGTTGATACCCCACCTTTCCTACTCATTCTCAAAATATTTGGAAAGAATTTGCACAACATTCTAGTGGATTCAAGTGCATCGATAAATGTTATGCCTCTTTCAATTTGCCAGACCTTGAGCTTGACTCCTACAAAATCACAAATGAAAGTGAATTAGTTGGATAAAATGGATATGGAAGTGGTTGGATAATTGAATAGCATCCATATGTAGCTTGTATTAGACCCAAGAATCCAACAATATATCGATATTCAAGTGGTTGATATCCCAAATGGATATGGGATGTTATTGAGCATATACTAGTTTAAGACCCTAAATGGGTACATGGCCCTTAATTTTTCACACATGTAGCTTCCATGGAGAGGAGTACGAAATTCAATCAGGATCAAATAAGAAGCTTAAATGAAGCACATGATCACTAAATATAATCAAACCAATGAAATTCTATACTCAGAAGTTGACCTGGGAGTGTACTTTTTTGAAGTGAAGCATGTAGAGAGGATTCTATTGGTGCATTGTTTTGGTCCGGTCCAAAATTTGGAAGCAATCCTTGATAGTAAAAAAACATATGTGTTGAAGAAGATGTTGATTCATTAGATGAAGAAGAGGGAATGTTTGAGAATTTCAGAAGCTTCATCACAAGATGCATTGAGCAGGAAACACACCTAAAGAATTCACTTCCTGTAAAGGACTTGTTATTTCCTAGGTGTTGTAGAGTACACAATGTAGCCCACTCAAAATTTTCATGTTCTTTGTGCCAATTAGCACTTGAAAAAGTTGAAAAGATGAATCCTGGAATTTGGAAGTCTGATCCAACAACAAAGAATGTTGAGAAGGAGGGAGTGCACATCCAGGGGAAGGCATAGTCAACCATCCATAATCAATGGAAAGAAACCTCCAAGATTCTAGAGAAGGATGTGACAAAGAGTTAGAAGAAGCTAGATGAAAGAAAAAATGAAAACCAGGTATGGAATTTAATATTTGATGGTTCCAGGTCTAGGAAAGGTTCGAGTGTTGATTTCAAACTAATCAGTCCCATTGGGGAAATGTTATTAGCAGCACATAGATTATAATTTCCATGTATAAATAACATTTTTGAGTATGAGTCTTTAATACATGGATTATTGTTAGCCATCAAGAAGGGGGAAAAAGTAGTTCATGCTTTTGGTGATTCTAAAGTAGTGGTTAAGAAAATAATAAAACACTATGCCTACCACAATAAAAGGTTAGGATGTTATAGGAATAGGACATGGGATCTTATACAAAGTTTTTATGCATTTAATATTAAACCAATCCTGAGATTCCAAAACCATGCAAAATATTCTTTGGCCTAGGAAATTAGCTCACTAGAACTTATTGCAATGCATGGGTTAAAGAGGTTTACCGTGGAGCTCACCCCTATGCCATCAATCCTAGATAATATTTGCAACTTCCAAGTTTTTAAGGATGACAAGTATATTCTTTATTTTATTGCTAATTTAGAAGTCTTTTCTACACAAATAATTGACGAGGAAGAAGTTGATGAAGTAGAAATAGACATAGAGGGAGTGTTGAATTTGAAGACAGACACTATTCCCCAAGGCATGGTCCAACTAGAAATATTTTTAATTGGGATAAGTTGTGATTAGTCAAAAGAGAAACCTTTGATGGAGGAAAATTCAAGACAATCAATCTAGGGACTCCAAACAATGTCAAGAATTTCTTTATTGGCACGATGTGTACCCTTGAAGAATGAGAAGGAATCATAAAGAGAATGAGGGATTATCTTGATGCTATTGCATAAAGCTATGATGATTTAAAGACATATGATACATCTATCATTACACATACCATTCCCCTAAATCCAGGAGCCAAACCATTCAGACAAAGGCAGAGACTAGTTAATGCACTACTGGAACCTCTCATTTATTAAGAAGTGAAGAATTTATTGCAAGCGAAGATCATTTTTCTAATATGACACTCTACTTGGGTGGAAAACTTGGTCCCCATTAGAAAGAAGAATGGAGAGATCATATTATGTGTTGACTTCTGTAATTTGAACCATGCTTCTGAAAAGGAAAATTGTCTTTTGCCTTCACTTGACAAAGTATTGGAAATTGTGAACAGATGACAAATGATATCCTTCTTGGATAGATACTTTGGATATAATCAAGTGATGGCTGAGCATTAGGACATGAATAAAACAACCTTTACTATGAAGTGGGGAGTCTTTGCATACAGAAGAATGCCTTTTGGGCTGATTAACAATGGAGCCACATTTTAGAGGTTTATGGGCATTGCCTTTTGAAATTTAGTGGGAAAATGTATTATCATTTATATGGATGACTTGACGACATTTTTTAAACATAGGAAGGATCATGTAATTTATTTGAGAAAATTATTTTAGAGGTGCATAAAAGTTTTCAATTTCATTCAAGGGAAGCTCCTAAGACACGTAATCTCAAAGAAAGGGATCTTCATTGATCTAGATAGAGTCCAAGAATTCTAAAGTTGAATCCTCCAACCAATAAGAAGGAAATGAAGTCATTTTTTGGGAAAATAAACTTTTTAATGGAATTCATCATTATATTCATAGAAATCATAAAACAGTTGAATGGCATGCTGAAGAAGGATTCCAAGATTGAGTGGATTGTCCAGGTGAAAAGAGCATTCAAAGAGATAAATCAAGCAATATTTGTGGCTCATGTGTTGGTGAGCCTAGATTATAGTCTACCCTTTTACATCTATTTGTTTTCCTCAAAATTTACATGTGTAGCTATGCTTACACAAAAGGAGGAAAGAGAAGAGAACCTCATTGCATTCATGTGATATTCTTTAAAATATGCAGAGCTAAGGTACCCAAATGTAGAGAAACAAGCATACGCTCTAGTGAAATCCATTAAAAAAAATTAGACACTATATCTTGAAAAGTAAAGTTCATGCTATAGTTCTTGATGTGGTAGTAAAGACTTTGTTAATGTAGAATGAACATGGTGAACGAAGAGGGAAGTGGGTTTCCATTATCCAAGAATATGATATTGAGATCCAACCAATGAAATTAGTCAAAGGGCAGGCTTTGACACAAACAATGACAACTAATAGTCCTAAGATTTCAAAACAATAGTATCTTCTAGAGGAAGTGTCACCTGATGAGTGGTATGATGATATCATATACTAATTACTAAATTAGTAGTTTCCATCGCATCTCTCTCTTGTGAAGAAGAGAGCCTTAAGAATGAAGAGTATTGAGTTTATGTTGAAGGGTTCAGTGTTGTACAAGAGAAATCATGAAGGCATCTACTTCCAATGCATAGGTAAGTAGCACAAATTATGACCATTTTCATAATAAGTTTGGTACTATTCATGGTGTAGGTTTAGCCATCACCCAAAAAATCCCAAGGGTTGGATATTATTGGCCTACGCTATTCCATAATGCTCATGAGCATGTGAAGACTTGTCATACTTTCTAGACAACCACTTCAAGAGAAAAGAACCCTACCATGTTGCTCTAGCATATGGTGGAGGTGAATCCTTTTTCCAAATGGGGGTTCAATTTCATTGGTATGATCAATCTACCTTCCTCAACTTAGCTACACTAGGTGGTCTAAGGCACATGCTTTTAAACAATGTATTGTTGAAATTGTGATAAAATTTCTAGAAAAAATATTATAACTAGATTTGGATGTCCTCGTGCTTTGGTATGTGATAATGGGTTTGCTTTTGCATCTTTTTAGGTTTTCAAATTGGGCTTTTGAGTATGGTATTACATTGAAATTCTCATCCAACTATTACCTACAAGGGAATGGGTTGGTTGAATCCACAAATAAAAAATTGTTGAGTCCCATCAAGAAATTACTAGACAACAATCTAAAAGAGTGACACACATAGTTGAGTTTTTCCTTATTGGACGATAGAACTAGAGTTAAGGATTCTCTAGGCATCTCTCCATATCATCTAGTCTATGGGTTAGACCCAGTCTTTCCTGTGCAACTAAAGATTCCCACCTTGCAGTTCATGCAAGAATAAGTAGGGGAATAAAATCATATCAAAAATTGATTGTCTTAGTTGTTATGCCTTGAAGAAAAGTGCGACACGACTATTAAAAACTTTGTCAAACACCAAGATGTTAAATGTTGGTTTGATAAGAGTGCAAGAGCCAAAACTTCTAGGATCTCTAACTTAGTTTTATGTTGGGATAAATCCCATGAGAAGAAATGTGAGCATGAGAAATTTGATTAATTATGGTTAGGTCCTTTCCAAATTTTTGGGTGACAATGCATTTAGATTGAAGACATTAACTAGTGAAGACCTCCCATTTCCTATCAATGGGCAGTTCTTAAAGAACTATTTTTAATCTTAGGTTTCTCATGGAACCTTGACATCCTATACCATAGTAGTTTAGGTTTTTTGTAGGGTAGTTTACTTTGGTTTTCCTTCTTTTGGTTTGCTTTGGGAGAGATCAATTCTTTGTTTTGGGATTAGGTATTTGTTCAAAGTACAACCAGAGGGTGTTTTGTTAAATTTTCATGTTTATTTCTTTAATAAATGTTTATGAGTTATCCTATAGTTTGATGTTACATTCCTATGATTGCTCCTATATATAGACCTACCACTTGACTACAAAGAAATAACTGTTTGAATCATTTCACAAGCACAAATTGATTATCATATTTTTTACACTATAGGTATCCTCTTGAGATTTCTGCAATTGCCATCAAGAAATTTTGATGAGTGAAATTTCTAAAATTCCACTTCAATGACCACTATAATTCCCATATCCATAGTGAACTTCATTGCTTATATGTCAAAAGGGACAGAAAAAAGAGTGGAAAGTGATAAAAATGGCATATTTATGTTGTGACTTTAGGAGTATACAAATAACTCTATCAGGGCTCTAGATGCCTAGATGGCAATAGAGTAGTATTCATGGGAATTGCAACGATAACCTCATTAGGGCTATAGGTGCTTGACTGGCAGCGAGACAATGTCTTGGTTACTTTTGGAGTTGGAATATCTATGTAGCTTATCACAATAGAATGTTGGTTTCTTCATATTCTCAAGTGTTCAATGAACCCACTATGCACACACTCCTAATGATATAAAGAGTGGGAGTGAGTTGATTCAATTAATGATTTCATTTCTCTTTTGAGTGAGTATTCCTTCTATAAGACTTAATTTTGAGTTAACTAGGGATTCTAGGGTTTCGAGTGGATCTTTATCCTTGAAATGTTTAGGAACATTTCTCTAGTAGAGTCACCATTTGTTGTGCTTTGCACACACACCCTGTTTGAACGAGGACCCCCTTTTTCCCATCCCACTTTTTAGTTTCCTTTCCTTTTCTCCTTAAGAGAAGGGTATTCAATTTTTTTTATTTTGGTCATCTCCTCAATATTTACCAAAGATTTCATCAAAATTGGGAGACCTGTGAATTTCTTGCAACAATAGGTCAAATTGATTTCATTTAAGATGCTTAAGGTGGCTTGATGGTTGAGTTTATGCTTATCTCAGATTTTTCTCAACATCGGGGATTTTTGTGTCACATGAAATTAGCAAGGTCTTCACTCTTGCAAAATCTGCCACTCTATGAAATTTCTGAAATCCAAGGTCGTCCCAAATTCCCGAATCTAGAGATGCTCGGGATGTCTAAAATCCTTTGTGAGGTTGAAATTCTGAAGTGACTCAATGATGTGACAAATAACTATGGTTGTTAGGGAATTTATGTCTAAAGTACGACGAGGATTAAAACAAATTTTTCCAATCCATTTTTCACTATTGTCTTATTTGCAAGTTCAAGTTGAGAAGTGGAGTCAATTGGAGCCTCTAGGCAAGCAAGTGGAAAATAATTTGTAGAGTTTGAGTGTGCATCAAGGGGAATTATAGGTCCATTTTCTCACACACACTAGTTGAAAGGTTAGTGAAAGTTTACACTCGATTTGAGAAATTTTCCTTCTATTTTGGTATAGATTGAATGAGATATCATGAAGGGTAAACATTAAAGACTTCAAATGCATAATGCACATCTTCACATTTCTATTTTTGAGGTTTGCAATAGCTGAAGTGAATCATTTTAAAGTTTTAGGGTTCTTGTCAGAGCTATTTCAATGGTATGGATGCATGAAATCTTGCAATTATAGTTAAGGCATTGGGTGCTAGGATTTTTTGTGTAAGATCATATTCATATTGTGGGGTTTATAGATAAATTATTCCAAATTCATAGTGGGATCTCTTCTTAGATTTTAGAGTTTAAAATTAGAGCTTGAAACGGTCAAAAACCCTAGCTGTGGCACCTTAGTGAACCATCATTTTCAAGACCACAAGTTTGTAAAATCTAGAAAAAATAGGGTTTTGAGAAATTTATCTTTTGTTTGAAAAATCTTCTAACCTTTAAAATCCATGAAGCATTGAGAACTCTGAAGGAGGATTTATTGAAATTGATAAAGGGGTTAAAACTCATGGAATCGTTATCATTCGGAGAAATATGAATTTTGTGAAACACTTCAAAACATGCCAAAATCCTCGAGTCCCCAAAAGTTTTGAAGGAAATCAAAATTAAAAGTTGCAACAAATGAAAACCCTAGTTTCAGAGATTTCTTGGTCCTTCAAAATCTCTAAAGACAACCAAAATTAGTTGAAGAATAAAGGGAATGCTCATCCTTGCAAAATTCAAATATCTCACGAAATTTCATCTCTCACAAAACATTTCAAAAATCCTTCTAAATCCTTGAGTTTCCAAAAGACTCGAGGTTGATTGAAGACTTTTTTTAAAATCCCAATTTTAGAGATTTCTTTGTCCTTTGAAATCTCCAAAGCTTTTGAAACTTTAAAAATCTATTAAGAGTTAAAAATCTTTGTTTTGCTGAAATTGTCGTCTTGTGGAATTTTGTCCACTTTGAAATGCTTCAAAACTATTTGAAATTTATGAAACTCCCAAATTTTCAAAAGACTTAGAAGTCGAGCACGTTAAATTTTTCATTTTTGGAGATTTCTTGATCTCCCAGAATCCCCAAGACCTTAAAGTCTTGGAAATTTTCCTAAGGATTGCTTAGAAATAATCTTCACTAAATTTTTCCCTTTCGCAAAAATTGACTTCACGTGAAATAATTCAAGATCACCAAAAATCCACTAAGTTCCCAAAATTTGGAAGTAAGTTCAGATAAAAGTTTTATTTTTAAGGAAATGATAAGATACCTTGAGAGATTTCTCAATCTCTTGAAAGCTGTGAGAGGTTTCCTTTTTTCGGAGATTTCTAAGTCTTCTGAAATCCTCAAAGAACCCTTCAAAGTCATTACAACATGAATGAAAAGGGCATTCCTCAAATATTTCTACCTTGCAATAATTCCTAAAAACCGGGTTTTAAACCAAATAAGAAGAAGAAATAGATGAGTTTCGCTAGAATTAATGGTCCTTTCAAAAATCCGAACTTCAAAGTCAACCCAAATCCCTAAAATCTATGATGATCTAAAATATTTGAAATACATTTAAAGGGTAAATTTGATGTTTTAGAAGATGGAATTTCTTGCATTTGGATTTAATATGATGTTTTTTAGCAAATATGATAGAATATGGTAATTTTCCTTATGATTTTTGCAATGAATTAAATATATTTGAATCTTTAAGGGAAATTTGTTCATTCTTTCTACACTTTTCCCCTTCAAGTGATTTAGACTATTTTTGGCTAACAAATGTAGGCTGAGACAAGTGATCAAGTAGGAAAGGGTGAGAAAGTACAAAAGCCAAAGAAACTTTCTAGGACAACACAGATGAAGTTTGAATTCAAAGGGGTCCTCCTTGAATCTAAGATTGCTTCATACTAGGAAAATGTGGGAGACACCAATCTAGGCCATATAGACCTTGAAGAATTTAAGAAGAGAATGTATGGGCCTAACCCCACTGAATTAGCAAATAAGATGGTTAAGAACGGAATTGCTTAGGCAACTAGATTCCCTCCATTTGTTGAATGTCTAGACTTGATAATAGTGTTCCAAGTACTACACATTTGACCAAAGGAGATTTATTGGTATATAGAAAAGAATAATGTAAATTTTCACTAAAGAATCCTTGGTTGAGGCATTTGATATTCCTTCAAACTCGAAATTGAAAGTGGTCACTTTGGAAGAGACCAAGAAGATATATACTGATGGCCTAGACAAGTGTTTGGAGATGATAAATACCAAGTGGGAAAATAAACCAAGGCAACATTTCACTAAGTTGTCCAAGACTATGTATAGAAATAACTTCAAGGATGAATATGGAGATATGGTGACATTATTGAAAAGAATTATGGGCCTTGAGAAGGAAGCTTAGTTTGAGGAATGGATGTTTTACATTATTGAGGAGATAGCCAATGGAAAGAACATCCATTAGGCTAGAATATTGAGTGATAACATTGACAAATAGCTCAAGAATGTGGAGATGAGTAGAAATTTCACCATGACCTTATATGTGGTGTATGTGTTACCTAGAAATTTCAAATATAGAGGGATAACTTTCCAAGGATAAATAGACCCAAATATTGGAAAATTTATGGTATATGATTGCTACTCATAATTGCATCTCTCTAGCACTACTAATTTTAAGAGGGTAAATGATGCCTTCTTGATGCACATTGTGAGGATACTACAAGGAGCCCAAAATATTAGATTATCATAGGAGGCCATGGACTTGGTGAGGAAATATGGGTCATGGTACATCTAGTTTCAAAAAAAACCATATATAAGAATACAAGGCTGCCCCAATAGACCATATAGACTCCCTAGGTACCCAGCTGATCATATGTTGTTGTTGGAGGTTACTAGACAATTAGTCACATTCAATAAAGTTTTGAAGGGAATACACAAGATAGGATTAGGGCATGAATTTATAGTCATGCTTGGCAACATAGAGGCTTGCCCCATAATCCCTAGTGTATAAAATTCAAAGGTTCAGATGCAATTTTTTAGTTTGAAGACACATTGCCAAGAAGAACTTTGATCCTTATGGTGTGGAAAAGAAGGCAACTAATATAACATATAGGCATAAGCCTCATATTGAGGATTATAGGGCCAATTTCCATGATGATTTGGAGGTAAGGAAGAGAAGATACTCCAGGTTGTCTATAGAAATAATAAGGTTTTATAGGCAATTCAATGTTGTAGACCAAGTAGAGGATGATGGTGATTTTATCCAATATTTATGACTATGATACAATCAAGGAGAGACCAATTCCACCTTTGAATTAGTCAAAATAAGAGGTTGTAGAGTTGGATGAAGTGATGACCCTGGTATTAAAGTATACCAAGCTATGGGTTGACTACAAGACCTCTACCTTGTTAGAGGATGGGGTAAAACTAACATATGATTTGATGGGAGATCTTGAATCTTAGTCCTTTCAAGGAGAGGAGGAACAAGAAGAAAAGGAGGTATAAATTCATGATATTGATCAAGAATATTTAGAAGAACATTTTGAGCTGAAGAAGGCCAAGGGGAAAAGGAAGAAGGATACCTCAAAGAGAAACCCCATTGAGAAAAAGAGAAAAATTGCTAAGGCATCAACAAAGGAGCCTCCCAAGAGGAAGCCTGCAAAATGGAAAGGAAATAAAGGTGCCTCTTTATTAGCAAAACCAACTCCTATCCCTCCTCCCTCTTTAGCAAAACAACCACTTCCAACCACTACTACACAACAGGAAGATATTCCTTCCTCTACACAAGTTGAAAGTGCACCAATCACATCATTCATTCCCATTGCTCCCACCAATTTACAAATTGAGGGTGAAATAAGGGAAGACACAATAAATGTGGAAAGCTCACATGAGAAGCCATAGGTGGTATATCACAAAAAATCTTCTCCTCAGAATGAAATTCCATTCCCTAAACTAGATAACATTGATAAAATTGCCAAGGAGTTAGAGGAGGCAGAAAGTAAAGAATTATCTTCTCTAGATGAAACAATCACAACTTTTGAATAGCAAGGTAGTCAAGTAGAAATGCAAAAAGATGAGCCCATCATGGAGCAACCAATTTAAGATTAGCCCATGGACATAGTTCCTCCTTTAGTGGAAGTGAATACGAAGCAAAAGGAAGTACTCGAAGAGATTCCTACTGATTAGGAAGAGTAGAGACAAGAGCTTGATATAGAAAATGTAGATCAACAAGAGAAACTAGAAGATCATCAAGAAAAATAGAGCAAAGAAGAAGAAAGAAACTTAGGATTTACATGGTAATCAAGAGTAGAAATAGAACCCAAATGTTGAAAAATCAATTTCTCTAGATTCATTGAAAGAACAACTGCAGGTGAGAGCAATTATAGAGGCTACTACTCCAAGATTGGATGAATTTTTATCAAGAATCAACAATCCCAAGGAAACGAAAAGGACAAAAATGTATTCCAAGATCACAAGAGATGAGTCTAATGACCAAGTTGTGCACATTGCCACCTCAGCTATAGATAAGGAAAAAGGAGATATTGCTCCTGAGGAATATGATATTTTTTCTATTAATTTGGGACCCACATCAAAAAGGAAAGAGGTACATGAACTTAGAGAATTAGTAGAAAGTATTGTGCAGAGATTATAAAAAGAGGTGAAGGAAAAAGAGCAGTTAAAAAGGTGTAGGTTGATGAGCTTCAAACCTATATCAGACATCTAGTCAGCCTAGTCTAAGCAGATGTAGGCCCTTTAGCCCCTCCTAGAGTAGTGTCAAAAGAGGCGATTGATGGATTGGAAAAGATGAAATATTTAGCAACTTGGTGACCCACCAATGGATATCATGTGTATTTGATAAAGACATCCCAATCTTAGAAATAGTGAAATTGTACAATCAGTGCCAAAATAGTTCTTAAAAAATATAGAAAATTATTGTTGATTGCAAAGGTTTTGATGATAAGATTGTGTCAAGATTGGCATTGTTGATGGATATACCTTTGCAAACATTGATTAAAGAGAAAGTGGTTTATGAAGATAAAGCTCATGAGCTTGATTTGTGACTATATTCATTAAAATTTAGGAAATAGATAATGGATAAGGCTTTGGTGGAATGTGAGAGGATTGAAAAGGCTTTGAATGAAATTTATGTTGGATGCATAACATTTTTTAGAAGCCATGATAGGAAAGAGAGTTTCCAAAGAAAATATGAACATTGATATTTTTAAATAATGGTGGAAGAGTAATTTTTCACATACAACTTATTATGCCATAACAAAAGACCACTTGGAGGATGTAACCATGTTTTTGAGTTTTATATATAGATTCTAGGAATCACAAATTGATTGGCTAAAAATAATTAAGGGGTTTGAAGCTAAGGTGGCTGCATTGACACATAGGATTAAAATAATCCCCATGCCTTCCCAAGAGGAGTTATATAGTGTTTTGTCCAGATTCATGGAATATGCTAAAACGGATCAAATTGGATGGGATACATTTGAAGATCTACCTTGAAGTTAGTGCCAACCTCTTTTATTGCAAAAATAAGTTTCATGCCTAGTTGGTTGCCTTAATAAATGTGATATGGGGTTTTCATTTTTGAAATTGCATTAAATGCAATGAGTCACCCAAACTAAATTTCCCATGTTTAAACTACCTTGCATCAGTGAATCTAGGCCATTGATAGATATTAAATCGTAGCCCTTGATTTGTACTTGAAAATCTATATAAAGGCTTCCATTTGTAAAAAGAGAGAAATTGCAATTGTTGCCAAGATATTGCCAAAATTAATACAAAAATTTATTTTATGAATTTTCCTTGTGTTATATTTTGAATGTTAGCATGTTTGCATATATCTACTCTAAATTCACTTTATTAAATCAATTTAGTTTTTTGGAAGATTTGTTGGAGTTGATGTTTGATGGAGTTCTAGGTTTATACCATTTAATTCTTGTTGACTGTAAGTCTTAGTGTATGGTTAGTTTGAGCCATTTTTATGTATAAGTTCAATTATATATTGTTTATTAAATTACATTGGTATTGATGGGTTTAATGAATGATTTATAATCTGAAAATATTTAAGAAACCATTGACGATTGCATCTATTTTGTGTAGTTGTGTTTAGACTAGTAAAATAGTAAACTGGTGAAGCAGAATTAGGTTTTGTGGGATTTGTCCATTGACACTAGTTCATTTTCAATCATAGGTTAAAATTAGTTTTTCTAAAACCCTATCTCTTTTGAAGTTTCTTTGAGGTTAAAATTTAGAAATTACAAAAAATCAGAGACTTAAAAAAATCAAAGATTGCTAGATTTCATAAAATTTAAAGATTGTTAAAGAAAACTTGTAGAAAAGTTTCAAGTTTTCCAAACAACAAAATCACATCATTCATTGAGTTATCCTACAAACATGGTCAAGACCTAACTTTAAAGACCTTGGGATAATCCTATTTGACCAAGGTCAAGTCAAAAAATAAGTTTTCCTTGTTCAAGAGAGGGTAAAATATTCAGTATTTTATTATGTGTTAGTGAAGTGTAAATCTCCTCATCAACACAACCCAAAAGGATCTCCAAGTTTGTGTAGAGTTCAAGGATAGTCAATTCTCTAAGGTCATTAATTTTCTATATTGTGGAAAATCCATTTTTTAAATAATAAATACTTATACTCCATTAGTTGAAGAGCTAAGAACTCATTTTCTTGATATTTAATTTCCTAAAATAACACTTATTATGCATTTATTTATCAAGCTTAGTTATTTTTGTTAATTGTGTTTTATTGTTAGCAATTATTTAATTAACCTAGATAACATGAACTAGAGGAAATGTTTTTCTACATTTTGGTGAGCTTTTCTAATCATACACCACTATAGGGGTTTTTCTTTATGGTTTATACCTTCATTATTTTTAGTGTTTTATATTTGCATTAAATTCTTTGATTATCTATTTTAGATCTCACTAGGGTTCATGTTTAGGTATCCATTGTTATTTTATTATTATAACTTTCCTTTTTTAAGGTTTAGGCTATATTGTGTGACATCAATTTTTCCCACCATACCCACCTTACCCACATTACCCACCCTTGAATAACTCATTAGGGGTTTATTTCTAGATATGATTTATCATTGATCTTTTTTATTCTATTGAAAAATCTCCTCAAGTGTTGAAATCAAAGACAACCAACCATCAGTGTTGACATCAATGACAACCACTGCCAAACATACAAAAATCTGCATTAAGTGTTGACATCAAAGACAACCAACCAATGACAACCACTTCCAAACATACAACAATCTTGATCAAGTGTTGACATTAAAGACAACCAACAATCAGTGTTGACATCAATGACAACCACTACCAAAAATCTCCTCCTTTGGCATTGATGACAACACACATCTAATCACTCTCCCCCTTTGACATCAAGGATAAAGGGAAACACACACTTACATATATAAGGCCAGAGAACATTCTCTGTCTTTAGGGAAAAGGGAAAAATATCTTCATTTAAAAAATCAGAACATGATCCCCATTTGACCAACACTTCTTTTCAATATCTACAAAAATGCATCAAACTCCCCCTTAGTACCAACTCCCCCTGAGTGGTAGCATACATCAATCCAAGAGAAAAAGGATATGGCATGAATTTATCCCCTTGGAAAGATGCAGAATCTATGCATCTAGTTAGAACAAGGAGGGGAAATAACCCCTAACTTCTATCGTAGATACTCAAAAGTATCCTTTGAAAGTTTCTTTGTGAAGATATCTACAATCTGATCCATGGTAGGCACATACTCCATTCTCACTTCATGCTCTGCAACCTTCTCTCTCAAAAAGTGATATCAAATAGAGATGTGTTTAGTCCTTGAATGCATTATCGGATTCTTAGAAATATTAATTGTGCTTGTATTGTACCATAATATTGGAATGGGTTCTTCATATACCACTTTTACATCCTTCAAAGTTTGCTTCATCCAATGCACCTGGGTGTAGCAAGATTTGAAAAAATGTATTTAGCTTATGCTATGGATAAAGACATTAATTATTGCTTTTTATTGAACCAAGAGACCAATATGTCCCCCAAAAATAATGCACGACCAATACTTGTAATTCTTTGGTCATCCACACAACCTACCCAATTAGCATCAATATAAACACTCAGAGAAAAGTTATTATCCTATTTATACCACAAGCTATAATCTAGAGTTTCCTTCAAATATCTGAATATTTTTTTCACTGCTTTCTCATGAGATTTCATAGGATTGGCTTGAAATATAGGAACCAAACATACTGTAGGCATATCAAGCCTTAACCATATTGAGACACGTAGAATGTCCATAGAAGCTTATATAAATGATCTCTACATACCCCAATTTGCACAAGCACCAAGCATATGTTTTGAAGAACAAATAAACATTTAAAACAATATGTATCACATTGTCATTTGAAAATTGTTCTTGTGGATCTCCAAATTACCTGATACAACAAATTAGCATACAATAAAAATTATGAAACATGTCCACAAGACCGTATGGACATATCATTATTTCCTGGGGAATGTGGATCATTCCAACAAGCCTTCATCATCACTTTATTCTGGTAGAGCATAGGAAAAAAATCTATTACTTACATCTTTTACTTAAGAAAGTGTAAAGACTTGAAAATTTGGATATAACACCTTCACATCTTGACCAACTTATCTTTTGAACCACAAGACTAAATCTTGCTCAGTGGAGGGATGGGAACAAAAAAATCAGACTCTACCTTAGACATGTATGTTGTGAATGCCTTAGCCATCTAATGAAACTTACATTTGTGAACCTTATCATTATGTGTGGTACACCAAAAAGGAATTATATCAATCAGAATAAGTGTACCGACCTCCACACACCTTCTACTTCCACTGAAACCTTCATTAAAAAGTTTCATACCTACACAATAAATCTGCACAACGACTAATATGATCCCATTCTTATTTAATGCTAAAGTCTTCAACATCACTTCCTTTTCAAGTGGTTGAAATTTCTTCAAATGAAATATCCCCTTGAGATAATTCTCTATCTCAATTTGTCTTAAGATCTTGGGCAGAGTGCATAAGTGTGGAATCATTCTTTTTCTCATTTTCTTGAATTTTTTCTTGCTTCCAGACCTTTTCATTTCCCTTCCTTTCTTGATTAGAGGTTTCATCCTTTCTCTAAACTGGTGGCTTTATAAAACCACTTTTGTAATAGTTTTCCTTATGTCCCATCTTATTTTATTTGTAGCACACAATATTGTGTTCTAGAACAAGTTTGTTCCTCTTCGCCTTAGATTTGCACTCAAAAAATTTATGGCCAATTTTTTTGCAAGTATAACAATATCCATGAAATGAAATAGCATTATTTATTTGAGGCACAAAAGATCTTATACTCATGTTATCATTCCTTCCTTGTCTATATCTAAAATCAAAATCCTTATGCCCAAATTTATTGTAATAAAAATAGTAACATTGAAAAGATTGATTGAACCTAGTAGAGGCATGTTGTCTTGCAGACAAAGAACTTATGAATCCATTTTATTTGCAATAAAAATTGGATCCACCCTCTTTTTTTCCATTTTGAACAGTCTTTGCATCTCTGGAGCCATTCTTCTTAGTCTTCAGTGCAAGCCTTCTACTCCTTTGTCTCAAACTTTCCAATTCATTTGGAGCTATCTTCAGGACCAGACTTCTCTCCTTCATCAATTTGTTCTTTTTCTCTTTTCAAGGCATTCCTCAGTGAAAATTTCCTCCTCAAGTTTTAAACATTCAGTTGTTTTTTCATTGAACTTGACATTCAAGCAATCTTCAAACCTCTTGTCATCTTCAACCTTTAATTTTAAAGAAAATATCATTCCTTCTACCCTTTTTAGTTTGATTTCACATTCTTTACCTCCTTCTACTTTGGATTTCAATTTTATAGTTTCTTCCTTTGATTTTTCAAGTAATCTCTCATCTTTTTGATTTAGTGCCCTTGCTTCATTCAGGTCTTCTAAAGAAGACCAAATTTTTCCTTCAAAACCTATTTCCCAATCATCTAAATTGAAGTCCCATCCTTTAGGTTCCATGGACTCTAGATCTGGTTCAAAGGAAAACACATCTTCATCACTCAAGGATTTGGAATCCTTACATTTTTCAACATTACAATTTTTTTCATTAGCATTAAATGCCATAAAAGAGGGTTTTATCATTTGAATCATTCTCATCTTTTGAGGAACCCATGCTTTCCTTGGAATAAAGACCCTTTTTAACCTTATCTCTTTTATTACTATCATCTGATTCTTTATAAGGACATTTAGATGCAAAATGACCAATTATTCCATAATTGAAACATTTGAAAGGTAACTTACCTTTGTATTTTCCAGCACCTTTCTTCAGTCTTCTCACAAAATTTGCTTCAACCTCATCAAGGTCATCATTCTGGTTAGTAGCTTCATCTTCAATCCTTTTGTTGGATTTGAATGCAACTTCCCTTTTTGGAACATCTTTATCAAAGTATCTTATTTCAAAGGTGGTAAGAGCACCAAACATCTCATCAAAAAAGTATTGATCCAAATCCTTGGATTTTTCAATAGCAGATACTTTATGAGGGTGATCACACAATACTGGTTTACAATTTTTGGCCAAATTGGACACTGAATTTATTTTTTCTAACTAAATCTTCACTTTCGGGCACCTATAGCAGCTAAACCGTGAGCAATTTGAAGATGATGCAAGCTAGTGATTTGTGGCATTTTGTCTGTAGATTCTAAATATATATTTTTTAAATTTTTTGGAATCATATTGCACTTCATTTTTCATCTCCTTTGAAAACTAGTTTTTTTAATAGTAAACACCATTTTTAAGGAGGGATGCTCACCGTATACAACATAACCTTTTTTCCATGAAGGATAAAATTCATTTTTTTTTTTTTAATTTAGATTTGTAACTATGATATCTAGTGCTTTCATTTGGTTTCATAGTGTTTTATTGAATATTTTTTTCCTTAATCAAGTTTCAAAGTCAAACCAATTACAATTTAGACATAGGCGTGACCGATACAACATAACTTTTTTGTATGTATCAAAATTCAATTTTTTTGTTGGATCAAGGAATTCAATATATAGTGCATTGATATTTTCAATTTTCTTTTGATAATTTGCTATTTTTCCACATGCGTAACAAAGAGCTTGATTTTTGGTGAAAACCTACATTCACAAGAAATAAAAGATAAATATAATAATTAAATTAAATTTATTTAAAATTATACTTTTTGGGAAGCTTATAATAAGGACTACAGACTTACAAAAAATAAATTTTAAATGAATTCATTTGATCCCCCAAAAGGTAAATCGATTTTTTATTAGCATTTTGATAGGTGTAAAGGAGACTTCATTATAGGTATGGTTTAAAACTAGTGGGGTTGTATCCAAGGGGGTTTGATCTAAGGTGGTTTGAGAAAACCCTCTTCAATTGGAATGTTTTAAATGGAACTTTTCAAGGTTTAAATCATTATATTTTCTAAAAATATGTGATTTTAGCAAAAATCAGGATCTCCTAGAAATTGTAAACCAGTATTGTGGGATCACCTATGACTATAATATTTAGGAAGAGACCTCAAGACCTTTACAATCTCACTTTCTTTTACTTCTCCACCAAGACCGATGATCCCAAAAACACTTCATGCAATTGAAGCATATAACTTGCAATGTCTTCATCATCTATCATCCTTAAAGTCTTAAATCTGCTCTTAAAGATTTGAATCTTGGCTTTCTTCACTTTAGTATCTCCTTCATAGATGCTAATAATATTTTCCTAGAAGTCCTTAGTAGAACTATAGTTCATCAACTTCAAAAGCTTTGAATTAGCTAATGCACACAAGAGAGAATTCTTAGCTTTGGCATTGCACTCATATAATTTGATTTTAGTTGGATCTGATGGAGTAGTAGCAAGAGCAACATAACCATCCTTGACTGATTGTAACACACCAAACCATAGAGAGTTCAAGACCTTCCATTATTTGTTTCTAGAAAGCATAATTAGTCCCATCAAACCTAGGATCCTTGTATGAACCATCATGCACCATTTTGGATCTTTACTTCAAGAGGTTAAGCTTCTTCAAAGGAACTTAGCTCTGATACCAAATGTTGAACACACTCAGATACTAAGAGGGGGGTGAATTAGTCTACTCAAAACTTTAATCCCTTCTAGAACTTGAACTTTTTAGCACTTAACCAAATAAAAAATCTTAACTAGAATAATAACAATTCTAACTCTAATCAAATCTACAACAATGATAAAAGATACAAGAACACACATTCACAAGATGACACCAAATTTATGTGGAAAACAAAATGAGAGAAAAACCATAGTGAGAGTTAACTCACAATATAAAGGCTCATTACCAAAAAGGAATTGCAAACTAAGGCACACTACCTTACATAAAGATACAAAGGACTTGTTGAACTGAAGCTAACACAACTTCAAGGGCAAGATACAAGGACCTGATGAGATTCACTATATCGGAGCAAGATACAAAGATTTTATAAAGAATTACAATACTTGTTAACAATTCACTTTGCTTACTGAGGTGTTCAAGCACATATGATCTTTTTTAAACACTTTCACACTTTTTCTCTTGGATATTCAATATTCCATATTCACACTTCCTCACACTTGTTTATACTTCTATACATCTTGCATTCATATCTGCCACAATACTTCAAAACTTCAATTAAGTTTTCTAGGAGATAATACAAACAATGAATTCAAGAGGCCAACCATAATAACATAATTTGGTCCTATCTTGAAGATAAATAGGAACAAAAAAATATTATTATATCCTCCAAAGTGATCTAAAACAATTCACACATTGGTGCACATCAATCTAAGTCAACATCAAGGAAACAAGTAGATAAAACGTGAAGCACATAATTAGTCGACCCAAAAACATACTTTTAGTTGAATTAACTTGATGTAGTCCCCAACATGATAGGACAGGACGTAAATCTATCATTACACATCTTGAAATTCAAGCCCACACCTTAAGCATACGACACAAGCAAAGGAACAAGCCCTGTCACCCAGATATCCACAATTAACCCAAAAAGCCAACTCAAGACACAATGCAACACCAAAGAGGCCAAACAACAATGTGTGGATCACATGGGGATATTTCATGAACATGAAACAACACTTCTAAACACTTATTTCATATATTCATGCCACTAACAGCCACCACAAACCAAATAGGAACAAAATACTTCATCCCAGAAACACAAAATGCTTAATCATGAGATATAACATTAACAAATAAACTTGCAAACCACTTCAACACATGAAATTGTAACTAAGATACTACACAAATGTTGAGAAAATATTCACCAAGCCACAAAAGTAGAGACATCAATGTAGAGAAATTTGAAGCATTTTTTGGACCAATCCAGACAACCAACAACACTACCAATCTTCTATAATTCACATAAATTTCCTCGGGAATACTGGTGACCTAAAAATATAAGAGTGCAACATCCACATAACATTGAATTTGAATCCCAAACCACAAGATCATATCTTCAATAGTGGAGGAATGCAGAGCATTCTCCCAAGTAGACTCCAAGCAACTTCTTGAACCAGGAACACTTAACTAGATTGTGAAGGCCAGAACTTTCTTTCGGTGACACATGCATCATTAGGAACAATATGAGAGAGCATAATACATATTTTAGGCCTTCAAAAACATCTCTCCACCATAAGCAACACTTCTAATCCTCATCTTAATATATCATTATGAAATCAAGTTATCAACTCTACTGATAGCAACTATACTCGATAAGGCATGACATCCAACAATAAAATTCAACAACACTAGTATACAACAATGATAGTCCAACTGAAAACCAATTACAAGAAACAATCATTGCAACAATCTCACTAAGTACTTTTCATCAGGGATATCAAATGCTAATAATCTTCCTTACTTCTCAAGTGCCGACAACATGAAAACCACAAATAATTCACCAAGTGTTGTCATCAACCATTTCCAACAATACAACCAACAAAGTTCCTCAAGTGTTGACATCAAAGAAAACCAACCATTAGTGTTGAAATAAATGACAACCACTAGCAAACATACAACAATCTTCATCAAGTGCTGACACCAAAGATAACCAATTAATGATAACCACTACAAAACATACAACAATATTCATCAAGTGTTGATATCAGAGGCAACCAATAATTAGTGTTGACATCAATGAAAATGGCTACCAACACCCTCTCCCTCTCTCTACCTACCTCTCCCTCTATCACTCCCACTCTCTCTCTCCCACCATACCACTCCCTCATTCCCTCATTCCATCTCTCCCCTCTCTCTCTATTTCTATCTATCTCACCTCTGTCTCTATCCCTACCTCTCTCTCTAATAGATAGGGATGAAGAGAGAGATAAGGAAAGAGGGGGATAGAGGGAGAAAGAGGTGAGACAGAAAAAGTAGAGAGGGAAGGAGAGAGAGGGGAGGAGGGAGAGGGGAGGGAGAAGTAGGGATTGAGAGATAGGTGAGAAAGATAAAAGTACAAAGAGAGGTGATATAAAGAGAATCAGAGAGGGAAGGATGAAGGTGGAAAGATTAAGAGAGATGGAGAGAGAGTGAGTGAAGGAGGGAGGGAAAGGTAGATATTGAAAGAGATAGAGAGATAAATAGGCAAGGAAGGAGAGACAAAGAGGGGGTAGGAGGGAGGGATAAGTAGGGAGGGAGGGAGGTAGAGAGAAGTAGAGATGGAAGGATGAAGGTGGAGATGGAGAGGGAGAGGAAGGGATGGAGGGAGAGAGAGAGAGGAGTGGAGAGAGAGAGAATAGTGAGATATAGAGTAGAGAGGGATGGAGAGAGTGAGACAGAAAGATGGGTGAGAAAGAGAGGGAGGGAGAGAAAGAGAGGGAGGGAGGGAGGGAGGGAGGTGAGATATAGATAAGTGTCCCTAGATGGTCAATGCTCCCCTTGGGATTCACAACATTGACTAACCGCCTCTCGTAGATCCATTAACTCTGACAGTTGTATTGGGCATTAATAGGTTGACCTTTTGGTGCAACGACAATTGTGGGGACAACAATTGGTATCATAGCCAAAGGTCAACACTCCCATTAGGATTCATGAATGGACTAACCACCTCTCATGGATCCTTTAACTTTGGCAGTTGTATTGGGCATTAACAAGTCAACCTTTTGGTGCAATGACAACCGTGGGGCCAACAATAAGTAGAGAGGGAAGGATGGATGGAGGGAGGGAGAGAAGTGAGATAGAGAGAATGAGAGAGAGTGGTGATAGAGAGAAGTAGAGAGGGAAGGATGAAGGTGGAGAGATTGAGAGAGAGGAGAGAGAGAGGATTATATAGAGGTAGAAGGAGGGAAGGAGAGGGGAAATGAGAGGACACAGAATACATAGGAGAGGAAGGGAATAAAGTGAGAGAAGGATAGAGAGGGAGATAGAAAGATGTGAGAGGGAAGGAGGGTAGGAGAGAGGAGAAGATAGAGAGTAGGAGGGAAGGAGGGAGGAAGGGAGAGAGAAGTGAGATAGAGAGAATTAGAGATAGAAGGAGAGAGAGAGAGAGGGAGGGAGAGAGGGAGTGAGAGAAAGAGAGAGATAGAGGGAAGGATGAATACGTAGAGAGGTAGTTCTTGAGCTCAAGGGAGATAGAGTCAGATAAAGGGATGGAGATAGTGAGAGAGAGATGTATAGAGCATAAGGGATAAAAAATGAGTGAGATAGAGAGAGAGATGATAAAAATTATTTATTACTAAAATTTGACTGTCTAAAAAATTATAAGATCTTCTAGAAACTAGAATTTATATTATCTCTTAGAGATCCAAAACCTTCTCAAACATCTTGAAACTATATACATAAAATATAACTTAAAGTATAAGAAATTAAATGTCCATATGTAAATTTCAACTTACACTTAATGTTTATTTCATGTATATAATTTCATTGAAAGAGAAGGAGAAAGAAAGAAAAAAGAAAAAGAAAGAAACTTTTCCAATGCAAAACATAATGTGAGTACATTATAACTTGCTCTCGTTATGTGCAAACTAGAGCATAACATGAGAGTATTATAATGTGTTCATGTTATGACTTGGTAATGAATGAGTCTAGTCTCGATCACTACCAACCCATAATGTGAGCATGATTCATTATAATGCGTTCGTATTTTCTCTATTTCAGGACCGAAAAAGTGGAGTGGCCACTTTTTGGTCCCCCATCTTTTGCACTTACCCATAAAATCCACAAAATTTCTTCCTTTCTTCTCTACATTCATTCACATACTAACCTATTTTATCAAATTCAAAATAAGTGAATTCATCTCTCCCTCTCTATCCTTGATCTCTTATTTTATTGCATCCACCTCTATTATCCTTGTGATATAACCATGTCTACTATGTCCTTGTAAGTAGTCATCCTAATAACTTATAAAGGGTTCCTCATTCTACATCCATGATACTATATATTATATTTTATTATTTTTTTGATGCTTAGTTTTGCACTATAGTTATTGATAACCATGATCTTGATTATGGAAGGCTCACTCTAGTAACCTTTTTATCTTGGCCATAAATTTATGAATGAATTTTTTATCTTCGCCTATTTTATTGCACTATAGCTCATGTGCATCTCCTAGATATAATAGTAATGATGGATAGTCATCAATTATGATGTAGGACCATCTAGTGGTGTAGAGGCAATCTTGCATCACCCAAAAAAAATGTTTTTCCTTATTTTCTTTAGTTATTTTGAGTACCATGATGGCACTTAAGGGGTGTAAGACAGTCAAAAGTCAAAAAAGTTAAAAAATGGTCACTTACTATTTTTAGTAAGTCGATCTAAATGGGCTCATATGAACTTGAAATTTTACCCTAAGGAGAGTAACTAAAAATGTATCTGATGGAAAAAGAATCATCTCAATACCTTGTACTATTTGGGAGATATTAAATTTTTCATCCCAAAAAATTTATCGAATACAACTTCAAATTCAAATTTGAAAACCTTAGAAGCCTCATAAAAGCTCAAAAAGGGATGCAATGATCTTCAGATCATTACGACATAGATCTCTTTGAGAGCTTTCCAAAGATATATTATAATAGCAAATCAGACACTTGAGTCAATTTAAGTTATGGATTTGGGAAGCTATTCCACTAAAAAGTGAATTTAAGAAAATATCTTCTTGGGAAAGAAATCAAACAGTTGGACTTTTGGAGCTAGAACAAAAGGGAAAGTTACACTTTCCAGAATATTCTAAGGTGGTTACTGGTGGACATCAAATAAAATGGTTGATTGGAGGTTACAAGAAGTGGCTCCATTAGTGCAGATTGTGGCTTCGTAATAGATTTTCTTATAGAGTTGATTTTTACTTGTAGTGAATCAAGCCCATGTGGCTGTAGCATTGTAATTTCTAAATTTGTACAATTTCATATTTTGAAAGTAATAGAAAGGGTAATTTTTTGTCCTTTATTTTTTATGTTGATATCTATTGTTGCATTTTGTGGGTGTTGGGTGGAGTATCCCCCCTCATCAAATTATCATTCCACTCACCATAAATACCATATTACATACTCTTAAGCCATCTAAATGGTTTTGCAAACTCTATTCTTAGTGCAGGAACCTACTTATTCCCTTCTATAATAGGTCGCTCATTCTATAGATTCCCTTTGTTAGAGTATTAATTACACTATATCTTCTTTATATGGATTGGTCATGAATACCTATGAATTTGTGCTTCTTATTTAATTTTAAATCAATTCTTTTATACATTTATTATATCTTAGACTATATTTGATCATAAGTTGCATCCTTCATGATCCCCCCATTCCATTTATCATCCCTAGGTTCCTAACCCCCTCAAGGACTAGGACCTAATGCATGCTACTACACAACATCATAATTTATTCCATGCTCATATTTAATCCATTCTCTATGATGTTTCTCTCACAACAACACCCTTTTTGGGTTTAGTTCTCTCCTTACCACCAACAACCAAGTCGCCATAGTGGAACTAAATGTTGTCAAGAAAATACAAACCAATGATCTAAGTTCTTTCTATGTTAGAGTTGTTGTTTATGGTCCTAATGTGATGGATAATGAAGAAAATAAAAATATATACACTAAGAATATAGAATAAATGAATAAAAATATACACATATATTCATTCACCATTCATATGCATATATCTCTCGCATGTGTATGTTCTTACTATATCATCTATGTATATCTCTTGCACATATATTTCTTCTCGTCTCATGCACATATATTTCTTCTTGTCCCATGCTCATATATATACTACATATCTCTCTTGTATATCTTTCACACTTATTCATATATGCTCCATGTTTCCTTGTTTCTCACTTTCCCTTACTTATATAGCCTCTTAGTACCTTTTCATGATGTCTTTCTCTTATATCCTTTTATAATAAATTATTATTTCTTCCCAAGATTTTACCTTTTTCTCATTATGATATGTATCCTTAAATTATAGCTTAGTTATGTATGTTAAGGTGTGTTTAAGGATATTTAAGGGGTATATGACCCATATATGGCTCTATAGAGGGCCCTAATGACATCTATGGTATGGAAAAATCTCATGTATCACTCTATTGAGTGTTTAATACTCATATTCAATGTAGTGTGTCTCTACTAGATGTTGAACTTTGTTGTGTGGTACTGCAAACCCTTTATGGCATAAGATAATAGGGTAAAAGTACAAACCTATGTCACATTTTTGGCTAACTAAATAGTTTTGAGTGAAACAATTTTGCTCAGAACTACATGGCCTATACATGGGAGAGAAAGTTTCAGGCGAAACCCTTTTGCCCAAAACTACAAAATAATTTTTTTCATTTGTCGATTTAAAAATTGACTATATTTTCCAATAGTGGCATGTTATAATGGTTAAGTTGTTGAGGTGTTGTTCTTGCCATCAAGGTTCAAACCCCATTGGGGTGTTATTGTTGAATGTTTAAATTGGGGATGAGGTCCCACACTTGTGACCTCACTGGTTCACAGTTCCAGGTCAAAAGTGTTTACCCCTAAAAATAAAATAAAAACAGACTCAATTTGCATGTATATTTTTATTGAAATGGTTTTGTTTGAAACCCTTTCACCTAAAACTATCTATGTGGCATCCTTGTTGGCAGCCACCTTATCTTTTTCTTTTTTTTTGAAACTTTCCAATTAAACATGATATTTATTTAGCCAAAATGTTTTTAAAAATATAAAATATAAAATATAAACTTTTGTAGAGCTTAGAGTTAGGAATCCAAATATATAATTTATTTGATATTTTTATTAGTTTTAATATTTTTTTTAATTTTAAGTAATGCAAGTAGGTTGTTAAAATGAAAAATGTGGTTGATTGAAAAATTAAAAAAAATACGAGAACATATTAAAAAAATTGAAAAATATATGGTGCGCTAGAGGAGAGAATCCTATCCAAAAGGGTATAATTTATTTTTTGGAAGATAAAAAATTAGAGAATAGTTGATGTCAATTGAAAACTATCAAATTCTTGCACATTTAACTTTAACACATTATTAAAAGCAAAATATACATCAAATTTTTTATTTTTTTTCCATGCACTAGATATTGAAGTTATCTATGTGGGAAAAAAATCAAGGGAATTTTTTTTTTCTTGACATCAACTGAATATCACATTTTAAAAAAAAAAATCAACAATTCAAAATCTGCTCTTAAATTTATATATAAGGAAAAAAAATTAAAAAAATTAAAAATTATAGGAATAAACATCATCAAGATTTATACATTTCATTAGTCTACATCATTTTGAAATTCAAGACATAAAGACCACTTTGATGTAGTCAAAGTTGAGTTTTTTTGTGTTGGTCGATTCCTTTATAAAAGTGCGACATGGATTTGTACTTTTACCCAATATCATATAAGGTTTTTTAATGATATTTGTGGTATTTCTAGTACCCACCAACATAGTGCTCCTAGATAAGAAAACAAAAATAACAACCAATGCCCACAAAATAAAGTAACACCACCATCCTTTTAACACACATCTTGGTATTGATGTGCACCAATAGTAGAGTAATTTTTGGGAGGATACAAGTAATGATCTACAATTTTATTAATTGAATAATCCTTTCACCACATATTTATTTGATATGTTAATATCCTCTCTTTTTGTGAGCCCCTATCAAGCAAACTTAAACACTTTCACATTCTAGAGAGAGCCCCTAGAACAACACCCCCTCCCCTAGTTATCCACTAGAAAGCGCCCATTAAAACTAGGCTATTGCAAAACTCCCAAGGAAGGAAACCCACACAATAATCAATTCCCACAAGTGCCACCACCATTAATTTAGTATATCCTATTGTCAATGTGTTTTAAGAGTAGGGTAAATTATTCGGGGGATATAATTCCATTACTTCAATAGTTATTTCACCACACATATATGTCATATCTTATTATCTCCTATTCTCATGATCCCCTATCAAATAAAAGAAAACACATTATTTCAAGGGGGATATAATTCTTTAATCATGTTCCTTAGATTATCCTAGTCATTTACATCATTGTTTTTTATAGCCTCAAAATTATCTTGATTTGCATGGTAGTCCACAACTTAGTTTTGCTATCTAAAACAATGAGATATCAACACTTCAAATTTCTCCATCTAATTTAATATTTCCTCTAAGATTATTCTAGGACTATAATTAGGACAATATTTATTCTATACAACTCACACCACAATCTTGGAATCCCCTTATATCTAGACTCCTATAACCCACCACATAAGCCACTTTGATGCCCACTAAGAGCGTCCCATTTTACAACATTACGATTATTCTTGCCAAGGTATTTAGAACTAGCCACTAGCATCTCTCCCTCTAAGTTGCAAATAATAAAACCAACCCCAACTCCACTTGGGCTACATTTAATGCACCATCAAAATATAATTTAGCTCTATAAAGTGGTTCCCATATTACGATTTTTATTTTTATTTTATCAAATTTTGATCCATTAATAAGTAAAATAAATAAATACTTTTTAATGTATAAATTTAAAATAACTTTTAACCAAATAAACATTTGTATTTGTCATATTTTCTTGATGACACTTGAAATCAACAATCATTTTGTTTTTAGATGCTTTCATTATTACCTATACACCTACGGGGTAATTTTTTCAAGAGATGTTTGATCTTTGCAATGCTTGGTCAAGGACTTCAAGAATATTCTATATTTGAAATATTAGTTCTTTCATTGCTTTTATTTTTTCAATTTATTAATTATGAAACAATCTTATGATAGACTTAGAAATATGGCAAAAAAATCGAAGCATCTAAAATTGTAAGTTGTTTTCATATACTTTATCTTTATTACATGTTTTTCATTTTTAATTTTTAATTCACAAAAATTACTCATCCTATTCTTTATTTTTATTATAAATTTATAATTACATCTATCTATTTTAAACTTTAGCAAAGATAAATATCATTACCATATATTTATTAATCCTTTGACCATAATTTTTTTTAAATAACATATTATCTAATAAGAAAGAGATTTTATCAAAATATCTCCATCCAAACTCTTTTCTATTGAATATAAAATATCTTCATTCCAAAATTTTGAGAAAACGATGCTTTCCTAACATTTGTAGGAGTAAGTTGTAATAAAATATTATCCTCAAGATTCAACTACTTCTTGTCTTGTGTCACATTGCCTATCAAATTCCCCTCACCAGGGTGAAGACTCATTCCTTACATTTTTTTAATAATCATTAAGCTAATCTAACACCAAATCATAGGACCCACTTTTTTATTCATTCAATTCATATGACACAGTTTGCAGTTGTTGCATTCTTCAATTTCTTTGAAAGGAAAAAAGTGAAAGCATGGTCCCATTAAAAAGGACAAATGATATTCATATTAAAAAAATTACATAAAGACCATCTACTTAAAAGTTTCACCTAAATAATTAGTATTTTACAATGAAGAAAAAATTGTTTACATGAATCTAGTTTATTTTCAACTTTTAAATATACTCCATAATGGGACAAATGATATTCATATTAAAAAAATTACATAAAGACCATCTACTTAAAAGTTTCACCTAAATAATTAATATTTTACAATGAAGAATTTTTTTTTACAGGGATCTATTTTATTTTCAACTTTTTAAATATACTCCCAATGAAAGAGAATTAAAGGAATGTCTTATATGTAAAAGTTAAATAATAAACCTCTTATATAGTATAAAGGGGATGGAGATAAAGATAGTTTATAAATCATTATATTCATTAATATAATAGTTAATCCATTTAAAGATAAGTTTGCTTATTTTATTTTTTAGATGAAAATTTTTGAAAAGGAAAAAATAATATACACATTTAAAATAGAAATAGTTGATCTCTTTTTTTATAAAGATTCGGTAATTATTATATAAATTTGAATCTGCGTCATACCATCCAATATCATGGGACGAAGGGGAGACTAGACCTGTGACCTCTTGTCTGCGATAAAATGTTTTAGCCAATCAAGCTAGACCCTCCACCCCACAAAATGATAAGAATTATAATACATTGTTATCTACGATTTTGTTTTGGGTATAGACCTCATCTTTTATATCATACTTTTGAAGGTTCAGTCTTGATGAATAGAGTAACCAAGAAACTTGCCATCACCCTCCCCAATCTATTTAATCAATTGAACTAAAATCCTTCCATTTCTACATAATTTTTTCAAAATCATACAAATTCATTTTAAACAACAATATATTATTAAATCTCCATAATAAATACAACTAAACTTTCAAAAAAAAAAAAAAATTACAAATAAAAAGTAACTTATAATTAATTCATAAGTCACTGTTACATAAAGTAAAATGGGCATTGCAATCACACCAAACAAAGCAAACCTCAAGATAACAGTAAAGAGATAAATGAATCTTTTAAAACATTCCCTCAACCATTTCCACGCCTGAAACTACAAAATTGAATCACTATTACAAGCAGTAACAGAAGAAAATAATGGCTGAATCGTACAAAACTGAATGAGCGTGAGAAGCAGCAGAAGGAAAAAACAGCAGATGTGTCGACCGGGGCGACCTGGGAACACACCCGCAATGAATAAATGTATATATACATTTGGGAAGATATATATTCATTGTGTATGTGTTCCAAGGTGGCTCCAGTCGAACCTACGCCGTGATTGGAGACCAAGATAAGTGTGGGATATGCCAATTGGTTGTTTATTTATAAGATATCTAGTGTTGTACTACAGGGAAATTGGAAAGAGAGAATGGAGCTTTGTACTACAATCTATAATTTTATATGAAAAACTGAAGAATGGGTTGATAGTACGCATCCTATTATGAATGTGAAGTACATAAGAAGTACACCAGTTATAACTGAGAGCACACTTAATATATTTTATCTTACCTAATGGGTGTATGTGAACGTTAGATTTCTTTTACATTTATTTTTGTTTTTATTTCAGGTGAGCAAATGCTAAAACTTAATAATTATACTGAATTTATTTAAAAGGGAATTATATTCTAGGGAAAATAAGAATAAGATGGGTACATATAAGTATAAATTAATATAGAATAATTCAATAACAGTTGTGAGAATGATAATGGGATAATCAATGTAATTAGGAAATTAAATGTAACGTGGGTTAGTGTATTTAGTTTTATACATGATGAATGAAGATAATTTTGAAGTTCACACTCAGATCTATTGTTTTGACACCAAAGAAATATTAAGTTTACATTTTTTCCTTAAATTTTGTAAAGATCCATAACTTCTTCTTGATTAAATGGGTGATCTTAGGTTGTTTCTATATCCACATATTTGACATTGCTAAATTTGCATTCATGCTTTTTTATTTCCCAAATTTGCCTTTTTTTTTTTATGCAGTAGTGTTTATGAATACCTAGGAGAGTTCATCATATTCTCTCAAGTCAACCACCTTGATAAGACCAACTTTACAAACATAAAAGTAATTAAGGATAGCAATCTTCAAATATGAAGATTCACTAGAATTATTATGTAGATTCTTCCTCTTTTTTGGTTCTTCAATTGAAGTGTTCCTAACTTTATCTTCTCCATTGATACAATGATGTTGCAAGTATGATGGTGTTATTGATGTCAACGGGAAGTCTACTAAGTGGTGTTGTCATTGATGTCAATTATGAGATGAAGATGTTGAAGATATTGAAAAAATTGTGGAAAAGAGGAAAACAAGTTGTGCATGTGTAGTTGAGACTTTAAGGAAGTGTTGTGAGTACATGGAGCTATTCTTTTGTTGCAAAGTGTGAAGATGAGTTGAATGAAGTTGAGATGATGTCTCTAGTACTTGGTTTCCAAGTGCTTTTGAGAAAATTTAATAAATAGAGCAAATTGTGTTGTGCTAATGTTCATAGTGTACTCCGCTATTATACTTCACGTTATTTTTTTGTTGATACTATGTATGTGTGGATCTTATAGGTTATTCAAGGTTGACAAAGGTTGCTATATTCAGAATTTGGGTTTATGGATCATTGTACAATGCGAGATATTTTCACCAGTGTGTGAACCAGTTATTTAATGATGTTTTTTTGTGGTATGAGAGAAATGTATTTGTTTCATGTTTCTCCACTGTTTGGCTTGAGGTTGTGCAAATTTCGGAAGATACTTATAATGCTTTTATCTTTCTGTATTCAAGGTTTTACTTGATTTGGTGCAGTACAGTGTGAGTTTCATTTATCAGTATGCAATTAAGGGTTATCAATTGTTTTGGGTTAAAGTATTTGTTGATGCAAGCTTGGATGAAGTGTTTGATGAATATTAAGTAGTTCATGGATTGCTTTGGATCTAGTTCAAGTAAATTATGTTGTCTGGAACCTTCGACGTGGTTTAAGAAACCGTGTACTTAATGTTTATGGTGTTTTGCACAAGTGTTGATTGACCTTGTGTTTAACACTACATGTGAGGCTTGTGGAAGTGTGTTGAAGGGTGTTGGGATCTATTTGGATCCTAATTAAGGATTTATTTAGGTTTCCTTTCATTCCTAACCACTGCAAGAATGTTTAGGTGTCGACCTATTTTGAGTTTGAATGTATAACAACTAATGGTCGACATTGGAGAAAGTTTTTGAGATAGAGCTTGATATAAATATGTATGGTGTTGATGTAAGAGGGTGTGGAAAGAGGAAGAAGCGAGATAGATGTGAGATTGAAGTGAGTGATGTGTGTGATGTGAAATTGAGTAGAGTAGTGTGAACTTCATGTTAGGGTTCCTAAAGGTGGTGAGCTGAAGGCATTTGACATATTTCATGTGAGACTATGAAAGTGTGAGAAATTATGGTGGACTCCTTTTTGCATTTAGAAGTGTTTTCTTTGTGTAACATTCTTCTTTTGTCTTGTTTTCTTTTTGCAGCATTGAGCCAAGTGGTTGTGAACCTTTTTGGACAATGTGTCCTATTCTAGCAATGAGCCCCTTTGCATTGATTTTTATATTACTTATATTGTGAGCTAATCCTCACCATGGTTTGTACCTCATTGGGTTTTCCACGTAAATCTATTGTGCTCATGTGTATGGTTTTATGATTTTACTTTTTGTTTTCTACATTTCATGTTTAATCAATTTAACAGAATAAGGGTTTAATGATGCTTGCGGATCTGTTTACTATTAAGGGTTTTGAAGGTTTAATTTGCTACAAATGATTCACCCCCCTCTCAATTGTCTTGTTCATTTCAATAATTGGTATCAGAGCTTGGTTCCTTGAAGAAGAGCTTAACTACCTGAGGTAGATTTGGGATGGCGAACAAGATTCCTTTGGAATATCCTAGATTCGATGGCTCAGATTATGCATTCTAGAAGACAAATATGGAAGGATATTTGTGTGCTCAAGGATATGAGATTGAGAATGCTTATCATAATACATACACTCCACCTCTGAATGGTCTGAGTACAAGTGAAAAATCAAGGCGCATGAGATCAATGCTAGAGCAAGGTACATTATTGTGAATAGTCTTTCAAATACTGAATTAGTTAAAGTTATGAGTTTGAAGAACACTAAAGAAGTTTTGGATAAGTTAGAAAGAATTTATGAATAAGATATGAAGGCCAAGCAAGCAAAGTTGCAAAACTTGAAGGCGTAGTTTGAAATGATGCATATGTTTGAAGATGAAACAATAAAAGGCTACATACATAGAGTTGATGAACTAGTGAGTAATATGAGAGGTCTTGGTGCAACGGTTCAAAGAATCTAAAGTGGTGAAGAAATTTATGAGATCTCTTCTGAATTGCTACAGTGAAAAGGTATCTACTATTGAGGAAACAATTAATTTTGATAGTTATTCCAGAGATCAGTTGATTGGAACTCTAACTGCATTTGAGATGAGAAAACTAAGGAAAAGTACAAAAGTAGAGATTGCTTTCAAGGTTAGTAAATTAGAGAAGGTTGCAGATTCATGTGATGAAGATCTTGATGATCTAGAAGCTAACTTCGTAAGGAAGATGAAGAAGGGCACTAGTAAGTATCAAGGTAAATTACCTTTCAAATGTTTTAGTTGTGGTGGTATAGGTCATTATGCTTCTAGATGTCCAAAGATAGCTCTTAACAATAAGAACAAGGAAAATAAAGGAAAGATGATTAAGAAAGCTTACTATGTGAAAGAAGATGTTGGTATTTATGATGATGAATCTGATTATGGAGATTTTGATGATAATGATTGTCTTTTTTTTACTATAAAAGAAGAATCTGGTTTTGCTAACCCTAAAAGTTGTGTGAAGGAAAGTATTCTAGAGATGAAAGATAAGGTTGAAGGTACTTTGCTATCTACTTTTCATGTAAAAGAGGATAATAATTACTAGGTTATTGGCAGTGGTTGCTCTAATCATATGACCAGAGACAAAAGTAAGTTTGTTAAACTTGAAAATTATGATGAAGGATTATTAAAATTTGGAGATGATTCAGGACCAAAGATTTGTGGAATAGGTTCAATCAGTTTTGATGGCAAGCATAATATTGACAATGCTTACTATGTTAAGGGCTTAAGACATAATCACTTGAGTGTTAGACAAATGTGTAGTAAAGGGTATAATATTGTGTTTAAGGATGAAGCATGTGAGATCCGGAAAGGGTCTGGAACTATGATTGCTACAGGAAAGAGAATAGATGAAAACATGCAAAAATTTATTGTAGTAGATGGATATGTGTCAGATGAACTTGATTACAGAGAATTAGAAGAAATAGTTGATGAACAAGAAGTGAAAAATGAAGAGGAAGAAGCTCTGGAGAAGAATCCTAAAACCCCTAAGTATGTGCAAAAGAATCATTCTGAAGATCAGATCAATGGAGATAAAAGGAAAGGTGTACTAACAAGAAGCAAAGCTACTAAAATTGAGGTAAATTTTTGTTTAATTTTTGAAGTTGAACCTAAATCAGTGAATGAATCGTGCAAGGATGAGCATTGGATGTAATGAGACTAACCCAATCTGAATAAAAAAATCTTCACTTGTTGCCCTTGGAATTTTTCAAACTATTGGTGTGCAAGTTGATATAGGCTGATAATAACTTCTAATTGCTTTGTTTTGACCTTTCTTGTTAACAATGTTGTTTTTGAATGCTTTTAATGATATCAATGATTGCAAATAACAACTAGAAATGTTTCTAATATGAAATGCAAATGTTTTTGTATTTTTCAAATGTAATAGATGACTTTCACAATGCAAAACTAACTCCTACAACCAATTGATATTTTGTCAAACACTTGGAATGCAAACTATTATGCTATCAATGAAGATAATAACCATAAACATCACATCAAACATTTATCATGCAACTTTTCCTTCCTTTCATTGATGTTCTACTTCATTACAATGTTGATATAGAAATGAATAGCCAAGACTCTTGGCTTTACAATTTAAATGTAAATATGATATAAAATGCACACCTACAACAACAACAACAAGTGATTGATTTGTCAATGCAACTACTCTAAAAATCATGAAGAACCTGGTGTAAATAGGCGCTTATATCTGATGAAGAAATGACAACTCTTTACTTGGAAAATGGTTCCTTCTCCTAGCCAAATCGAACCTCTCTTACAACCGCTCCTGTTCTAACTTGCAACATCTAATATAAATTATTTGTAGCCTCCAAACATCTCCAAAAAGCATCTAAAATCATCTCCAAGTCCTCTAGAGTGGAGCGCTCCAGCCACATGAGGAAATTGATACAAGGAATGGCCAAAATGAACAAAATCATAGTCTCCTTAGCTATTCGCCCAAGTTTGGAAAATGAAGTCAGAATTAATTCTAAGCAAAAATTGTCCCAATATGATCAATGATGACCTCCAAAATCTGTAGATGCTTTCCAATCATCACCAGTCGATTCTCCACAAATTTGTTCCTTGGCCACTAAATTTGTACTGATGAGAAGACTGAATATCTCCTCCAATCGTTGCAACCCTTTGGAGGATCTTTCACCACCCCAATTATGCTAATTAAGGGGATTTTTCGTTCCCAATGACCAATGGTTGTAGATTTCTCCACAAAGAACACATCAAGCAATTGTCAAAACTTGGATGAAGAAGTAATTGCTGACCCCCTTAATATACTTTTCCTCCAAGACTAGGTCAGCCCCTCTAGAAGCTTCCACATTGTAATAATATTATTTTATTTTAGTGATTTTTATGATATAATAATTTATTTAAGTCACTAAATTAAATTAATTAAATATAAGGTTACCTTTTAATATTTATTTATTTGATAACCTTACAAAATAGTTAATTTAATAGTTTCTCCCTTATTTCTCCATTTAGCCTTTGGGAGCATAAAGGCTAAATAAACATTGCGATGGCAACTAAGAAGGGGACATTACATTGGAAGAAGACAATGGAAGAAGAAGTTATGTAGATAGAGAAAAATAAAAATTAGGAATTGGTCCCTAGACTGGCAAACAAGAACATAATTGGAACCAAATGGGTATTCAAGAACAAGCTGGATGAGAATGGAGAAGAGAAGTAGTAAGAAAAAAGGCAAGACTTGTGTGTAAGGGTTACTCACAAGTAAAAGATAGATTTTGAGGATAGTTTTTCCCCTATGGCTAGAATGGAAGCAATTAGAATATTTTTGGCATTTGTAGCACATAAAGATTTTAAGGTCTATCAGATGGATGTGAAGTTTGCTTTTCTGAATGGAGAATTGAAAGAAGAGTTTTACATGGAACAAACAGAAGGTTTTCAGTTGTCAAATCAATTGGACACGGTATGTAAGTTGAAGAAGGCATTATATGGTTTGAAGCAAGCTCCTAGAGCTTGGTATGCAAGATTAGGCATGTACTTGATACAACAAGGATTTAGCAAGGGCTCCGCAGATAGTAATCTTTACTTTAAAATTGAGGAAGACTAAATATTGATAGTAGTTGTCTATGTGGATGATATTATCTTTGGTGGAAATGAGGCTATGTGTAAGAAATTTTCTAAAGAAATGCATAAAGAATTTTAGATGTCAATGTTTGGGGAGATTAATTTCTTTCTTGGGCTATAAGTCAATTAAACAGATAAAGGAATTTTCATTTCACAGTATAAGTATGTTAAAGAAATGTTTAAGAAGTTTGGAATGGATTACTCCAAATTAGTATACATACTCCTATGGTGACTGGTTGTAAATTGAGAAAAGATGTTGATTCACCTAAGGCTGATCAGAGCAAGTATATATCTATGATTGGTAGAATGCTATATTTGACTACTACTAGACCATATATCATGCATGCAGTTTGTCTACTTGTTGGATTTCATGAAGATCCTAAAGAAACACATGTTGTAGCAGTGAAGAGAATATTCAAATATTTAAGAGGTACACTGGATTATGGTTTGTGGTATCCTACGAATATTGATTTCACACTAAATGCTTACACAAATGTAGATTGGGTTGGTTGTGTTGATGATAGGAAAAGTACAAGTGGTGGTGCATTCTTTCTTGGATGCAGATTGGTGTCATGGCTGAATAAGAAAAAGGATTCAATTTCTTTATCAACTGCAAAGGTTGAGTATATTGCAACATCATCATGTTGTACACAGGTATTATGGATGAGACAAACATTGAAGGATATTAGAGTTGTATTTGATGAATCTATATCTATCTTCTATGATAATAAACATGCAATAAACATTTCAAAGAATCCAATGTTGCATTCAAGGAAAAAGCATATATCTATCAGGTATCACTTTTTGAGAGATAAGGTTATGGAGAATGAAGTGAAGCTTGAGTATGTTCCTACAAAGGATTAGATTGCTAATATATTTACTAAGGCTCTTCCTAAGGATACTTTTGAGTATTTCAGGAGAATTTGGGGGGTTATTTCCCCTCCTTTCTTGAACTAGATGCATATAAAGGTGCATTAGTCCAGTGAATCTATGGATCTATCTATTTTCTGGACTGATGTTGGTGGCTACCTCTCAGGGGGAGTAGGTAGTGTCATGTGTTGTCTTGTGTTGTTGATTTAGTTGGGTGTACTCCTAAGGGGGAGTAGGTAATTTTGGTTCAATGTCATAAAGGGAGAACAATGCAAAATATTTTATCCTTTTCAATTGATGTCGAAGGGGTCTAGAGAGAATCATGTGAAAAAAAGAGCTTATCTACTCAGGGATAAAGAATCATGTGAAAAAAGAGAGTATTCAGAGTTGTTGTGTGGCCTTTGGTGGCTTTTCACATCTTGTGTTGCCATAAATGAAAAAGGGGGAGATTGTTACAAGTATGATGGTATTGTCATTGATTTCAATAGGAAGTATACTAACTGGTGTTGTCATTGATGTCAACTATGGGATGAAGATGTTGAGGATATTGAGAAAATTGTGAAAAAGAGGAAAATAGGTTGTGCATGTGTAGTTGAGACTTTGAGGAATTGTTGTGACTACATGGAGCTATTATTTTGTTGTAGAGTTTGAAGATGAGTTGGAATGAAGTTGAGATGATGTCTTTGGTACTTGGTTTCCAAGAGCTTTTGAGAAAATTTAATAGATATAGTAAAATGTGTTGTGCAAATGTTCATAGTGTGCTCCACGTTCTTTTTGTGTTGATACTATGCCTATGCGGATCTTACAGGTTATTCAAGGTTGACAGAGGTTGCTATATTTAGAATTTGGGTTTTTGGATTGTTATACAGTGCAAGATATTTTCACCAGTGTGTGAACTAGTTGTTTAGTGATGTTTTCTATGGTCTGGGAGAAATGTATTTTCTCTGCCTTTCTCCACTATTTGGCTTTAGGTTTGCATATTTGGGAAGATAATCATCATGCTTTTATCTTTATGTATTCAACATTTTACTTGATTTGGTGTAATTCAATGTGAGTTTCATTTATCAGTATGCAATTAAGGGTTATTAGTTGTTCTAGGTTAAAGTATTTTTTGATGCGAGCTTGGATGAAGTGTTTGATGAATCTTAAGTAATTCATGGATTTTTCTAGATCACATTCAAGTAAATTATGTTGTCTGAAACCTTCGACTTGGTTTAAGGAAGCATATACTTAATTTCTATAGTATTTTGCATGGGTGTTGGCCGACCTTGTGTTTAACACTACATACGAGGCTTGTTGAAGGGATTTTGTATCTATTTGGATCCTAATTAAGGATTTATGTAGGCCGCCTTTCATTCCTAACCACTATAGGAATGTTTAGGTGTCGACCTATTTCAAATTTGAATGTATAATGGCTAGTGGTCGACATTGGAGAAAGTTTTTGAGATAGTGCTTGATATAAATATATATGATGTTGTTGCAAGAGGGTGTGGAAAGAGGAAGAATTGAGATAGATACGAGATTGAAGTGAGTGATATGTGTGATGCAAAATTGAGCAAAGCAATGAGCGAACTTCATGTTAGGGTTCCTAGAGGCAGTGAGTTAAAGGCATTCGATATCTTTCTTGTGATATTACAAAAGTGTGCGAGCAATTGTGGTGGACTCCTTGTTGCATTAAGAAGTGTTTTCTTTGTCTAACATTCTTCTTATATCTTCTTATTTTCTTTCTGTGGCAGTGGTCCCTAGCTGTGATCCTTTTTGGATAGTGTGTCCTATTTTGGTAGTGAGCCCCTTTGTATCAATTTTTCTATTACTTATATTGTGAGCTAATCCTCACTATTGTTTTTCCCTCATTGGGTTTTTCACATGAATCTAGTGTTCTCATGTGTATGGTGTTGTGATTTCACTTTCTATTATATGCATTTCATGTTTAATCAATTTAAGATGGAATAAGGGTTTAATGAATGCTTATGGATCTATTTATTATTGAGTGTTTTGAAGGTTTGATTTGCTACATCTGATTCAACCCCTCTCAGTTGTCTTATTCATTTCAATAAATGATAATGCTTTATATTCTTTGTTAAAATAAGTGTAAATAAATGCCCTTAAATTCAATGACAATAATCATGCAAATATTGGTCTAGTTGACTCATAATGGCTAGTGAAATAAGGAGTTAGGACAAATTTGAATTAAAATTAAGCTACTTTTAGAGGTTAGATCTATGGACATGGGATTGATCTCACACCCTCAAGTTGACCTAATATTTAAAGGAGCAATAATATATGTGCAAGCAATGAATTTATAATCATGGAGGTGCAATATATGTGGATTATATGGAAAAGTGTGCAAAAATGGATAAATTATGGTTGAATATGCAGAAAAATTTGTAAATGGTAATAGGTGAAGGATAAGGGAACGAGCCTAGGAAAATTCACATATGATTGTATTGTTTACTAGTACATAATAGCATTAAGACAATCTCTCGGAATGTTAATAAAACTAAATTAGAATTGGCATGAAAATACAAATTTTGGTATTATAAATCTTTAATTATTTATAATAATAATACTTTAGAAGAGATATAATTTTATAAGTACTTACGAATTAATTTTATGTATGTTAAACTTACTTGAATTATAGTTTTACAAACAATAAAAATGCATACTTGACACATTCCCCCACTTATTTTATCCATACTAGTACTCAATCTAAGTCATTTATGTGCAAACATTGGTAAAACCTAGAAATCACTCGTCCATCTACTTATTTGAAACTATATTCATAGTAATTTTTATAATTCATGTGTTTACACATCCCAAACATGATTCCAAATGTGATTTGAACCCTTAAATGGATTCATTCATACAGTTGCATACACATGTATTCAAAAGCATTTCTTGTCTATTTGAAGCTAGCTTAATTTAAAAATATGACCAGTATCATCCACTTGCATGTCTAAGTGTTCAAATTGATGTCTAGGTTATCATAATTAAATGCATGTACTAGGTTGTTATTATCAATCTTTGAATGATTACAACATGCGAGTATATTTGATCCAAGATAAAGGAATGAAATCATTTATTGATCATAGATTTCCATCAACATTCAAGAACAAGTAGAGCATTCATCTTTACCTTAGGAATATTGTATCATTGTGTCTTTTGTAATGTCCTAGGAAAAAAATAGGGAAAAACTTTTAGAGATTTAATATTTCTAACCAAAAATTATAAAACATTGAATCTCCTATCACTTTTTTGATTATTTACAGATAAGTTTTTAATTTAAATATTTTTCCTGAATCTAGTACAAGCCAAAAATATTATCTCCATGTTTGCATAATAAAATTAAAGTCCTAATATTATAACTCAAACCCCCAAATGAAAAATATATATGTTATATATCTAAGCACTTTACTCAAATCTACAAACCTAGATTTATTCATTATTTTTTCATTTTGTTGATACCCTAGATTCAAATTAGGTTCATAAATATAAAATAAATAATAAGGAATCTATTAGAATAGTCAAGTCTATAATATATTACAATATGTTACTATAGAAACAATAACACTTTAGAAATACAACTGTATACCCATGATAGTCTACAACTCAAATAAACTCAATATAGATCAAGATCTACCACTAGGTAAGCCCAAATGCAACCTCTAGAGTGAGATAATCCTTTGACCAAAGGGGTTTACATCATTTGATCTTAATTAACGCAAGGGTTTTTTTCCTCAAGTTCAATCTTTCAAACACAAGGAATAGTTTCTATGTTAGGGTTTTATGTATATTCAATAATAACTCTCCATGAAGAGTCTGGACCCTTATTACACCTAGAAAGGATATAAAAATATATATTAATTTCTATTATCACACATGATTGGCACTTTTCCACAAATGTCCATGCCTAATAGTTTTATTTTCCCTTGCATTACTTTCAAAATTGTGTCCATGTGTGCAAGGTTGTAATCAAAAGGCATGGGGAAAGTGCACAGTCTCACCTTGAACAAGAACTCGAGGGATGTAATGTACATTCTCCAGTGTGATCGTCATTTCATCAGTAGGTAGGAAAAATGTGCATGTGTTAGCACCCCATCTCTCAGCAAGCACCATTGTCATAACATCATGGTACCTTATGGGAGGCATGCAATATGCCCAGTATAATCCAGTCATCAGTCATTTGTAAAGTTTGAGTATCCACCTATGAAAAAGTCGAGACTAGGTCGCGTAAGTGACAAAATTGTTTGTCGTCGAGATATTGTCACAATCGAGGTGGAATCTAACAAAAAAGAAAAAATATGTCCTATAAGCATTCTAAAATCTCAAATCTACACATCAGAGGTCAAAAAGTGGGCTAAAGTTGTTCTAGGATACTTTTCTAAGGGTTCTAGACACTGTATTCCCTATTTGGGACACTTTGCGAAGAAACGAGACACTTTACGAAAAAGTGAGACACTTTGCAAAAAAAGGGGAAACTTTGTAAAAAAAGCGACGCTTTGCAAACTTTTCTTCTAGGGTCTTAAATAAACCTAGAAATGCATAAAAACATAAAATAAATGCATAAGGACAAAGCTAAGGCACAAAAAAATCAACTCACATGATGTTGCAACTCGCCTCGAGCTACCTCCTCCTTCGAGACCTCAAGCATTGGAGGCACGTACTCTCATCGGCTTGGCATATTCAATCAATCTCCAACAAATTCTAGCTACAAGAAGGTAAAATATAAAATTAGTTCAAGTTACTTCACTTTTTTCTCTTATATATATGTTAAAATTAGGTTTTTACTATATTAGGGTTAAAAGTGCTTTTCATTCAAGCTAGCATACCAGGGGCTAGCAAACTCCATTTTTTACGTCATTTGTTGCATTGGAATCATGATTTTTCTCTTATCCTCATCATATTTCTATCATTATGTGGTATGGTACTTGGAAATACCCTATGGTATGACTTATTGCATTCAATGCAATTAGAATACTACCTTGATTCCACCTCCGTAAAGCAAGTGGAATCAAGGGGGAGCATAAATCTATCCTCAAATTCAATTTCATAAAGAAGTTAGATAAGAGGATTTTTGAACAACTAATGAATTTGTGTTGCAGGATGTGGTTCCTAACACTATGGTTTTGTAGACAGCTACAGTGGGGGCTTCATTCTCCTGTATTGTGAGTGAACACATATGAGTATCCTTTTATGAAATGAAGTTTATTATTTGGATTCCTTTAGCTTACATAGGTATGTAGAGTCATATGGGTACTAAAGTCAAAACTAAATGTAGTGTAGAAAATTGTATGCTCTAGAAAATGGTACAATTTCACACTTAATTTGGACCTATTTTAGCACCCTTGCATTAGATACCCTTGGAATCATCATTAATAGGCCCCTAAGACCCTTTATTTCATATTTTGAGGCTTATTTCAACTAAAATATTGACAAAATCAACAAAAGCATTAATTTTTCTAACAACCCATTATTGACCCACCCCGAAAATCTAGGGTGGGACTCATACGCCACCTTTGGGCGTATGAGTCCCCCTAGGTGGGATCCATATGCCACAAGTGGTGTATGAGTCTCGTGTGGCCTATTTTTAGGGTTTGAGCAGGAAATTCAATTTTTTAATTCAATTTTTTGGTTGATGTCAGCTTTTGAGATCTAAATGACAGTAAATTAGGTGTAATGCCTATATAAACAAGCTTCTAAATCATTATTTTCAATCTAGAAGAGAAATTTCAAGATCTAAGCATTCACAAGCACTCAAGAATTCTTTCACAAGAGCATTCAAGAGCAAGTAGCAATCAAAGTTGAAGCCTTGGAGCAACATTGTAGTGTTTTTGCAAGTCTTCAAGCTCACTTTCATTCAAGATCTAGCATTGTCAAAGATTGATTATGGTTGTCTATGGTGAATCATGATGGATTCTAGGTTGGGGAGATGCAACTAGCCATCAAGCCAAGCCTTTAATGACTTGTTTCCTAAGTGATTCCATCCTCCATTATCACTCTACTTTTAGCCTAAGGAAGGTACATATCTTATTATGGCTTATTTAGGTGATTAAGGATCTCCCAAAGTAAGTCATTCATCTTCATGCTTCATACATGCATTTGATTCTAGCACATTAGAAAGATAATCAAAATTACCTTCAACTCTTCTCTTTTCTTATTTTATCTTTTCAATCTCTTCTCTTAATTCATCCACTTACTATTACAACTCTAACATTCCAACTCTTATTTCTTCTTGTTGTCTCTCTATGAATTTCTCAAGTCTAGGAATCCTCAAAATCCATCCAATGAAAAAATTCATTTTCTTCTTCCTTTTTTCCATCATTAAGGCCTCACAAATCCTTAAGATAATTTTTCAAAACCCTCAAGTTTTGCACATATAAACTACCTCACTCGACGATTTGTTTACAAACCACACACACTCCAACCTCAAGTTCTAGTGCAAACTACCTCACATCGGTGCTTCTTTTTGCATACTCAGGAACTTCTACTTTGATACCACTGATAGAGAAGGAATCATCCCTCAATCACAAACTCACAAAAACAAATTATGTAACTCAAAAACTACTTGAAATAACACAAAAATCTGCAAGAAATGTTATGGATTCTCATTCAAATTCTCCTTCAATTACATAACATCAAAGCATTTATGAAAATACATTGTTTTGCAGCCATGTGGGCTAATGAAAATCATTAAAAAATCTATACAGATATGATTTAAAACATAAAATATCAATACAAAAATGGTCTCCTTTGAACAATCCAACTTCCTTTGCCAGGTTCTAGCTCCTTCAACTTGTAACCTCTAATGAAAATCATTGTTGCAATAAACTTGCAACCTTAAAGTTTGTTTGTTTTTGTCCAAACACCTTTAAACCTACAATAAAATTTTCTTCTTGGTCTCTTTCAACCCTTCTTCTATTGAAGCTCTCAAGCTCCCTTCACATGGACTTCACTATCTCACTATTACCCAAAATGTGGAGCTTGCTACCTCCCTAAAATATGGGCTACTATGCAAATAGAAATCTACAACAATGGAGTCTTCAAATCCTCTCTTCAATCTAGTAACATCTCCACATCTCAACCTATAAATACTCCCAAATTTCTCCCCAAATGATAAGGCATCATAATATATAATTTTTAGAATGAGAAAACCAATATGGTTTTCCAAAACCATAAGAAAAACACCTCCTTGGAAAACCCACACCCAATTTGGAGAATAAATCATAAAATAATAAAAATTACCCAATGCTCACATGGCCTTCACATGGGCACCTAAACCATGGGAAATCAAATTTGTTCAATCTAGTGTGCTTCATTATTCTTTGATGGCTCTGATAGCCCCATGAAAGAACATGCACCAACATGGAAACTTGAGAACCCCAACATGCAAGAGCATGCAAATCATACAAATCAACATGTAAGAGCATGCTGACAACGTGGTCCCCACCAAGGAATGGGATGCCCAAAGAGAATATTCCCCCTTTTTATGCCTTTGTAACATTTACTAAAGTAAATACCCATCAAAATTATAATTACAGACTCACATAGGAGACATTACAATATTTGGAAATTTAAAATAATTAATTTCCCACACAACATTAGCCCACATAAGTCCTTATTGATAATTAAAGCAAAATAAAATATTTTTGGGTGGTGCAAGATTGCTCTTACACCCTAGATGTTCATGCATCACTTACACACCTCTTACACACACACACACATGGTCAAAGATGCTAGTCATACTCCACCTAGTAGTCCCCTATTCAATGAATTCTTATAATCCTCTTAAAATCCAATAACACATGATAGAGTGTCAACTATAGAATCTCAAGATTCCACGTAATTGGGGAATTCTTTTTCTTTTGGGCACATTTATAATATTACAAAGAATTAATTATTTTCAATTAGATATAGTACTTGTAAGGTTTACAATAACACCCAGTCCATTATTCTTAACACTCTTGACATTCAAGGCCACGAAAAAATGTGTGATGGGTGCAAGACCATGTGAATCACCAGGTTTGTGATGCTTCATGGATCTACTCTATGAATTTAAAAGTTGGCTAGGGGTCCTCTTCCTACTAAGTGTGAGGAATAGAAATATGAATTAATCAATCTAGTATGTGTCTCTCTAATTGATATGCCTCTAAGAAGTCATCAAAGGTCAAATATTTTAGAAAGGGAACAACAAAACATTTGTAGTCCTCATAAGCTATAAAATCCTAGAAAGAACCTAAGAATTCTCTAAACAAATAAAAAACAACCTTTAATCTCATAATAGAAAGAATATTTTATCTTTTTTTATTGGAATAAGAACTAGAAACAAATTACAAATTACAAAGATTAAATGTTATCCAACAACATAAAATTAACAAGAAGCTACAACAGACAAAGTTATCCAACAACAAAACATCAAAAAACAACATGGAACTACAATAGACAATGTTGTCCATCAACATAAACTATTATCTCACAACAAAAAGAAAATAGAAGCAAGACCCACAGGGTCAATCCATAAAGCATTGATCTTAATCAATGACATCCACAATAGGGAGTGCAATGAGATGATCCATTATAGGAAAAGTATAGTTGATAATGACACACCTCCACATTCTAAAACCTTTGGAGCTCAAAGCTAGGGACACCCAAAGCAACCATTCATGGATTACAATGACAATCTCCAATCTAAAAAAAAATGTTGCCAAACTAGAAGTCTTGAATTTTAGATTCTTCCTCAAAAGCACTGAGCTATGTCTAAAGATCATCCATTTCACTTTTGAGATTATAATTATCCTAGAGAGCATATTGAAGAAGAAGGATTTGCAAAGAGAGGATCACACATATAATCACCAATTCAATTTATAGGAAGTGAAAGGTGTGAGAGAAAGCCGCTATACATCAGAATCTCCAAATGTGTTTAAGGGTGATGTGTATGAAGATTTGAGTAATAATGTTGTGATATGTGGAGAGACTAAGAAGAGTAGTTCTCTAAGACCAAGTCTATGGAAAAAGGATAGCGAAGTTGGAGAAGAGAAAGTTTCAAATATTCTGAGCATGGGGAAAAAAGGTATGTTTGATAGTCTCTTTTTTGGAGAATAATGGGCAAGCTATAGGAGAAATGAAGGAGAGTCGATTACCAATAGAGACTTTAACATGGATAATTTTCTAGGCTATCAACTAGGCTTGAGCATCAACTTTAGATTTCCAAATTAAGGAGCTTAATGCGTTCCATCTTGATCTACTGAGTTTGCAATGCCAATTGAGGTTAAGTTAACAGGATAAGGGGATAGATGGAAGGAGTTGTTTATACATAGGTCTAAGAGGGAACTTTTGGAAGTTTTGATTGTTGGGCCATTTCCAATCTTTAAGGAAGTTGTCATGACATGGTGTGGATATGAGCCACAACAAATCAGACATAACTAGTTGAACATTTGATTTTTAGGATTGGGGTCCTATAAGACGGGGGAAGTCTAAGCTGAGATTTAAGTTGCTGCCATGTTTTCCAATTGAATGTCAAAGGGTATTAGAAGTCCCAAAAAAATTGAATGCCTTTTTTAAATAGATGTCTACCTAATGGCCAGAGGACTATTGTCTTGTTGAACCAAACGATTCTACCAAATTGAAGAAGAAGAAAAACTCAAACCACAACTAAAGTTTTGGTCATACCACACTAATTTTTTGGATGTAGTTTTCCATGCTTTTTAGATGGAATTAAAGGGGGAAAAACCATGTGTTTTACAATAAGGAGCAAGAAGAATTTTATCTTTCCAACTGACCCTATCCCAAGAGTGACTAGAAGTGACTATTTGAATGTGGTGGTGCACAAGATACTTCCAAGGAGCATCACCATCAATTTGAAACTTACGAAACATATCTAACATTTACAAGACTAGTAAGAAATATGTTAGTTAATCTTAATACAAAACTATTAAAAAAACTCTACATTTAAAAAAAAACTTTATATCCATTAAAAATCATAATAAAAATTCTAACTCTACATTTTAATATAACACTAATCTAATTTGAATGTTAGACTAGTGAATATAAGATGTATAGGTATAATTTACAAATATTTTTTTAAATATTCTATAGAAGAGTTTTAATTTACAAAATGTAATATAGGGTTAGAGATTCTTTAAATTATTATTATTTTTATATTAGTAATAACACTTTTAGGTGTTTATGTAAGATGATAAGGTATTAGTTAAAATATTATAAAAAATGGATAAAAATAATAATTGAATACATATTTATAAACAAAACACATGTAAACAGATTATTAATTTATAATATTTTTTAATTCAAATAAGAGCTTATGAAAGATTAATTCTTATCATTAAGAAATAGTTTATAATGAATTCATTTATATTAAATGTAAGAACACACCATTATAATAAATAATGTTAGATTCAAATTTAAAATAAATTTTAATTAAAAATAAATTTAATTAAAAATAAATAATTTTTAAATACATAATTTTAAAAATTATGCATTAATGATTCTTTTAATTTTTTTATTATGAAATTTGGGGATATCTTTTAGAGATATTTTGATTTTGATAATATTTGATCATAAATTTTATATTTAACATATATATTTTTTTTAATCATCTAGTTTTACAAATTAAAAATAAAACAATTTTATATCTAATTTAGAAATCTATAAAAATATAATTTATATTTATATATTTTCTTTTTTAATTTACATCTACTCTTTTTTATACTCATCTATTGACCGTTTACAATAGAAGTCATTTCAAAATAAAATAAACTTTATTTCAAAAAATCTTCTAAATAATTAATATTTTAAAAATAAATAAATATTTAAAAAAAATATTTTTATTGAAATAATTAAATTATATAAATATAAATATTTTTATTATATATAATAGATTATAATATTGATGAAAAATAAAATCTTTATCATATAAAGAGATATAGATAAAAGATAAATCTATATATTGTTGTTTTAATTGATTTAAAGATGAATATTTTTGTTTGTTTCTTTTTTAGATTATTTTATCTTTCAATTTCTTACATATTTTTACAACTAAAAATTAGTCACTCTTTATTTTTTATTTTTTATTTTAGGTAAGGAGCATGTAGCTCATATATTAATATATATAAAATAAAGTTTACAGACCATTCTTTAAAATTTTAAATATACATATCAATAAAATAAATACAAATAAATTAAACATACACAATTAAAAGAAAAATGGTAGAATCTTTTTTAATGACAATAAATGTAACTATCACATAAGTTTACATCTCAAATATGTATTGATGACAAATTAATATAAAATGGTAACAATGTCCTTATCCTTATTATTATTTGACCATAAACCTACATCTAACCCTTCCCGTTTTATTTTAGGTTTTTCTATTTCCACTAAAGTATTCAGGTTTTTCTTTTCCATAATTTCATGCAATTTATAAAACTGAATTTTTTCACTAAAGAAATTTTTACAGATAAAAATACTACATATTGTCTTTACTTTTCATTTATTCTATTGTTATTTCAAATTATATATATACTACTACTATATAAATTTATCAAGCTTTTTTCACTACACTGAATAAAACACAAATAAATAAATTGTCATTACAAACACACCTAATAAACTTAACCTCAAGATAGGCCTACTCATACCATTTCCACGCCTGAAACAACAAAATTCAATCACCACCAGAAGCAGCAAAATAATGGCTGAAATCTTCTTAAATCACAAGGAAAAAACAGCAGATTTGTCGACTGGGGCGACCTGGGAACACGCCCACAATGAATAAATGTATATATATCTGAATGTAAGGTAGATATATATTCATTGTGTATGTGTTCCAAGGTGGCTCCAGTCGAGCCTACGCTGTGATCGGGGGCAAAGAGATATATGTGGTATATGCAAATAGCTTATTTATTTGTAAGATATCTAGTGTTGTACTACAACAAAATTTTGTACTACAATCTACGAAAAACTCAAGAATGGATTGGTAGTACAATCTACGTATTCTGCTGACTATTATTATATCAATATGAATGTGAAGTACACTGAAGTACATTAATTCTATAATTTTCATGTCATTGTTGGATGCATGTGAACGTTGATTTATTTAAATTAAAAAAAAAAAATAGTTAGGTAAGTGAGATTATTATAACTTTAAAGGATTTATATTTTTGTAAAGAAGAAAGTTTTCTAGCCAGTTCAACAAGATTTATGTACGAATAGAAATTAATGTATAATATCAATTGTAGGAGTGATAATTAAACAATTAATATTAAGTTAGGAAATTAAAAGCATAAAATAGATTAATATATTTAATTTTTTTTATGACGAACAAAGATAAATTTGATGTATATATTAAAATTTATTATTTTGATATTAGAAAAAGGAAATTTAAATTTATTTTGTCTTAAATTTTGTGTATACTCATAATTTCTTTTTTATTGAATTCATGGTTTAATGCCATTTTTCTAAGTGATGCAAGCATCTGAGTGAATTGGCAATCAACATGAACCAAAAAAATGAGTATTTTATTTTCATCTT
>VDFB02075321.1:236771009-236883922 GCA_007258455.2 Sequoia sempervirens | reverse complement strand
TAGCAAAAGTTGTAGTGAGCCTACACTCTACGTCAAGGCAGCCAATGGTGAGATTCTTATTGTTGTTTTGTATGTAGATGATTTAATTTTCACTGAGAATAGTAATATTTTCATTGTTGATTTTAAAGAGACAATAAAAAATGAGTTTGAAATGACAAACCTAGGTTTGCTAAAATATTTCCTAGGCATAGAGGTCCAAAAAATAGAGCATGACATCTTTATTTCACAAACAAACTATGCCAAATAAGTCTTGAAGAGATTTAGAATGTTGGACAGCAAACCAACCCCAACCCCAATAGCTACAAGTCTGAAATTAAGCAAAGAGGATAGCAGCAGTAATGTTAACCCAACCTTCTACAAGAGTATGGTTGGAAGCCTCATGTATTTGACAATAACAAGACTTGATTTAATGTACACAGTAAGCCTAATTTCTAGGTTCATGGAGCAACCTAAGGACACACACTGGCAAGCAGGAAAAAGAATTCTCAGGTATGTCAACATGGCATGAAAGGCTATGGCATCATGTATACCGTCTCCAATGAGCTTCAGCTGGTTGGGTACATAGACAGTAATTGGGCAGAAAATGTAGATGACAGGAAGAGCATATCGGGATATTTGTTCCACAAGGGTTCATAAGCAATATCATGAGCATCAAAGAAGCAACCCATAGTTTCACTCTCCATAGCTGAAGCAGAGTACATAGAAGCAAATACAACATGTTAGGCAATTTGGCTTAGAAGAATCTTTGCAGATTTGAATGAGCAACAAGAAGATGGTACAACCGTATTTTGTGACGTGTCTTCTATTGCATTGACTAAGAATCTCATCTTTCATGGACGAAGCAAGCACATTGAAATCTGATATAATTTCATAAGACAATTGGTGGAGTATGGAGAGATTCAACTTCAATACTTCAAATCTAAGCAATAGCTCGCTGATATTTTTACAAAGGAATTGTCAAAAGACTCCTTTGAACGCCTGATAGGCTTGGTATGATGGAATGTGTCAGAACTTTAGTTTTGAAAAACTCAGAAAAGCATAGATGTGCCAAAACTTTAGTTCTAGAAAACTTAGAAAAGCGCAGATGCGTCGAAACTTAAGTTTTGGAAAAATCAGAAAGGCACCGATGTGCCAAAACTTTAGTTCAATACAACTCCAGAATGTAGAACAAGTGCAAACAGGTTTGGTCTAGAAACTTTTCGTTGGTGCTCCGGAACTTTTGGTCTATTGCTCCAGAAGTTTCACAGAGTGATGAAAAATAAGAACTTTTCTTGCTAGAAACTTTGCTCTGGAAATTTTGCATTAGAAGTTTTGAATGGCGATGAAGAACATAAAGGCTCAAGATTAAGGGGGAGTGTTGGAATATCTAATCTTGTGTAGCAACGGGAAAATGCATTTAATGCTCAGTTAGATGAGATCCACTTTGGATTGTTCCCCCCATTTGCATTGTCAGATATTTGTTGTCCCAATTAATGCTTTTGGTAGCAAATTAATTTTGGTTGGTGAATTTGAAATTGAGTGCCAATTTTTGGAAAAGACAAGTAAGACAAAAGAATAGAATAGAATGTTTTTCTGTAGAAGGAGACAGTAAGTTTTTTGCAACAGCAAACAAGGAGGAATGTTCTGCAGAACAAGAAATGGAATGTTTAGGAGAACCTGCAGCAGCAGAAGACACATAGATAACTCTACTGCGCCTGAATATGCACAATTTTTGTATGAAGGGAATACAGAACTTTAGCTCTGATTTTTGTTTGTAATCATTTTGAATGTAATCTTTTTTGGTATTTGAATGAAATAGAAAACATATTTTTGCCTCCTTGTCATGTGTTTGTCTCCTTTACTCTTTGTTGTGTGTGTTTTCATTCTTTTCCCACTGTAGTTGGGATTCTTTTTCCCAACAAAATGATCATATTATTAAAGGAAGAATGGTGCCGAAGGCAGAGGGGGGAGAAAAACCGAAAAACATAGGTAAGAAGAATCGAGAAAAAGGGAATCTGATCGCTGCGCAGGGTAACAGGTGTCTGCAACTTGGTCTCCGGGTAGCATCCGTTGGAACCATTCTTCTATTTGAATTGAGTATAAAATGTTTTACTGTTTGAACATGATGAATAGGTATATCAGTCACATATGCATTACATTTTCTTACATGAATACATGAATGTTTTCCCAATTCTCATTCCTCTAAAACCCTGTAGTTATTAACTAAGTTTAGTTTCAGTCAATCCAGTGTGCATTTGACAATGTACTCTGTGTCTTTATTTTGTATTCATTCAATGTTTTAGCTTTCCATTCTATGCTCCTTAACTTTTATTCTGCAATATTAGGTTTCTAAAACAGAGCTATATTTAATAGACAAAACACTCGTTATCCCCCATAAGCCTAGATGAAATTCTTCCAAGAAATCGATTCCTCCATAGTCTTACCATTTAGCTAAAGCCTCTTTACAGTCTTATACATTGCAGATCGCGGGATGGTGTAATCAAAGATTCTCCACTAATTGTTATCGGTTCCTTAGGATCAAAGTCTTAGTACTGGTATGACTCCATCGCATAGCTTTAAACCTTAATATTGAAATCTTCACATTCCTATAATCCTCACCAACTTCCAGTCGAGGGAGTTATGTTGTAACCATTTAGTGCAGTGTTCTACTGTAGCTTGCTAGATGTTAAATGGACTAAATTCCATAACTAGTTTGGATGATCGATTTAATCATAGTGGTAATTTACCCTTTTGTGCATTAGAGTTTATGAGTGGTAGATGATAGTCTGATAATATGCCGAAAGTTTAAATTTGTTTTCCTAGTTTAAGTCTCATTGTTCTTGAGCAAATAAGACTGATATTATCTCCAATCATATGTTAAGTTGGTAAATGAGATTATTTCATTGATTATTTTATGTATTGTAGCATGACCCTTATATTATTGGATTGACTCATGACTATAATCACATTTAATTCTTTTATTGAGCTATTCTCATTAATTAAAAAGACATGTTAGAATAAATTTAGTTTCTACATATTACTAGATATTACAATTGTATTATCATTATGATAATCAAATATCATATATATGTAATTGATAGTGATTGCATGAGTTCCAATAAAATATTTCAATTGTTGAATTAATAGATTTGGCTTAATCTAATTGATATTCTAGAATTCAACATGGGATTGTGAATTAGAATGGTAAGATGAGTTGAAACTTGTACTTTGATTTCTATATAAGGTGTTAACTCTATAAATTTAATTTTTCCTCAACCATCCAATAACTTAAGAGTGAGTTCAACATTGGAAAGAATGATAACATTGAAATTATGCAGATTGGGTTTCAAAACTATCATTTTGTGAATTGATGAATAATCATGAGATAGGAAAACTCAAGCTAGATGAATATCATATCTATGATCAATACATGTAAACGTCAAAGATCATATGTCAAGTAAACTCAAGTTGATTTGGCATCAAGAAGGTACATACCCCTTTTCTCCATTGTTTTCAAATATCATGCATCACCTTATTTGATTATTGTATGTACAATATCTCTCATTATTATCCCACGTAGATAATGAGTAGAATACAAACACTAAGGGAGGAATTAAGGTGATTATTAGTTATGATATTGTTATCTCTTTTGTATTGGGAAAAAATTTTATTATGTAAACTATTCACATAATACTTGACTCTTATAATTCTTTCAACCTTTATGATTAAAGAGGTTAGTTTTTATCTAATATTGGAAAAGGAATCCTTACATGCCTATATCAAGTTAGATGCATTTAAAATTGGAGACTTCTAATCTTGATAATTAGATATGCTTAGGTAAGAAAAGTATATAACACAATATGGCTGATTGTGATAGTGTTGTCAGACGTATTGAAATTTTCAAGGGAATGGCATATTTGACATTGAACATAAATAAGAAGTGATATCATCAAGAACTTTAGTTTTTCTATTGTTAAATATTAATATTATTCCAATACATATTGTATAGGGTCTCCTTGTTTCCTTGTTGTCTTGTTCAAATAAAAATAGTAGAAAGAAATGATTTGTAATGTTAAAGACAGTTTAAGAATACTTTTTGAAAGAAAACAAAAAGTAAATTCCTAGTTTTTATCATTGGAATTAGACCTCCATCGTATGATCTCACCTCGCCTTTAAAAGGATCTTGGTGATCAATGGGTTCTAATTCAATGATCTTTAGTTATTTTTTTAAAATTCACATTTTCAACTAGGGAAAGCTCAATAATAAATGTTGCTTGTGTGGGTGGCAATTGATGAGGAACTGTATAGGGTAATTGGACCCTAGAAAATGTTGCATACCCACTATCACAATTCATAGGTATTTTAACTATCAATCATAAACTAAGTTTATTGGTAGTCCCTTTCTTGCTCGGGAGTATGGCTAGAGTCCATGTGGCTTCACAATGCCAATACGGTAGGGTGGTGAGCAAGTAATTTTTGATGTGTGTTTCAATATAAATATTTGAACCTATTTGTTGGAATGAATATTTTTTTATTCTTTTGATTTCTTCCATATAATGGAAAAATATTTTTTATATAAATTATTTTAGAAAAAAAATTTAGTATGAATTTCTTGATTATTTGATCTGGTTGCTATAAACATATCATTGCATTTCTCTTAATTGATCAATGCCTTTTATTCTTCTTGAATTGTTATTTCTATTACATGTGTTTCTTTTTTATAATCCTTTTTACTTTTGGAAAATATATTATCTATTGGTGGTACATTAGTAAAATCTTCTCTGGCTCATATTTATTTATTATTTACTTGAAAATGTGGAGAAGTAATCAATATTTGGTGCACACAACACTTTTATTCCATATAGTATTTTGAGCTTGAAATTATATTTTTGTGTAATTTCAGTTACTTGTGTCTATTTGGTTTATGAATAATGTTTTCATTTTGAGGATCTTTATTCTTTGCATATTTTCATCCTCTTATGTCCTTATTTAGAAAATAATCAATTTTGATACACTTCATAAATATCTCTTTCATCTTCATATGGAGGTTCCTTGGGAGTTGGAATATAAGTATCTAAATAAAGTGGATCAACTCTCCAATGGTATCATATGAATCCCATAGAATACTAACAACATTTCCTTCTTCAATAAATTTGATGCATTGATGTACACCTGAAAGTACCACTTAGTGTTCTAGTCATAGTCTACCAAGTAATATAAAAAATTTATCCAAAGAATGGCATGGAATAATATTTATGTTTCCTTAGGTTTATATTTAAGTTTTAAGATGTGCAATTCACCAGTCCATCTACCAGAGGACTTTAATTGACTAAATATTTTTTATTTTTAAACAACACCAATGACCAAGATATGACAACATGTTTCAACACACACTAACATGTACACAAGTATCATGTCAAAAATAATGACACAAGGATAGTGATAATAAGAACAACCTTACCATTGCTACAATCAAGGTTTCACTAGAAGAATACTTACCAATTGCAAGATGAAACCATAATGATGAGCCTACAAGAGGGGGAAATGACATCCAATAGCAATAAGTTACTAACCCATTATTATACTCTATCATGAGCACAATACAAGGGTAATGTGAGGGAATCATTAACCATATATCCCCACCAAACACTTAAAAACTCTTACAACATCTAAGGAAACCCACACAAACAATGAAATGACTAGGAGCTATCATACCTCAATTAGATTATGTAACTACCAATTTTGAAATGAGTAGGATGATGGTAATATTCACCTACAATCCACTCAAAAATAACCTTAACAAAACCTAAATATAGGGGAAAACATTCACAAGGGGTTTCCTTAATGGGAGGTACAAACCCTCCACAAATTAGAATGATAATGAGTCATTTTTAAGAAATGATATTCCTTCTAATAAAAATATATATCATAACTCTCCAAATATGATAAATTAATAAAAGAAATAACATGGGAAGACTCACTAGGCTAAGTGGAACATATTTTCTATACTTTTTTTCCTTAGAAATGGACAAAATATCTTAATCTTTGATCAAACAGGGGACAACATCGTACCAAAAGACTACAATGCACATAGATGACACTAGCACCTAGAAGAGACACTAGCATGATTTTTTGAGTGTCCTATATCTACACTAGCATCTTGGTTTGGTATACTAACCTAGTGCTAGAATCCTAGGACTGTGGTATTATCATTTCCTTGTGTTGGTATCATGTTCCTATATTGGCATCCTAAATAGAGAGCCAACCAAAGCTCATTTCTAAACCTTCATGTTGAGAACAACACTTATAACACAAGGAAATATACAAACACATAAAATACTCAAAATTGATGAAGATAATTGGGAGACCAAATTGAGCACTAATACCCAATCTCCAAACCCATGAAAGAGATAACTCCCAAGGGTTGGGAGGAATACAAGAAACTCCAAAATTATTCCAAGGAAATGAGGGACAAGGGAAAAAAAATCCTAACACACCTCATTGGTTCTTAAAACCAATGGAAGAATAAAAAAAATACCACCTACTAGTGGGTTCTCACCAATACTTGACCCTATAATTGGGACACAAATTTCTCATTACCACACATGAACCAGTTTCAAATTTGATTTTTTTTAACACTTAAAATTAATTTTAAGTCCAAATCCAAATATAAAATTCTTTTTAAGTCCAAATCCAAATATTCTCTATGTTCATTTTACCAACATTTTTAGAAAGACAAATTGCATAATAAATACCAATAGCATTTGACACCAACATTGAGAAAACATAACAATAAAGATAGGCCCTTCACCACTTATCTAGAAGGTTTGCATTCCATTTAATAGGAGGTTCCATAATAACATATTATAATTTACAAGTGGGATTCAAACTCTTGAATTATACATTTTGCATCATATTACAAAAATGAGAAAATAAAGTTAAGGGATAGAAAGCCTCCACTTGCACACCATCCAAAGCTCCTCCAAAAAATCCTCCAAGAACTCAAATCCCTCAAGGTGGTTTTCATGCCACCCAACCATGTGGTACCCATAGGTCCACCCCATCATGTAAGATAATAGTCACTTAGGAACAAGTACATCACTCATGGAAAATAAGGATTATAGCTGGCAAACATACCAATTATTAATATGAATAATTATCATAACATCCACATGGAATAAAATGAGATAAAAATCAAGGCATAAATACTAAAAAGTGTGATGAAAACAAAATGTATATAGCCCAACAAGCATGATTGTCATATAATACATAAAATTTCAATAGAATGATCATCAATTTATACATATACATGCTCTACAAGATAACATCACCATCAATAAGCACAAAGAATAATCAAAATCATATGGCATAGATATGCCAACAAGTAATCATATAGTAAAAACATTAATACATGCAAACATGATCTATTCCAATCACAACATAAATAGAGACAAGTTTCTAATCAAACACCAAGTCCAACATCAAGGATAAGGAACCATAGGTTTTAGGGAAGGAGTGTCATCACAATATCTTGAAGGGATGGCTAAGTGTAGTTGGGTATGCATCAATTCTCCCCATGAGAAACCTAACTAATAAGGACCAACACTCCCTAAGGAGGGATGTCTTCTATGCTCATACCAAGCCTATACAAGAACTATGGCTATGTCATAGGAATTAATATCCTAGGTATTTTTAATTATTCAATGTATTTATTTATCACTTAATTAGCAAATTCTTCACCTATAATATCCTTAGGCCCCTTTGTGCCCCAACTAACATCAATAGCCACTTACCCTGTACCTCAAATCCTAGGTTCATCATGTCAAAGCACCATTTAGGTGGCATAAATTTTAATGCATATTTTTTGGGTGTAAAAGAAATGATAGCCTCAAACTATTATAAATTTAAAAACATTAAGGAGACCTCTTTTCTTTTAATCTAATTCATTTAGAATCATTAACAATTTTATTTTTTATAAATTAATTTTATATTGGAAAACCATAAAATTCTTAAAAAACCCATTTTTGAAAGCTTCAAATTTATAATTTATAAACCTGAACTTTGGTTCTAAATATGCACAATAACACACTTTTAACATAAAATTTGCATTTTAGAGATTTCTAAAAAAATACCATAATGAGGGAACAAACTGAATTTTTTAAAAAAATTTACAACATTAATTCAATCAAAATTTATTGAATTGAAACTAAAATGGAGACCCTATGCTTCCTTAAGGGTATGCATGGAAACACAATTCCAAATAAGCTCCCAAACAAAGAAAAATGAGGAAAATTACCTCATGTTCAAGCTTCCAAAATTAACCATTTTCACAAAAATTGGTTGCACAACACACCTTCAATCCTCTTTCTTGCAATCCAATCCCAAGTCCAAGCAATCCAACAAAAATCAAATCCATTCATTTTTAGTCAAATTTTAAATTTTGAGGAGAGGTGTTTGAGAGAGAGAGAGAGAGAATTTTCAAAAATGAAAGACTAAAATAAAAAGATTAAGTTTTTTTATTTTTGAAACAATGAAAAATTGGGTGTGTGAAATATGGATATTATCATGCACCAATTTCTTCTTATTTCACTCAATTATGAGGGTTATAATGCATAAGCAAATATCATAAATCAAACCTAACTAATATAGCAATCAAAAGGTAGGTTTTAAGAGGGTCAAATGTTATGTACCTATTGTAAAAAGTGATTTTTCAGGCCTCACTAAGGACTCATTCGCCCAATGGCAAATGGGTCCTTGCTAGGGTTTTGGAAAATCAATTTTTGGGTTTTGTTCTTCAATTTTTGCACTTCAAGATCCTAGCAAGAGATTGTCGAAAACTTGGAAATAAATTTTGTAGCTTATTTTTCATGATATTGCAATAAAGATGACAACTTTAACCACTATGCAACTTTCTCCAATTTTTCTCTCCACTTGATCTTCAACCTAAAACTTGCAATCACACATCAAAGAGAAGAAAATGTTGATTGTTAGGGAATAGGGGTTTTCCTTGGTCAAACGCCGTTTTGGTAATTAAACCTTGAAATGAATTAATGCATAAAGGAATGATGAGTGAACAAATGCAATGTCACAACTCACCACACCTCAATTGAACATTGGAGTACAAATCATCAATCTTGCATGAAGTGGCCTCAATGGATATAGATATTTGATGATGAACTTGATTTGGAACAATGCTTGAATAGGATCTCCAATGCTACATCAACACAATAGCTCAACAACATGCATGATGCACTATTCATTTGGCATGATGAAATGACTCTTGATTGTTGCAATAATCTTCAATAAATCTTCCCTTGAGTGCCTTAGAAATGTTCTTGTGCACTCTTGATCTCATAAAATTGCTATTAGAACTTGAATACTTGAAAGATTAGATGAAACTATGTGAAATAACCTTGTGTTTATACTTATCTTACTCTTAATTCCCAAAACTCAAATAACAAAAGCGACATTCGATCTAGGATTCAAATCATTAAAATACCACCAAAAATATATCCCAAAGGGGGGTCCTAGGTTAAGTGAGGACCCATTCTCCATGTGGCGAATGGGTCCTAGCGTACTTAACTAGGACACATTTCAAGGATTGTGAAATGTTATGTGGAAAGGGGGTCCTAGGACCTAGTGAGGATCCATTTTCTAGGTGGAAATTGGTTCGTAGGTCACTAACCTAGGACACATACCTTGTAAAATTAAGTGGTGTGTAATATCATTTAAGAGTGTCGAGTTTTATCCCTTGGAATCAAAAATTTATTATGCTTGGATTTGAATAAAGGGGCCAATTAACCTCAAATAATTAATAATTCCCTATATTAATGTGAAAGCACAAAGATACACTTTACAACACCCTAAATAAGGTATAATTAAGTCTATTTTATTAAAAAGGGTCCTAAACTTAATGTGAATGTGTAAAACAAATTACAACACTAAATCAAGGCAACATTAAGCTCATGTTAATATTAATTATTCCCAAATTAAGTGTGAAAGAGTGATACTCTTTTTGAAACTACATTTTTCCCCCACTTTAGTGAGAGTATGACCCCATGTCAAACTCACACTAAAGTAGACACTCAAGACATGTATACAACAATGACAAAGATATACAATCATACAACATCAACGAACAAAAAGAAAAGGAAGGTCGATCAAGCCTTGACTGTCCAATATGATGTGGAACATGTCTCCGCTATTTTCCCAAGAGAAAGTTCACAAGAAGAACTCGATGTGCACTATGCAAATGATGCACGCACTCACTCCGAGGTAGTGGAACCTCAAGTCATCCACTAGGTGAGTATCCCTCCAGGAAGGTGGTATGTGAGAAAGTCATTCCTATGTGTCTTCTCTCAGTATACTTACCATACTGAAGCTATCTTTTTGATGATTCCAATGGGGCACCACTCACATTCTTGTCTCTATGCACATGGTAAGGGTCGACAAGCCAGCAAGGTGTGTTATGCTAGGTGGCCTTGAATTAGGGTTTTCGAGCTTCATAAGGTTAGCAAGTTGTGTTATGTCAAATAATTATGAACAATATGTCTATATATTTTTGTTCAAAGAGATTTTTCTTCATTTGTGTAAGGTCTTCTTCTTAGGGATCATCGTGCCTAATGTCTGCAAGAGAGGATAAATCAAGAGTAATAGATTACAGCTTAGGGGATGTCTTGCATCACATCAAGCCACTAAGAGAAATTTGTACACTAAGAAATATCACACTCTTGGAGGACATCAAACCTAATGACACCACCAAGAAAAGGACACATCATAAGAAAAAACAAAATCACACCATGAAACATGCAAAATGTCAAAAGATATCATCAATGTATGCCCCCACTCTAAAGTAGTTTCTAACACCATTTTTGTGTGCAACTGCTTTAAATTATCCAATGCGTACTCCTAAGATATGAGAGACTTCCTCGAAAAACCCTATGTCAAGTCATATATTTCCAAAATGTCTAGCTACGTTATGAAAAAGGAGGGAGGGGTTGCCTCCAAAAATACATAAGGGATCTATGGATTCGAGGTCAATATGTCTTTGCTACAATGTTGTTATAGAGCTAAAAAATGTAATTATTCCCCAAATAATCATAGAACTGGAAGAAAGACACAGAGAAAAAACAAAGAAAAATCCTTTTAGGTCAACATGGAAGAGACCTAAATGTCTCAATGCCTTGCGTCATCCCCAAAAGGAAAACACAAGACAAGCAGAAAAATAAAATGTTTATGACATAGAGAAGAATTTAAGTACATATAGAGGAATACATAAAAAGAGAGAGATACATCAAATGAACATTATGGGGGATCACATTATGCACATGCAATCACATAAAGAAACATGAAAAAGAAAAATAAAGAAAAATACTAGTAAGGCACATGTGATTCAACCTATAGGAGGTCGTTTGTATCCCAATCTCGGTTAGTATATACATAAGGTAGATAACTAGCCAAAGGGACAACATCAAGTTCTGAACTAGAACACATACCAAGTTCAACACTCTTTTTAGGATATTTTCCATTTAAGCTCATAGAAGAGGAAAAAAATGAATTCAACTCATTATGCACTTGCTCATCAATCTTTGCAATATCAATGTCATCAACTAGATTAATCACAACAGGAGGTTGAATGATAATGTATTTGGAAGGTTCTTGTCTATGTTGAAATGAAGGTATAGAATCATCATGTGGTTCTTTAGGAAAGTTCAAATTTTTTATTTTCGATGTTTCTCTTTTCTTCTTGATTTTGTAACATATGAGCAATAACACGATGCCTATACCTATTCTCTCTAGCATTTTGGTTTTGTTTTGATCTATTGTCAATTTGAGTTTATGTAGGAGTAGGTTTGTCAATCAGAGGCTTCTTTTCTTCCCTTAGGAGAGGAATGGAAGAAACCATAGGAGATTGTCCAACCACTTTCTCTTTAGCTTTGTAATTTTTTTTGACTTTAGGAGGCATAACAGGATTGTTTTGGTTGTCTCAAGGTCTCTTATAGGAAATGGTAGGAGTACTTGTCATAGGTTGCTCTTGGATTTTTGGAATATTTTTTGGCTTGATCATAGTTTTGTCAAGGATAGGTGGCTCAATCACGGGTTGAGGCATGTTTCTAAGGGATAATTCTGCTATATGTTTTTCCTTAAACTTTTGATATGCTTTGAAAAAGTAATCCTCATGAGGTCTAATAGGTTCAATAGGCTTGAGCCAAAAGAAATCCAATGAAAAGTTCCCGTGGGAAGAAATAGGATTAAAGCCACTATGATGCACAATAAAGATTTCACTGCCAAAGGGAAAATTTAAACATTATTGCACAACCGATGAGACAAAATTAATGGAGTGAAGCCATGGATAGCCTAGCTTCACACAAAAATGGTCCAACGATGGAATGATGGTGAATGAGACATCTAATGTTTTTCGGTCCAACTTTTAAAGGGAGGTCTATTGAGCCTATCCTAGGACAAGAAAAACCTTTATGCATTTTGATCCATGCTTTTGGTTTATCATATGTATCTTGATAAAGTAAATGCACAAATAGGAATTCTTTGATAATCACATTCTCTACCAACATGAGGTCAATTAATATCCCATTAGTAGGCTTGTCATTGATTCTTCCAGCTATGTAAAGAGGACCATCAGGTGCATGTTTGATTATGCCTTTTTGTGAGAAAGCAATATCAAGAGGCATCTTGGTTGAGCCCTTACAAGGTTGAGCTTCAATAAAGTTGACTAAGGCATGTATGTTATTATTCTCTTGTCTATTTATATACTCATGAAGGAAGTAACTGATACTATTGATAATTTGTGTTCTATTTGTAGTTTTAAGCATTTTCCTTAGCTTTTATAAAGTAAGAATCATACTAATTTCCACACTTTCAGTAAGGATAACGTCTTGTAATTTTTTTATGTCTTCTTGTGAGAAATTAACATCATGCACATTGGTTATAGGAAGTGAATCCATGGGAAATGAGGTATGCATGTACTCTGATCCATAGGGGGTTGATTATCAACACTATTAGAAAGATAGTTAGAAAACCCAAGATCCACAACAAATGATGTATCGTGGGATGACATGAGTCTTGAACTATGTCTCACAATAGTATTGTTTATAGGACACCAAGTTGTAAAGCTCATACAAGGTTCACAAACTTAGTGTGCAAACCAAAAATGGAAAGAAGCTTATAATGTAATGCAATAACCTAAAATGTAATGTTTGAATGTAATTTTCAGATTCTAAACAAGGTAGTTTGTTGATTACACTATGTAAGAAGCTGAAAATGAAATCTTGTAAATGTAATTTTGAAACCACACAATGCACTAAATATACCAAATTAAGCTAGATCTAATGAAATTAGTGAAACAAAAAATTAGGAAACTGTAATAGAGATCTGATAGCAGCAAACAAAAACACATAAATGAATATTTTAATTTCTAGAAATGTGGACTAGGACCTAATCAGGGGCTCATTCGCCCTATGGATAATAGGCCCTAAATGAGGTTTTGAAACTGATTTTTATTGATTTTCAAGTGTTTTCTAATGATTTATAGATTCAGGTTTGCAACAATAAGTTTCATTTTCAATTTTTTGTAAATGCAATAATGAAATGCAAGTTGAAAATATAACAAAATGATGAACAAAAACACCTAGTTTGATATATGCAATTTTTATTTCAATTTTCAAATGCAAGTTTATATGATGTAAATGATATGCAAGATGCCTGATTTTTTTGTGTATTTTTCAAATTTAAGGAATGCAGACTGTGATATCCAAATGTTTTACCTATTCTAAACAACTAATATGCAATGGAAAAACACAAAGAAACACCTTAATATTAGCCTAAGGAATTTGTTAATGCAAAGAGAAAAAGTGTAAAATTATTGCAAGTGGTTATACCTTCTCTTTATAGCTGAAACTCCTTGGTTGGCCCTTGATTTTGGATTACTTTGTATGCTCCTTGGATGGCTCTTGATGTGGCTAAATGCAAGATTTAAATATATGCTTGGATGAAAATGCAAATAGATGAAATTGATGGCTAGATGAGTGCCCAAAATGGTAGCATTTAGTTGCAAAATGATTAAGTGTTTTTTTTTTCCCTTAGAGGAGGGGGTATTTATAGAAGAATTTGAATTCTCTAGAGAATTGAATGGTTGAGATTTATCCAACAAGGCCAAGATGAAGGGCTAAGGTGAGTTGAGGACTCGTAAGCCCTCACATTTTGACATGTGGAATGTGAAGTGGCTAAGGGTGAGATGATGTGTAGGTGATGTGGAAGGAGAGTACATGATGTGGAGGAAGGACAGGTGCCTTGGAAGTACATTGGGAGATGAGAAGATTCCTTGGAGGAATAAATGTGAATTAAAAATTCACATGCTTGGGAGAATCTAGTGGATAAGAGAGGGTCTACAAAAAGGTGGGAGTTTGTCACATGTGACTTGATGTGACAAGTCAAAGATTCTAGAAGATGCATGGGAAAAGGGGATTCTAGGAGGAATAAAAGTGAATTAAAAATTCACATGGGGAAGAGAGAGCCTTGGATGAATAAAAAGGAATTAAAAATTCCTTGGGGGATGAGGAGAGTTGACCAAGGTACTAATTAGGTTTAACTAATTAGTAATTAGAGGATAATTAGGGGTTAATGAGGATTAGAAGCCAACTTGCAAAAGTTGGAGGATGTGACACATCCTAATCAAGGATCAGGCATGTGCACATTCTTAATGAAGAGATTAGGAGATGGATTAGGATTAGATGAAAATGACATGTGAGAAATTACATAAATGTAATATTTATTTAATTCATTTGATGAAAGGGATTAATTAAATACCTTAGGGATTTGGAAAAATTAAGGATATTAATTAAATAATAGTAATATTACTTAATTAACTCAGATAAGAAGATGTTTAGATGAAAAGTGGTAAATTTGGATAAATTAAGTCTCCAAATTTGGATGTATACATTTTTACCCTCTTTGAGATGTTACGAAGTAGCATCATTTCAAAGAATATTAAAATATAGAACCCATAAGGAGATGGTTAGATTGGAAAAGATGCCTTAGTCATTCAAAGGAGTGACTAGGAAGGAAAAAAAAAAGATGGGGGTGAAGATGAAGATTAGGGATTGAGGATGCCCCCTTGAGAGGACATGCAGGTTCAAGAGAACATAAATGGTCTTTCGAAATGGATGAGATGATGAAATAGGAGATGAGGAAGAGGATACAAAGGGATGGATATGAAAGGATGAAAAGGAGACAGGAGGTTGGGAAGCACAAATGGATGCAAAGACGAAGATGATGTTGCCCCAGTCAAGCTACAAGTGAAAATGGGTGGATGATGGATGGAGTGTTGTCGATGAGGGAATGATATAACACAAGGATAGGGAAAGATACATTTTGATGAGTGTTGATGAAAGTGTTGTTGATGAGGGAAGGATACATCCCAAAACAACACGAGGATAGGGAAGGATACATCCTGATAAAAGGGGTTGTTGATAAGGGAAGGATACATCCTGAGGATGAGGACGATGATGAGGATGATTGGATCGAGGCTTGTAGCAAGGCTGGGGACAGGACCAAGGATGAGAATAGAAGATTTGAGCTAAATGGAATGGATGGGGATTGGATAGAGATGTGAGATGAGGACGAAGGATGAGTGGATGGGGGGATTTTGATAGATGAGAGGTTGGGGAATGCATGCAAGACGATAGAATGGAAAATGAAATGCAATCCCAATGCAATTTTCCATCTTCAGAGCACTGATTTTTGCTATAGCATAAGACACCAAGTGCCAAGGTATGTGGAACCAAGGCGGATTAGTGTCTAATGCATGAAACAAACACAACAGACAAGAAGGCTATCCCAACACCCCAAAGTCACCATGACTTTGGTTGGGCCAGGTATTGGAATAACCACAAGCACACGAGGATGCCCCAACGTAACACAAGACCACAAAGATCTTGGTGGGTACTACATGGGACAACCAAGAAGACACAAACAGAAAAAAGATCAAGATATGCCCCTATGCGGACCTATCAAAATACACCATAATATGATGGATCATGGCGGCATTGACAAGTGATGATAGGGAGCTCAAATGATAAACAAAAGCCAAAAGTATCAAAAGATCGCAATCAATTTAAAATGTCCTTTGCCATAGGAACAAGGGGATGGATGGGATTGATGTGGTCTATTAGGAAGGATGCATCTTGTTGAGACCGATGATGGTTACTAAACTAAAAGATCAATATGATGTAGGGTATTCAAAACTGATTGGATCTCATTTGTTAAGAACTAGCTAGATAAGGGCATAAATTGATGACACGATGCAAGGAAAACAATACATGAAATTGACACACCCTAAAGACCTAGGGGCTCGAGGGATGATCAAAGATTAGCCTTGCCTACATGAAAGCACAGAGCCCTCATAGTTCAATGAAAGGAAGATGACTGACCATGGATAAAAGTAGAAAGAGGATGATAAAGACTGATGGTGGATGACAAGGACTAGAGAGACAAAAGACCAAAGATAAATGATGGATAAAGGATGATGATAGGATAAGTGGATAAAAAGATGGGACTGATATGGTGAGATAGGATAGACCTATTGGATTGGATAGGATGATGACGATCACATAAAGCTCAGGGATGGGATAGTTATCCAAATCATTAAAATGACTTGGAAGGATGATATGATAGATAGATGAGTGATGAAAAGTGATAGGGGATTGGAAAGATGTACAAGAGAAATAGGAGTGATGACAATTAGATAAATGGCATTGGGTTGCATGGAGGGAGGCCTATAGCTAGATACCAATGACAAGGGATTGTGAGATGGGATGAGGATAAAGATGAAAGAATGGATAGAGAGATAGGGATGGGGGATGGAAGAAATTGTTTGAATGGATAGGAAGATGAGGAAAGGGATGCTAGGATAGATGGATAGGAAGATAAGGATGGGGAGTTGGAAGGGATGTCATGACAGATGGATAGGGAGATGAAGGGATGTTATGATATATGATGTCTCCAAGTACTATGTTACAAAGGAAGTAGATGCCCCCACTCTAGATATGTCATGTGTGATGATGAATGAGGGATGGAAGATGAGTGGATGGGAAGATAAAGGAGATAACTAGAGGAGGATAGGATGAGTGACTAAGTAATATGATAGAGCATGGATGAAGGGAATGTATACCAAGAGGTGTCCAAAGCATGCATAGATATGTGCCCTTGTTTTGATCAAGATCACAAGAAGGATGGAGGGATGGGAGATAAAAGGGATATGATGGATGCAGAAGATAGGTGGGATGGAGGGGATGAATGAAGAGGACGGATAGCAAGAAGCATAGCGGATGGAGGGAATGCATATCAGGAAGTTTCCCCCAAGTGCAGATGGGGATTTATGCATGACGCCTATTTGCCAAGTTTTCATCATGGTACTTATCCAAGGCACGTGTTTGCCAAGTTTTCACCATTGGATGGATTATTTCTCTTTACTATTTTATTTTTTTTATTTTTTTGTATTTTTTGACCTTTTTTTTTTTGGATAGCAGGGGGATGAAAATGGATAAGGATAGGGATGTGGATAAGGGAATTTAGAAGATATGTGATAAGGATATGGATGAAGGACTCAAGCATCAAGTTCTATATGAGGTATTAAGAGCCCATGTTTGAACCAATTGTTGGATGTTGGTACAATCTTATTAGGAGAAATGAATTATGCAAGAGGATGAATTAGAGGGATTTGATGGGGGAGATACATGGGGTAATGAGTGGGATGTTGGAAAGGGTATGGATAGAATGATGGGGTGGATGTGTGATGGAATGGTGAGTTCAAGACCAACATTGGCACATATGGTGATGAATGTGAAATGATAGGAGTATTAATGGATGGAGAATGCGGGGATAATGGAGGAGATGGGATGGAAAATTTTGGAACATAAGGGCCCAAAACAGACTTAGGAGATGAAAGGGGTGTATGATTAGCTTTTGGATTAGAAACTTTGGATGTTCTTACAAATTTTTCATTTGATGGCATTGCATATTTTTTCTTTGGGATCCACATGGTTTTGATCTTTTTCTTTGGTGGACCTTTGTGGGCTACCGATTTGATTTTGATTTTGGATTTTATATTTCTTTTTTGCAACATGTCATTTAGAGGGGACATGGGAATCTTTAGATTCATGTGGATGTTTAGATTGATACATTCTTATTTTAACAACCAAAGTGCTTTTGATAGCAATGGGATGGGTGCGAGGAGATGGATGATGTGGAGCAACGAAGGTAGGATTATAGGGATTATGTGTAGATGGAGGATGTGTGGTTATGTGGGGTGTTTATGATGGATGACATCGATAGGTGATGAATGGATGAAAGGATGGATAGGACAAGATGGAGGAGGTGATTTTAGAGTATAGGGGCCCAAAATATACGGAGTGGGTGGAGGGAAATAAGAACCCAAGATGGATATGAAGGATGGGAGATGGTGGATGGAGGGATGTAAGGACCCAAAATGGATGGAGCAGATGAAGGAGGAATATGGATGGTTGTTTTGAGGTGATACGATAGAGGAGGAGGGATGACAACATATGATCTGGTGGGGCGATGGAAAGAGACGACATTTCTTTTGGAAAAGGCTCGTTGAGGACGTCTAGAGGTTGTACCAACATCTTTAGATTGTGAGTCTTAGGAAATAGGTCCAAGACCTTGCATGCATACTTGTTATTTGACTTGGATGGGCTCCAAAATACCTTGATCATGAAGGCCTAGACCTTTTCCTTGATAGTTCATTTTCTTGAGCATGCAATCCATGATAGGATTTGTGTTATTTTGAAAACATGATGTGAGTCCATTATTAGGTGGATGATTATGGGTAGTATATATACTGTGTTTTTCTTCTGTGAGGATGCCACCATGAAAGAATGTGAGATTACCAAGAGGATATGCAAGTGGTGTGGGGATAGCACTTTTAGGCGATGATGGGGGATTATGAGAGGGAGATGATGGGATAGTAGCATTTGGATGGGTGGTATCAAGAGAGGGATCAGGGGATATGATAGGATCTGGATTTGTGGTAGTGGGCTCATGCGATGGAGATGGAGATGGAGTGGTGGAAGCTTGAATGACAAAGGGATCATGGGATGGAATGGATGGGGGGCTATGATCTTGAGGTGAACTATATGGGATGGTAGGATCTTGATTTGAAGAAGGGGATATGTTGGAATGCTTTGGATTAGGCTCTTGGCATGACTCATCATGTGCGGGAGGCATGATAATGGAGTCTTGGTGGGACTCCTCAAGTGGGGAAGAAGGAGGGATGGAGGATTCAAAACATTCATGGGAATGTATTTTAGTGGATTTGATTTGGGCATCATCGATGGGTTTGATGAATCTTGGAGTAGGAAGTGGGTGTTCAATGGGTTTGGTAGATGTGCCGGTAGGAGATGGGGGCTCAACGGATTCAAAGGATGTGATGGGACACGAGGATACATGTGGTGAATTGTAGTAAGGGTATTGGGATGGGGGATTAGGATGGGAAGATTGAGGTGGCGGATTAAGATAGGTTGGTCTGTGTGTTGGATTAGGATAGGAAGGTGTGAATGTTATATTAGGATAGGTTGGTGTGGATGTTGGATTAGGATAGGAAGGTGTGAATGTAGGATTAGGGTGAGCAGATTGGTATGGAAGATTAGGGTAGTGGGTATATGTGGATGAAGGATTGAGATAGGAGGATGTGGATGAGAGATTAGGATAGGGGTATTGTGATGGCAGACTAGGATAAGAGGATGCAGGTGTTGGATAAAAGGATGATGTAGATGAAGGATATGATGGATATGATGGATACGATGGATATCCCTTATCAAAGGTAGCATAAGGAGTATGATTAGGCATGGATGAAGACATAATAGGATAACCTGAAGGGGTGATTGGATTTTGGAAAGAGGGTGGAGAAACCTTACTAGCAATGATAGTGTTAAGGGAATTTGTCATATTCCTCTTGATCGACAAGACTTTCGTTGTCATTGTCAATGTAATTAGGGTTTCCCTTGACTACCATTGATGGAGGATAAGGATTCATGATGATGAAAGGATAAAGAGGATGGTTTAAAAAATTTGGATGGGAACGGACTAGAGCTCAAATCAGGATTTAGGTTAAGCTCAAATCAGGATTGTATTAAAGCTCAAATTAGGATGATTGGATGATGTGATGGGATTGATTCTAACGATCGACACCGAATCTACTTCAAGATGGAAGTAGATTGATTGGGTTGAAGGTGATGTGATTGGATGTGATTGGATTGGATAAGGTTGATTGATGATTGATAAGAACAACTGATGGATCAGATAGGATGATGGAAGGGATTCTAAACCTCATTCAAAGATTATCCTAGGTGACTTAGGATGTTGATTGATCAGATTAAAGGATAAATGGATGATTACAACACCAAATCAACTTTGAGATTGAAAATGGATTGATTGGGCCGATGATGATAATGATTAACTTAGGATGAATGACAATCCTAAGAGGATTTTGATGATGATGATAAGATCCGATACTTAGGTCAATTTGGATAATAACCTAAAACAAAGTTCAAAGGATTTGGATGGGGAAAATGATGATTTGATTGGAGAAATGGATGAAAAAATACTCAAAATGAGCAAATGATTGATCGAGACAGATGAACGATTACTCAAAACAAGTAAATGACTGCTAAGAATAGATGAATTACTCTCAGAACAAGAAGATGAAAGCTCAGAATGAGTGATAGATTACTTGGAATGAGTAGATGATTGATCAGGATTGTAGAATGAGAGTTTGAAATGATTGAAGGTGGTATGAAATGGATGAACATTCACTCAGAACGAGTAAAAAAATGATCAAAATGACAGAACAAGAGTTCAGAATGGTGAAAGGAGGTTTGAAATGGATGAACGTTTACTCAAAACAAGTAAACAAATGATCAGAATGATAGAACAGGAGTTCGAAATGATGAAGAACAAAAATTCAAAATGATGCAAGGGGGTTTGAAATGGATGACCATTTACTCAGAATGAGTAAATAGATGATCAGAATGATAGAAAAAGAATTCAAAATGATAGACAGAGGTGTGAAATGGATGAACGTTTACTTGAAATGAGTAAACGGATGATCAGAATGATAGAACGAGAGTTCAGAATGGATGGATGAAAGATCAAAACAAGTAAACAATTGATTAGAATGAATGAACAAATGCTTGGATTAGGAGGTTGACGTGTCGAATGGATGAAAGGATGAATAGGACAAAATTGAAGAAGATGGAGGGAAGGATCTTAATATTTGTTTTGATATCTAAAGACCTTAGCTGTTGATGGACTAAAGCTCGAATTAGGGTTTCGGTTAAGCTCAGATTGGGATTAGATTAAAGCTCATATTAGGCTTGAATTAAGGCCTAGAATTATTGGAGGATGTGATGGGATTGATTCTACACCAAGTTTTGGGGTTTAAAGAATGTAAGGTGCTGACAATCAAATTTTTCCAAATTTGGCAATTTTCAAAAATTGTCAAATTTTCTCATTTTAGGAAACTTCACAGACATACTTTTGAGAGTTCAGTTTATTCCCAAAAAATACAAAAAACTAAGATAGGATGAATTGCCAACTATGATCTATTTAGGATCTAGGACAATTGCTCATAGAATGCTTAACATAAATGATCACTTAATTACAATGCTCAAATAAACAAATGAACATAATATAATTGCCAAGATAATGAACTGAAAAGAAAGAGAGAAAAATAAAGAGGAGACAAACGCAATTGATAATGGAGTTCGTCCCTAAGGACTACGTCTCCGGGCCCCTCTCCAACGGAGTGACTAATCCGATTATACTCCAAAAATAGTTACAATTGCTTCAATGACTATCTCCTTCAAGCACAGCAGCATAACGTTCCTCTGATGTGCGGAAATGTCTGCAAAATCTCTCGAGCATTCTCTCGTTCTCACCACCTGGACTTGGAAAAACAAGGCCTACTACCTCTCTTTTTATACATAAAATTTTCCTAAAAAGGCTTAACCAACAAAATAAATGCCTAACCCCCTCTAACAGCTCGTACAACTCCTCTGATGGCTCCATTTAGCTTTTGGTTTCATTTGTTAGAGGTGGTTTTACATGTTTTTGGCTTAAAAAGCCATTTGTTAGGATTTTGGCTTTAAACACCCTACAAAAGAAACTGAGCTCCCCTTATGTTTAGCGGGCCGGTGGTGGTCTATCGGTGAACATTGGTTTTACTCCCCATGAGGTCAAGGGTTCCAACCTTCGCCGACCGTTCTTTTAAAACCAAATACCAAACCGTTTAACAACAAAAGAAAACCTCGCCATATATAGATTAAGCCAAGTTCGGTTAGTGCAACGGTTAAAACGACAAGCTCTGTTCGCGGAGATCGTGGGGTCAAACCCCAACAGTTTTTTGTTAAAACCAACCAACTCGACTGCCGAAGACTTGAGGACATGTGTCAGGTTATAATTCACCCACGATGCTAACTCCGCCAACCGTACACTGACTGGTCTGCTGAGTTGTCTGCCACGTGTAATGCCACGTCGGAGTACGGAGAGCCACGTTGTCGGTACAGACGGACACGTGTCAGTCACGGATTGGTCTGTATAGTTGAGTCACTTGCCACGTGTCTTACGCCGGTTGGTCCATGTAGATTCCGTATAGTACGGACTGACACGTCAGCATGATGACGTCATCCTCTGTACCCTCAAGTCAACCGAACTTTGACTGCTTGTAACTCGAGCATATGATGTTAGATTTTAACGAAAAAAATGCCGTCGGAATCGTCTCGATGAGCTCTTCGTGATGACACTAGTTCTATCAATTTTTGAGATGATTATTTTTTCACCTTCTGGACGCCCCTTAAGCTAGTTTGACTGGAAATTTGACTGGCCGTAACTTGCACAAACAGAGTCCTTTTTGCCTCATTCAAGTTGCGTTGGAATCAGGGCAGCATTCTCTTTCTAATGGTGTTGAATTCTGGAGTATTGGGAACACTTTGATTTTCACTAAAAAATTGTCCCCCAGATCAGGCCTCCCCACTGGAGAGCTTTTGGACCTCCGAAAGCTTGATTACTTGGAAAGTAAGTGAGGGTAAAGTTCCCTCACTTTACCAATCTCCATCCATCTTGCTTTGCTTGGATGCATCCCCTTCAAGCCCACTCTGAGGTACTCAACATCTCCTCTTCGTGAAGTTCTGACATTCCTGTCGAGAATAACATCTTCTGGCAACTCTGACATGTACTCTAGTGAATGTTCATCAACTGATGGAACTTGAATGTCTGTGACTTCATCTAGGATCATTGGAGGCTCATATAGTTTCAAATTCTCAACATTGACAACTGAGTAAATATGCATGTATGGAGGAAGATTGAGGCGGAAGGCATTGGTACCAATCTTCTCAAGGATCTCAAAAGGACCATACCTAATTGGCTTAAGCTTTTTACCTTCACCTTGCATCCTTTCCTTTCTGATGTGTAACCAAACTCTGTCTCCAACCTAAAAATGATGATCAGTGTGATGCTTGTCATGGCGAACCTTGTATTTTGCTTGGCTGTGTTCCAACCATGCTTCCACTGCCTGATGAATTTCTTGGACTTTCTGGATGAACTTCAAAGCCTTCTCTGCATCATGGTGTCCATCTTCAACATCATCTTTCCCAAAAGCACAATCCATCGGTGTCTTGGGAACATAACCAAAGCATGTCTCAAAAGGAGACCTCTTAGTAGAAGAGTGTGTTGCATGGTTGTAGGCATGCTGCACATAATGAAGACTTTCATCCCACAACTTAGGATGCTTACTGTAGTAACCTCTAAGTAGATGCATAACTGTCCTATTTACAACCTCTGTCTGCCCGTCGGTCTATGGATGGAAGGCTGTACTCTTCTTCAGTTTGGTGTCCATGAGTCCCCACAAAGCTGACCAAAATTCCCCCAAGAATTGGGAATCTCGATCTGATACAATAGAAGTAGGTAACCCAAAATGAACCCATACAAATTGAAAGTACATATGAGCTGTCAGTTCAACAGTGACTTGCTTTTTACATGGCATTAAGATACACATTTTTCTGAACTGATCAACTACTACATACAAATAATCATGTCCCTTCCTAGACATAGGTAACCCCCCAACAAAGTCCATTGACACACTTTCCCATGGACGAGAAGGTACAGGTAGAGGTGTGTACAAACCCAACTTCCTGTTACTAGGCTTACTAGTTGCACACATAACACAACCTCTAATATACTTAGTTACAACTTCTTGCATATGAGGCCAATAGCAATATTTCTGTAGCTGAATCAATGTTTTGTTTACCCCAAAGTGTCCTGCAATCAATGAGGTATGTGCTTCTCTAATAACCTGTGCTTGTTCATCTTTTGGAACACATAATTTTCCCAAGTGATATAACAGTTTATCCTACACATAATAATATTTATCTTCTACATGTTTACCTTTTATTAAATCAGCATAGATATCCTTAAAGTTCTCATCATTAGCATATTGTTCTTGAAAACTTTCATGAACCATAGAACTATTCTGAAGGATTATCAAAGCATTCATCATAGGAGGTCTAGAGAGCATGTCTACTACTTTGTTATGGGTACCTTTCTTATACTTAATAACCAAATGAAACTGTTGTAGAAAACCCATCCACCGAAAGTGCCTACTTTGTTGCAGTTTAGTTTGTGAGTGCAAATACTGAAGTGGTTGGTGATCAGTGTGGATTACAGTTTCTTTCCCCATTATGTAATGTTTCCATTTTTGAACACTCTGAACTAAAGCATAAAGTTCTTTATCATAAGTGGGATAGTTACTTACTGCTCCTGAAAAAGTTTCAGAGTGGTAGCAAACTGGTTTATAGGTCCTTGCATGAGTACTACTCCCATGGAAAATCCACTCGCATCTGTCTCGATCTCAAATGGTTGATGTAAATCTGGTAAGGCCAAAACTGGTGCGGTGCTCAACTTTCCCTTCAAAGTGTCGAAAGCCTTCTGTTGTGGACCTCCCCACTGAAAAGTTGCTCTTATACTGGTTAATGCATGCAATGGTGATGCTATATAAGAGAAATTTGCAATAAAATTTCTCCAGTACTGAACTACACCTAGGAAACTTCTGACCTCTGTGACTGTACTTGGCTTAGGCCATTTTACAATAGCTTTGACCTTCATAGGGTCTACTTTCAATTGACCACCCCCTACGACATAGCCTAAGTACACTAAGGATGTCTTAGCAAATTCACATTTAGACATCTTTACATACAATTTTTCTTTTCTCAATACATCAAAGACTTTCTTTACATGAATTACATGATCTTCCCAAGTTTGACTAAATACAAGAATATCATCTAGATAGACTATGACAAAATCATCAATAAAAGGATGAAAGACATCATTCATGACTCTCATAAAGGTAGCTGGTGCATTACAAAGCCCAAAAGGCATAACCAACCACTCAAACAGTCCCTGTTTTTTCTTAAATGTAGTCTTCCAAATATCATCTTCTGCAATTCTTATTTGATGATAACCACTTCACAAATCTAACTTAGTGAAATAAACTGCATGTTTTAACTGATCAAGTAAATCATCAATTCTGGGAAGAGGATACCTGTTCTTTACCATTATCTTGTTCAAGGCATGGTAGTCGATGCACATCCTCCAAGTTCCATCTTTCTTTGGAACCAAGACAATTGGAGAACCACAAGGAGATGTACTAGGACAAATAACTCCTTTTTCCACCAACTCTTGAACCTACTTTTTAATTTCCTCATTCTGCATAACAGATAAACGGTACATGCCAATATTAGGAAGTGGCACATCCTGTTGTAACTGGATTTCATGTTGTATCTCTCTCTTGGGTGGTAACCCCTTCGGTTCCTGAAACATGTCATCATAAGTGGAAATAATTTTGACCATTTCAGCTTTATGTTTTGGGTCACACCCCTTGAATGCCTCAGATTTATCATCTTCTTTGGCTTTTACAAGCATCAATACAATTTTTTTACTTGAGTTGACCAACCTCTTCATTTGACCAACATTAACTAGTGTAAGATTAGTCTTCACCTTATGTTCCCATACAATGTATTCTACCCCATCTTTAAAAAGATGATACTTATTCTCCCCCTATAAAAGATTGCTTTTCTGTCATAAAGATAGGGACTCCCTAACAAAAGCCCACAAATATCCAAAGGGACCACATCTACTTCTACCTCATCTACAAAGTTTGCAATGATAGCAAATCTCAATTTACATTTTTTAGTTACTTGTAGTTGAGCATCATTGCAAACCCATCCAAGTGGATATGGTTTCGGATGAGGTGTTGTAGTCAAATTAAGTTTCTTTACAACTTCTTTAGATATTAAGTTGACTTGTGAACCCGTATCAAACAGAGTATCAACCTTAGTATGTTTTGTTACAACATGAATGTGAAACAATTCATTTCTTTGCTTATCAACCTTAGGAGAAGATTCTTTACTTGTACTTGCATTGACATTAGAAAAACTTGCATCAGATGAGAGAGATATACCTTTCCCTTTACCTTGGATTCCGGTAGCAACAATCTTTGTCTCATCTCCGGAGTCAGAACCAAGATCCCGTTGAACCACTGTAGTAGTCTTCTGCTTGCCTTTATTACCTCCATATCTTTTCGGCCTCAATTCAGGATGAAGCTTCCAACATCTTGAATCATCATGCCCCTCTTTCTTGCAATGGGAGCACGTGGGTTTCTCACCCTCTTTCTTAGCTGTAGTTGTCTTCTTCCCTTTGCCTTTATCTTTGTCTTTTTCTTTCCCTTTAGACTTACCCTCGAACGTAGATGGTTTCTTGGAAAAGTTATCACTAAAAGTGTTCTTACCCCTTGACTCTATATGAGTATCTTGAACAGACACCTCGTCTAGATTGTTGGGACTCAACATCAAAATAGTGTGCCTAAGGTAAGAATGAAAACCACCTATGTACTTAAGTAATGTGTCTTGGGTATACAAGGGAACATTTAGAGCAATGGCTCATTTTCTAAACTCATGAGTATAATCCTGGACAGACTGCCCCTTACCTTGCCTAAAGGTTTGCCAATTCATGGTTAACTGTTGCATGTAACCTAAAGGATAGAATTGTTTCCTAAGGGCAACAACAAACTCCATCCAAGACATATTAACTTGACCATGGCTATCAATTTCTTCCCGAGTCGTACTCTCCCACCAGGTGAGAGCTGTACCTCCCAACCGGAGAGTGGCTAATTGAATCCTAGAAGCATCTTCTACTAGGCCTTGAATCCTACAGTATACTTCTACTTGCTGGACCCAATCATCTAACTTCTCAGCATTTAACTCCCCACAGTATTTAGGTAACTCAAATTTTACATCTAGCTTAATAACAGGCTTAGATTTTCTCTTAAATGGATTTACATTAGAAGAAGGAGAAGGAGAAGGAGGAGAAGGGGGAGGAGAAGAAGAGGGAGAAGATGGAGGAGAAGGAGTTTCTGGAGCTTTCTCCTTTGTGTCTTTCTGATCTTCCTGCTTCTCATGCTTTGAAGAACCTCCCTTTTCATGCTTCTTCTTTTCTGCATAAAGTTCGTCCACCATCGCCTTCATGTCAAGAAATAGCTTCTGGAAATCCTTGTCACTGAGTTCTAAACTTTGTCCACCTTCTTTTTCTTCCATCTGTGACGGTGGATTAGCTCTTCGTCTTTTGATCTCTGGATTGTATTCTTCAAGTTCTCCTTCGCCTCGTTGCAACCTGGATCTCGTTAGCATTCAATTTTTGCAATACTAGCCACACAAAAAGCTGTAATACCAACTTGATCTATTTAGGATCTAGGAAAATTGCTCATAGAATGCTTAACGTAAATGATCACTTAATTACAATGCTCAAATAAACAAATGAACATAATATAATTGCCAAGATAATGAACTGAAAAGAAAGAGAGAAAAATAAAGAGGAGACAAACACAATTGATAATGGAGTTCGTCCCTAAGGACTACGTCTCTGGTCCCCTCTCCAACAGAGTGACCGATCCGATTATACTCCAAAAATAGTTACAATTGCTTCAATGACTATCTCCTTCAAGCACAGCAGCATAACGTTCCTCTGATGTGCGGAAATGTCTGCAAAATCTCCCGAGCATTCTCTCGTTCTCACCACCTGGACTTGGAAAAACAAGGCCTACTACCTCTCTTTTTACACATAAAATTTTCCTAAAAAGGCTTAACCAACAAAATAAATGCCTAACCCCCTCTAACAACTCGTACAACTCCTCTGATGGCTCCATTTAGCTTCTAGTTTCATTTGTTACAGGTGGTTTTACATGTTTTTGGCTTAAAAAGCCATTTGTTAGGATTTCAGCTTTAAACACCCTACAAAAGAAACTGAGCTCCCCTTATGTTTAGCGGGCCAGTGGTGGTCTATCGGTGAACATTGGTTTTACTCCCCGCGAGGTTAAGGGTTCCAACCTCCGCCGGCCATTTTTTTAAAACCAAATACCAAACTGTTTAACAACAAAAGAAAACCTTGCCACATATAGATTAAGCCGAGTTCGGTTGGCGCAACGGTTAAAACGGCAAGCTCTATTTGCGGAGATCGCGGGGTCAAACCCCAACAATTTTTTTTTAAAACCAACCAACTCGACCACCGAAGACCTGAGGACACGTGTCAGGTTATAATTCACCCACGATGCTGACTCCGCCAACCGTACGCTGACTGGTCTGCTGAGTTGTCTGCCACGTGTAATGCCACGTCGGAGTACGGAGAGCCACGTCGTCGGTACGGATGAACACGTGTCAGTCACGGATTGGTCTGTATAGTTGAGTCACTTGCCACGTGTCTTAGGCCGGTTGGTCCATGTAGATTCCGTACAGTATGGACTGACATGTCAGCATGATGACGTCATCCTCTGTACCCTCAAGTCAACTGAACTTTGACTGCTTGTAACTCAAGCGTATGATGTTGAATTTTGACAAAACGAACACCATCAGAATTATCTCGACAAGCTCTTCATGATGACACTAGTTCCGTCGATTTCTGAGATGATTATTTTTTCACCTTCTGGACGCCCCTTAAGCTAGTTTGACTGGCCGTAACTTGCACAAACAAAGTCCTTTTCGCCCCGTTCAAGTTGCGTTGGAATCAGGGCGGTGTTCTCTTTCTGATGGTGCTAAATTCTAGAGTATTGGGAACACTTCAATTTTCACTGAAAAATTGTCCCTCGGATCAAACTAACATCCCAAATTTGAGACATGCATTCCGAGTTATTAGCGAAAACGATTTTTCAAAACCTAAGAAAAAAACACTAAATTGCAATTTTGAGGGTTAAGATGGAAGTTTGAGGCCTCAAAAATGTGGCAAAACGGGCTCCAAGGGACTTCTAGCCCATTGGGAATCCACATGCTATCTCATAATGCAACCACCCATAAAATTTCAGCTCAAACGAACACTCGAGTCAAAAGTTAAGGCCTTTGGAAGTCTCGGTACAAAAATCAAAATTCTCAAAATGAAGTCTAGGTGATTGGGATGGATGATCTGATGCTGGATATGGACTCTAATGATGTTCTAAGTGGCACTTATGTGATTTTGGTGATGAAATGATAGCTTACGAAAAGGTGTTGATGATGGGAAAATGGGTGCCCGTAACAGATGAATGACTCTTAGAACAAGGGGAAGAAGATTCGAAATAGATGAACGAGTACTAAGAATGAGTGAACGAGTGCTCAAAATTAGGATTGGATTGAAAGATATGATGGGATTGGTTTCATCGGTCGGATTCGGAAACTAGATATGTTCATTTGCCAAATTTTTGCAGAGGGGCGAATTTTCCCTTCCGGGGCAACTATGCCCTCACAGAGGGGAAAATTTTCCCTTTTTCAGGGCAGATTCACCCTTTTTCAAGGCATATTCACCCCACTATGGGGAAAATTCACCCCACTACTTTGTGGACTCTTTAAGTGGGTAAACAGGCTGTAAGAGATGGGCAATTGGAATGGGATGTTAGATATTGAGGAAATAGATGATTGGATTGGGAAAATGAATGATAGAAGTAGATGAACAAGCACTCGAAATTGGTAAATGATTGTTTGAAATGGATGAACGATTGAAAGCTCGAAACGAGTAAATGATTGATTAGAAAAACAACTCTCAAAATGAGGAGATGGATGCTTGGAATGGATGAAAGAGTACTCGAAACAAGTAAACAGAGGATCGAAAGGGATGAGACTACTTAGTCAAACGAATATTGGAATGGCTAAGTGAAGGTTTGTAATGGCTTAAACGGAGGTTCGGGATGATAAAATGGAGCTTTAGAATGACCAAATAGATGTTTCATAGGTTTAGAATGACAAAACAGAGGCTTGGAATGATTAGATAAAGGTTGGGAATGATTAAATGATGGTTTAGAGGCTAAACAGATCCAAATGGGATGATTTTAGCTGCTTAGGAGGGAAAATTCACCCCTCTATAGTAAATAGGAGGGCATAGTTTCTCTTTTGTAGTGAATCAAAGGGTGTAGTCACCCTTCTACAGTAAATTAGAGGTCATAGTTTCCCTTCTACAGTAAATCAGAGGGCATAGTTTCCCTTCTGCAGTAAATCAGAGGGTGTAGTCACCCTTTTGCAGTGAATAGGGACTTGGTTTGATGAAAATTACTATGGAAAGGACTTTAAAATGAAAATAATAAGGCCAATTTGTCAAAAAGTTTACTAGTTTCTCACAAGAAAACACTTTCAAGCAAACATGATCCTATGATTTGTGTTAAGGGTATGGCTAATGAGGTCTTAATCTAGGATGCACAAGGTGTCTAGGGAGTCCTGGATACACTCTCGGTATGTGAGGCACAACCGTGAACACCAGCCCATCACAAGCATGAGTCGGGAACCCCAACGAGATACTGAAGGGCTCAAACCAACTCTTCACTTCTATCTAGGTATCACCCTAGCTTTGACGCTCCGCCAATTATGATGCGACTGGATTGGGGTACAAATTTTTCTCTCCCCCCTTTGTATACCCCGTTGGTACGCGTGGCTGGAATCATCCCTTGGGGTGATGAAATCCCCAAGCAAGTCCCACTAGAAAGAAAGCACTAATCGTTTCCAACTACTCCCCAGGCTCACACGAAGTGCAAGGGGAAATGAAAACAAACTAATGCCCCCTTTGGGTTACACAACAAGATAGACACAACAAGCAATGAATATTACTTACCCTAATTAAACTATGTTCTTATATTAACGAAAATAGCAAGGATAGTTTCAAAAATCTAAGCTAATGGATGGCCCTGCAAGCAAATGTTAGTTGTTTTATCCCGCGTTCTTCATCAATTACACAAGAATATGCTACAAAATGTTAGCAAAAATAAAAATATCCTTGCAAAAAAAAATGCTAGGGGGTTAGTACTTGAAAACAACAAAAAATGGGAGCAAAAATGAAGCTAAAATAGTCATTTTACCTTTCAAAATGTGTTGTTTTGGGGCGTAATCGCCCCTCTGCAGTGCCGAGAAAGGGCACAGTCACCCTTTTGCAGTGACAAGAGGGTGTAGTCACCCTTTTATAGTGACAAGGAGGGCGTAGTCACCCTTTTGCAGTAAAAGGAGGGCACAATCACCCTTTTACAGTGACCAGGAGAGCGCAGTCACCCTTTTGCAGTGACCAGGAGGGCACAGTCACCCTTCTGTAGTGACTAGGAGGGCACAGTTTCCCTTCTACAGTATAAAAAGTTAGCACAAAAAGTTCAATCAAGGGGCGTAGTCGCCCTTCTGTAGAAAACGTTAATATAGAGTTCAGCCAAGGGGGCGTAGTTGCCCTTTTGTAGAAAACATTAGTACAAAAAGTTTAGCCAAGGGGGCGTAGTTGCCCTTCCGCAAAAAATGTTAGTAAGCTCAAAATATAGAAAAGAGCGTAGTCACCCTTTGCGGTTACTAGGAGGGCGTGGTCACCCTTCTATAGTCACTAGGAGGGCACAGTCAACCTTCTACAGTCACCAGAAGGGCGTTGTCAACCTTTTGTGACGTAATCCTGCAAACAACTCAACAACAACAAACATGAAATTGAGGAACCCACTTGTGGGTCCCACCGAGCGTGCTAGAAATGTGATATCCATATGTTTTACCTATTCTAAACAACTAATATGCAATGGAAAAACACAAAGAAACACCTCAATATTAGCCTAAGGAATTTGTTAATGCAAAGAGAAAAAGTGTAAAATGATTGCAAGTGGTTATACCTTCTCTTTATAGCTGAAACTCCTTGGTTGGCCCTTGATTTTGGATTACTTTGTATGCTCCTTGGATGGCTCTTGATGTGGCTAAATGCAAAATTTAAATATATGCTTGGATGCAAATGCAAATAGATGAAATTGATGGCTAGATGAGTGCACAAAATGGTAGCATTTAGTTGCAAAATGATTAAGTGTTTTTTTTTCCCTTAGAGGAGGGGGTATTTATAGAAGAATTTGAATTTTCTAGAGAATTGAATGGTTGAGATTTATCCAACAAGGCCAAGATGAAGGGATAAGGTGAGTTGAGGACTCACAAGCCCTCACATTTTGACATGTGGAATGTGAAGTGGCTAAGGGTGAGATGATGTGTAGGTGATGTGGAAGGAGAGTACATGATGTGGAGGAAGGACATGTACCTTTGAAGTACATTGGGAGATGAGAAGATTCCTTGGAGGAATAAACGTGAATTAAAAATTCACATGCTTGGGAGAATCTAGTGGATAAAAGAGGGTCTCCAAAAAGGTGGGAGTTTGTCACATGTGACTTGATGTGACAAGTCAAAGATTCTAGAAGATGCATGGGAAAAGGCGATTCTAGGAGGAATAGAAGTGATTTAAAAATTCACATGGGGAAGAGAGGAGCCTTGGATGAATAAAAAGGAATTAAAAATTCCTTAGGGGATGGGGAGAGTTGACCAAGGTACTAATTAGGTTTAACTAATTAGTAATTAGAGGATAATTAGGGGTTAATGAGGATTAGAAGCCAACTTGCAAAAGTTGGAGGATGTGACACATCCTAATCAAGGATCAGGCATGTGTACATTCTTAATGAAGAGATTAGGAGATGGATTAGGATTAGATGAAAATGACATGTGAGAAATTACATAAATGTAATATTTATTTAATTCATTTGATGAAAGGGATTAATTAAATACCTTAGGGATTTGGAAAAATTAAGGATATTAATTAAATAATAGTAATATTACTTAATTAACTTAGATAAGAGGATGTTTAGATGAAAAGTGGTAAATTTGGATAAATTAAGTCTCCAAATTCGGATGTCTACGCAAACAATGCAATCCTAAAACCCTAGATGAGATGCAATTTTGAATGAAAACTAAACACCCTAAATGAGATCTAATTCGATGTAAATGAATGCAAGATCTAATATAAGATGAAAAGAGACTCCAAATTTAGAAAAATACAATGCTCAAAAAGTTGGGTTCACCAAAATGAAACAAAGAAAAATGGGGTGTGTGAAAGATGGATATTATCATGCACCCTATTCTTCTTATTTCACTCAACAATGAGGGTTATAATTTGAATAAATGGATATTAGAAATCAAACCTAACCAATATACCAATAAAAAGGCAAGTTTTAAGAAGGTCAAATGCTATATAACTATTTCAAAAAGTGCTTTTTTAGGCCTCACTAAGGACTGATTCACCCAATGGCTAATGGGTCCTAGTTAGGGTTATGGAAAATCAATTTATGGGTTATGTTTTTCAATGTATGCACTTCTAGATCCTATTGGGAGACTATCAGAAACATGGAAATAAATTATATAGCTTAGTTTCAATGATTTTGTAAGAAACATGACAACTTTGATAATTTTACAACTTTCTCCAATTTTTCTCTCCACTTGATCTTCAACCTAAAACCTGCAATCACACATCAAAGAGAAGAAAATGTTGATTTTTAGGGAATAGGGGTTTGCCTTGGTCAAACCCCATTTTGGTAATTAAACCTTGAAATGAAACAATGCATGAAGGAATGATGAATGAACAAATGTAATGTCAAAACTCACCACACCTCAATCAAACCTTGGAGTACAAATCATCAATCTTGTATGAAGTGGCCTCAATGGATATAGATATTTGATCATTAACTTGATTTGGAACAATGCTTGAATAGGATCTCCAATGCTACATCAACACATTAGCTCAACAACATGCATGATGCACTATGCCTTTGACATGATGAAATGACTCTTGATTACTACAATAATCTTCAATAAATCTTCCATTAAATGCCTTAGAAGTGCTCTTGTGAACTCTTGATCTCATAAACTTGCTATTAGAACTTGAATACTTGAAAGCTTAGATGAAACTATGTGAAATAACCTTGTATTTATACTTATCTTACTCTTAATTCCCAAAATTTAAATAACACAAGTTGACATCAAATCTAGGATTTCAAATCATTAAAATACTTCCAAAAACATATCCCAAGGGGGATCCTATGGTGAAGTGAGGACCCATTTTCCATGTGGTGAATGGGTCCTAACATACTTAACTAGGACACATTTTGGGGATTATGAAATGTTATGTGGAAAGGGGGTCCTAGAACCTAGTAAGGACCCATTTTCCAGGTGGCAAATGGGTCCTAGGTCTCTAACCTAGGACACATACCTTGTAAAATTAAGTGTTGTGTAATATCATTTAAGAGTGTCAGGTTTTATCCCTCAGAATATGTAATTAATTAGGCTTGGATTTGAATTAAAGGGGCCAATTAACCTCAATTAATTAATAAAGCCCTAGATTAATGTGAAAGTGTAAAGATAAACTTGAAAACACCCTAAATAAGGCACAATTAAGTCCATTTTATTAAAAAGGGTCCTAAACATAATGTGAATGTGTAAAATACATTACAACACTAAATCAAGGCAACATTAAGCTCATGTTAATATTAATTATTCTCAAATTAAGTGTGAAAAAGGGGTACTTTTTTTGACGCTAAAATTTTATGCCTTTTTCTTTTCTATTTTTATTTTATTTTAATTTTTTAATTTTTTTGTTATTCTTTTTTATTTCCTTATTTTTATTTTCACAAAATACATGTGAAAATTAAATTAAAATGCCTAATTTATATTCTTTTCCAAAGAAAATAAAATAATACAATTTAATCATTTTTTAGTTAATTTCAATAACGTAATAAATTTTCTAATGCTCGAGGAATAATTTTCAATATAACAATTTAACCAATTGTAATGATTTAAATATCATTTCTAATACGTTTTGAATAGAATTTTCCTTTTTTCTTTTCTTTCCCAATTTCCTAATTCTCAATGCATCAAGAACTATTCACATGCAAGTTTTAATCTTAGAATATAATTGCATGCAAATGGGAAAATTGAAAACCACATTTAAATGATGTATGTATGGATTATACACAACACATAGATACCTAAATCATCACTTATCTGGATCCAAAATATGAAGGGAAAACATAGGTTTGATCTCTCGCTCAATTGAGTGTAAAAATTGGCTACTAAAAACATAAGCCCAAAGTGACATATTTGATTAAGCACCATTTTGGAATAACTCAAACCTACATAATTAGGTGTAGAAACAACCTTGTACCTGAAAGGAAGAAAATTGTTGTTGGCTATGGTTTAGGACATAGAACAACAATATTCTACACTTCTCATTCAAGGAAACCCTAGAGATCTCAATCCAAAGATGAAGTAAGGGAAAGAGATCTTGCAATATGGTGTCCTAGGGTATGATTAATTACTAAAGAGGGGTTCACCACCAAGCTAGGGCTTGGAAAGAAAAATGATATGCAAGATCTAATGAAAAAGACTAATGATATGCAAAAATTCACTAAATGACCTATAAAAGAGTATAAATCTGAACAAAAAATTGGGAAAACATAGAAGTGCACCTAGAAACATGTAGGAGATTGAAACCAACTTTGAAATGTTGAAAATATCAATTTTAGGGAATATTAGGACTCATACGCCACTTCTGGCGTATGAACTTCCCAGTCTAGGGTTTTTGGGTTGAAATAGGAATTTGGCAATGTTGATTAAGGATCTTTAGAAATCTGGAAAATTGCCTTAGTGGGACTCATATGCCACTTCTAATGTATCAATCCCATTCTACTTTTTCAAAAATTCAAAGTCTAGATCCACTCTCCAATCTCTGCTCTTCCTTCCCAATATGATTTTTGGATCTAAACCTGCAAAAGGACCTGCAAAATAGAATATAATGTTGTTTTTCTTATGGGGGTGATCCCACAATACTGGTTTACAATTTTTGGCCAAATTGGACACTGAACTAATTGTTTCTAACTAAATCTCCACTTTCGGGCACCTATAGTGGCTAAACCGTGAGGAATTTGAAGATGATGCAAACTAGTGATTTGTGACATTTTGTTTGTAGATTCTAAATAATTTTTTTTCAAAATTTTTGGAATTAGATTGCACTTCTTTTTCCATCTCCTTCAAAAACTAGTTTTTTTTTCAGTAAACACCATTTTTAAGGAGTGACGCTCACGTATAACACATAAATTTTTTTCCATGAAGGTTAAAATTATAATTTTTCAAATTTAGATTTGTAACTATGATATCTAGTGCTTCCAATTGGTTTCATAGTGTTTTATTGAATATTTTTTTCCTTAATCAAGTTTCAGTCAAACCAATTACAATTAGACATATGGACTATATAACAACTTTTTTTTGTATGTATCAAAATTCTTTTTCTTGGATCAAGGACTCAATATTTGGTGCACTCATATTTTCAAAAAAAATGATAATCTTCCATTTTCCACATGCGAGAATAAAGAGCTTGATTTTGGTGAAAAATCTACATTCACAAGAAATAAAAATATATATATTAATAAAATTAAATTTATTTAAAATTATACTTTTTGGGAAGCTTATAATAAGGAATACATAATTTTTTTTAAAAAAAATGAATTCATTTGATCCCCCAAAAGGTAAATCAAAAGTGGTTTTTTGTCAGCATTTTGATATGTGTAAAGGAGACTCTATTATAGGTATGGTTTAAAACTAGTGAGGTTCTATCCAAGGGGGTTTGATCTAGGTAGTTTGATCAAACCCTCTTCAATTGGAATGCTTTAAATGGAAATTTTTAAGGATTAAATTATTATATTTTCTAAAAATATGTGATTTCAACAAAAATCAAAATCTCCCAAAAATTATAAACTAGCTTTATGGGATCACCCATGGGGGTTTGCCTCGGTCAAACCCATAGTTTGGTAATTAAACCTTGATAGAAACAATGGATCTTGAATGTAAATGTGAATATAAACCCTAACCTTAAGTGCATCTAAGATTAGGAAATATGGAATGCAATACAACCCTATTCTAATGTGCTAGAACGAGATGCATGAATGAAACATGAAGATGAGTGACTCACTTTGGGAGATCTGTAATGACCCTAATAAGCCACAATAAGACATGTACATTCCTTAGGCTAAAAGTAGAGTGATAATGGAAGATGGAATCACTTAGGAAACAAGTCATTAGGCTTGGCTTGATGGCTAGTTACATCTCCCCAACCTAGAATCCATCATGATTCACCATAGGCAACCATAATCAATCATTGAAAATGCTAGATCTTGAATGAAAGTGAGCTTGAAGACCTAGAAAAACACTATAATATTGATCCAAGATTTCAATTTTGCTTGCTACTTGCTCTTTAATGCTCTTGTGAAAGAATGCTTGAGTGCTTGTGAATACTTAGATCTTGAAATTGCTCTTCTAGATTGAAAATAATGACTTAGAAGCTTGTTTATATAGGCATTACACCTAATTTACCATTTATTAGATCTCAAAATCTAACATCAACCAAAATTTTGAATTAAAAACTTGGATTTCCCACTCAAACCCTAAAAATAGGCCACACAGAACTCATATGCCACTTCAGGCATATGGATCCCACCTAAGGGGATTCATATGCCCAAAGTGGTGTATGAGTACCACCCTAGTTTTTTGGGGTGGGCCAATGATGTGTTGTTAGAAAATTTAATTCTTTTGATGATTTTGTCAAGATTTTAGTCAAAATAAGCATTGAGATACGAAATAAAGGGTATTTAATGCAAGGGTACTAAAATAGGTACAAATTAAGTGTGAAATTGTACCATTTTCAAGAGTGCAATTTTCTACACTACATTTAGCCCCCACTTTAGTGCCCATATGACTCTACATGCATATGCAAGCTAAAGGAATCCAAACAATAAACTTTATTTCATAAAAGGATACTCATATAGATTCATTAAGAACATGGGAGAATGAATCCCCCACTGAAGGTATTTGCAAAACCACAATGTTAGGAACCACATCCTACAACATGAATTCATTAGTCATTCAAAAATAATCTTATCTAACTTCTTCTAGGAATTAAATTCAAGGGTAGATGCATGCCCCCCTTGATTCCACTTGCTTTATGGAGGTGGAAGCAAGGTAGTAGTCTAACTACATCGAATTGGATAAGTCATATCATAGATTATTTTTAAGTACCATACCGTACAATGATAGACATTTGATGAGAATGGGAGTGGAATCATGATTCCAACACAACAAACAAAATCAAAAGTGGAGTTTTCTAGCCCCCGATATACTAGTTTGAATGAAAATTTTCTTTTAATCCTAATATAGTAAAAACCTAATTTTAACATATATAAGAGAAAAAAGTGGAGCAAGTTGAACTAATTTTATCATTTACCTTCTTGTAGCTTGACTTTGTTGGAGAGTGATTGAAGATTTTGATCCAACAAGAGTACGCACCTCTGAGACTTGAGGTCCTATGGGAGGAGGTAGCTCGAGGCAAGCTACAACATTGGGTGAGTTGATTTTTTTGTTCCTTAGCTTTGTCCTTACATATTTATTTTACATTTTAATGCATTTCTAGGTTGATTTAGGACCTTGGAAGAAAAGTTCACAAAGTGTCCTTTTTTTCGTAAAGTGTCCCACTTTTTCGTGAAGTGTCCCACTTTTTCACGAAGTGTCCCACTTTTTTTCAAAGTGTCTCGTTTCTTTGCTATGTGTCCCAAATAGGGAATAAAGTGTCTAGAACCCTTAGAAAAGTATCCTAGAATAACTTTAGCACACTTTTTTACTGTTGATGTATAGATTTAAGATTTTCGAATACTTATAGGAGATACTTTTTATTTTTTGTTAGATTCTAGACCTTAGTCATGACAGTATCGTGGAAATAGACAATTATATAGCTTACAAGACCTTGTCTTGACATTATCAGAGGATGACACATAGATTTTATAGAGCACTAGATTATACTAGGTGTACCTCATGCTTCCCATTAGGTACCATGATGCTATTCTTATGGCACTTGCAGAGAGATTGGATGCTAATACATGCAGATTTCACCTACCCACCAGTGAAATGACAATCAACCTCAAGGACGTACATCACATCCTTTGAGTTCCTATTCAAGGAGAGATTGTGTGCTTCATAAGGGATCATACATACATGGAGATGCAAGTAGATATAGGCTATTACTTTGGAGGAATGGTTCGAGAGGAGATCATAGGGCCACACATTGATCTAGCATGGCTACTCTATGCATGATTGCCAATTTTGAGATGGATTATGATTTTCATAGTGCCAGTAGTACTTGTCCCTAATGTCTAGGGTGCACACTTGGATGGAGGTATTTTTCATATGATTAGATAGATGGATCACTATATGACTATATATGTGTAGGGCCACAACATCCTTGCACATTTATATTATGATCTAGGGTGGTTTACATACCACGAGGTTGAAAAAATAGTACATTGTATGCTATTTCATTTTTCTTACCTGGAGCATATCACATGCAATAGGCTGATAAGGTTTCCAGCTATATCAACCTTAGGGTATTCATGTGCATTCAGTTATCTATTGAGGCATTCATGGTAGTATGGGGATTTCAATTTTTGGAGAGTTCAATTTGACCAACTAGATTAGGAGGAGGTCCTTTGGAGACCATACTGGTTGATACCATAATGTCCAGATGATAACTGATAGTTGAGGAGGATGCAGAGGGATAGGTTTCTTCAAGGGAGGAATGATTACATAGTAAGACCTTTATACTATGATCGTGTGATGCAACAGTTTGGTCAGATACAAGTAAAACTAGTAGCATGCCCCTTTTATAGGAAATCAATGTAGAGTACTTGGAGGCTAGGAGATACTAGGTTACTAACTAAGTGGATGATGTTATATCCAGTGACTCATAGGATGCATATCTTGACATTCCCCCAGTCTCTGATGTTGATGATGTTGGTGCTACTAATTCATACAAGGGGTGATGGGTAGCAACATGACCAGCTCCTATATTCCTGATGGATCATCCTATAGGACCAATTCCATAGCAGAGGAATGAGGAGGATGAGATAGGTGAGGATACAGGACTTAGGGCATTAGATCTATTTGTAGATGAGATAGATGAAGATTGTGATGATGATGCATATCCAAATTATGGAGGATAGGTACGAGGAGCAGGAGGAGGAGTAGCTAATGAGTGAGGGTAGTGATATGACAAATGAGGGTCTAGTTTCCCATGAGTGGGGAGATCCAACTCCCACCCATGTTACCAAATCATAGTCGGTAGCCACAACATGTGCCAACACTTGTAACTAGCATAGAGAGGCTAGCACATCCTCCATGCCTCTTGCACAAGATGAGGTTGTCTTTACAAAGCTAGTTGAAGATCTAGGTGATGAGATTTTATTTATTGTTATGCTTGTACTTATGATTTTAATTTATATATGTTATAATGTGTACTGATTATATTTATGATTTCTATCTTGTAAGGTATGTGAGAGATTTACATGGCCTCTATCGACAAGTAGATGTAGAGATAATGCCTCTGTCAGTCTTTGATCAAGCTACCGATAAAGACTATGACCCCCACCCATCGTGGAGCGGGACCCAGAGCTATTCGAGTCATATGTCAGATTGAGAGCAACATGTGAGGGTGCTACAAGGCATGCTGATTGAGCCGAGGCTACCTATGAGGAGATTTGGTTGTCTTGAGGTCCAACAGAGGTTGAGAGACTTCATGCAGAGGTAGCCAAGCTATAGGAAAATAGATACCACATAGAGTGAGAGTTTCTAGAGGTCATTGGACAGGAGACCTCGGCTATTGGACGAGCACAAGGTCTACAATATTCTTTGGATGATCTTATCAGTTCATGATCATGATCGTATACTCCCATCTCTCGATGGATTGCATCTAGACAAATGCGATCACTAGATCCCGAGGGATCTAGTAGCCATAGGCCACCCTACCATTGTATATTTGATGACATGTACTCAAAAATTTGATATATATATACAATCATTTGATGCTTGATTATTAATGGTTATGTGTTTGGAGTTAAATGGAAATGTGATTTATCAAATACTCTTTGTAAGACTATTTAATAAATGTCTCCATGATTTAACATGTACTTTATGTGATCTAATCAAAACTATTCCAATTTCTCTTAGATGTGACACTGTGATTAAGTATGTTATGCTAAATTAAATGCACCTATGATCTAAATGAAGAACATTAAATGCATCTAAGTATCTAATCTAACACAATATACAAGATTATATTGAATAGTATGAAACCTAAATTAAACACTTAAGATTAATTTAAATAATTACTTTAGTAATTCAAGACACACAAATATTTGTTTGTCAAGAACAAAGCAATGCGAGAGCATATAGAATGTCATCTACTAACTCTAACAACATTGTTTTATCATTCACACTATTCCTGAAGATTAGACATAGTACCAATGCAAATGTGTAACTTTAATAGATTCTTTAAGAGGTGTACCATCCATTTCTATTAATGTATATGGTTGAGACCCATAACTTTCATTAATTATATAAGGTACTAACCAATTAGGGGTAAATTTTCCTTTTTCAATCAGGGTAGAATTGATGTTATGTTGATTTTCAAATAACACCAAATCACCTTTAGTGAATACTCGAGGGATGACATGATCATTGTAACTACGTTACAAGTTTATAGAATAAGCTTGGAGATGCTCAAGAGCATTAATGCGTTGTTCATCAAGCATTTCAAACTGATGCAATTGTTGTTCCTTATAAGTATTATCATCAATAAGTCCTTGTAGAGCAATTCTTTATGAAGGAATCTCTAACTCCAAGGGCATTATTGCCTCAGTACCATATACAAGTTTATAAGCAGTATTCCTAGTGGATTTTCTTATACTAGTATGATACATGCATATGTCAATTATGTATGCTTGTCCTTATTGTGTTTGTTTATTGTTTTCCATAATATTTGCTTAAGGGTTCTATTAGTTGATTTAGCTTGTCTATTAGATTATGGGTAGTAAGGTGTTGAGAAATGATGTTGAATGTTAAATGTTTCTAAGAACTTCTTCACGTCATTATTCTTAAATGGTGTTCCATTGTCTGAAACCAATGCAGAAGGAAGTCGAAAATGAGCAATAATGTTTTCCAATATGAAACAACATATTACATCAGCAGTTGTTGAACGAAGGGGAATAGCTTCCACCCATTTTGTGAAATAATCTATTACAGTAATTATAAAGGTATGTTTGGCAGAAGAAGAAGGTGAAATTTTTCCAATTATATCTAGTCCCCATACTGAGAATGGCCAAATAGGAACTTGGGCACGAAGCTTAGAAGCGGAAGCATGAATCAAATTGCTATGTTCCTAAAATTTGTGACATTTCTTAACATATTCAAAGAATTTTTTTTCCCTTATGTCTCCAATAATATCCTAGTGCGGACAAGTTTTTGAACTAATGATCCTCCTCCTAAATGACCTCCACAAGCACCTGCATGAGCTTCTTCAAGTCCTATGGGGATTTCAGATTCTTTAAGGCATCTAAGTAAAATATTGCTAAAGGATCTTTGATATAGCACATCAACAAGGATTATATATTTAGATGTGAGTTTGCAAAGGTGGTCTCAAGTGTTCTTAGTTGTTGGCTTAGGAAAGGTAACTTCTTTTAAATAATTAAATATCAATGTGTACCATTAACTAGAGCTTTCCATAGTTATTGATAATACTTCTTTGGCTTTAGATTCTATCATTGGTTTTGTGATTTTATGCACAATAAATGTGAAATATTTTGAAGGATCTGGAGGAGATATTAGAGATGTTGCACTTGCCATTGCATCTACATGTCGATTATCCTTTCATGAGATGTTATCAATGGTAAACAAATCACACTTCTCTAAAAAAGTCATTGTGAGATCGTTGTATTTTGATAATTTTACATGCTTTGCTTGATATGTTTAGTTTATTTGCTTAATGACTAATTATGAATCACTTAATATTTTAATGTCTCAGGCTCCTAGAGTTAAAGCAACATGTTTAATCTACCAATTAATGCTTTATACTCTACAATATTGTTCTTGCATAGGAAATTTAACTGATATGACAAGGGAATAGGTTTTGCTCTAGGAGAAGCTATTATAACTTCCATGCCAGAGCCTATTCTACACTTAGATCTGTCAAAATATAATTCCCATGTTTCTTCATCTTTTTGAATAGTCAACACATTCTCATAAGGAAATCCTTCTATATTAGGTAATGCCAAAGGGAAGGGGAATTAGCTAATTGGTCAGTCAAGGCTTGTCCTTTATCTTCCTTTTGTGAAAAAAATTTAAGGTCAAACTTAGTTAACAACATAACCCATTTAGCTAAGCATCCTAATAAATCTATTTTAGTGAAAAGATGTTTTAAAGAATCGAATTTCATCATCACATATATTTGAGAATTTAGTAGGTAATTTCTCAACTTACTAATGGTGAATACAAGATCCAAACATTGTTTCTCTATCATTGTGTATCATTTCTCATAATCATTTAGAGTTTGGCTAATATAATAAATATGATTTTATTTACCACTTTCATCTTGTTGAGCCAAAAATGCTACGAGAACATGGGTCGATGCTACTATATAAAGGATAAATGGATTGTCCTGCATAGTGGGTTGTAAGACAGGTGGAGTGGCAAGATAGTATTTCAAACTCTCAAAATCTAGTTTGCAATCCTCATTCAAGCTAAGATAAACCTCTTTCTTAAGGAGATGTGTGAAAGGTAATGTTCAATCTACTAGGGATACAACAAAATGATGGATAGCCTAAATTCTACCTCATAAAGTGCATAATTGAGAAATGCTTCTTGGAGGTGGAATATTAACTATAGCATCAATTTTCTTCATGTCCACCTCAATGCCTTTGTCAAATATGATAAAACCTAAAAAATTTCCACTATCTACACCAAAGACACTTTTTTCGGATTCAATCTCATTTGTATTTTCGCATTTTCTCAAAGATCTTCTAAAGGATATTCACATTGTCTTGTCAATTTAAAGATTTGGCTAGAATATCATCAATGCAGTCATCCAAAATCTTGTGTATGTAATCATGAAATATTAATTTCATATCTTGTTGATATGTTGCTCCCATTCTTTAGTTCAAAAGGCATTGAATTAGCCAACAAAATGTTCCCCAAGCTATTGTAAATACTTTTTTGTATTGGTCTTGAGGATTAATAAAGATTTTATTATATCCAGAAAATCCATCCATGAATGCAAACAAAGCATGTCCCATAGTCAAATCCACTATCATGTCAATATTAGGAAGGGGGAAGTCATCTTTTAGAGATGCTTTATTTAAATCATGAAAGTTTGTACACATCATAATATGATTATCTAGTTTCATGACTGTGAAAGTGCTTGAGATCCAAGGAGAATAATCAATAGGTCAGATAAATCCAACATCAGGGAGTTTTTCAATCTTGGCCTTAACCAACAAAGCTATCTTAGGGTTCATCTTTCATATCTTTGTCTAAATGGTTTAACGTTTTTGGCAAGGACTATGTTGTACATTACAATTTTAGGGTCAATTCATGACATATCTAAATAAGTCCAAGCAAAGAGTCTAGGAAAGTCATGAAGTAAAGTTGCATGGTCTTCTTGTTCTTCATCACTTAATCACTTTGTCTTCATTGTTAATATCAATCAATATGTCCATCGTATCTCCCAAAGGAAGTGCATTTTGTTTCAGGAATTTAGGATTGTATTCTTCAATCTCATTACTTTCCTTTTCTTTGTTTCCTTGTTTAGCACTAATCACAACACATGTGACCCATTTTCTTTTAGGAGGGGTAAATGACTTATCATAAACTCCTAACATTTCTTTCAAGGCTTGATCATCTTTGAAGAACTATAATAATTCTTCACAAGTTATATCAATCAATTCTAGATGTTTCAAGATGAGAGCTTTTCTAGGATTACACAAAATGGTGTTGATGTTTAGCAAAGGTCTTTTCATTTCTTGTGTTATCTTAGAAGGGAAATACCCCAAACCACTTTTTTTTTTTTTATGTGTTAGGCTCTACAGGAACACAAATTCCTTGTTCTTTCTTTCCGCATCCCTTCCACTATAACCTGGTTGTTTCCTAAGCTCATAACCTCTCCCATAACATCTTTCCATTTCTTTCAGGTTTGGTGGATGGATGTTGATAATCTATCTCATCGAATTTTGTTGTGTAGCTTGTATCTTCTTCTAGAGTAGATGAGGTAGATGCTTACGAGGTTTCTTTTGAGTTCTATGTTGACATTACCATTGGTTTTTATTGTTTCTTGGTTTCTTTTGTTGTGATTTTATGCTCTCCCATAAATTTTGGTGAACTCCAAGGAACCCCAATCATCTTCCAATAACTATGACACTTTTTCCATCTCTTGTTTATCTTCTTTCATAGGCTCTATGTTGGAAGTTGGAATTAATGTATTATGAGGATTTGTCATTCCTTTTTCATCTTGTAAGAAACTTTTAGGCTTGGGGTCTATTTCAACTTGGTATACTTTATTGTTATGTACATACTTCATGATACAATGAAGATTCAAAGGCACCACATGAGTCTCATGAATCCAAGGTCTTCCTAAAAGAAGGTTATATGAAAGATCATAAAGCATAACCTAAATAGGATTTTGTAAGGTAGCCTTTCCAACTATAATAGGCAAGGTAATCACACCAAGAGGTTTCTTTCCTACATTGTCAAATCCTTGAATTGATAAGGATTCAGGTTCAATTCTTGATTTATCCATGCCAAGTTTCTCCAAAAGGTTCACACTACACACATTAAGGGAAAAGCCTTTGTCAAAAAGTGTTCTTTTTATTCCCTGCCTATCATAGATAGCTATTATCATGAATGCATCATTTTTCTTTCTCATTTCCAAAGGAGGTAGCTCATGTTGGCGAAAATTAATCTCTACATTGACTGCATTCATTGCTTGAATTAGAGCTACCACATCATTTTATTTTATACTAGAGAAGATCACAACTTGTTGCAAAGCAATTTGAAGCATGTTGTGATAGTTAGGTGAATTTTGAATTAGGTACCATAGGGATATATTTGTAGGAGTATTCTTAAGTTGCTCAACAAGATCATACTCCTTCCCACTATGTGAAGGTAGACGAGGAGCACTAGGTAAGATGGGATTAGGAAAAGGTAAGGTTTTTGAGGTTGGTTGTCTTGGTTGCAGATTGTTTCGAGTGTTATATGTATGAGAAATGGTATTATAACTTGATTGCTGTGAAACATTGTTCTTAGGTGGTTCAAGGGTGAAAATGGGTTTGCTTTTAGGTTTGTGTGAGGCTGGGTATAGGATAAGTTGAGGTTGAACCACATTAATGTCTCTTTTTTTTAGTTTGTTGTAACAAGCCTTAGTGGATGGACCTTGTCAGATCAAATCCTCAAGGACTTCATCTAACATGTCAAATTCATCACTACTAAAAGGCTTGAGGGTTAGGTTAGCATGGAAAAAGAGATTTGACATATTCAAATAACTATGCTTTCTCTAAGTGGTTCATCAGTTTATAGGTGTTTTTGGTTTTTTTTTCTAACGAATGCCAAATGTAATCTAATCTAATTAAACTATGAACAAATGTTGAAAATGAAAAGTACAGTAATCTAATTCTATCCAAAATTGAAATGTATGTAAACTAAGCTAAATCTAATGAAATGAATGTAACAAAAAATCTAAAAAATTGAAACTGATAACTAACAATAGCAAATAGAAACACAGAAACAAAGGATTCGATGTTGGAAAATGTAGTTTAAAATCTGAAACGAGACTAAATCACCTAGAGGGGTGTATGAGTCCCAATCAAGGTTTTTTAGGTGTTTAAATAGTTACCACAAGATACCTAGAAATCAGGAAAAATCTCTTGTATTGGGACTAAATCACCCAAAGGGGTGTATGAGTCCAAGTCTAGGGTTTTTACACAAATTTCAGGAAATCTTGAGTGATTGCTATGCTTTCTAGTTTGTATGATGTCTAGGCTAAGTGAAAATGCAAATTTCAGATGATATTCAATGATGCAAGATGAAAAAATGTAACCTATATGCACTTTCACTAAATCAAGAATTAGAAACCCTAGATGCTAATTAACTAATGCAAAACCTAATGCAAGCTAGATCTAGTATGATAATGCACTCCAAATCAGAATTAAGATGTTCAAAATGTAGGTTCACCAAAATGAAAGGAAGAAAATTATTGTTGGCTATGGTTTAGGACATAAAAAAACAATCTTCTATACTTCTCATTCAAGGAAACCCTATAGATCTCAATCTAAGGATGAAGTGAGGGAAAGAGATCTTGAAATAAGGTGTCTTAGGGTATGATTAATGACTAAAGAGGGGTTCACCACCAAGCTAGGGCTTGGAAGACAAATGATATGCAAGATCTAATGACAAAGACTAATGATATGCAAAAATTCACTAAATGACCTATAAAAGAGTATAAATCTAAATAACAAACTGGGAAAGCATAGAAGTGCACCTGGAAACCTATAGGAGCATGGAACCAACTTTGAAATGCTGAAAATACTAATTTTAGGGAACATTAGGACTCATACACCATTTATAGCTTATCAATCCTAGTCTAGGGTTTCTGGGTTGAAACATGAATCTGATAATGTTGATTAAGGATCTTCAAATGTATCAGTCTCATTCTACTTTTTCAAGAAGTCAAATTCTAGATCTACTCTCCAATCTCTTCTCTTCCTTCCCAATCTGATTTCCAAATTTGAACCTTCAAAAAGACCTGCAAAATAGAATATAGTGTTGATTTTCTTATGGGGGTTTGCCTCAGTCAAACCCCTAGTTTGGTAATTAAAACTTGATAGAAACAATGGATCTTGAATGCAAATGTGAATATAAGCCCTAACCGAAAGTGCATCTAAGATTAGGAAATCTAGAATGCAATGCAACTCTATTCTAATGTGCTAGAATGAGATGCATGAATGAAACATGAAGATGAGTGACTCACTTTGGGAGATCTCTAATCACCCTAATAAGCCACAATAAGACATGTACCTTCCTTAGGCTAAAAGTAGAGTAATAATGGAGGATGGAATCGCTTAGGAAATAAGTCATTAAGCTTGGCTTGATGGCTAGTTGCATCTCCCCAACCTAGAATCCATCATGATTCACCATAGGAAACCATAATAAGTCCTTGAAAATGCTAGATCTTGAATTAAAGTGATCTTGAAGACCTGCAAAAACACTATAATTCTACTCCAAGACTTCAACTTTTCTTGCTACTTGCTCTTGAATGCTCTTGCGAAAGAATGCTTGAGTGCTTGTGAATACTTAGATCTTGAAATTCCTCTTCTAGATTGAAAATAATGACTTAGAAGCTTGTTTATATAGGCATTACACCTAATTTACCATTTATTAAATCTCAAAAGTTGACATCAACCAAAATTTTGAATTAAAAACTGGGATTTCCTGCTCAAACCCTAAAAATAGGCCACATGAGACTCATGTACCACTTTTGGTATATGGGTCCCACCTAGGGATACTCATACCCAAGGTGGCGTATGAGTCCCACCCTAGTTGTTTGGGGTGGGCCAATGATGGGTTGTTACAAAATTTAATTCTTTTGATGATTTTGTCAAGATTTTAGTTGAAATAAGCCTTGAGATCCAAAATAAAGGGTCTTAGGGGCCCATTAATGATTATTTAAAAGGGTATTTAATGCAAGGGTGGTAAAATAAGTCCAAATTAAGTGTGAAATTATACAATTTTCAAGAGTATATAATTTTCTACACTATAGTACCTATACCTACTCATGACACATGACAAGCATAAATGCTTAATATATAATAGTCAAAGCACATGAAAATCATCCGATGAAGTTCAACATAATATATACCATAAATAAATAAATCTATATCCATGAAATAAATCACTATGATAACCAAACAAGTTAATGCATGCATCTCAAGGAATGCAACATTAATTAAATACACCAACTCCTCATCGTGAATATGACACACTATCATACAAGTAGCTCAATGCATATAAAATACCAACAACCAAGATGTTGAGGAACGTTATCTCAAAACATGCAAGTGGTCTGAACACACCATAAAATACTCAAATCAACAAGCATAAGCGTGACTTATGCATCCCTTAATACCTAGTCAGGAAATAATTCCAAACTAAGACATCTTGAGGAACTAGGTGGGTGAGAATTACATTGTCCCCCACTACTATTAGGATTACTCCTATAAGCTTATACAAGAAAAAGATAAGATCACTTGGTACTTGATCCTTCAAACACAATATATCTCACAATAACTATTGAGAAAATGTTTCTCAACCTTGCAATTACATAAAGTACTATTGATACATAAGGTACTATTCAATTGACAACGATGGGGGGAGGGGGCATGGGGGGAATCCACCCCCATGATGGGTCCATGGGGATCATCCCCCTGAGTGGGATCTAGGGGCAACGTTCCTTGGTGAGGGCTCAGGGGCAACACCTCCGAAAGGAAATTTTTATTTTTATTTTATTATTATAAATTTGGATTGTTCATCATTATGTATCATATCCGGTGACCGATATTTTATAAGCTTGACTTTCCCTAGAAGGAAACCCTATTTTATGAGGGAATTGTATTATGGTTGTGTATTGTGATGTATCCTAAGATTCTGATAGCAGCTATGTTGCCTCTGGATCTCCGAGTGGTGATACTCTTGTGAGAAGCTTGCTCCTACAAGTGTATTGTAATCTTTGTGATTTCTAGATAATATATTGGGTGGATGTTGGAGTGGGGTTTTTCTCTTGAAATGGTTTTCCCCACGTAAATCATTGTGTTGTGGTATGCATGATATTTGTGTTTATTTCTATTTAATTTTCTATAATTGTTAAAGATATTTAAATTTTTTTCATTATTCTCCTCTCAATATTAGTGTAGGAAGTTGTTTCGCTACCTTAGCTTCCTTACAATAACAACCCTATAAACTCTACCTAGTATATGATTCAAATACACAACACACACATACACAAATTTATAAAGGTGCACAAGCCAGATGAACACCAACCACTAGGTGTGCAACCACTTTAGAGATAAAAAAGTCTATCCTTTAGTTGCTACTATAACTTGGGGAAATATCTAACCAAATAGTCCAAATGAATACAAGAAAAAAAAGGCCTACTACCTTTTCTACAAACTCCATCTAGCTAATCACTTAGCTAAGGCACCTAACCTACAAACCTTAGCTCTCTTCAATACTTACCAGCACAATGTTATGAATTAAATGGTATCTCCTAATACTAAGGCCTTATTCCTTAAAGACACCATTGAAAATCCAAGGAAAACCATCCCTCAAGACTAGAGGCAACACTACCTAACTTCCATGCTCACCAGAATCATGCCTCAATTCCAAAAATGATCTCACTCCATGAGTTCCTCCCTTAGGCACCACTCTAGAAAAGTGAGTATTTCCTTAAAACACTAGATTCTTAACACAAAATAACGAATAACTTAGGGGTTGTTAGAAGAAATAATCTAGACAAAAACCTCTTAAAAGTAGAAGCACTCTCCAAAATCAATGCTTAGCAACCCAAAAGCTCAAGGAAACATCCAAGGAGGTAACTAACACAACACATGGGAGTAAAATCATAACTTCCCCATAATGATGCTCAAATATGACCAAATTAAGGGTTAGACAACCCAATATGATCATGAGCCCATTATCAACAAGGAAACAAAGAACCTTTACAAAGCTAGAAACCAAGCATTCTTAAAAAAGAATATACAAGATAACCAATTCTTCATACAAGAATTACATCCCTTCAAGCATTAAGCTAGAAACACCCCCACACTTCCAAGTTGAAACTACTACAACCACAAGTTAAACCCAATTATAAATCCAACAAGAAATGGATATATAAATATAATATAATAAATATAAATACTTTGTGCCAAATCACTTACTGCACACCATCTTACCCCTACATTATATCAAAAATAATTTTATTATGGAAATCACATCTAAATGGTAAAATGTGCACCTTCATACTATCCAATAACATGGCTTAAATTTCTAAAATAACTCAATAACCACTCAACTAATTCTAAAGCACTAAGAATCATGGTCACAAGACCAAGGAAAAGAAATTCCAAGACAAGAAAGAACAAGAATAGTTGGTGGAATAAATCAACAACCAACAATCTAATAGTAACAGAGCTAGGAATATTCATACAATAAATTGAATACATATCATTCTCAATCTTATCCAAAAAATTTACTAGAATCAACCTTACAAAGACTAAAATAGACCTCATTGAATTCCAATCATAAATGATGTTAGCATCAATTCATGAGCCACTCGTAACAAAAGATCCATATATAAAAATTATGCAATTCATAAATTTTCCCAAACACTTTACAAAGCATTCACTTACTTTCTATGAGGAGTGATTAATTTAAAAATCAACATAATTCAAATCTACACAAACATCAAGATCCAATATATTTTCTACAATCTACTCCCTTATACATCCCATCATAGGTTCAAAATGAATGTGATATAAAACAACACTTACACGATACATGAATAACACTTTAAAATATTTTAATATAACTACCATAATAATAAAGAATCCTAAAGAGGGAGAATTATCAATACTTGCATTAAATCATAAAATGAGCTTAATTAAAATAATAGATCAAGTGTGACCAAGGGTCGTAAAATAAATAGATGGAAAAGTTGGTGACTAGACTACTCATAAATTATTATTTTTAAAATTTAATGTTGGTCAATATGTCAATTGGAGAATCCACAATTAACCAAAATAATATATCAAATTTATAAGGAACAATTATAGTTATTACATGATTAACACTAGCCACAATTGAGGGAGTACAAATCTACACTACACTTAGAATACAAAATCCAAGGTGAGTTAGATAACATGCTCAAGGCCACCAAGAAACTGAGTCTTCTAAGACTCTAAATACATCACGCAACATAGATATCCATTTACACTTAGTCTTTCAAGAACTTACAACTTAGCCATATCACATTCACAACATTATGCAAGAAGATAATTACCAAGCAAGAAGTCACCTATCATAAGGTACATACATTTATTATAACATAAATTTTTAATTTATGCTATAATAAAATAACATCAACATGATTCATGAAGAATAATAATATATTTTGGGGCTTTAATACTTGTCGACACAATGCTTTTATAATGGATGATACATTTTTACAATTAAATGTGCACAATATGCAAAAGGGTGGATGGTTAGTAGATGTAAGATTTATTAATGCATTATTTATATTTGTCAAATATTTATCAAAATATCCATGCATATGACCCACTTATTCCCCTTTTAACCCTTTAAATTAAATAAATACAATAAACCATCTAAGTTCCCACAAGAATCCTAGTAAACAAATAAAATTTGGGGACGTAATTGATCAACCCAAATGATCTATTATGAATAATTAAATATTTATTTCATGCATTTTTATATTTGTTCACACTTATGATATGTACACCATCAAGACAAATGCACAACACACTTCAAGAAAGAATTACCACATCATCACCTTTTTCCACATCTCATACATATAAGTAAAATATCATCCCTTTCACATTTAAATACAATAATTACATGAGACTACATAATATTCAATCATAAGCCAAAACATTAACATTCCTTTTTACTCAAGGATATCTTCATAGTTGCATCATCCCAAGCAAAAATATAAGAACAAATAGGATGAAACAAGAGTCACTCAACATTCAAACAAAGCAAGGATCAAGGAATCAGAAGGAAATCATACATGAAATCAACTTCTCAACAAGTGCAAGGGTCTAACAACCCTCTAAACAAGCACTCCTCAAATATATCATGTAAGGAGATAAACAAGGCAACAATACTTGCTACCTGTAGCATACACAAACACACTAGAAGGCCCTTTACATGCTCATACATAAGAAGCAACACACATGAGAGTGGTTAACATCAACTCAAGAGACTCTCATCTAGGGTTATAATTCCTTTACTATCAAGTGTAATAAGTCTAGGAGGAAGCCTTCCTCTACAAACACACATGGGTTGGTACACTTCAAATCCTCTAAAATTATACACTAAAGCTTGTAAGAAGTAAATCAAACAATTTTACTACAACAATAATAACTTAAGAAACCACACATCAAGTGCATGGGAAAGTACATGAACTAGATATCCTAGCATTTTTGTATGGGCTCTAATACTATATGTAATGCCACAAGCCACACACCTAGGATATTAGCTAACCGATTTTTTTTTTTAAACATCAACAACTAAGATATGACAACATGTAGCATCATACACAAACAGGCACACAATTTTTTTGTCAAACACAGTGACATAAGGATACTAAAACAAGAACAACCTCATCATTGATATAGGCAAGGTGACACTAGTTAAATAATTATCATTTGTGTTATGAAACCACCATATTAAACCTATGTGAGGTGGAAATTATATCCAATGATGATTGAGTACTAAAACATGATCTTTATCTCTTGAAAATAAAAGGGTAGGGTGAGGTAATCATCAACCTTAAATCCCCACCAATAAAAAATTATGAACTCTTATAACACCCAATAGAAGTCACATAGACGTTGGAATGACTAGGATCTATCACACCTTGACTAGATAATGAAACTATCAATTTTAGAATGAGTAGTAGTACAAGGGTAATATTCACCTACAATCGACTAAAAAAACTTAATAACACCCAAAATCAATTGCAAACCTTCATAATAGGTTTACTTACTTGGAGGTACAATCCCTCCACCAATTAGAATGATAAAAGTTTATTTTTAAGAAATGATGCACTTCCCAATGCAAAAGGTTCCATAAATTTATAAATACAATACTTTCCCATGAAGGGATAATATGGGAAGACTTATTAGTATAAGGGGATATAAGTATGATAGATGACTACAATATACTTGGATGACACTAGCACCCAAGTATGCCACTAGCATGTGTTCACCAATGTCTTGCATCTATGATGACATCCTTATTTTGCATTGGAGCCTTGATCTAGCATTGGATTCCCAAGAAAGTGTTGTAGTCCTCTCCCTACAGTGGTCTCCTGTTCTTGAGCTAGTATCCTAGCCAAAGATCTAAATAAATCTTATTTGTAGACCTCCATACCAATAAAAACACTCAAGAAACACAAGGAAAGAGTCATAACACATAACAAACTCAAAAACAATGGAAATGACTAGGGTAGCAAAGTGAACACTAACACCTAATCTTCAAACCCATAAATGAGATAACTCCCAAGGTCTAGGAGGCCTAAAAGGGACTCCAAAAGGATTCCAAGGACATGAGGGATAAGTAAAATATTCCCAACACACCCCATTGGTTATTCAACCAAGGGGAGAACCAAAACAACACCACTCTATGTTGGATTTTCACAAACACTTGACCCTAAAATTGGGAGATAAGCTACTCAAGACCATACATGAACCAACCAATGCCAAATTTGGTTTTTTCTAACACATCAAATTAATGATAAGCCCAAATCTAAATATTCTCTATGTTCATTTTACCAACATTTCAATAAAGATAAATTGCATAAGAAATAGAAATAGAATTTTACACCAACATCAATAAAACATAACAATAAGGATCATCCCTTCACCACTTATATAAGAGTTTTATATTCCATATAATAGGATGTTCCATAATAACATATTACAACTTACAAAATAGACTCAAAGTCTTGAATTATACATTTTACATCATATTACAAAATTGATAAACTAAAGGTAAGTTGTAGAGAACCTCCTCATGCATGCTATTCATATCTCCTCCAAAAAAACCTCCAAGAAATTTGATCCTTAATATGGTTTCCACTCCACTCAACCACTTGGTTCCCATAGGTGTACCCCATTGTGTTAGGAGATATTCACTTGGAAAAAGTATAACAGACACATAAAATAAGGAGCATGGCTCATAAACACATTAATTAATATTAAAAATCAGCATAACACTCATATAGAATCAAATAAGATAAATTATCAAGGAATACATGCCAAAAAGAATGATCAAAATCAAATACATATAGGCCAATAAGCATGATTGGCATCTTATGCATAAAATACAAACATAATGATCATCAAATCACAAATACACATGCTCAAGGTGATAGCATCGCCAACAATAAGAAAGAAGAATAATCCACATCATGTGGTATAAAAATACCAAAGTGGAATCATATAGCACAAATATGAACATGCATAAACATAGTCTCTTCCAATCACAACATGGCCAAATATGGATCTCTCATCAAACACTAAGTCTAATGGCATCAAGGATGAGGAACGATAAGGTATAGGGAAGGATTTTCATCGTAATATCTTGAAGAGATGGCTAAGTGGGGTTGATTTTGAATCAATTTTCCTCGTGAGGAACCCAACCAAGGACTAGCACTCCCTAAGCAAGCATGTCTACTACACTTATACCAAACCTATATAAGTTCTCCCAATATGATTTAGGAATTAATATCTTGCTTATTTTTAATTACGCAATGTATTTAGTCATTACTTAATTAGAAAAATGTTTTCCCATCATATCCTTGAGCCCCTTTTTTTCTTTTATCAACATCAAGTGCCACTTCTTTCCTACACCCTACACCTCAAACCCTAGGCTTGTTGTATTAAAGAACTATTTGGGTGCGACACAAATTCCAATGTATAATTTTGGGGTATAAAAGAAAATATAGAATTAGAAGATTCTAAATTGAAAAAAAAAAATAGGCCTCCATTATTTTAATCCAATTCAATTAGAATCATTCACAATTTCATTTTTTCTAAATAATTTTACATTGAAAAATCATAAAATTTCCAAAATCCCATTAACAAAAGCTTAAAATTTATTATTTCTAGAAGTACCCTTTGGTTCCAAATATTCACAACACCACACTTTTAACATAAAATTCAAATTTCAAATATTTTCAAAGGGTATGTGTAGGATCATCATGGAAAAAACAGGGCCTTAAGTAGAAAAAAATTCAAAAAAATTAGAGTTAGGCAACTTGCTGTAAAAATTTGATTAAGTTATCTATATTATTCCAAAAATATGTAAGAATAGAATTTGTAGCAAATTTAATGTAGTTTCTAAACTACTAGGATTTTTATTTTTTTTAAAATCTATTTGGTAAAATTTGAAATTTAAATGCAGTAGTACTTAAATTTCAAGGAAAAAATAAGAAGAGGTGATTGTCTGACCACCCTAACCACAATAAAATGATAATATTTTTTTTTAATATTTTAGATATAAGTAGGGACTCATGTCCCAATGTGATGCATATTTTTTGTAATTTCTTTCAAGTAAATAATTAATTTATGAATTATTTATTACAACTTTTAAAATATAAAACTCATATGTCACACTTCTTCATCAAAACTTCATGAATTTTTTTTAATCCTATAGTATGTGAAGCATAGAGAATGTGACACATGTTTGATTCAAAAAAATCTTGATTTTGAAATCTATAGATGTTTTCAATTTAGCTATCAATAGGTTTTGGTTGTAATTCAAGTAGAAAATGAATAATAACAATTTATTAAATTCAAAGTAAAAGCATAATTTATATATTGGTGGAAAGTTGAGAATCTCCTTTAAAACCCTTTTCATTTCATCAATTTTGGGTAAAAAAGTTGTCAACCACATACCCTACACATACCCATCATATCGCCACTTTTTGGCCCATCATGATCCTACACATACCCCAAAAAAATTGCCATAGGGAGGGCACACATTAGAAATATATCAAAATTTTAAAACATTAATTATAATTAATGAATGGTAGGCTGTCAAGGGCCTTTGATTATTGGGTGATTAGTAGCTGGCTTTGGGCTTGTGTTGGTCCCTATCTATGTCGGCTTCTCTGTTGGTCTTTTCTTTACTATTGTTTAGTTCTTTATTGATCTTTTCTTTTTAGCTGATGTTTAGTTTTTTGGTTGTCTCACTTCTCATGAGCCCCTTTTGTGTGGCCTTTATGGTCATTTTGCAATGGGTATGAGTCCTTTCCCACTTTTATCTTAATAAAAAATATAATAAATTAAAATGCATGAAATTGAAACTAAAATGGAGGCCTTATGCTTCCTTAAGGGTAAGCATGGAAACACAATTCCAAATAATCTCTCAAGCAACAAAAAAGGAGGAAAATTACCTCATGTTGGACCTTCTAAAATTAACCATTTTCTCAAAAATTGAGAGAAAATTCAGTTTCATAGCAAACAAACCTTCAATCCTCTTTCTTGCAATCCAATCCCAAGTCCAAGAAATCCAATAGCAATCAAATTTTTCTATTTTCAATAAAATTCTAAATTTTTAGGAGGGAATTTTGAGAGAGACAAATTTTAGAAATGAAAGGATTTTTTTTTTCTTTTATGCCTTTTTATTTTCTTTTTCAAATTTTCTTTTTATTGATCTCTTTTTATTTTCACAAAATACACATGGAAATCAAACTAGAATGCATGATTCATTTTTTTCCAAAGGAAATGAAATAATACAATTTAATCTTTTTCATGTAATTTAAAAGTAATATAATGAATTTTCCAAATCCCAAGAAATAATTTTCAAATAATAATTCAACCAATTGCAATGATTTACATATCATTCTAATACATTTTGAATAGCATTTCCCTTTTCTTTTCTTTCATAATTTTGTAATTCTTGATATATTAGGTGCTATTAACACAAGATTTAAAATAAAAAATATAAATTCATGTGAATGGGAAAATAAATAACCACATTAAAATGATACATTAATTATGGGTTTTACACAAAACTTAGATACCTAAATCACCACTTATTCAAATCCAAAACCTAAAGGGAAATTTAGAGCTCATATTGCACTCAATCAAGTGTAATAATACATACAAAACACATAAGCCCAAAGTGGCATCTATGATTGACCATCATTGGGGAATAACTTTGACCTACACAATCAAGTGGAGAAATGACCTTATATTTGTACCCACTCAATTCACATTCCAAGTGTACGACCTGATCAATATAATAGCCAAAGCACATAAAAATTATCTAATGGATTTCAAAATCATACAAACTATAAATAAAATACTTATATTGATATCCATGAAATAAATCATTGCGATAACCAAGTAGCATAATACATGCATCTCAAGGAATACAACTTTAATGAAATACATCAAGTCCACACAAGGAACTTGGCACACTAGAATTCATGCATCTCAATTCATACCAAACACCAGCAACCAACATGTCTAGGAACATCATATTGATACATGTAGGTGGTCTAAACATACCATAAAAAACTCAAAGAAAAAATCAAAGGAATGACTTATATATTCCCTTATACATAGTTAGGAAATAATTCCAAGCCAACACATCTAAATCCAGCAAACAAGTGGTAATTACAAGATGACACAATTCAAAGTATTAATCAATAACCCTTTTTTCATCTTTAGGTATACTTTCAAATGAGAATAAGAATATCTTTAAATTTTTATGGGCAAGAAAATCAACTATGCATATTTTATATTATTTTTTAACATCAAAATATATATCACCAATAACATTATCATGTATTTATTGTAAAGCATATAATGGATCATAATGACTTTTTATAGTACCATCTCCTTATCAAAAATATAAACAAAGGAATGTGAGGAGAAGAAAATAAGATGTAACATTTACTTCAATTTCTCTTATAAAATCATGTGTATATAGTGTATTACTAGACTCAACATGAAAAAAATTCATATCATCTTTATCTTTAGTATCATTGTATCATGTTCCTCAACATTATTTGCTTGACTAAAGAAAGGATTAGTATAAATTATTAAAATAAAATAGCAATAGCAAAAAAATTATTTCCATTGTCATTAATAACTTCCACATGTTTCATGTTATTTTCTACAATATCACAGTCATGATTATGTGGTATGGTCCTTAACTCTATGGAAGTCACAAAATTCCTTAACATCATTAGTTCTAGGAAGCATGATCCAAAATTTCTATAAATTCGAGGGAAAATACTCAACAAGGTGTTGGAAGTATTGTAGATTAGAATAGACAAAGTGAAAAACATGAAAAACATCATTTTATTCAAAACATGAAATATATTACAAAACTTGGGCAAGCCCATGAATAAGATGTATGTCCTAGATCCATACAATTTGGGAAATCCCGTAGGAGAGCTATGTGCCCCATCTTGGGCTAGCTCGTGGATGAGATGTGTTGAAAATGAAGGTAATATTGTAGGTTAAAAACTTGTAAAACTATGAGACTATAGATCTAATTAAGTGTTCTTTGTTACAATTCTTTGTGTATGATTAATCTATTTAGATCAATTTTACCAATTGTAGAAAGAGACAGAAAATTGTAGAAGAATGAGACAAGGAGATAGAAGTGACATAACATATACATGGAGAAACCATTTCGGGAAAAACTCCACCAAAATTAATAGTGCTTGTATTATTTAACCTTAGAACAAGATTACAATAATACTATATCAATCATTGATAGCTATGCTTCCTTTCCTTCAACAATCCTTCTTCACAACCTATAATAAACTCTCATGGAACTCTCATACACTTGCTACAATTAATAGAATATAATACGAGTTGTAAACTCATAAGAGTTGTACAATACAAGAGTATAAAGCTCCTCACAAAAATCTATGCCTAGATTGGGAAAGTAGAGTTCCACAATGTAATCTGAAGTCAAACCAAAGTCTTCCTCAATTTAGGTGCCCCAAACTGAACACTTAACTGAACTTTGGTCAAGAAGATATCATGCAAACTTCAACTCAAATTTGGTGCCCTCAAAGTTGGTGCCCAAGAATGGGCCCACTTGAGCGAGCCTTCTAAATATCTTCTCATGAAAAAGGTGTTAACTAAAAGATGCCAACTTGGGTGCCCAAGCTGGACCCAAGTCAATCTTAGTTAATTGAAACATATCTCCACTAATTCATGCAAACATTATGCATGATTGATCATCCCCACTTAACTAAAATTATCCACCTATTATCAGTCATGCAACTAAAGTCATTAGTCATGAAACTCAAGTAAACTCAAGTAAACTCAAGTCAACTAGCATTCAACTCAAAATAACTACATGCAACTAAAGATAACTAAACCATAACTGAATTGAATTGAATTGAACTAAACTAAACTAAACTAAATTGAAATGAAATGAACTAGACTGAACTAATAATGAATTGAACTGAATTGAACTGATACTAAACTAGTACTAGACTGATAGTGTCACTCCACTTATGTAAATATCAGTCCCTAATTTGTAGGATCAAAACATGCATTACTGAAGTGTTATCAATCCTCCAAATAGTTAACTGAAGCAAGGTGGGTTCCACCTTCCATGTGAGCACCCCATGTGCTCCTATCTTGTAGGATATCTTCTTAGACATCCCCACATGTTCCTATCATTTAGGAATAATCATAAATGTCAATTTACATGTTCATTTCATTCAAATTTAATCTCTTTCTAATCCTAGTGTTGGGGAACACTTTACAAGGACTTGGGAGATACATGAAATATGTTCAAGATTGCAATTAAATGGCATCCAATTCTCAACATTCTCCCACTTGACATTATTCTAAACAAGGAATCATTATTATAAATCAAGTACAGGACTCAAGGCCAATGGCCTTCCTGCACCAAGAGAGCTTATTTGTAGGAACTGGTTTCATAAGATAATATGTAGCATTGATCAAAGTGTCAACTTTCTCAATCAATACCTTCCCACTCTCAACCATTTCTCACACAAAGTGATACTCAAAATCAACATGCTTTCTATGAGCATGATACATAGGATTTTTGGCTAAACAAATAACACTCTGACTATCACATTCAAGTCTAGTTTTCTTGCAATTAAAACCAATACCTTTCCAAAGTCTTTGTAACCAAACTGCCTATTTAGAGGCATGTGTAGCAGCCATGTACTCTACTTCTATAATGGAAAAAGAAACCATTGGTTTCCTCCTACTCATCCAAATAACCGTAGCTCCAAACAAAGTAAACGCATAGCCCCTTGTTGACCTCTGACTGTCTAGGTCCCATGCCCAATCTGAATCAACAAAACCTTGTATGTCTAATGATTTGTGCATAATATCAATATCATTAGCACCATTAAAAACCAAATAGTAATCAAAATTACCTCATAAATATCTATACACCCTCTTAACATAAGTCCAATGTTCTTTACCAGGGTTAGACATAAACCTACTTAGAACTCCCACTGCTTGGGCTATATCTGGTCTTGTATAGACCATTGCATACATCAAAGTACCAACTGCACTAGCATATGGAATTTCAGACATTTCCTCATGATCAAAATTAGATTTAGGACACATGTCTAAACTTAACTTTGTGCCAACTGGTAAAGGAATATTAATTGGTTTACTATCATGCATGTTAAACTGTTTCAAAATAGTATCAACATAGTTTCTTTGACTTAAGCAAAGCTTTATGTTACCTCTATCTTTGATGATCTCCATACCAAGGATATATTTTGCAGCCCCTATATCTTTCATCTCAAATGTGCTAGAGAGTGTGCTTTCAATTCTTTGATCATTACCTTGTTGTTACCAATAAACAACATGCCATCAACATACAAGATAATAATTAAAAGCTGATCATCAATAAATTTTATGTAAACACAATGATCTTCCTCTCTCCTAACATAACCAATTTTTAATGCAAAAACATCAAACTTCTGATACCACATTCTAGGTGACTGTTTCAATCCATATAAAGATCTCTTTAACCTGCAAACCAATAATTCTTTTCCTTTTACAAAAAAACCATAAGGTCGCCTCATATAAATCTCCTCCTCAGGATCCCCATGTAAGAAAACAACTTTCACATCCATTTGCTCTATCTCAAAATCATAAGTAGTAGTGATAGATAAAAATAATCTAATAGAAATTAATTCAGCAATAGGAGAGAAGATTTCATTAAAGTCAACTCCCTCTCTTTGGGAGTAGCCCTTGGCTACTAATCTAGCCTTGTACCTTTCGAGATTACCATCTTCTCCAGTTTTCTTTTTAAAGATCCATTTACAACCAATGGCCTTTCTTCCTTTGGGAAAAATCTCAAGATCCCATGTGTCACAAGTATCCAAGGAAACCATTTCCTCATGCATAGCTTGTGACCAAAGCTTGTTCTTATCTGAAGACAAAGCTTCCCTGTAAGATCTAGGTTCATCATTAGTACTCATCAAAGAAAATATACAATGGAAATCAGGTGGGCTATACCTATCAATGAGATTTCTTTGTCTTGTGGATCTTCTTAAAGAAGGTTCTTCTTGTTCCTCAATATTCTCATCATGAGCATCTATCTTAAAACTCTATGAACTCTCCTCATCCAATCCATCCAATTGTTATTCAACATGTGCATCTTCATGCTTCTCATTATCTATCTCAAAATGCAATCGAGAAGTATCCTTCACCTTTGGTTGTTCTTCTCCTATATAAGATATAAATTCCCTGAAAATCACATCTCTAGATAAAGTAAATTTTTAGGTTAGAGGATTCCAAAGCTTTCAACCCTTTACATTTTCACCATAACCTATGAATATGCATTTCTATGCTTTTGGATCCAACTTAGACCACTTTCTTTAGGCACGTGAACAAAATCCTCACAACCAAATATCCTTAAATGTGCAACACTAGGTTTCCTACCTAACCACATTTCATAAGGGGTTTTATCTTCAATAGATGAACTAGGAGATCTATTGATTAAATAACACGAAGTACTTACAACCTCAGCCCAAAGGCACCAATCTAGCTTAGCACTACTTAACATACTCCTAGCTCTTTCCATTAAGGTTTGATTCATCCTTTTTACTACTCCATTTTTTTGAGGTGTATATGGAGTAGTTTTTTGTCTCACAATTCCTCCATGCTTACAATAATAATCAAATTCCCTAGAACAATATTCACCACCATTATCTGATCTAAACACTTTTATCTTATGATCTAATTGTTTCTCAACTAAAGCCTTAAATTCTTTAAACTTATTGAACACATCAGATTTGTTATGCATAAAATAGATCCAAGTGTATCTTGAGACATCATCAATAAATGTGACATGATTTCTATATTTTCCAATAGAGTCAATATCCACATGACCCATAACATCTGAATGAATAATCTTTAATAATCCTTTAGCATTATTTGTTCCATTAGGAAATGAAGATCTAGATTGCTTTCCAAACACATAATGCTCACAAAAATCATTTTTTCCAATATTATAATTAGGAATACTGTCAACCAATTTCTTATTAAGAATGGTCCTAAGAGCTTTTTCACCAATGTGATCCAATCTATGGTGCCACAACATACATGTATTTTCAGCTTTAGTTACATTGGCTGATTTATTCAAATTGGAGGTATCAAGCTTTAAAAAAGTCCCAATTTGAGATCCTTTAGCAACCACCTTTGTCAAATGTCACATGCATTCCAAAATCATTGAACTAAGATACAAAAAGTAGATTTCTAGCAAGTCCTAGAATATGTAAAACATCATTAAGGGTCTTAACCCTACCATCACTGAAACACTAACTCTCCTTTTCCCATAATCTTTATTGTGCTATTATCTCCAGAGAAGACATTCCCTCCATCATATGTAGTATACTTAGTGAACCAATCCTTGTTATGAGTCATATGATAGGAGACAACCTGAATCAATAAGAAAAGAGTCATCACTAAGATTATTAGATGCAATGATCAATGCATCATTGTTGTCATCTGAGGATATCTCTGTATAAGCATCAAAACTCTTTTTCTTGTTCTTACAATCCTTCTTTACATGTCCCGGTTTCCCATAGTTCCAACACTTTACCTTATTCTTACCAGGGGTTTTAGACTGTCCTTTAGACTTACCCTTTCCTTTCTTGTCTCCCTTAGGTGCCTTTTCCTTATGCCTACCTCTTACAAACAAGAAATCTTGGGATCTCATTTTAGAATTCCTCCTCATCTCCTCTGATAGGAGAGTAGGAATTATAATGTCCATCTTAGGATCTACACCACTACCACTGATAGCAACAATTAGATTTTCCCAAGACTCTGGTAAAGAAAAAAGTAACAAAATGCATTTATCTTCATCTTATAGCTTTACATCTATAGATGCTAACTCATAATCAAATTGAAAGCATTTAAATGACGTGCAACATAATCATCATCTTTCATCTTTAAAAAATATAACTATCTTTTCAGATACAACTTATTAGTAAGACTTTTGGTCTTATAGATATCACCTATCCTCTTCCATAATTTATGCGCAGTAGCTTCATCTGAAACATTCAAGAGAATAGCATCAGCAAGACATAACCTTATGTTCCCTCTTTCCTTCTTATCAAGCATAGCCCAAACCTCATTTGACATAGTTGTAGATGAATTTGTCTCATTACAAACAACTAACCACTGATCTCTCTCTTCAAGGAGATCCTCCATTTTAGTTTCCACATCTCATAACTAGATCCATTGAATCTTTCAATATCTATACAAGAAGTAGAACTCATTGTAACAAACTTCTTTTACAAATATGCAATAATACATTAGTAAAATCTCCCACTACAACCAAAAAAACCTTCAAAATTTTAAGATAAAGGCATCCCAAACCCTAACCAACCATTAGCTCTGATACGAAATGTTGAAAATGAAGGTAATATTGTAGCTTAAAAACTTGTAAAGCTTTGAAACTATAGATATAATTAAGTTTTCTTTGTTACAATTCTTTGTGTATGATTAATCTATTTAGATCAATTTTACTAGTTGTAAAAAGAGATAGAAGATTGTAGAAGAAAGAGACAAGGAGATAGAAGTGACACATCATATACATGGAGAAACCATTTCAGGAAAAAACTCCACTATAATCAATAGTGCTTGCATTATTTAACCTTAGAAAAAAATTACAATAATATTGTATCAATCCTTGATTGATATGCTTCCTTTCCTTCAACAATCCTTCTTCACAACCTGCAATAAACTCTCATGGAGCTCTCATACACTTGTTGCAATTAATAGACAATAATATGAGTTGAAAAATCATAAGAGTTGTACAATACAAGAGAATAAAGCTCCTCACAAAAATCTATGCCTAGATTGGGCAAGTAGAGTTCCACAATGTAATCTGAAGTCAAATCAAAGTCTTCCTCAATTTAGGCACCCCAAACTAAACACTTAACTGAAATTTGGTCAAGAAGATATCATGCAAACTTCACCTCAAGTTTGGTGCCCAAGAATGGGCCCATTTGATTGAGCCTTGTAAATATCTTCTCATGAAAAAGGTGTTAACTAAAAGATGCCAACTTGGGCGCCCAAGGTGGACCCAGGTCAATCTTAGTTAACTGAAACATATATCTCCACCAATTCATGCAAACATTATGCATGATTGATCATCCCCACTTAATTGAAAGTATCCACTTTTTATCTGTCATGCAACTGAAGTCATTAGTCATGCAACTCAAGTCAACTCAATTCAACTAGCATTCAACTCAAAATAACTACATGCAACTGAAGATAATTGAACCATAACTAAACTAAATTGAACTAAACTATTTTGAACTAAACTAAACTGAAATGAACTAAACAGAACTGATACTGAACTGAACTAAACTGAACTAAACTGATACTAAACTAATATTGAACTGATTGTGCCACTCCACTCATGTAAATATCAATTCCTAATTTTTAGGATCAAAATATGCATTACTAAAGTGTTATCAATCCTCCAAATAGGTAATTGAAGCAAGGTGGGTTCCACCTTCCATGTGGGTGCCCCATGTTCTCCTATCTTGTAGGAGCTCTTCTTGGACATCCCCACATGTTCCTATCAATTAGGAATAAGCATAAATGTCAATTTACATGTTCATTTCATTCGAATTTAATATCTTTCTAATCCTAGTGTTGGGGAACACTTTCCAAGGACTTAGGAGATACATGAACTATGTTTAGAATTGCAATTAAATGGCATCCTATTCCCAACAATATGTATGTCCTAGATCCGTACAATTGGATAGGCCCACTAAGAGAGTTGAAATAATTTGACAAGCTCTTCAAACAAGATGTATGCCACAACTTGAAAAACTCATCCGAAGAGATGTATGCCTACCACTCTGTCTATTTTATACATTTTTCATAAAAGCTAAAATGTCACCATCCATGTCCTTATTAGAAGTTGAATGGACAACTTGCAATTGAAATATCATCACACTTGAATGAAGACAAATTTGATTATATTATTTAATTGAATACCCCAGCTTGTTTTTTTATCATTACCCCCCCTTGAAAGACAATGGGCCCCATTGCACCTACTTGAAATTATTCTCATTAATAAGATAGATTGCTAATGTTGATAACATAAATAGTGGTCTATCCAAGTGTAATTGCTTCACCAAATAAAATAATTGTAGTTGTAATTGCAATGATGATTGAAGAAGACAAAGTAGTTTTCTTAGAGTGGAAGAGGCCCCAATTTTTATCTGCCTCCACTATGTTATCCTAGTTTTCTCAATGAAATTAGAGTAGATGAAAGCATTGATGGTTGTGTCAAGCTTCTTGGGCATCCCTTTGTTTGAAAAAACATGTTTGTAAGTTTGGGCATTCAAAATGGTAGTTGCATGGTTGTTTCCTAGAGAGGGCCATCCCGCTTCAACAATAGCAATGGGTATATTGGGATATCCCATGCCTCCCATCATAGAATCAATGATGGTAGAATTCACAGAAATGGAGGGTGAGGACATGGTGCATTTAACATGGAATGTGTGGCCGAGCTCGAAGGTGGAGGCAAGTAAGTGTGTGGTGTTGTTGGCCATAGTCTACACCCTGATTCACCTTGCATATGAATTTCTCGTGTTTCTCTACTCTCCTCTACACTGCAAATCCTACCACTACATTTTTTAACCTTTATAGCTACATTGACTACACCACCAAGATCTATATTTTCCCCTTCTACTTCCAACACAACCATTTCCCTCAACACTATTTTATGATCAACAAGAGTAACAAGTGCCAACTGAATTGTTCCCTCAATACACCTTGATCGAGTATGTTATTTCAAGAAAGAAGAGCCTATCGCCCATGTTACTCTTCATTCTAGATACATGTTTTATTGAAGATGAATTAGGTATATGAATTCGACACTTGATTAGGCAATCAACTTGTTGCCAAATATTTCACTTGTAGGCCTTGTAAAATTTAGAATGTAGGTGCATGTTCACAAGCTCAGATTTTTTGATCTATACAATGATCCTCTCTTTTCCTGCCAAAAACTCCACCACTTTCCTTCCTTGAGGCACCCTATAATGCAAAGCATTGATGTATTTGACAGACTCAAGAGACTCCACTGTCTAGCTCATTAGACATAGTTGTGAACATCTATGCTAGGTGGCAGAACAACTCTGTTTGAATTATTGTGGAACACGCGCGACTCCTCTTCAAAACTACCATTCTTTATCAAATTCCCTCTTGTATCACGAGGCGAAAAGAGCTCCTTGATGGAAATGGTGTTGATGAAGGTCTTGTAGGAGGGATCCCCTACCACATCTTGTAGCGATTTTGAACCCATGATCTTTGTTCCATTCATGGCAGACACCTTTGGAGAGTACAAGATTTAACATACCTCAATAGAAAATACTTGGTATACCTTCAAGAGAATACAAAATATCTTTCCAGTCTCTATTAGAAATATGGGAAGAGACTGAAGCATGCATAATTAAAAATAATGCAATATGAGTTGCTTCTCTATCCTTCACACCACACTTTAGTCTACATATATAGATTGTAGTTTTCCTATAATTGAGGAAACCACTTAACTATAAATTCTATTTAAGTGGGGTGAGTACAACTCATGTAACCCACTAACAATACTATTTAATATGATTTTTTCATTCAACCAACGCATTTACATTTAGTAATATTACCACATCGTAATTTATCAATAACCATGTGAGCACTAATTTCCAACATTCCTCCCCTTAGTGTGAACATGGTACGAATTCACACCCTTCATTTGCAGTATGATCATCCCTATGGCATGTCCAACTAAATCATGACCTTGATCCAAAGAAAGGATCTCTCCTCCCATGGTTTTAAATAGGCTTACCACAAACCTTGACGTGAACAAGAACCTCCACCATTTGTCCACCTCGAATGGTTTTCTGGATCCTCCCACAAACCCTTTCAAGATCCATGAACTACATTGCACTGGTGCTTTTGTTCACCACTCTACTTGTACATCAGGGAAGAAATCCACACAAATATAAAAGACCCATACGAGAAAATGTTTCACATTACATTCCATAAGAGCACAATATTCTTAATTGTAGTCATTTTTGTCAATTGTTTCCACTCAATCTCGAACAACATAGATAACTACCACTACCATTGGAAGTTTCCCTTGACTTTAGTCATTTTGGCACAAAATGGGAAATGGAACATTGGCTATTATTCCCCCCCCCCCACAATGTGAAATTTCCATTTATTCACATAGCCAAGATTACTAAAAAGAAAATCATACCATATTGCATACTACTATCTGGATCTTGTTGTCTGGATCTTGTTGCACATGGCCATTATTGCTAGTGAACGTATTCACCAGTTGACAATATTCCAATGAATTACGACACTTAGAGGATCTCTACAATCATCTGCTCTCCAATATAATCATTTTTCCAGCATTCACACACCACACTGAAAAGCTAAAAAAAATAAAACACACTGCATATTTATTTGTCACCATATCATGTGTGCGGCCTCATCGTTGGTGATTGATGAGAGGTCATTGAGTATCCTCCAACCTTTGATGCCTCCTACCTCTAATCTATTTGCTACTTAGAAAATTTGACTTTTGAGGCTCATTTTGTCAATTGTGAAGAAAGAACATATTCTCTCCCCCAAGATGGATGTCGCGTACAAGCATAATGCATCCAACTACAATTCAGATAATTTTTTTTTAAATACACCTTGATTTTTAGTCTTAAAAGAAATCTCCTTAAACTAATATTACGTTTAAGTTACTAACTATAAATTATGATAACCGACCTTTCATCCTTACTGCCTTTCAATCAATCCTAGGAAAACTTGATGCCTCCTTCATTGACCTTTGCGCAAATCTTTGGAGTCATTGCCAAATACCACCTTGTATGAATAAATTACTTTTTTCCTTCTAACTGCTTGTATATTGCTCCCTTCCATGGAAACTGTCAATTTCACCATAAATTTGCACAAAACAAATATGGGCAAAGGAGAATTATCTTGACTTTTAATGGGATACTGATTGAATGTGAAGCACAACACATATACAGAAATCAACATGGTGGCAGATCTGTCTCTGGTTTCATTTGCACTTTCTTGCAGATGTAGAAGAAATAGATGATAAAATAGTGAGTTCCATATTTCTATAGAAGGAGGCAACAAACTTTTTGATAGTATTGGAAATTAACGTAAATATGTATGGTAATGGGTGTTGTTACAAAATGGCTTAAGAGAATTGCAAATGATTCAAACCAACAATTTCATCTGGATAGCATATTATAAATTAGTATTAGGAACCTATACCATCTTCTCCAATCCTTGTGTCAAAGATTGAGTTACTCTATATGCTTTTCTAAGTTGTCACAAATTGATTCTTGTTGTAAATACTACCTCAATCAATATTTTCTCCACAACGATTGCTCATAAGGGAAAATCATCCAGAGAAAAAGGAATTTCAACAAACAACAACACATGAAGAAATTTGAGTACCTTAAACTTCCAAATGCATGGAAAAACTAATTTTTATAGTTGCTCAAAATATCTGGTTGCTCAAGAGCCAATATTGTGAGAGACGTTGTAGATCCATGTTGAGTCTCATGTTTTTTAAGCCCTTTCACCTACATCACTATAATCTCTGTCTCTGATGCAAAACTCTGGCACATAGATTTTGAACAGATGGGAAAATGCAATCAATTGGTTCAGAGATAATGTGACTCCATAAGCACGCCAGTTGGTAAAAAAGAGGTGGCAGGGATAAAATTTGAAACCTTTATTTCCTTTCTTCCTTTAGCACCTGTAGATTTTGGAGAAGTTTAAACACTCAACACAATAATCTACATATAGCTTGAGAGGGACTACTCTAATACCATATTAGAAATATGGGCAGAGACTGAAGCATGAATAATTAAAAACAATATAATATGAGTTGCTTCTCTATCCTTCACACCAAACTTTAGTCTACATATATAAACTATAGTTTTCCTATAATCTAGGACACCACTTAACTATAAAATCTATTTAAGTGGGGTGATTATAACTCACGTAACCCACTAAAAATACTATTTAATATGAGTTGTTCATTCAACCAACTCATTTACATATAGTAATATTACAACATCATAATTTATCAATAACCATGTGAACACTAATTTCTAACAGTCTCAGGCTGTCTTTTATAGCATTACCTTCCTGCATGTCGGCCTAGACTCATAATTATTTTTTTGTCGTAGTACCATTATGTCCAATGATCAACAAGATCTAGTAGGTAGTTACATCATTCTCAGTGATTGCATCCTTATTTGTTCATGACAAGAAATCTTCCAACCACTGATGCAATCGTCGACCAATGATTATGTTGTTCCATAACAAGGATGTGGAGACAACATATATCACTATGCCATGTGTCACCAACTCATCATCCACCCATTACCATTGACCAAATCACACCTTCATTTATTCTCTCCAACTTCACCTTGTCGAGAGGGCCTCAAAATAACTCTTCCCATCAAAGGGACTCCTCCCAAAGTCTCATCAAAAAATCCTTGCTTGGCCAAAACTCTATCAACACCTTCATATCTTTTATCATCCTATTAGAAGGACTTGCTTCCCCATCCTACTAATATTCCCAAGTCTTACCAATGTCATTCGTTGATATGCTTTATGGCTTGTCGAGGTGTCGAAGGGATAACAAATGTTGTTTCACCGATATGAAAGCTTCTAAATGAAGACAATCCTCATTCCCTTTCTGCTATTTGTTTCCACCATCAACACCTTGAACAGAAATGGAATATGGTCCCATCGAAGTCTCCCTATCATGTCGAAGAACTCATCCAACAAAACATAGAACGTTGGAAGGAGAGTCATGGTGTAAACCCTTATGTTGCAGCTTAATGTTGACTATTCATACATGGTGAACTCAAGCCGAAAGCCCTTATTAAAAGAAAATGATATAGATTTATGCAAGATTTCTTCTCACCCTAGGATTCTCCTACATCAAACGCCTGGGGTAGGCAAGAAATGTTTCATAAACATTTGTGGATCTGATGCTCATTCAGTATGGACATCTTGCTGCCATGTTCACCTGCACCTTCTTTCTCAAACTATCCTTGTAACTTGATGTATGTACCATCTTTCATCCTTCCTCTCTTTCTCCCTCTTTTCACAAAATTCATCTCCCACCAATATTCATTATAAAAATCTCAAAAGCCATAATCATCAATTTCTTCTTCTTCAAAAGAATAATATAACTCATGCATTACCTCATTCTCTATTATTTATGTAACCACTTGGTTGTCATAACTCTTGGATACAAATATGTACTCTTTCTTTATGCCTTCTAAAAAACATTTTCCAGCTACAATCGCTTCCTCTTTTTCATTCACATCAACGTTAGAAACTTGTAATTAAAGGAATTACCCTTTTCTCCCTGCTACAAATTATCTATCACACCAATCTTATTATCACATAAGAAGTCATCAACTGATGCCAAGGAATGGTCACAAAAACAACTCAACATTTTTCTCGACTTTTCCTTCCTTACTTTCAACTATAGTTTTTTCATCAACAAGAACACTCACTGCTACAACATCTTCTACATTACTCTTATCATGCTAAGAAAAATCAAAACTATTATAGAAATCAGATTTTACCTCTTTCTTCTCCATTGATACCTTCATTGTACCTATCTTAGGTGTAGGCCACACTTCTGCAACTTCATCACTCTCACATTCTTTGTAACATTCATCAAGACTTAGATCTACCCGAGTCTTCTCCTCTGCTACATTTCTTCCTTCATTGTCACTCTTCATGTCATTTCAACACAAACTAGATTTGGTCCTAGCCTCACCAAAATATGAAAAAAATTAACCTCCTCACTCTTAACCATCCCATGCAAACCAAATTCTTCTATGATTTCACAAGATGCAAGTTTTACCTTTTCTTCAACTATTACCACTTGGGTTTCCTCTTCTTCAAGGTCCTCCATTTCTCTCCACTTTTTTGTGGTTGCTACCACCCTTTGATCTTCATCCTTCATGTATAGCAATATGCATCCCTCAACTTCAAGCTTAGGTTCCTCCATCTGTTCATAATCAGGCTCTTCCTCAGTGTCCCATGCATGACACTCTATTGCATCCCTTTTCTCTCCTACATTCAAAACATCATTAGAAGAATAAAAATTACCTTAAACCCTTTTCTTCCATTGTTTCATCCTTCCAATATTTTCCTCTAATTCTTTTATTTGTTGTAGTATCTCAATCAATTCTCTTTCTCAAATTATCTTTTAGATTTCCTCTAGTTTAGAAATCCATGGAACCCATCTAATGACAAAAGTCATTTTAATCTTTCTCTTCTCTATTTTCCATGCCTCACAAAGCTATAATAACACAAATCACAAATGTAAACTTCCTTCCATTCGATGATCTATTTAGAAATCTTCAACACCTTTAGATGTTATTTCCAATCCACTCACACACAACTATCCTATATCCAAAAAATACCCTAGAAGATGATTCTCGTACCCACTCTTTTTTAGTGGAGGAAATATACACATTCTACCCAATTTTATCTCTGCTAGAGGATAGTAGTTACATACCCTTTTTCATGCCTACAACAAACATGCATTCCACACTCAGCTTGTCACTATAGGTCTTGGTGCAAAATCTGAACTCTCACGATCTTCTGGCTTCAACTCACACTCACACACCCTATTGCAACTGCCTCACATTTGGTGCTCTGTTATAGACTCAACAACTCCTAGTTGGATACCACTTGATGAATGGGTACTCCCTTTACAATGAAAAACTCACAATGACAACTCGGGTTTGCACAACAAAAATACAAAAGGAACAGTGATATTTTTATTGATACTAAAATGGGAAATGAATTACAAAATTCATGGGATTTACAAGCATTCAGATTAGGCCCTACATTCACCAACAAGTTTGCAGCCTTTCTTCTCTACTCCACGATCTCACACCTTAAGCACTATGGGCTACTCCACCACCACCTCCCCTATCTCTTCCTAGTCTCAGGTTATCTTTTATAGCATCACCTTCCTCCATGTTGGCCTAGCCTCATAAGTATTTATTTGTCATAGTACCATTGTTTGTCCAATGATCATTGAGATCTAGCAGGCAATTACATCGTTCTTAGTGACTACATCCTTATTCGTTCGCACTAGGAAATCTTCCAACCACCGATGCAATTGTTGACCAATGATTATGTTGTGCCATAACAAGGATGTGGAGACAATGTATATCATTGTTCCATGTGTCACCAACTCATCATCCACCCATTACCGTTGACCAAATCACACCTTTATTTATTCTTTCCACCTTCACCATGTCGACAAGACCTCAAAATGGCTCTCCCCGAAAAAACCAAGTCTCATTGACGAGACTTTAACGAAATATTGTTCCTTGTTATCATCACCTTGTCTACCCATCGAAGGGACTCCTCCAAAAGTCTCATTGAAACATCCTTTCCTGGCCAAAATTTTATCAACACCTTGATATGTTTTATCACCCCATCGGAGGGACTTGCTTCCCCATCCAAAGCTATTGGGAGCTACTGCAGGCTCCATAAAATCATCTTGTTGCACTTCTTGCTCCTTTCCTTCATCACTCGGAGCTATTGGGAGTGATACAAAGTTGTCAAAAACTATCAAGCCATCCCATGAATCATCCTCTAAGAACTCCACATCTCTGCTGATGATGATTTTCTTGGTGACTAGGTTATACAACCTATAAGCTTTGGAATCTTCACTGTAGCCCATGAAGATGCACTTCTCACCCTTGTCATCCAACTTTTTCCTCTTCTCTTTTGGCACAAGTGCATATGCCACACATCCAAACACTCTCAAGTGCTCAACCATCCACTTGCATTTTGTCCATGCCTCTTGTGGAATCTTGTCAAAAACTACCTTTGTACAACTTCTATTTATCAAATACAATGTTGTTGCTATAGCTTCACCCAAAAATTCATTTGAGAGTATTTTGGATTTGAGTATACTCCTTGCCATTTCCACAATGGTTTTTTTTTTCCTCTCAGCCACCCCATTTTACTGCAGAGTATAGGTTGTTGTTAGCTCCTTCTTAATGTCATGTTTCTTGAAAAAATTCACAAAATTATTGGAGGTATACTCTCCCCCTCTATCTGACCTTAGGACCTTGATGAAATGTCCACTCTCCTTTTTAGCCTGGGCCTTAAACACTTTAAACTTGTCAAAAGCTTCAGATTTATGCTGTAAAAAATAAACCCATGTCTTATGACTGTAGTCATCTATGAAGGTCATAAAATATTGGCTCTTACCAATAGAAATTATTTTCATAGGGCCACACAAATTAGTGTGTACTAGCTCTAATGGTGCTCTTTCCCTTCTAGAATTTCCTGATTGAAAGGGTTGCCTATGTTGCTTACCTAAAACGAAGGCTTCACATCTACCACTAGGATCTACTATGGTTGGTAAACCCCCAACCATACCCTTCTTTGACAAAAGATTCAAACCAACATAGCCTAAGTGTCCATACCTGAGATTGCAAAGCTTGGAAGGGTCTTGAATGCCTACCTTGAGGGTTGCTTGATGTTATACTTCCGTACATTTTCCTACAACTATGGACTGAGCTGAGAAACACCTTTCTAGTCTTAATGGAAACATTCTATTCTTTGTCATTGGACTACTACAGTTATTTTCTTGCTTCCATCCTTCTCATAAATAATGCATTCACCCTTTTCCATCAACACTTGGTATCCTTTTTGGATCAGCTATCCAATACTCATGATATTGTGCTTTATACTAGAGGAAAAATAAACATTGTCAACCTCTTTCTTCTCACCTTGCTTGGTGTAAAACAAAATAGATGCTTTTCCCACAACTGAAACTATTTCATTGTTCCCCATTTTTATTTCAGACTTGATATTTAGATCAATGAAAGAAAATAAGATTTCATTACCACTCATGTGGTTGCTACAACCACTATCTAAAAACCATACCTCATCATTTCCTTGCTCAGCAATGTTGCACATGATGGAGGCATTTTTCTGATTACTTTCAACCAATTTTTCATTAGCCACATTTGCACTTTGCTTGGATTGATCTCATTGCCTTTTCCAGCACTCACTTGCATAATGATCATGCTTATGGTAATAATAACATTCAACATTACTCTTGTCATGATTTTGACTCAAGTTGTTGCTCTTCTTAGCTTGGCTGGAGCTAGACTAAGAGTTGCTTGCTCCCTCTTGGTTGTGTGCTCATCTTGAGCTATCTTCTCCAGCACTTCCATGTCTAAATCTGCATCTACCATGTCTAGAGCTATTTCTACCTCTCCTCCTACCTCTTAAATTGGCTTGAACTTTGAAAGATTTCTCATGGGAAGAACTAGCTGACCTATTTAGGCACTACTCGTGGGTTTGCAATGAACCCATCAGCTCATCAATGGACAATGTTGAGAGGTCCTTTGCCTCTTCAATGGAAATCACAACTACATCAAAATTTGTGGGTAAACTTCTGAGGATTTTCTCCACAATCCTCTAGTCTTCCATGACTTCTTCATTCACCCTCAACTAGTTTATCAAACCTAAGAAATTTGTGTGAAAGTCTAAGATAGACTCACTATCCTTTATTTGGAGAGTCTCAAAATCTCTTTGAAGCATCTGGAGCTTCACCGATCTGACTTTATCAATCTATTTTTAACTATTTTAGAGGATTTTCCAAGCTTCCTTTGCATAGTTAGTTGCTGCTATTTTGGGAAAAATGGCCTCTGTCAAGGCTACTTCAATCAGAACCAATGATTTTTCATCTTTCCTCCTTGTCTCCTTCAACCATGTCTTTTGATTGTTTGTGAGGGTTGTATATGTTGTTGGATCAGTCACATCATTGAACCCACTAATCACAAACTCCCACAAATAATTTGCAACCATTATGGTCTTCATTTTCTTTTCCCAAACATCATAGTTTTGTCCATTGAATGGTGGTGGCTGCTACCAACCCTTACTCTCTTCTCCAACCATGTCTCCAACAAAAAACAAACTTTAAACACCCAAAAAAAAAATGCCCAACTCACTCAATAATTAGGGCCTTCTCGCTTTGATACCAATCTATAAGGATTTTCAAATCCCAAACACAAATATAAATGCACAGAGTTGTTGCTCTATTTCCCAATCAACTAGGAATACCCAAAATAAAATGTGGAATAACAAAACTAATTGATTGTAGACACACAGCTGGGCATGCAAACTTTGTTATTTCTATTAACTTAGAAAGTAACAATTACAAAATTATTCTTAAACTTGAAACTACAAACTGCTGATAAAAAACTTGATTTGCAGCAATTTGGAGCTACAAACACACACGAAACAATTAGGAGCTTCTCAAAGCTCACTTTACTTCTTCCTACACTGTATGATCTGGAGCTATCTGTTGCTCCTTGCAAACACTGAACAATCTAGAGCTATCTACTACTCCCTGCAAACACTAACGAATTCAGAGCTATTTGATGCTCCTTACACAAAAATTTCTCTATTGTTGTTGAAACTTCACCTTCTTGCAACTCTCTGTAAATTCTTCTACCAATCTTCTACTAGTCTAAATTTGACTGTTACATTCCTTTTATTTTTCCTCATTAAAAAAAATCCCTCTCAAAATTTGAATTCACCTAACACAATAAATTCAAGAAATTCAAGATTTGAATACCACAATAAATTATGTAGTTAGGAGCAGAACATGGATGAAGATCCCAAAAATAAACTTGTCATTGAAAGCTCCTGAAAGGTAGGTGTAGCTGAAGAGTTGACGTGAGAAAAGCTCAGTCAGAAAATTAAATATTTCCAACAAGGATATCCCATGCCTCCCATCATAGAATCAATGATGGTAGAATTTGTAGAAATGGAGGGTGAAGATATGGTGCATATAATGTGGAATGTGTGGCCGAGCTCGAAGGTGGAGGCGAGTAAGTGTGTGGTGTCACTGGCCACATTATACACCTCGGTTCACCTTGCATATGAATTTCTCATGTTTCCCTACTCTCCTCTACACTACAAATCCTACCACTACATTTTTAACCTTTACAGCTGCATCAAATACACCTCCAAGATCTGTATTTTCCCCTTCTACTTCCAATGCAACCATTTCCATCAACACTATTTCGTGATCAACAAGAGCAACATGCCAACTAAATTTTTTCCTCAATACACCTCAATTGAGTATGTGGTTTCAAGCAAGAAGAGCCTTCCCCCCATGTTACTCTTCATTATAGATATATGTGCTATTGAAGAGGAATTAGGTATGTTAAGTCAACACTCGATTAGGAAATTAACTTGCTGCTGAAGATTTTGCTTGTAGGTCTTGTAACATTTGGAACATAGGTGCATGTTCATGAGCTCAAATTTTCTGATCTATGAAATGATCCTCTCTTTTCCTACCAAAAAATCCATCGCTTTTCTTCCTTGAGGCACCATGTAATGTAGAGCATCTATGTATTTGACAGACTTGAGAGACTCCGCTATCTAGCTTGGTAGAGCATAGTTGTGATTATCTATGCTAGTTGGAAAAAGAACATGGTTTGAATTGTTATGGAACACAAGTGGCTCCTCTTCAAAACCACAATTCTTTATCAAATTCCCTCTTGTATAACAAGGGGAAAGAGCTCCTTGATGGAAATGGTGTCGACGAGGGGTTCGCAGGAGGGATCCTCTACCACACCTGGTAGCAAGTTCAAACCCATGATCTTTGTTCCATTCATGGTAGAAACCTTTGGAGAATACAATATTTAACATACCTCAATAGAAAATACTTGACATACCTTCAAGAGCATACAAAATCTCTTCCCAGTCTCAGGCTATCTTTTATAGCATCACCTTCATGCATGTCATCCTAGCCTCATAATTATTTGTTTTTCATAGTACCATTGTTTGTCCAATGATCATTGAGATCTAGCAAGTGGTTACATCATTCTTAGTGACTGCATCCTTATTCGTTCACACAAGGAAATCTTCCAACCACCAATGCAATCATTGACCAATGATTCTGTTGTTCCACAACAAGGATGTGGAGACAACGTATATCATTGTGCCATGTGTTTCCAACTCATACCTTCATTTATTCTTTCCACCTTCACCTTGTCGAGGGGGCCTCAAAATGGCTCTCCCTGAAACAACCAAGTCTCATCAATGAGACTTTAATGAAATGTTGTTCCTTGTTATTGTCATGTTGTCTACCCATCAAAGGGACTCCTCCCAAAGTCTCATCAAAACATCGTTGCTTGGAAAAAACTCTATCAACACCTTGATATCTTTTATCGCCCCATTGGAGGGACTTGCTTCCCCATCCTACCAATATTCCTAAGCCTTCCCAATGTCATTCGTTGATATGGTTTATGGCTTGTTGGGGTGTCAAAGGGACAAAAAATGTTGTTTTGCTAATATATAAGCTTCCTATCAAAGACAATCCTTGCACCCTTTTTATTGTTTGTTTCCACCATTGGAACCTCAAAGGGTCATGGAATATGGTCCCACTGAAGTCTTCCTATCATTCCAAAGAACCCATCCAATGAAACATAGAATACCAGAAGAAGAGTTATGGTGTAAACCCTTATGTTGTAGCTCAATGTCAATTGTTCATACATGGAAAACTCAAGCTGAAAGCCCTTATTAAAAGAAACTGATATAGATTGATGCAAGATTTCTTCTTGCTCTAGGATGCTCCTACATTAGATGCTCAGGGTACAAAAGAATTTTTTCATAAACATTTGTGGATATGATGCTCATTCATAATCCATCTTGTCGTCATGTTCACCTGCACCTTCTTTCTCAACTATCCATGTAACTTGATGTCTCTACCATCTTTCATCCTTCCTCTCTTTCTCCCTCTTTTCACATAATTCATATCCCACCAATATTCATTATAAAAGTCTGAAAAAGCCATAATCATCAATTTATTTTTCTTCAAAAGAATAATATGAATCATGCATTACCTTGTTCTCTATTACTGCTGTAACCACATGGTCATCATCACTCTTGGATATAACTATTGGATGTTGTTGATATGTGGTTGTCATTGATGTCAACACTATCAGTGTTAATGTATTGAAGGTTGTATATGTCGAGGATATTGAGAAAATTATTATAGAAGTTGCAGGCTATCAAAGGTGCAGTAAAGTTCATGATGGTGCCTAACTTAGTATGTTGATGATCAGACATTGTGGACTAAAGGGTTTTTTTTAGTGTATCTAGTTTATCCACCAGAAGTTTTAGAGATCCGCGTAAAGATTTGATTATGTTATGAACAGTTGTGTTATAACAATTTTTCTATTGCTTCAATTGGTGTTCCTGATTGGAGGTTGTTGAGGATTATTCTCTGATGATTCATGATGCTTGTGCATGTTTCTAGATTTTTCTCTATCTTTTTTTCATGTCCACATTAATCAGTCTGCTCGTGATCGGTGATTTTCTTTTGCGTGTTCAATTTTTTCATATTCTTGGGTGACATGGTGATCGTAGCATGTTGTGGATCTTCGAGGAATAATTTTTGGAGGAGTTGCATGCTCAAGAATATTGTTTTGGGTCTTCATTATGTTGTGGCTAACTATTCCTTGTTCACATTGAAAATTTATTTATTGATTTGGGCCAACAATGTGTACACGTTTCATATTTTATTTTGCCCAACATGTAGTTGATGTAATCATGTGTTGTGGATGTATAAGAGAGATTGTTGGAATGATGTAAAGTGCAAGTTCCAGTGCAAGTGTGTGTGCCGAAATCATATGTGTGAATAATCTTCTAATCATTCGAATGTGGAGTAGAGTGTGAAGAAGAGTTTTTGTGCTTAACTAAAACTGTAATAAGGCATTAGCAGATGCTATTTTCTCAGTTCAATACCCTACAGATCTAATCTAAATATTTCTATAAGACATTGTTTCTCCCTTGGGCAGTGATCCCTCTTGTATTTGAGCAGTGAGCTCTAGGTAGTGTGCCTGAATGCATGTGCATTCCCATTTATTCATCTTTATAATTTTAACAGGGTATAATCTTGTGGACTAACCTCCACCATATTTTTCCCCCTAACAAGGTTTCCATGTAAAAATTCTTGGTGTTACATGTTTTTTTGATGTGGTGATTGTTTATGCTTTAATGTTCATTCATCAGATTTGAGAATGAGTTGAATTAAGTTTAATAAGTTTAAATTTTTGTGACAACTAATTCACCCCCTCTCTCAGTTGTCTTCCCTTGTGTTGCCAACAATTGGTATCAAAGCAGGTTCCTTGGAAGAATTTTCATAGCTTGAGGTGATCTGGAATGGCATCATACAAGAAGGAGAGCCCGAGATTTTATTGAACAAACTATTCTCTATGGAAGGCTCAAATGGAGTGTCATCTGAGATGCATTGGTGAACCCTTCTGGAAGATTACAAAGAATAGCTATGTTATTCTACATAATGGTCCTTCTACTCCTGATGAGATTAAAGAAGTTGAATATAATATCAGGGCTAAGGAAGCATTGTTGAGTGCTCTAACTGATTCAAAGATTACAAATGTAATGGAGTTGCAGACAACTTATGAGATCTAGAAGAATTTGGAAACTTTATATGAAGGAGATACACATGTGAAGATTGCTAAGCTAAAAAGTTTGAAAGGAAATTATGAAACTTTGAAAATGGGTGAAGATGAGAACATTTCTTCTTTTATGTAGAGAGTTAATGAACTTGTGATGAGTTTTAGATGTGCTGGTGGAACTTTGGATGAATCAAAGATTGTTGCTAAAGTGGTCAAATCATTTCTTGCTGCATACAAAGCCAAAGTTGCTAGTATTGAATAAATTAGGACAATAAAAAATGTAACAAGAGATATGTTGATTGGTAAGCTTGCTGCTTCGAGTTGAGTGAGTTTGGTAAATCTATTCCCAAGAAAAAATCTACATTTAAAGCTACTGTATCTAGAAGAGACAAGTAGAGATATGATTCGGGAGAAAGTTCTAGAAAAGTGTTCAACTATGAGCAGGAGATGAAAAAGATTGAAGAAGAAGAGAGAAATTTGGAGGAGCTTGAAGCACTTATTTTCAAGAGAGAAGTCATAGGAGAAGGTAAGTATAAAGGAAAGTTTCCTATTAAATTTTTTTCTTGCAATAAGATAGGTAATTTTGCTTCAAGGTATCCTAAGAGAGTTCCTAGGCCAAGACCTAACAAGCCCAGATTTCAAAAGAAATGTTATTATGCTGAAGAAGGTGTGACAGAAGAAGAATCTGATAAAGGGAATACAAGTGAGGATGAATGGGTATTTATTGCTATCAAGGAAAATGATCTATTTTCTATTGAATTTGCTAGTGATAAGAATGTGGAGAAAGCTCTGGCTGCCAGAATTAAAGAAAAAGATGAGTGGGTGATTGGTAGTGGATTCTCTCATCATATGACTAGTGACAGAAGAGAATTTGTGAGTTTGGAGAAGTATGATGGTGGTGTTTTAAGATTTAGAGATAACAATGTTGGTGTGATTCATGGTAGAGGATCCATTTCTCTTGGTGGTAAGCATAATACTGATTATGTCCTTTATGTGGAATGTTTGAAGCATAATCTATTAAGTGTTGGAAAGAAGGTTGACAAGGGATATAATCTTCAGTTCAAAGATGGAAAGTGCAGAATACTAGGAAGTTCTGGAAATGTGATTGCTTCAGGTACAAAAACAAGAGGTAATATCTTTCACCTGAGTGTTGCTAGTAAAAGTTGTCTGATAGCTCAAGTTGATGAAAGTTGGTTATGGCATAGGAGATTTTGTCACGCAAATTTTGACAATATTATTAAGGTAAGCTCTACTCAAGCAGTGAGAGATCTTCCTAAGTTAGTGAAGCCTACTAACACTATATGCAAGGAATGTCAAATGGGGAAGAAAACTAGAGTTTCTTTTTGAAGCAAACAACATCATTTAAATGGAGTGTTGGATTTGGTGCATACTGACTTGTGCGGTCCCTCTAGAGTCAAAATTCTACAAGGAGAAAGGTATTTTATGTTGATTATTGATGATTACTCTAGGATGATATGGGTTGCTTTCTTAGGAGAAAAATGTGAAGCATTAGAGAAATTCAAAATTTTCAAAGCTATGGCTAAGAATGAGATAGGTTTGAAGATTAAATGCCTAAGATCAAATAGAGGTGGTGAGTTCACTTCCTGGGAGTTCAATTATTTTTGTGAAGAGCATGGAATCAAGAGACAGTTGTCTGCTTTGCCGACCCCTCAACAAAATGGAGTTGTGGAAAGAAAGAACCAGAAAATTCTAGATGCTACTAGAACTATGATGCTGGAAGGAAATGTGCCTCATATCTATTGGAGAGAAGTTATGAGTATTTTTATTTACACTCTCAACTGGGTAAATGTCAAAGGTGATACTGGTAAGACTCCTTTTGAGCTATGGTTTGGTCATAAGCCTACAATTAGATATTTCAAGATCTTTGGAAGTAAATGTTATATCAAAAGAGACGAAGTTATAGGAAAGTTCAATGCTAGGAGCGATGAAGGAATCTTTCTGGGTTATTCTACTAAAATTAAAGCCTACCGGTGCTACAATAGGAGATTGAGGAAAATGTTTGAAAGTGCTAATGTTAGGGTTGATGAGGACACTATTAGATCATCCACAACCTATGGATATGATTAAGATGACTAGCATGATAGTACAGATAAAGGAAAGAAAGTCCAGACACAGAATCAAGTTCAAATTGTTCCAATGAATCAAGAAAGTCAAGAAGGAGAAGCTAGTTGAAGTGTAGAAGAGAGAACAGAAGAACCTGAAGTTCAAGAAAATCCTAAAGTTCCAAGGTATGTAAAGCTAAATCATTCAAAAGTTCAGATCATTGGTGATAAGAACAAAGGTGTGCAGACTAGAAGAAGAATTGTAGAAGAGTATTGTTTGATTTCCAAGAATAATCCTAACAATGTCAATGAAGCATGTAAAGATGAACATTGGATGGAAGCAGCACTGAAGGAAGAACTGATGGAGATTGAGAAGAATGACACATGGATTCTTGTTCCCAGACCTAAGGATAAAAATGTAATTGGAACTAAATGGGTCTTTGGGAATAAACTAAATGAGAAAGGTGAAGTGGTTAGAAACAAAGCAAGACTAGTGTGTAAAGGATATTCACAGATGGAATGTATTGATTTTGAAGAAACCTTTGCCCCTATTGCTAGAATTGAAGCTGTAATATTATTTCTTGCTTATGTTGCTTACAAAAACTACAAGTTTTATCAAATGGATGTGAAGTCAACATTTCTAAATGGTGAGCTAGAAGAATTATATGTTGAGCAACCAGATGGATTTCAATTGATTGATCGAGGAGATATGGTTTTTCGGTTGAAGAAAACATTGTATGGACTCAAGCAAGCCCCTAGAGCTTGGTATGCCATACTGGATAATTATTTGTTGAAGCTTGGATTCAATAAAGGTACTGCTGATAGTAATTTGTATTTCAAGATTTATCATGATAAAGAGTTGATTATTGAAGTCTTTGTCAATGATATCATTTTTGGAGGTGATGATGATTTGTGCATGAATTTTGTTGATGAAATGAAAAGTGAATTTGAAACATCTATGATTGGAGAGATGAAATTATTTCTGGGATTGCAAATTAATTAGATAGATAATGGGATTTTTATATCTCAGTCCAAGTATGTGAAACAATTACTGAAGAAATTTGGTATGGAAGATTCAAAGCCAATTGGTACACCCATGGTGACCAGATGCAAGTTAACACAAAATGATGATTCTCCCAAGGAAAATCAGACTAGATACAGATTAGTGATTGGCGGATTGCTCTACTTGACTCAAACCAGACCAAATATCATGAATGTTATATGTATTGTTGCTAGATTTCAAGATGATCGTAAGGAATCTCACGTGACAGTTGTGAAGAGAATTTTCAGATACTCGAAGGGGACAGTTGATTTTGGCCTTTGGTATCCTAAAGATGATGATCTTACCTTGAGTGCCTTTACTGATGCTGATTGGGAAGGAAATGTGGATGACAGGAAAAGTATTGGTGGTGGTGCATTTTTCTTGGGAAAGAAGTTGGTGTCATGGTTGAGAAAGAAACAAAATTCTATCTCCTTATCTACTGTAGAAGTAGAATAAATTGTTGCTACCAATAATTGTACTCAAGTGTTGTGGATGAAACAGATGTTGAAGGATATCAGAGTAGTGTATGATGAGCCTATTTCCATATACTATGACAATTCAAGTGCAATTAACATTTTGAAGAATCTTGTGTTGCACTCAAAGACCAAGCATATATCAATCAAATTTCACTTTTTGAGAGAGGTGAGTGAAAAGGAAGTCAAACTGGAGTATGTGCCTACTAAGGAACATATTGCATATATCTTTACCAAGTCATTGCCTAAGGATACTTTTGAGTATCTTAGAGGGATGCTAGGGGTGATTACCCCTCCTAATCAGAACTAAAGATGCATTAGCTTGCATTAGTCTGTATTTCATAGTCATATTTGTTCTGGATTGATGTTTTGGTGGCTGCTACTCAAGGGGAGTAGTCAGATGTTCATATATCTAGTTCAGAGCTTGTATGGAGAAATATAATGCTTATCTTTGTCATTGATGTAAAAGGGGGAGAAGAGTCATGTGAAAAATAGTATGGGGATAAGAGTCATGTGGAAGAGTTGTGGAGACAAAAGAGTTAGAATCTAAGGGGGAGTAAATGTTGAGTGAGAGTTGCATTGATGGTTTTTTTCACATCATGTGTTGCCATCAATTCCAAAGGGGGAGATTGTTGGATGCTATTGATATGTGGTTTTCATTGATGCCAACACTATTAGTGTTAATGTATTGAAGGCTGTATATGTCAAGGATATTGAGAAAATTGTTATAGAAGAAGTTACAAGTTTCCAGAGGTACAATAAAGTTCATGATGGTGCCTAGCTCATTATGTCAATGATAAGACATTATGGACTAAAGGGTTTGTTGTTGAGTGTATCTAGTTTATCCACCAGAAGTTTCAGAGATCTATGTAAAGATTTGATCGTGTTATGAACAGTTGTGTTTTGACAATTTTTTTGTTGCTTTAGTTGGTGTTCCTAATTGGAGTTGATGTGATTCTAGTAAGTTCATTTGTTGTAGATTCTTCTTTGATGATTAATGATGCTCGTGGATGTTTCTAGATCATGCTCTATCTTTTTTGCATGTCCGCATTGATCGGTATGCTTGCGATTGGTGATTTTCTTTTGCGTGTTTGATTTTTTATGTTCTTGGCCAACATGGTGATCGTAGCGTGTTGTGGATCTTCGAGGAATAATTTTTGGAGGAGATGTTTGCTCGAGAATATTTTTTTGGGTCTTCATTATGCTGTGGCTGACTATGCCTTGTTCGCATTGAAAATTTATTTATTGATTTGGGCCAACAATGTGTACACGTTTCATATTTTCATATTTTATTTTGGCTGACATGTAGTTGATGTAATCCCATGTTGTAGATATATAAGAGTGATTGTTTGAATTATGTAAAGTGCAAGTGCCAATGCAAGTGTGTGTGCCAAAAGCATATGTGTGAATAATGTTCTAATCATTCGAATGTAAAGCAGAGTGTGAATAAGTTTGAGCAAAGTGTGAAGAAGAGTTTTTTGCTTAACCAGAACTGTAATTAGGCATTAGCAGATGCTATTTTCTTAGTTCAATACCCTGCTAATCTAATTTGAATATTTCTGTAAGATAGTGTGTCTTCCTTCGGTAGTGAGCCCTCTTGTATTTGAGTAGTGAGCTCTAGGCAATGTGCCTAAATGCATGTGCATTCTCATTTATTCATCTTTATACTTTTAATAGGGTATAATCTTGTGGACTAACCTCCACCGTGATTTTTCCCCTAATAGGGTTTCCATGTAAGAAATAGTAGTGTTATGTGTGTTTCTAATGTGGTGATTGTTTATGCTTTAATGTTCATTGATAAGATTTGAGAATAAGTTGTTCAATTAAGTTTAATAAGTTTAAATTTCTATGACAACTGATTCACCCCCCCTCTCAATTTTCTGCCCTTGTGTTTCCAACAAAAACTGTGTACTCCTCTTTCTTTATGCCTTCTAAAAGACAGTTTCCAGTTGCAAACACTTCCTCTTTTACATTCACATCAATGTTAGAAGTGTAATAAAAGGACTTACCCTTTTCTCCCTACAACAAATTATCTATCACACCAATTTTATTATCACATAAGAAGTCATCAAACGATGCCAAGGCATGGTCACCAAACAACTTAACTTTCTTCCTGTCATTTCCTTCCTTACTTTCAACTATAGTTCTTTCATCAACAAAAAAACTCACTGTTACAACATCTTCTACATTACTCTTATCATGCTAAGAGAAATTAAAACTATTACAAAAATCATAGTGTACCTCTTTCTTCTCCATTGAGACCTTCACTATATCTATCTTGGGTGCAAGCCACACTTTTGTAACATTCATCAGGACTTAGATCTACCTGAGTCTTCTCTGCAACATTTCTTCCTTTATTGTCACTTTTCATGTCATTCCAACACAAAATAGATTTGGTCCTAACCTCACCAAAATCTGAAAAAAAATTAACCTTCTCATTCTTAACCATCCCATGTAAACCAAAATCTTCTATGAATTCACAAGATGCAAGTTTTACCTTTTCTTCAACTGTTACTACTTGAGTTTCCTCTTCTTTGAGGTCCTCTATTTCTCTCCACTTTTATGTCATTACTACCACCTCTAGATCTCCATCCTTCATGTCTGTAAATAGACATCTCTCAACTTCAAGATTAGGTTCCTCAATCTATTCATAATCAGGCTATGTCTCAGTGTCACATGCATGAAACTTTGTCATATCCTCTTTCTCTCATGCAGTCAAAACATTATTAGAAGAATAAAAATTACCTTTAGCCCTTGTATTCTCGTGTTTCCTCCTTCCAATCTTGTCCTCTAATTATTTTATTTGTTGTTGTATCTCAATCAATTCTCTTTCTCGAAATCTCTTTTAGATTTCCTCTAGTCTGGGAATCCATGGAACCCATCTAATGATAAAAGTCATTTTACTCTTTCTCTTCTCCATTTTCCATGCCTCACAAAGCTGTAGGAACACAAATCACAAATGTAAATTGGCTTGCATTTGATGATTTGTTTACAAATCTTCAACACCTTTAGATTTTATTGTCAATCCACTCACACACAACTATCCTCTACCCAAAAAATACCCTAGAAGATGCTTCCCCTACCCACTCTCTCTCAGTGGAGGAACTCTACACCTTATACCCAACTTTATCTATATTGGAGGATAGTAGTTACAGACCCTCTTTCATGCCTACAACAAACATGCATTCCACACTCTCTCAGATAGTTATTGTAGGTCTTGGTGCAGACTCTGTACTCTCATGATCTTTAGGCTTCAACTTACACTCACACACCTTGCTACAACTACCTCACATTCGATGCTTTGTTACAGACTCAAGAACTCTTGCTTTGTTACCACTTGATGAAGGAGCACTCCCTTTATAATGAAAAAATCACAATGACAACTCAAGTTTGCACAACAAAAATACAAAAGGAACAGTGATATTTTTATTGATACTAAAATGGGAAATGAATTACAAAATTCATGGGCTTTACAAGCATTTAGATCAGGCCCTGCATTCACCAGCAAGTGCTCAACCTTTCTTCTTTGCTCCATGATTTCACACCTTAAGCACTACGAGCTACTCTACCACCACCTCCACTGTCTCTTCCTAGTCTCATGTTATCTTGTATAGCATCACCATCCTGCATGTTGGCCTAGCCTCATAAGTATTTCTTTGTCATAGTACCAATTTTTGTCCAATGATCATCAAGATATAGCAGGTGATTACATCATTCTTAGTGACTACATCCTTATTCGTTGGTCGCTAGGAAATCTTCCAACCACCGATGCAATCTTCAACCAATGATTATGTTGTTCCACAACAAGAATGTGGAGACAACGTATATCATTGCACCATGTGTTGCCAACTCATCATCCACCCATTACCGTTGACCAACTCACACCTTCATTGATTCTTTCCACCTTCACTGTGTTGACGAGACTTCAAAATAGCTCTCCCCAAAATAACCAAGTCTCACTGATGAGAATTTAATGAAATATTGTTCCTTGTTATCGTCACCTTGTCTACCCGTCGAAGAGACTCCTCCCAAAGTTTCATCAAAACATCCTTTCCTGGCCAAAATTTTGTCAACACCTTGATATGTTTTATCGCCCCGTCAGAGGGACTTGCTTCCCCATCCTACCGATATTCCAAATCTTCTGGATGCCATTCATCAAAATGCTTTATGGCTTGTTGGGGTGTCGAAGGGACAACAAATATTATTTCACTGATATGTAAGCTTCTCGTTGAAGATAATCCTCATGCCCTTTCTACTATTTGTTTCCACCATCGGTACCTTGAAGGGACATGGAATATGGTCCCACCGAAGTCTCCCTATCATGCTGAAGAACCCATCCAACAAAACATAGAATGTCAGAAGAAGAGTCATGGTGTAAACCCTTATGCTACAACTTGATGTCGACTATTCATACATGGTGAACTCAAGTTGAAGCCCTTATTAAAAGAAAATGATACAAATTGATGTAATATTGCTTCTCATCCTAGGATTCTCCTACATCAATAGCTCATCATTATCAAATCTACACTTCTGTATCAATAGCTCGTCATTATCAAATCTACACTTCAATTTATCATATAAAGATTAGAAGGCATAACAATATTTTAAATACTGATTAATACTTTGAGTGCATATAGACAAGTCATTAACAAAAAAATTTAAACCCTTGTTTACATGAAAATTATTTAAGGAATTCATATAAAATTCATCAAAGCACTATATAAAACTAGCAAGTAAAGAATAAAATAATTGGATAACATAATCCTATAACTTTTAATGAAACAACTTTGCTACAATCTTGTCAACATATGTGAAATCAATGCATGTCATAATAAAATATTGTATATAGGCACTTGGATCTCCTTTTTCAATTATACAATTCAAATCTAGGGGTGACTAATCACATAATAAAATATAACCACCTCAAATTCTAATAGTGTGTGATATGGTGTATTAGAAGCAATATAATTATTATTATTACTAGTTATTTCCTTCATATTGGCCAATTCTTATCATGGTATATCCAAGGTAGAGGTTGAAACAAGGGTATTAATGGACGTATATGAAACAATACATAATTATAGTGAGGTTGTGATGTAAGGAGAAATTCATGGCCATGGATGGATGGGTGACATTATAGGAAGGATTAGTCATGGGATGGGATCAGATAAGTGAATAGTATGAAGCATGGGTTGGGGAGAAGAAATGGTATGGTAAACATGAATGAAGGGTTTAACACTAGTGATTATGTAGCATAAGGATGGATGTAAATGAAGCAATAGAGGTGATTGAATCACTATAAGGTAATCCATATTGAGGAATAAATCTAATAGGAAATGGAGTGATGGTGAGGTTAAGACTATGCCAAGGGTAGCAATTATAGACATGGGATTGATGGTGTTCAAATTAGGATTGGAAGAAGATGATGAACTAGAGGATGCACCATTAAAAGAGTTCAATAAGGAGTCAAGATCACTAAAAATATATATACTAAATTGGAAACCTTCCAATATATTTGATGCAGGAGCATCCAGTGGTGTAAGGGCAATCTTGAATCACTAAAAAATAGTTAAATTTCAAGTTTCTCATTTTTTAGATGTTTTTACATTTTTGGATACCCTTTTCATCATAATGAAATTTTCAATTTTTGGTTTTTATTTTTTATTCTTGGGTTGAAAGATATTGCAATTTTAGTTTCCCATATTTGCACCTGAAAATCTTCCGAGTTAGATTTGAGGCATTAGAGTTCCCGGAATGGCCCCGAAACTTTCTAAAATCAACATAGCAATTTCAAGCGCGTTATTGACTTCAAGACCTTTCCAACGGTTCAAACGGTTTGCAAATCAGAGTCCCGGATCAAAAGTTATGGCCCTAGGAAGTTGGCACACTTTCTAGAAGATACAATTGCAAATGTTCTTTTGAAATTTGAACTTCAAGTTGTAATTTTTTGGTGCCAAACCGTCTAAACTCAAATTTGAATGTTGTTTTGGCTCCAAACTAAAGAGGAGCTCTATTTATGGGTGGGTTTCTAATTTTTGGGTAACTTTTTGGGGACAAGCTCGTATATTGTGAAAGGGTGATTCTGTAGCTTTATGTAACTTGCATGTGTTGTAGAACTTGGGGATTTGAGATCCTCTGCATGTAAGAAGCTCCATTTTCTGAATAATAAAATTATTCTCTTGTTTGTGGGTTATTTTCTAAGTCTTGGGTTGCGCGCTCAACAAGTGGTATCAGAGCGGGTTTTCTTGAGCATCTGGACAGATCACCGATCGTGAGGCAATTCGCACTAGGACCATGGTTGTGGGTCAAGGTCAAGAAAGATGCATCCAAGAGTGATGTATGGTAGGCGTGGTGGTGCCAGAGGTGGTCGAGGTAGCAGAAATGCTGGTGGAAGAGATGCATTGGCAACCCTCCAAAGACAAATTGATGTGTTACAAGAGCAGTTGAGAAGAGGGTTAAACCTAAGGGAGAAAAGTGAGGATGAAGGAGAGGAAGAAGGTTCAAATGTAGAAGAGGAAGAAGAAGCAATTGATCAAGACCAATGCAGCTAATAAGGGCCATTTCGAAGATCAGGAAAAGACCCAGAGCAGAAGTCCCCAGTTATTCTGGAAGTTTGAACCCGGAAGAGTTGATTGACTGGATCAATGAGCTAGAAGAATATTTTGAGTATGAGGAAATAGAGGACCCAGATTAGGTTAAGTTTTCAAAAATGAAGCTGAAGGGCCATGCCAATATTTGGTGGAAAGAGGTCCAGTTGGAAAGAAATCGAAGAGGAAAAGGAAATATCACCATATGGGATCACATGGTAGAGAAACTGAAGAACCAATTCATACCAGTGGACTACGAGTTAGATCTGTTGAAGAAATTGCAAGGGTTGAAGTAAGGAAGTACATCTGTGAAAGAATATACTAAATATTTTCACAAGATAATCATCAGAATGGGCCACACAAAGGCCAATAAGGATAAGGTAGCCCGATATCTTAATGGGTTACAACCGAGCATTCAGGAGGAGTTAAGCCTAGTCAGAATGAACACCATTGAGGATGTGTATCAGTTTGCTCTGAAGGTGGAAGAGAAGCTGAAAAAAAGATTTGATGGAAAGCAAAAAGGACGAGGAGGTCAAAGTGGAAGGGGCAGTGGAAGACCTTCAGGAAGCCGAAATGATGATGAAAAGAAAAGTGAAGATGTGGGTACCAACCAAAGCCAAAGGAATGACAACTTCTACCACCCTCGTGATCAAAATAGTGGTGATCAAAGAGGTAGAGGATGAGGGAGATATGGACAAGGATCTGGAAGAGGTGGTTTCAAAGGAGCGTGTTTCCAGTGTGGTGAAGAAGGGAATCAAGCCTACGAATGTCCACAACACTAAGGAAGGGCAGAAAAAAGGCCAGAAGGTCGTGGAAGGGTTGAGCATGTAGATGGGGAGGCCCAATCTGAACATTCAGATGATACTGAAAGGGGAGAAGCCCTAGTGATTAGGAGAGCCCTGGTGATTGAGGAAAAGGAATCAGAACAGAGGAAGAATTTGTTTCGCACAAGGTGCAAGTGTGAAGGAAAATGTTGTGATGTCATTATTGGTGGTGGGAGCACCGATAATCTGGTGTCAGAAGAGATGGTCACAAAGTTGAAGCTGAAGAAGGAAAGGCACCCGCATCCGTATTAGATTGCCTAGTTGTAGAAAGACCACAAAGTTTTGGTCAATGAGCAATGCCTAGTAAAGTTCAAGATCGGGAGCTACCATGATGAGGTACTCTGTGATATCATCCCCATGGATGCATGTCCATGTTGTTGGGGAGGCCGTGGTAGTTAGATAGGTGAGCTATACATGATGGCCATGCAAACACTTATTCCTTGACAAAGGATAGGGTTTGTCACAAGTTGAAACCCTTGAAGGAGATCGAAGAAAATGTATGCAGTAGTGCTAGAATTTGTTATGTGGATGGAAGAAAATTTTTAGAAGGTATGAAGCATGAGCATGTGTGTTATGCATTGATTCCTAGAGTGAGTAAGGAGGATAGTGAGAATGTTCCAGAAGAAGTTTCTGGGATGTTGGATGAGTTTCAGGATATTGTTTCTGATAATGTACCTAAGGGTTTACCACCAATAAGGAAGACCAGTCATCAGATTGACTTGATTCCTGGAGCCAGTTTGCCAAATAAGGCAGCTCATAGAATGACTCTAGTAGAAAATGAGGAGTCAACGTACAAGTTCAAGAGTTGTTGAGAAAGGGTTTGATGCAGGAGAGTTTGAGTCCATGTGTAGTTCCTGCAGTACTAGCACCAAAGAAGGATGGGGAGTGGAGGATGTGTATAGATTCCCGAGCCATAGACAAGATAACAATCAAGTATAGATTTCCCCTGCCAAGGATGGATGACCTGATGGATTGTTTGAGTGGCGCTTAGTACTTTAGAAAGATTGATCTGAAGAGTCGATATCACCAGATCTGGATTCGAGAGGGAGATGAATGGAAGACTTCCTTCAAGACCAAAGAGGGCCTGTACGAGTGGTTATTCATGCCTTTTTGGCTAACCAATGCACTGAGCACATTCATCCGGCTCATGAATGAGATACTAAAAGAATTTCTAGGAAGTTTTGTTATTGTGTATTTAGATGATATTTTGATTTTCAGTAAGACATTGGATGAGCATCTGATGCATATTCGGAGAGCCTTTGATAAGTTAAGAGAAGAGAAACTCTTGATTAATCTGAAGAAGTGCAGTTTTGTGAAGAGGGAGTTAGTGTACTTGGGGTTTGTTGTCTCAGCAGAAGGTCTCAAGATAGACCCAGAGAAGGTGAAGGCTATTCTAGAATGGCCTACCCCAAGAATTGCTACCGAGGTGAGATCTTTCCATGGTTTGGCTAGTTTTTATAGAAATTTCATTAGAAACTTCAGTAGTATTTGTGAACCCCTGACTGAAACAATGAGAGGGGATAGAAAAGAATTCAAGTGGAGCACTAGAGCGGAAAAGAGTTTTGAACTGTTGAAGTAGAAGGTAACAGAACAACCTATTCTAGCCCTCCTAGATTTCAACAAGGTGTTTCAGGTGGATTGTGATGCCAGTGGTTGTGCCATTGGAGCAGTGTTGAGCCAAGAAGGTAAGCCCATTGCCTATTTTAGTGAAAATTTAAATCATGCCAAGAGTAAGTATTTTGTATATGATCTGGAATTTTATGCAATAGTTCAAGCATTAAAGAAATGGAGACATTATTTGTTGTCGAAGGAATTTTTTCTATATACTGATCATCAGGCCTTGCAGTACCTAAATAGTCAGGGAAAATTAAATCAGAGGCATATGAAATGGGTAGATTTTTTGCAGAGTTATACCTTTGTTTTGAAACATAGGAGTGGGAAGTCAAATAGGGTTGCAAATGCCTTAAGTAGGAGGCATACATTGATGACAAAGATACAGATTGAAGTAGTTGGGTTCAATGAACTTAAGACACTGTACACAGAAGATTCTGATTTTGCAGGGCTTGGAAAGCTTGCAAGGAACCTATTACAGTGGATAGGACAAGGTGGTTAGATTTCATAATCTAGGTGGCATGTTATTTAAGGGAAGTCAATTGTGTATCCCAAGGAGTTCCATGAGGGAGAACCTGATAAAGAGAAGCATAGTGGAGGAATGGCAAGACATTTTGGTCGGGATAAGACCATTGCCATTATCAGTGAGCATTATTATTGGCCTCAGTTGTCACAGGATGTGAAGAAGTTTGTACAAAGCTATAGGGTATGTTAGATGGCTAAAGGAGGAGCTGTATAGCTTATATCATCATTTACTGTATCAGAGAGGCCATGGGAGGATATAAGTATGGACTTTGTTCTTGGTTTGCCAAGGACACAACGAGGGAATGATTCAGTCTTTGTGGTGGTTGATAGGTTTTTGAAGATGGCACATTTCATTCCATGTCAGAAGACCCATGATGTAGTCCACATTGCTGACTTGTTCTTCAAAGAGTTGGTGAGGCTACATGGTTTTCCAAAGAGTATTGTTTCAGATCGTGACACCAAATTTGTGGGGTACTTTTGGAGGACCTTGTAGAAGAAGTTGAAGACAGAGTTGAAGTTCAGTTCTGCACACCATTCACAAATAGATGGGAAGACAAAGGTTGTTAATAGGAGTCTGGGTAACTTACTGAGATGTTTGGTAGGAGATAAACCCAAGGGATGGGACTTGATCTTACCCTAGGTAGAATTTTCTTACAACAATTCTGTCAACAGAAGCACTAGTAGACCACCATTCTAAATTGTGTATGGAGGTAGCCCCATAACAGCACTAGAATTGAGGAAGATGGACCAAGAGAAGAAAATAAGTGTTGAAGCCGAAGATTTTGTAGAGCACATCAAGAATATACATGAGAAGGTACGAGAACACATTAATAAGATGAACATGCAATATAAGGCTAAGGCATATCAGAAAAAGAGGAATAAGGAGTTTCAGACTGGCGATGAAGTAATGGTCCAGTTGAGGAAAGAAAGGTTTCCCATGGGAAACTATAAAAAATTGAAGAGGAAGAAATTCGGTCCCTGTAAGGTTTTGAAGAAGCATGATTCAAGGAATGCATATGAGGTAGAGTTGCCTAATAGAATCAACATTTCCCTTGTGTTCAACATTTCAGATTTGATAGAGTATTATGAAGGTGGAACGGAGGAAGCACCAGCAATAGGGTAGTATGATATTCCAACACCTACTTCAGAAAGGGAGGAGATTGAAGCAATCTTGGATAGTCGTGTGGGAAGGAGTACCAAAAATAGGCAGTATGAAGAATATCTAGTGAAATGGAGAGGAAGGCTTGTGGAAGATTCATCCTGGCTATCTAAGGCAGGGGTTGAGCGGTTGGGTTTTCCTCAACCATTTGAGATGTGATGGGTCACTTCTCAAATTACCCTGGGTGTCTGATGCAGGAGCATCCAGTGGTGTAAGGGCAATCTTGCATCACCCAAAAATAGTTAAATTTCAAGTTTCTTAGTTTTTAGATGTTTTTACATTTTTGGATACCCTTTTCATCATAATAAAATTCCCAATTTATGGTTTTTATTTTCTATTCCTGGGTTGAAAGATATTGCAGTTTTAGTTTCCCATATTTGCACCTGAAAATCTTTCGAGTTAGATTTGAGGCACTTAGAGTTCCCGGAATGGCCCCGAAACTTTCCAAAATCAGCATAGCAATTTTGAGCGCATTATTGACTTCAAGACATTTCCAACGGTTCAAACCGTTCGCGAATTGGAGTCCCAGATCAAAAGTTATGGCCCCGAGAAGTTGGCCCACTTTCTAGAAGATACAATTGCAAATGTTCTTTTGAAATTTGAACTTCAAGTTTTAATTTTTCGGCGCCAAACCGCCTAAACTCAAATTTGAATGTTGTTTTGGCTCCAAACTAAAGAGGAGCTCTATTTATGGGCGGGTTTCTAATTTTTGGGTAACTTTTTAGGGACAAGCTCGTATATTGCAAAAGAGTGATTCTGTAGCTTTCTGTAACTTGCATGTGTTATAGAACTTGGGGATTTGAGATCCTCTACATGTAAGAAGCTTCATTTTCTAAATAATAAAATTATTCTCTTGTTTGTGGATTATTTTCTAAGTCTCGGGTTGTGCCCTCATCAGTATTATAAAAGAGACTTTTTAATTGATGAAGATTTTCAACTTGTATAAATGTACCAATGAATGTAAGAATGACCTCTATGTGACTATTAACATTCTAGTACTCATTGGCATGTGGTCCATTATGGGTTGAATACGTTAGTTTCATAGTGGAATTTGGTGAATGTATTGGTGTTGGTTGATGTATTGGATTCATATGGAATAATTCTTTCCTTGAACTTATGTAGCAAATATGGTTATTTTGTTAAGGAACTTTTCATAATTCTCTTATAGATTGATTATCTAGGATATTATAAGTGCTTATACTTTATAGCGTGTTATAATGTTGATGATGCAAATAAATGCTAGGAGTAATGCTAAGGACTATGGATTATTTAAATTTGGATTATATGATTGACATAAGCTATTTAAATATTAGTATGGAAATATGAATTGTAATTGTTTAACCAAGATTAGGATGGTGTGTGATTATTTGTAAATGAGGTATTTTCAAGAAACAAGATATAATGGATTTAGTTGAGTAAAATATGAATGTACTAATGTGGCATTAAAATTTATTAAATAAATGTGCTAATGAGTTGAATTTTTTGATGAAGATGCTACCTATGCTAGTGTAAGACCTCTCCTTGCATGCGACTAATGCAACATTAAATTGTTATATATTTCTCCTAAATAGATGGTTAGATATTTTGTGAGTGATATGAAGGTGATTGTCTAACAGTAACCTTATAGTTTATTTTACTTTATGTTATATCATTGTTATTTTACTTATTGAAGATGTATGTGCATGTGAATTATTGTATGAGATTCAAACTTATAAGATGAATATGAAATAAGATAATTGTTGTGTCGTATTACATTGGAATAGTAATTAGCTATGTAAATGATTCATGAATAAAGTTATGAAGATTCGATTTACAATTAATGTGGTTTATTATTATGTCTAACTATGCTTAATTATGTTGTACATGAAATTAAGTGAGTCGATGTGGGATTAACATTAAAGGTCAAGTAAGTATTTTAGTTGTGGTTTAGTTATTTTGACTATCTAGATAGAACCTTAGAATCTAGAAAATACTTTTAAAGATTAAAGCCTATGCGTAATGGTAATTAATGTGGGGTTTAGGTGTGAGATGTGTTATTGGGAAATTTAAGTGTTATACCATGGGGTTAAATGTGTAAGTAGGGAATTAGGGTTGGGGACTCTTAGTTAAATTGAATTTCGAATTCATCCTTTCATGAGCTTTTGAGAGGCCTTAAAAAGGCTTATTTTATGTATTTTCACCTTTTTAATACCCCAAAGGCAACTACCTATGGGTTGGGGTCTATTTATGGCCATATCTTGGGCCATATCCACCCTCATTTATTGCCCATTTAGGGGAGTGACAAATTTGGGAGGCCTTGGGATAAGAGAAGGGGGTCTTCATATCCCTCTTAATGAGGATAAAGACTTCTAGGATGGAGTGGAGTACACTCCTTTTTCTTTCCCATCTCCCCAAATTTGCTCACACATGTGTGAGCACTTATGGGAGATTGTGCTTGAGGATTGAATGAGAGAGTGACAAGTGTCAATCCCTCATTCAAGAGGATTCAAGATGAAACTCTTTATATTTTGTTGAGAAAAGAAAATGGGGTTGTTACCCACTTATCCTTTTGGAGAATTTTTGGTTAAGTATTGAGAAGAAGAGAGAAAGAGGGTGAGGAAAATAAAGAAAATGAGGAAGCTCTTACATATTGGAGTTGAAGGATTCAAGCTTGGTCTCATGTCAGAGGAAAGAAGACTCATCCCTACAAGCAATGTAGAAAGATAAGTCTTCTTCTCCTTGCGAATACTTGGTTATTTCATTGTGTGATGTTTATGTATTTACTTGTGTTTGAGTGAGAAAATAGGATATGGGAGTTTATTTCCTTGAAGTAGAATGCATATGTTGATAGGAGTGATTTTGTTGTATAATATTTTAAAATATTTTGAGGTGTATGTGGAGACCCCTTCAGCTTGGATCTAAATGAATGTTATTTCTTGGGGTAGGGCTAGAGCCCATGAGGCTTCATGATGCCATTAAGATAGGGTGGAGAGCAAGCATTATTTGTTCATGTGTTATTCATTGTATTCTCAAATATTATTTGTAATTCAAAGACTAGTATTTTGTTGCAAAAGGGAAGGATGTGATAGGTTTATGTTAACAAAAATGGTTTTATATATATGGTTGCAAGTGTTGCATAAGAAATATAGTTTAGTGCTTTTGTTATCAGTGAAAGAATTTGATATTGAAATATACTAGAATTTGGGTATTATGTAATGAAAAGCTAGATTATAATTGGAAAAGAATCTTATCCTTATAGTTAGATTTTGTTTTTAAAGGGAAAAGATTGTGAGATAAATATGAATGTTTGTAGACGTTCATTTAGAGTAAAAGAGTTTTAGGAAATAACATCTCTTAATTTGTTTATTGTTCAACATAAACTCTCTAGATGGATATGCATTAACTCTAATGTTGTAACCATTATGGTACTTAAGCTAGTCGATTGTTCAAAAGAGATGTTGGGATTTATTTATTTATACTTTTAAAGATCTCATATTTTAACTAAATAAATAAACAAAAGATTAAACTAGTTAATCCTTGTTTCCTATATTTACATCTTGAACATAATATTTAATCAAATAGTATAAATCAAAATATGCATCTATATAATGATTAATGGATAAAACGGATTTATAAATATAATAGTTCTTTTCCAATTAGTTTCTCTTCCACATATATATATATATATATATATATATATATATATATATATATATATATATATATATAAGTGATAAATGTTATACCTCAAATGCATTCATTTTTTTTTTATTGAATGAAATTATTTTCCCATATAAAATATAATATAATATACATATAATAAATTATATATTTTATATTCGAAATAGAAATTTGAAATTTTAATATTTTATAAATTTCATATATTAATTGTTTATGTTTTAAAGTTTAATGAGGAAAATAAATAAAGAAATAAAGAGAAGAGGAGTTCAGCCTGTGCATCCATTGTACAACCGTTCCCTTTCTGTAAAGGGAGGCGACTTCCATGTGGGAGCTGCACATGTCCCTACTTTCAAATTTTCTTTCCAAATTTTTATCAAAATAAAAATATAATAAAAAGGAGATTTGTATTATTCATTTTTTTTTGAAAAATCTAAAATAATAATATTTGTTGCAAATTAAATGCAACAACATTGAATGGAAATAAAAATAAATTTATTTTCTGCCATAATCAAACTTAAATGCTATGAAATGCATAGCAAGAAATATGCAGCTGTATAAGAAAAAGAAAATAAACAAATAAAATATTTACACATGTCTATAAAAAAAAATACAATGGCAGGGAACTATCTTTTAACCTGCATTTAAATTATTACATATAACTGTTAGACAGTAAAATGAAATTAGTTCTGGTAGTTTTTAAATAAGCTGAAAAATAGAGGAAATTTATATACAGGACAGTAAATGTATATTTTTATGATAAATTGCCAAATACAAAAAGTGGTAAGGTTGAGTATTGTTCATTTACATGCATATCCTCCAAAGAAATACCTGTGCAAACATGTATTTGGGTCTGAGTGAATCTTGCACAAAATGAATAAAACACGAAACCAACGTGAGTATAGTTTCTTTTTTTATATGACAACAGTTTGGCTGGGCTAATAATTTTAGTATAAGTAGTATATATCAATAAGTATGTAATGTGATTAATCAAATGATTAATTATGAAATAAATATTGAAACCGTTAACTATGCAAGGTAAACAATTGTTATTATGTTTCTTATATTTTAAATTAATTACATCAATTTCGGTGAGGTAGTTATAATACTTTGTTAAGGATTAATTAGGTATTAGTATTTATAAATAGATTGATAATATCATTATTATCATTAATGTAGATGATCATTAATAAATATCAAGATTTTGGTTAAATAATTATAATATTATTAATAAGCTTTAGTGTTAGCTAAAAAATGTTGATAATGGGGTTCTTTAGTGTTAGTAGAACAATAATTTTATCACTGATAAAATATTATTATTAAAAAAATAATAATAATATTCATGAGTTTTAATAATAATATATTACTCGATTTAAGGATAATAATAATATTATAAATATGAAATTTAATAATATCATATTGAAGCTAGATTTAATAATATTAATTATTTGGTAACTTGAGAGTAAATATAATTATTATTTTGAGCATTTAATTTCCATTAAATATTACCACTATTATCCATTCAAGATTATTGTTGGTTTTTAAATAACAATAAGGTTCATAAATTTATTAGCAATTAATCATCAACACGATCTTGCTTCTAATATTGAGTTGTCAATAAATAAATGGATTATTGTTGAGTTTTTAATTAGGTAATTATCAATGTTTAAACGAGAATCCAATAATAATAATATTACTAATTGAGTAATAATGTTTAAGTAAAGACAATACAATTATTATTTGGTTAAGTAAAAATATTATTATTGATTGGTTGATGGAATAATAATAACATTATTATTAAATAATTAATATTGAATATCATGCAAATTTTATTGGAGTTAATTGTTAATAGTAATGTTTTACTAACAATTAAATTGTGGCTAAATAATAATGGCACTATTGGTTAACATTATTATTATTATTATTATTATTATTATTATTATTATTATTATTATTATTATTATATTAATACTAATAATAACACGTTAATGTTTAGGTTTTATAATAATATTATCATTGAGATTAGTGATTAGAAAATATATATATATATATATATATATATATATATATATATATATATATATATATATATATATATATATATATATATATATATATATATATATATAATGATGTCCTTGTGAAGGAATAATCTGCGGTAACATATCAAATATAACTCCAACCATGCTCTCCATGCAATGAGATTTTCTAATGACACTTAGAACACACTAAGTTATATATGAAGTTAATGTGTTTTCTTTTAAAAAAAAAAAATATTAGGTTTTCTCAGTGTAAAATATGTGGGATGATAGCTAGGTCTTGGAGGTCTTAAGATTTTATAACAACGAAGAGAAAGTTTTTATCAAGGCTACGGAGGAAGTAATTCAAAGTAACTATAATGGAGCAATGATGAACTTCAAGTAAGTATAGGTGGTAAGTATATACACTTAATGTATATAATTGCATTCCTGACAATAAGAATTCTCTCAGGATAAAATTAGGGAAGAGTTTACCAATGGCTATCATTCACTTTATTTAATGATGGGTTAGATTGATTATATGGAATTTATCTTTATCAATTAAATTAGGAAAGTGATTTTAATGTGATTAGTAAAATCATACACCTTTTTATTATACTTAACACTATGAAAAATTTGATATATATGTCTACCAATGTTGCAATTGTATAGGAATACGGTCAATGGGGGAGAAGGGAGACATCCAACTCATCAAAACACTTCACTTATAATAGTTGTTTGTTTTAGCTTGAGGTCATGTGATAGCTTTCCTATTTTTAAGTTGTCTTTGATATTTGTGGGTTAATTTTATTTTTGTCTATTTGTCATTTTTCTTGTGAAACCATGTGTTATAAATAAGAGTTCTTTTTATAATTTTTCAATAGGAGGGTATATTTTCAAGTGAGTTAAAAAGTGTTTTTAAATGATATTTTTTTCTTATATTTATAAATAGTTTTTAGAAGCCTTAACTATGTACCTAAGGGTTAGACACCTTTAGGGCCCATAAATTAAGTACAGATTTGAACCATTTTTAAGTCCCTTTTATGAATGTGAAGGATTTGAGTTAGGGTTTTGAGTTTTACATTTTTTTATTCTCTTGCATTGTGAGGAAAAAAGAATAAGGGGAAGATAGGGGTATGTGCAGGATCATAATGGAAAAAACAGACCCTTAAGTGGTAAAAAATTTAGAAAAATTAGAGTTAGACAATTTGACGTAAAATTCTGAATAAGTTATCTATTATTTCAAAATATGTAAGAATGGAATCTAGAAAATTGAATGGAAGTCAGGGTTTATTTTATTTTTAAAATCTATTTAGTGAAAATTGAAATTTCAACCAAAGAGCACTTAAATTTCAAGAAAAATAAGAAGTGGGTGTCTCGCCCCACCCTAACCCACAATAAATGATAAAAAGTTATAAGATTTAGATATATAGAGGACTCATTTCCCGATGGATGCATATTTTTGTTAAATTTTTCAAGTAAATATAATTAATTATGAATTTTTATTTTAAATTTTAAAAATATAAAACTTGTAGTTCAACCACCTTAATCTCAATATCAAAACCATGAAATCTATTTTTTTTTATTCCCATAGTAGTAAAATATAGAATGTGATGCATGTTTCGTATTCAAAAAATGTGATAATCGCTTGAAAGTTTTTATAGATTTTTTTTCAATCAGCCTATCAATTAGGACTTTAGTCATAATTCAAATAGAAATGAATAATAATTATTTATTAAATTCAAAGTAAAGCATAATTTATATTGCGGAAACTGAATCTCCTTTAAAAACCCTTTTCGTTTCATCAATTTTGGGTATAAAAAATGTCGTCAGCCACATACCCTACACATACCCATAGTTGAAAACTTACTCACTTTTTTGGGTTGGGGAAAAAGAAAAGAAGAGTTGTAAAAAAGGAAGGGTTTGGAAGAATAAGAGAAAGATTCAATGAGTAAACCAGATTGAAAGATAAGTTGTCTTTACCTTCTTGATTTCTTGCCTTGGAATGTGATTTGTATTAGTTTCTTCTAAATGTTGTTTGATTTTCTTGTTGAAATGGTGTGAAAATTTTGAAATGTGTATGAATATATTCCTTAGGGTTATAGGGTTTTGAAATGAGTCAAAGATGTGTGGAGCTTTGGGTCATTGAAAATTAATTCATATGGGGTCTATGCAACTTGTTTGGATTGTTTCTTGTTGTTTCGGTTTGGTGGTTGTATTTGAATCATGGGTTTTGATGCTCTCTCTCTGCTCAGGGGATGACTAAAGTCTAGTATTTTCTTGATGATGCAATAAAGGTTGGGTGGAGAGCTTGCTCTCTTCCATTGGAATGTTCGTCTCCATCATCAAAAGTGTTGGATAGATTCAAATATTTTTAAGGTTGTTGGTATACCATTTCCATGAGATTTCAATATTGAAACATTGTTATTAAATCGTTGAGCCCTATGATATCTATCTTGTTGAAAGATATCTGTTGTTTAAAAAAAAGAGATAAATCCTTGTATTTCATGTTGCAACTACCTTGTGGGTAAGTGCACCAAGATGGTCGCACTTTTGTGGCCAAAAAAGAAAAAAAAGCTCAGAACGCGTTCACGTTATAACGCGAATGTGTTTTGAGCTTTTAAAAGGAAAAAAAAAAACTCAAAATCATTGCTCATTTCCTTTTTGCTGTGTTTTAGCTCCGCTCGCGGCCAAAAACCCTGTCATACGTGCTCGAGTTTTTGGAGAGGTCAAAATTCATCAAGAGCAATTGGATTTCTTCACAAATATGGTGCCACGACGACGAAAAGATGCAAGAGGTAAGTATTGTTTGGTATTTGTTTGGTATTTGTTAGTTTTAAATTGATTTTGTTTGTTTTAGTTTAGAAATGAATGTTTTTTTTTTTTTAATTTGTGGGAAATCGTCAACAAGAGGAGAAAAATCCTCAACCAAATCAACCTCAACCACAAAATCAACCTCCCCCACCATTCTCTCAATACCCTCCTGGCACTCAAGAAAATTTGAGTGAAATTGAAAACAATAGAAAAGAAGTTGAGGATCTTATTAGTAGGTTGAGTGATCAAAATTCTTCAACCACATAAAGGATACATCTAGCAGATTCATTGAAGGATTTGTTAAAAATGTGGATACAATTACCCAACAAATATCTGGATGGCAAAATAGGAGGCAAACATCGAGGGCATATTATGCGTATAAATTATCATATAAACAGTTAAAGATTTAAAGATTACTAAAGGCGATTGTGCTCTATTCACCCACCCTTGTGAACAAATCAAATCTCACCCTCAATGCAAAAGAGGTTTCCATCCATTGGTGCCACCAATTTAGATTAGGAACCGCTTAAGATGAAGGTATGGTCTTTGATTACCTAATTGGCAATAATTAGAAGTCCCCAACATTTTCTTAGGAATACCAAGAGTCATTGAGCAACTCAATTATTTTGATATGAAGGAGTTTCAGAGAGGTAAATAAGTACAGATACTTCAGCACACCGATCCGACGACAGGGGAGACGACTCTCGCCAGGGCCGCCCGTGGAGTAGATTGGCGGCTGTAGCTGCAAAGGAGAGTGCTGATGTAGAGATTCTGCAGCGATCACATCCTGACTCGGAGTGTCAACCACCACACTAGCCCCATTGTACAGCCGCACCTAGGGAGTCTTCGTGGTGGCCTCTCGAGGCCATGTGTCGATCCGCGGGAGCCACTTGTTCATGACCCTACCAAATTTCGAGGTGCCACAGATCCATATGCTTCTATGTAGCCTGATCCGTATGCATCTACTGGGATGGAGAGGGTGGCTGACATTCTGCATGATGCATATGGTATTGACAATCAGGTAAAATTGAACATGTTCATTGAATTTAGTTTATTAAATTTTGATTGTGAAATGCAAGATTAACTAATTTAGTTTTATTATTTTAATAAAATTGTAGGGTCACAGTGTTGACCTTGGGTACACCAGTCAATCTACTTATTTTTGCAGTACACCTATCAGTGGGGTATGTAAAGTTAGTAAACAATTATAAATTTATTACATATATGTTAATAGCATTGTTTTACGAATGGTATTTTAATACAGGATTTTGGATGTTGAATGTGGTGTTGTTGGAGGTTTCAAGGAAAACACCTCCGAAAAGTAGATTTGATCAAAATCCTTCACTAAGGTAATATAGAATAAAGAGAACTTAAAGTTAATGAATTCTAAGTTTAATCTAGATTTGTGTATATATAGTCATAAGAGTATATGGGTTCACTAGGTTATTATTTGAAATATTTTAAGAATGGTCCTACCATGATTGTTTGTTTTAGAATTCCTAATAGCAAGCTTTCATATATAATAAAAATTTAACATGAACCATAGCAGAGCTACATTCTACTCCATCCTATATAATTTTTTGTGATGTCAACGTAACCAAGAATAAGATGATGGATGTCCTACATGATGTCAATGTAACCAAAAATAAAATTTCTATCCTTGACCCTATCTATCAGCCAAGACTCCTTCAATATCTCCTAGATGCTTGAAGATGCTTAAGACTAGGTCAAAATACCCTATATTCTCTTCATTTGTTGCATAGCTCATCAAGTTTCCCTATATGTTCTCTAACTAATCATGATTGCATGGAAAGAAGTTATAAGTACTCATTAAACTCTCAACTATTGGAGCCTCCTCAAACTTTCCTATAGGACATGGAAAATGCTTAGAAATGATTAAATTCCCTAATAGGGTGTGGGAGATCTTTTAGGAAAACATTTGACACTAATTTGATCCATTTAATTCTTCTTCATTCTTATATATTCCTCAAATATACCTTGCAATACCCCTATCATACCTAAATCTACCACATTCATGTCCTTGTTAGCTAGCATTTAGGTGATATAGTATGGTCCATGAATTTTTATGTCTTCTTTTTTCATTTTTCTATGTACAGTCCTCTTTTATCTCACTACTACGCCCTACATAAAAAGAAAAGAAAACATTAATCTTTTCTCATCTAAGGCCCCTAAGGTTTTAAACCCTTAGATGCAAGGATTCAAAGCACATCAACCATGTGGGTACAAATGACTAAATCCCAAAGATGATTTGTAAAATTATTTGGAAAGGTAGAGAGCTACACCGGTGACTCAAGAGAAACTTCAATTTTCAAAACAAAAGCCAATTAGCTTAAAGGACACATGTGATCGTGAATATTTGTGAAGAGGGCCAGGAAAGATGACTAGAACTCTAGAGGCCCACCATACTAGATTTTGATATTCAACCATGAGAGCAAAAGAGAGAGCTGATATCGTGTATCAAACCATTAAGCATGCATTCTTCGAGCCAATGGATAAGGAGATAATTACTTTTCTTCATTTTCATTTGCATAACCATATCACGGCGTGGAAACCATGAAGACCAAGGATGTCCAAGCTATGTGGATGTAATGGATGTGGTCCAAACTTTAGGAGGGCAAGAAGGTCAATGGCGATCTTGACATGAATGATAGAAGAGGGGTTATCGACAAAACCAGGGCACCTAGTCATGAGTAGGGACCTATAGGTTAGATTGAAGCAAAGCACTAAGGAGGTCTTATATGAGAAAGGTCAAGCGTACATACAAGGAAAGGCCTCACTTGCTTCTCTCTATTTGAACCTCTTGAGGTCCTCTACCGGTTATGTCCAATTTTGTAGATGTTTCACCTCCATGCTCTATGAGTTTTGAATCTCCTTGGTTTCTTTGGTCATTGCCTCTACCTTGGTAGCCACCATGCTATCCTCTTTGATCTCTTCCTTTTCCTTTGCCCTTAGAAGTCTAATCTTGCTTCCTCTTACTCTCTTCAATCTTTAATGCCAATTGATAACATTGGTGCACTATTTTGGGGCTTAAGAGAACCATCTCCTCTTGAATGTTCCACTTGAAACCATTGAGATACCTTTCCACCTTGATACTTTCATCCTTTGTGACATTAGACCTCATGCAAAGTCTTTGAACTCCTCAAAGATAGGTGTATAATTTCAAATGGTCAACACATTGTCTGGTAATTAATTAAATATTTTTATATTTAATTGTTCGTTAATTATATTAAATAAATTTAAATAATTTATTTATATTTCTTCATTCTTTCATTTCAATTAAATAAATAAGTTTATTTAATCATCTTTTCGTATTCATTTCTTAATTAATTAAATAAACATTATGATTTATTCATATTAATTATCAATAATTTTCGTTTGAATATCTTATTCAAATAAAGATTAAAATATTATTCTTCCTCTAAATATCATTTACAATTAAATATTCCGAAATATTTAATTATTTTTCTCTAATCCAATTTAGATATTCATTCTTAAATCATTTCAAAATTCCTCTAATTAAATTCAAAAATCTATTCATAATTAAATATTTCCAAAAATATTTAATTAAATCTTTTAAATATTTCATATTCTTCTAATGTCATATCACAATTAAATATTTCAAAATATTTAATTGAATCTATCATATTTTCTAAAATTAAAAATCAAAATGCAATAAATGAAATTAAATAAATTTTATTTATTTAATTTGGGGATTTATCTTCAACTCCCGGGAAACAAACTGCCAAAACAGAAAATTAAATTTCTCTGTTTCTGTGCAGCCTTGTTCCCGTGGGTTGAAGACAAGAATCCATCCTTCTCTCCAACCTCTCAACCTCCCCCATTTTCTTCTCAACCTCTCCATCTCTCACCATTCAAATTTACTAGACAAATTCATAGCCGTAGATTCTTGCCAGCCAGGATTGAGCCTGCAAAAATCTATAAATACAGCTGCCGGGAGCTCCAAAATGATATATAATTTTAAGCAAGTAAACTATAGGAAAATTGCATAAGTATTCTCAGCATTCATAGAGTATTTTCATAGCAATAGCATAGAATCATAGCATAGTAGCAATAGAATCATGTTACCTTTCATTCACAGCCCATGTGCATAATCACAGCCCCTGTTCATATCCGTTAACAGTTTCACTCCCCCAGCATATAGAATAGATTTTCATCTTCATTTGCATTCTCATTCTACATCAGCCATTTGGAGAAGCTAAGCTTACACAATCTGAGAGCCACAAGCTTCAAAAGAATCTCTGTAGATAGAGAAAAATGGGACGGCTCTGAAGGAATTTTGTTTGTTTGAATTTTATTTAAATTTCTTTAGTTTAAGGTTTCATTTAGTGTTTTTATGTTTTCATTTAGATTAAAAAATAAACATTTACACAATAGGAACTCATCTCCTAATCTCTTTGCCTCAAACTCTGTCTCCTCTTATGCAACTGAATTTCATAGTCTTTAGGTAGGTATGCTTCTTTCACCTTGGCAACCATTCCCTTCCAAGTAGAGATAGGTTGCTTTCCTTCCTTCTCCCTCTCTATATAAATGAATTTCCACCAAGTTAAGGTAGAACCTCTTAGTCTTGATTTAGCCACCTTTACCTTTTGTGCTTCAGTGACTCCATCACACTCAAAATGGTTTTCCATTCCCTCTATCCAATCCATAACTAAATCAGCCTCCATCTTTCCACTAAACAATGGTACTACTTCAAGTGTTTTTCCACTCAAATCCTTCAATGCTTTCAAGAAGGGATCCTCCTTCAATATAGGGTCAGGTTCAGGGATTCTATCCTCCTTTGCAACCTCTTCTTCTTTTGCTATTCTTCCATCAAACCGCATAACATTTAGTGCTTGCTCAAGTTGGTCTAACTTTTCTCTCAATACCCTATTGTCTTCGTCTATTTCTTCAACCCTCTTGGCCACTAGAGCCACTAGACTCTTTCTTTGACATACAAGATCAATCCAAAATCTTTTGCTTGCTCTGATACCAATCTGATAGGGAGAGGGGTTTGAGGAATCAATCACTAATTCTTTCTCTAGGCCTTTCCTTGTAAGACCTCCTTGGTGCTTTGCTTCACCAATCTAACCTATAGGTCCCTACTCATGACTAGGTGCCCCTGGTTTGTCTGACCAACCCCTCTTTTATCACAAACTCCAACCACCAAGTCCACCTTGGTTCATTGCCACAACTCTTCCTTAGCCTTTACACTATACTAAAGACCAATCTTCCTCAACACTCCATCAACTCTTGCAGGGGTAGTGATAAGTCTTAAAAGGCTTCAAACCGTCCTCCAAAGGTGTTTGAACAACCTCCAAGACTTCAACTTCCCATCGCTCTCACCAATCCTTTAGCTAGGGTTTGAAAGGCTAGTAGCCCTTGAGCCCCTATTAGGTCTCCTTCACCTACAAAACAGGTTAGAACTCACAAATCTCAAAAGGACTTCCCACTCTTTTTCCAAGGTTCTTGGTTCACATGGACAATACTCAAAGATTCTTGAGGTCTCAGCCTTCCACTGTCCGTACAAAGCCCAAACATGAAATGGAGCAAAAACTAGGGTTTTAAGCCTTCCCTTGACAGTTAGCAAACTTCCAATTTGTTTACACACCAAATGGATAGATGGAGCCTCCTCCTTCATGTAGTAACAAGGTAACACACATGACAAATTCATCATTCATTTCTTTAGATGCAGGATTCAAAGTAATATCAACTATGTGGCTTAATTTATATCATAAGTTGTACCATGATGTCTATGCATCTCTACTTCTTTCGGGATCATTAAAATGTGCCACCGCCTTGTCATTGATCACCATCATATTCTCCTTTTCATGATTATTTTCTCTATCATCTTTGGTATAAACACTTGACTATTATATTTAACTCAAGTGAGGAAACTTAAAAATCATAATGATAGGCCAAAGAAAGAATATTTAGTCTTTTCATGGTAAAAGGAGACCTCAATTTAATCACTGTCATCCTCAAAAGGTTAATTCCATTGTCAAACATTTATTGCATATCTTAAACTATGGCAAGCGTTTAATAAGGGTTTTGAAGAATAGGCCTTGACAAGTTAGCTCCATCATTTTTTATTGTTGCTATATCTTTATTTAGCTCTTACTACATTCCTTGCAACAGTGATACTTGGATTTGTCATACTTAACTCAGTTGGCTACTATCAAAGCTCCTTTTGACTAGATCATCTCTTCTTCTCATATTGGTTGTCATATTTTACATTGTGTTTTGACGCTTTTCACTTCAAATTTGTCCTAAAGGGTCTTTTTTTTTTCAATGTGATTGTTCCAGGTTATTGCTTTTTAAAAAATTGATAATCATATTGTTGGTTACATTGCATTACACATCATTCAAACTCAAAGCATTACTTCAAATTCGATAACTATTTTGTGATTGAATAATTTGTTGTTTTATTTTCAGATGTTGGTGAGAGAAACACCGCCAAACGTAATAAGGGCAATGGATATCGATGTTTCTACTGCAATACAATCCTCGATGGCTCTGATAGGGGAGGTATGAGGCAAATTACTAAATTTCAATTTACATTCGTTGTTATAGATGAACTAGTTCTAGTGAAAAATCAAACCATTATTGATTCGTAGTTTACTTCCTATTCAGATGGTTTATACAGGGCTCGAGCACGCCTGAGCATCAGCGTGCAAATATTTCCATTGAGGAGAGTGATTGTCAGATGGCTGCAAGTGATTAAATTTTGTTAAATATATTAATTTTTTATAATATAATTTCTATATATTAATGTCTTTACTTCTTATTGTAACAGTTGAAACTTGACCAGGAGCTAAACACTAGGAGGAGCAGCAGGAGCACTCCTCAACAAAAACGGGTGATAGATTTATCGCCATTGGGTCGGCCAAGAAAGGGAAAGAAAATTGTATTTGAACCAAAGCATGGAGAGAAATGATTTTTGAATGTAGAGCCCTTTGTTGTATGCCTACATGGAAATTTTCTACATATTTTGTATTCGATATGTTTGACATTGTATGCCTATATGGCATTCTCGTAAGCCTATATGGCTTTTTTGTAACTATATTTTATGCTTTTATTGACATATATTGATGTAGATGCGTACATGGCTATTTGATTAATACAAATCTTTTTTATTGATGGTGTCCACATTTGCATTATAAATTCATGGTTCAATAGATATGAGTTACATGTATTCAAGTGTATACTTTACAACTTACGCACATATACTTTTTGACTTATGTTGGAACATCGAAAAGTGTGAAAATTTGTGTTTGGAAGTCAAACGAAGCCAATTTGAAATTCCTCGTTCCTTCCACTAATCTTATGGACTTATTCCTTCCTAGCACATATTGTGAATATTTCTCATTTGGTGCAGAAGACAAATTCCTCATTTTTGAACCACTGTTTTCTTGTTTTCCTTCCACACAGAAAAATGTTCACACTGTTCAGTTTGATCAATGATTAATAATGGTTGATTGTAAACACTTGACATTTTTATGTTTTGAACTTTAATTTATAATTTTTTAGTTTATATTCATAACGTTGATTACATTGCATTGCACATCTTTCAAACTCAAAGCATTGCTTCACATTGCATAACTAATAGCTAGATGCTGATAGATGACAAAATTTCAATTACAATATAGTTTTTTACAAAGTCAACCTAAGCAGTTATGCAATTACTTAACATTGCATAACTAATAACTAGGAGCAGCTGCCAATTGCATTTGCTTGTCATGGCATTCTATGAGACCACATTTCTTTGAGGCATTTTTTCAAATAGTTCACTGCCTTGTCTATACTACCACATTTTTATACATGTCTACCAAAGCATTTTGTCAAATAGTTCAAGTGTTGCCTTGTTGCTATGGCTAAAAGCCTAAAAGAAGTGCTTTCAGACAAGCCATGCATGCTTGAAAGAATCTATCAAAAGTATTAGTAGCATCATAGACATAGTAGTGAACTCTTTTGAGGGACGTTCGAAGAAATGAGGTCTCATGATTCGATGGAATGCGCAATCAAAATATTTGATTGTCATGGCATTCCATCACCATGAGACCTCATTTCTTTGAGGCATTTTTTGAAAGAGTTCATTGCCTTGGGTTCATGCTAACACATTTTTCATACATGTCTATCAAAGCAACTCATCAAATGTCGCTCATTGCCTTGTCATTATGGCTAAGCTCAAAAAATGTGTGTAAGCCAAACAAGCTTGCGGATGCTTAGAAAAATCTATCAAAGCATAATAGTGTTAAATAGTATTAGACAAGGGAATGAACCATTTGAAAAATGCACAAAGAAATGTGGTCTCATGGTGGTGAACATCGCACCCGCCTTGTTGGTATGGCTGAAAGCCTAAACAGGTGCTTCCCAAAAGCTACATGGATGCTTGGAAAATCTATCAAAGTATTACCATAATAGTACAGTATGAAGAACTGTTTAAAAGCTCGAATAATGTGGTCTCAATGGTGATGGAATGCCATGACAACCATAGCATTCGTTTGTCATGGCATTCGCCATGCCATTCCATCACCATGAAACCACATTTCTTTGAGGCATTTTTTCAAAGAGTTCACTGCCTTGTCTATGCTAGCACATTTTTCATACATGTCTATCAAAGCATTTTATCAAATAGTTCATTGCCTTGTTGCTATGGCTAAAAGCCTAAAATAGGTGCTTTCGAACAAGCTATGGATGCTTGGAAAAAATCTATCAAAGCATAATAGTAAGAAACAAGCTAATGCAATAAAAATATTGCCAAACCACTCAATAGGTCCATTCAAACTACTACAATTCAAGTTACATCAGGCCCATATCACTGACACATAGCCCGAACAATAGGAGGAATGACCTATTTCAACATACTACACTCAAACCCTTAAGGGATCGATCTAGATGAACGTAGCTCAGAGTGATTCCTCGTGTTTGGGTGCAAAAGAGACCATTCTAGTGTGTGATGCCTATATTTT
>VDFB02075321.1:236754147-236770909 GCA_007258455.2 Sequoia sempervirens | reverse complement strand
GGGTCTTCAGATCAATAATAATCTTTTCTACTTTCTCTAAATCTAGAGATACCTTTTCTTTACTCTTCACTTCTAAAATTCTCTTCTTCAATATCTTAATCTCTTTTCTAGCATATAGCAATTCTTCCACAAGATCTACTTCATCTTCATTGTTTCTAGAATCCATTTCTATATCTTCTTCATTAGTTTCAAAAGCCATGAATACAAATTTTTCTTTTTCATCTTTGGAGATATCTTCATCTTCTTCATCAGTAGAGTAGCCTTCCTCATTAGTGTAGAAACTCTTTTGTTTCTACTAACCTTTATTCCTTCTATGAAATAATTTATTTCCATAAATTTTCTCAACATTATTAGAATCCTTATGGGGAAATCCATAAAATGTCCTACTTCATCGCAATTAAAACACTTAAAAGGTAATTTTCCTTTATGATTACCAAAACCTCTTTGTAGCTTTCTAAAAAAATTGGCTTCCTCTAGATCAGATACAACATCTCAATCTAGATCAACTTGCTTCTTAGATACTCTGAATATTGCCTCTTTAGAATCCTCACTTTCAAATATCATTTCAAAAGCAGTTAGAATTCCATGTAGATCAGTCATCTTCAAAATATTAAGATCCTTGGCTTCTTCAATTGCAAAGACTTTAGAATCAAACCTTCTAGGAAGAGATTTGAGTACCTTTTTCACAACATTATTTTCTTGCAATTCCTCACCAAGTCCTCAAATAGAGTTGACAACTTCATCAACTCGAAGCAAGAATGTGTCAATATTTCCATATTCATTCATCTTCAGGCTTTCAAACTAAGATCTATGAGTTTGCAGCTTTGCCTCTTTGACTTTGTCATCACCTTCATAGATTGTATGCAATTTTTTCCATACTTCCTTCATTGTTTTGCACCGCATCACTTTCACAAATTCAAAGTTAGTCAATCCACATAAAATAGTATTATTTTCCTTAGCATTAGTTTCACAGGCCTTCTTTTTGGCTTGACCCATACAAGGATTTTTAGGAAACTCATATCCCTCTGTAACTGACATCCAAGTATAAAGTCCTAGAGCCATCAAGTAGGACTCCATCCTAACTTTCTAGAATGCATAATTGGATCCATCAAAGAGTGGTTCTTTATTTGTAGAAATCCTTCTTGAGCAACTGAGTGTGTCATCCTGAAACTACCTTAAATTGTTACGCTTCTTCAAAGGAACTCAGATTTGATACCAATTGAGGGGAACATAATCTACTAGGGAGGAGGTGAATCAGTAGATCTAATCAATTCAAAACTCTTAACTTCAATTGAAATATCCAATCATGCAACTTGAATATTCACTATTATTAATTAATCATTGACCACACATTCATACAATTGAACACTAGATATATGTGGAAATCCAAGATAGGAAAAACCACGATGAGGATAGTTGCTTGGATCTACTATCCAAATCTAGCCTCACAAAGCAAAAATATACAAGTGAATTTTACAATATGAAGTAGGAACCAACCTACCGGAGATACTAATCCCCTAATGTATTTTTAGGCACCAACCTACCAGAGACACCAATCCCTAATGAATCAGTACAAGTAGAACACAAGTCCTACCATATTACATAGTTAAATTTTGTGGATCTTCAATTGTATCCTATGACATCTCATACACTTTTGGACTGGCTACAGACACTCCTCCACACTTCTTATGATCTTCTGATAATGACACAAACTTTGAAATGCAACTCACATTGAATAACTCTTTCTTCACAATCATCTCCTTGTACATTCACCTTCTACACTTCGTCAAATTCACATTGTTCATCCATTTGATTGATGAATATATACATGACATTACATTAACACTTCTTCTATGTCAGCCAGGGGTCTACAAATAACCAAGATGACATAACGTGGACCTAAATTCAAATGACATGAAATGTGTAATAGGTCAATCCAAAATCAAATTTTGTTGCCTCCAAAAGAACATGATGTCGTGCACTACCATAGGAACCTTAACCGGGTTCTATCTTGACACCACATGCAAGATTTGAATTTCACACACTCCTAACTATTACCGCATTGGCCTTGAACACAAATTGTTTGACATATAGACACAAAGAAGATTTTGTCACTACAATATTTTTGCATGTTGAACATATCCTCTGAATACTCAAGAATATGATAGAACATATGTAGACATACTCTCCACTCAAATCATGGAACCAAACTCTGTTTTTGAAAGAAATGCTGACCATAATTGTATTTCTAGAGAAATATCTCTATCCTGAGAACTGAGTTGAATCATTATGGTACATAATTCTGGACATCATAGAGAATAGATGAATGCATGATATTGTAAACATACAATAGTCACACATACTTCTGAAACTATAACTAGAAACATATATTTCTACAAATATTTACAACTCAAAATGACATGACATGGGAATATAATGATAATTCATGTACTACTTAGCCTTACACCCTTGACATAATGAACTCCTTTGAAATCAATGACAACCTCTATTCAACAATGTTGAACACCAATATGAAGAAAACCTCAAGAGAAATGAGTCAAGAGAATATTGTTCCTTGACTAATACAATGTATGTTCAAGTGAAAATGAATGTAGGCACATGCCTTGGAATCATAACAACACATATTTCATCATTGCAACATCAAATTTATTGATAATTTGGGGTGATATCGTTACTTATTTTGGTTGGTTACTTTGACCAACTTGTCATTTCATTGACCATCCCTAACACATGCTATTGATTGGTACTTTTTGTTAGGATTAACATGAAATATACCTTGTAAATCCTATGCCATATTGCATGGTTCCAACATCCTTGGAAAGTGTCTCTAGGAACTTAGAGTGTATTAGGAAAATATTTTGTAATATTAATTCTCACCATTGTTTGTAACATATTCATAAGGGGTGATGGGTCAACTAGTAGCGGTAAAGATGACTTGTGGACATAAATATTTAATATTATTTTCCTTGCACGTGGACACCTAGAATAGGATAATAAATGACAAGGAAAAGGATAAATGAGTGACTATTAGGATTATCGAAGTGGGAGCTTGGAAAGAGGAAATGTGTGTCTCTTGGTATTCCATCTTTTATTGTATTTAATGTAATGTTTATCTTCCATGTTTGGGCACCCAAGTTGGAGGAAAAGTATTGGAGCCAAAAATGGTGTCATGTCACATTTCGATGAGGTATTACAAGGGTTGGGGATGTTTGGAATGATGGGTCATCTTTGGGAGCCATGTTTGGGGCTTAAGATTCCTTCACAAGTCTATAAATTCAACCTCTTGGATGTAGAAAATATGCACAATGGTTGAATGTAGAGTTTCATTACATGAACAAGGACAAGTTGAGACATAAGGAGGTTGTTCATAGGTTCAAAGGTGCTGCTATGATGGAGGAGAAGAGGAGAATGGAAGTAATTGTATTGTAATCTCATTTATTTGAAGATAATGTGTACTTTGCCTCTCTTCTTCGTGGAGTTTTTTCCTGCGAGGGTTTCTCTGTGCAAATCATGTGTTATGTGATGCCCTTGTGTTGTTGATTTATACCTCATTGTTTCTATCTTATAGTGAAGTTATTCTTTGTATATTTTCATTATAATTTCGCATAATATGGTGATAATAATCATGTTATGTTGATTGATTTTTTACATCATAAAGAAGATGGATATAATCATAGTAACTTCATATTGAGATAACTTAATTTTCATATATGCATATAAGTTTCATATTTTCATGTTGCTCTAGTTCAATCCTTGTATCTCATCCATTAAAGTCATATTTGGATAGAGACTGAATTTATGAACAATTATTAGTGGTCTTTTTTATTTCTTATAATTTGGTATCAAAGATTAAGGTGTTTAGTTTATGGTATTCCTTTTTTTTAATTTCTTAGCTTGGTGAGATTGTGGGATTTTTTTAGAAGAAATTAGAGTTTGTTGGAATGCTAGCGGGGCTACAATGAATGTTCTTAAGTTAAATTTATTTTGCAGACTTGTGAGATTGGAATCCATGGATATTGTTAATGTGATTTATGTTGGCCATTGGAACCACATGATTATGGATCTTTATGGATTTGGTTATGTTTTAGTAACTTGGAGCTCTGATTTGACTATATATATATATATCATCTTGTTTGGTGGTTTTGTTCCTTTACTTTGTGGTTAGGTGTAGTGAGAATGTGTTCACATTGGATGGGCAGAGACATCCTAGTCACATTTAGAAACAACCTTGATTTGGGCTACAAAATGGATTGCTTGTGTTGGCTTCATGGTTTTAGCCCTTAGTTACATGAAATCACTAGAAGATAAGCCACTAACCTCTTTCTGAGTTGTGGAGCTGATATGTTTCATATGTTATAAGCTCCTAGACAACTTGGTTTTCTTATTGGGTTACATTTTACTCTTCTTTTCAACTGTGGGTTTTTAGATTTGTGCTTATTCTATTGATCAAATTACATGTTTGATGTGAATGTATAGATGTTTAAATGGATTTCATAATTACAAAGATGGTTTTGCATGTTTTACATGTTATATAAAATATTTGGTATGTAGATATGTGATGAGATTGTATTCATGATGTTTTGGATGAAGACACAAGTTTATATGACTACTTGGAGGATTGTTATTGATCTATGGTTACTCCTATGTGGGTTTGTTTGGAAAATTATATCTAGTGTTGATCTTGGTGTCTGAGTCTTGAAATTCTCCATGCTATACTTCAATATCTCTATTTTGCATGATGCTAATGTGGGGTTGAATCTATTTTTCATTTATTTGAGAATTGAGCACTACTTATGCATTTCTCCTTTGAGATGTTACATATGTGTAGATCTTGTAAAATTATCTGATGTGGATTTTGTTTGGTAGGACATATTGTTGGTCACCATTATTGCATTGGTAGGCTTATTGTAGTGAGATGGTTATTGATATTACCTAATATAGTTGTTCATTTAAATATTTAGTAATTGTTTATGGTGCATGAGAATATTTGTTCACTTTTAGTAGAGTGTTGGAAATGATATTGGTCATGATGTCATGTGCAACTCAATATTACTTTCAATGGGAGCTTTATGTAGTTACATAATGTGTTCTATCTTCTTTGTTTCAAGATTTTGGTTCTAAGTTGTTATTATAGTGTGTAGTGAGTCATGAATAACATTTGATTAGAAGATAGATGATATTTTGCAATAGTTGTTGGTGTCATAAGGAGTTCTTGGATTTCCCCTTTAGATATCAATGAAGATTTTAATGACATCTTTGGTTTTATTAATAAAGGATGTGTGACAATTGTATCTTCTTGATTTGGATAGATGATAGTGGTTGTACTTTACTTTTGATGAGCTCATGGTGTTGAGTTATTTGATTGTGTTGGGGTCATGGAGGATTTTCAATTAGTAAATGGGTATCATGATCCCTGGAGAGCTTGGTTGTGTAGTTCAATGGGAGCTTTGGTAGTGATTTTGATTCATCATTTGATGATGGATGGTTATTTCATGTGATCTCCTAGGATGGGATGTTAGATCATGATGTCATGATATGTTCTTGATTCTATAGTTGAAATTTTGACATTGGTATTGTTTGTTCTCTTTGGTTTTGAGTATTAATCATTTTATTGGAGCTTCATGATTTTGTAGGGTTGTATTTAAATTTGGAATTGATTGATTTTTTGATGCTCATCGAGACTAGAGAGACTTGGGTGAGGCTGAGAGATCCCTTATTTAATGGGATTGTATGTTGAGATGGTTACTCTTTGATGAGGATTTCAATAGAAAGAATGAGGAGCCTACACCTGGTTATGGATGTGAAGCCATTATGAACCTAAAAAAAAGATTGTTATTTCTTGGTGTTATGTGTATATGACAATATTGTGTCCCACTCTTGATCTACTCAATAGGTGAATGATGTGAGAGGTATTGCTTACCTAAATATTAGATGCATTATTTATTTTGTATCTTGTCTTCTCATATGAGTTAGTCTTGAATATAAGCATTCTGAAGGCTCATTAAGAAGAAGGTGCATGGTTATATGGATTTGTGTTGTTCTCCTTGTTTTGGTTTTGAGCTATGGAACTAGTTTTGAGGACTTATCTAGAGAGGTATAGGAAATGGTTTGTGGCTTTGGACATATTCCCTTTGTTGTGGGAATGATTGGTTGGTTTGATCTACCTTAAGTATGATAGTTTTACATCTATTGCTGCCATGTTTTCATCTGATTTGAATGTTAGATGTTGATATCCTTTTAGTATGGGAATAGTGAAGGATACCTTACATTACAAAACATGGTGCATGTTAGCATGGAACAAGGATAAGGTTTGATTTGTAGTTTCTCTCTTTGGTCATGGTATTCTTTATGGGTTTTTGGATTCACATGGTTGAGTCTGAAGAATTTGGGAGAGTTACGAAGATTAGTAGTGAGAGAGGTATTGTAGCATATCTGTTTGTAGGATTTACATATCATTGTATGTTTCCTTGACACTGTGTAATAGAGGAGTCAACCACATCCTCTATGTGAAGTATTATAGGTATAATTGGTATATTCCTTGATTTATTTTCATATTTCACATTACTCATGCAGTGGGAGTTTCTAGATATAGGTCTGGTTATATTTTTTGATATCTTGGTTCGCTAGTTACTAATGTGATGATGAGTTTCCATATTTCATTGGTTTTGGATCTACGAGTTATGCAGGTTGTGGAATAGCTACCCACTTTCTTGTAGTGTGATGACTCGAATGCAGATTGTCTATATCCACAAGATTGTTTCAGTGTTTATGCAGACTTTGTTGGTTGGCCTTATTTTTGGTTATTTGTACATTGGTATTTTACATTGAGATAGGAGGATGGATATACAAAGACTTGATTGTAGATTTTGGGTTGGTACATTGATGGCATGTTCTATCTATGATTTGTATACTCTAGTTTGAGGTATGGTTAGCTTGGATGAGTTGCAATTTTTTGTGGTTGTTATTCCAGTTGATATCAAGTAAGGTGGCTACTGAGAGCCTTTGTTATCATTTGAATTTGATGCTTGTGTTCATGCAAATATTGGTGCAAGTTTCACAGACAGTTGATATGTTTCATCTTGGCTTGTTCCTTTTTCTTCCATAGGTGGCATGTTGGATGATGTGAAGTAATTTTTTTCTTGATGGTGGTTATCATGGTTGCTTTTGCAGGTATCCTATTGGAGCATAAGAGCATGGTGAAGATTCAGATTGTACATGATTAGCTAAGGTATTTTTTCCCTTGTTTGTGATTCTTATGGGTGTATTTACAATGTTGATGTCAAGTGGGAGAATGTTAGGATTAAGGTGCCATCTACCTTATAAATCCTATGTCATATTGCATGGTTCCAACATCATTGGGGTGTATTGGGAAAATATTTTGTAATATTAATTCTTACCATTGTTTGTAATATATACATAAGGGGTGATGGGTCCAGTAAAAGTGACTTGTAGAAATAAATATTCAATATTATTTTCCACACATGTGAATGCTTAGAATGGGATAACAAATGACAAGGAAAAAGACAAATGAGTGACTATTGGGATTTTCCAAGTGGGATCTTGGAAAGAGGCAACATGTGTCTCTTGGCATTCCATTTTTTATTACATTTAATGTAATGTCTATCTTCCATGTTTGGGTTCCCAAGTTAGAGGGAAAGTATTGGAGCCAAAAATGTTGTCTTTCAAATTTCAAGAAAGTATTCCAAGGGTTTGGGATGTTTGGAATGAAAATTCATCTTTGGAAGCCATGTTTGGGGCTTAAGATGCCTTCACAAGTCTATAAATTCAACCTCTTGGATGTAGAAAATATGAGCAACAATTGGATGTAGAGTTTCATTACAAGAAAAAGGACATGTTGAAACATAAGGAAGTTGTTCATATGTGCACACATTCTACTATGGTGGAGGAAAAGAGGAGAATAGAAGTTGTATTATAATCTCATTTATTTGAAGATAATGCATACTTGGCCTCTCTTCTTGGAGTTTTTTCCATGCAAGGGTTTCTCCATGTAAATCATTTGTTATGTGATGCTCTTGTGATACTGATTTGTGCCACATTGCTGCTATCTTATGGTGATGTTATTCTTTATATATTTTTGTTATAAGTCTGCATAATATGGTGTTAATAAGCATGTTGGTTGATTTTTGATATAAAAAAGGTGGATCTAATCATGGTAATTCCATATTAAGACAACTTAATTTTCAGATTTGCATATAAGTTTTATATTTTCATGTTGCTTTAGTATAAACCTTGTATCTCATCCATTGAATTCATATTTGGATAGAGATTGAATTTTCTAACAATTGTTATTAGAGCCTTTTTATTTTTCGTCACTTTTTTTAGATAGAAAACCCACCATTACATTTCCCTCTCTAAAATAATGTTATAATAAAACAATTTGAATTGCTATCCAAGATGACCTGAGCCTCTTTCAAAACCTATTTTTCCCCCTTAATCAAGACATGAGCCTCTTTCAAGATATTCATCATTTTCCAATTCATAGAATGCTAGATTCTTAAGGAAAGGGTGACTAAAATTGAGTCACCTCCGATTATAATGTTGTCAAGGTTGCATTCTTTAATCATTTGAAGGCCAAAAAACAAAGCTTTAGCCTCTATTTCATAATTAGTCCCAAGATGAAGATGAATCATGAATGACACAACTATGCCTAAAAGGGCATGAAATACCTCGAGACACACCTTCAAATTTTAATTTTTATATACCAAGTTGAGGTGGGGGCCATTTGACTTGTGATCAATTAATCAAAGTATGAGTTGAATTAGAAAGCCCATGAACATGAAGATATTTAACTTTTAATTTTCCACCTCATTAAAAATTTAAGAAAATTTTAGGTTCCAATGCACCAAGTTGATTATGTCTATAAAATTTCCTAAGGGATAGTTCTTAAAGTATACCTTAATCCTAGCTATAATCTGTGTTGTGAGACATCACTATAAAAACCTAGCTTGAGGAAAAAAGGACCCACCCAATCAAAAAGTTTTTCCAAGCATTATTCTCAATGTACAACCTACTCCTAAGTTATCCACTAAGTTGCCTAAGTTAATGATCAACTTCAAAATACTCAACCTAAGATATCTCGATGGGACTTACTATACACATCTAAATTTATATGAACATCTTACAAATATAAATATAGAAAATGTCATTATTATTTCAATCACAAAGCCTTGTAAGGTCACTACAATGTTAGAATAAACACTCAATAAAGATGACATACTTACATTTAATCCTAATTAACTTCTAGACCCTTCCATCATTACTAAAAAAATACACCATGGTAGAATATGGGACAACAACCATAAAATGAGACTTAGTTTTTGATTAGGGCTAAAGCGGGTTTTGATGGAACCTGAAACCCAATACATATTGGTTTTGAAAGGACCCATAACCCTGTCAAATCAAAGCAAGTTGCATACAAGATAATATGAAAACCAACAACAACCCAATAGCAACATCAACTAAAAAAAATATGACTACACAAGTTGCTTCATAAAAGAGAAAAGGGACTAAGATCCCCTTACAAACAAGTATTAACTGGGGCCTCGAACCCTTAGGTAAACAAAGGCACTGCCTGCGTTAGCCAGGCATCAACAAAGCACAATGCAAGGAAGACACCACTAAGCCAAGAGAGACAATCATCTTAATGGTGTAGAACACCATCAACCCCCTAACCAACAACCCCTACAAATCTAACAACCCCACCTCAATAGGGGAGTTAGAGAACACAATGGAACCCTGAAGCTCATCAGCTTTCTTGCAGCAACACCCCACTAGAAATGCCAACCCCAAATCCACCTTAATAGGAGGGAGCTCCCCTCTATAGGAGAGGAAGATATGAGAGCCAAAACCTCTAAAGCCTTCACTACTCTTCCCACACAAGCTCCACCTCGATAGGAACAAGTAGAAGAGAGAAGAACTCTCCACCAAATCAACAACCACCACCTTCACCTCAATAGGAGTAGTCTCCACCTCCATAGAAGACACCAATTGTAGACCCAGAGAGAACACTTTAGAAGGAAGGGCAGTCACAACCACCTTTGGCAAAACAAGATACTAGTACAAGAAAGAAGAATTCACTTCAACCACCGAAATAAGAAACCAAAACTTCTGAGCCTTCAGAAAAAGAATTTGTAACAACTCAGCCCACAAGAAACACTTGAACACAAACAAAAAATAACAAAGATCTTAAGTCCAATAGCAACAAAAAACCACAGAGCTGAAACCAAGGCCAAAACTAATCCACTGGGATAGCTAAAAACACTTAACACTCATCCCAGCCAAAAGCACCCCTCCAAAAATAGGGGTAGAAGAAACAACCATAGGTTCCAAAAGAAATAGGATCATAAAAGAGAAAGCCACCATCAATAAAGAGAACAACAAAGACCAGAGGGGGAACAAACACAACACCAAAATAATAGAGAAAGAGAAAAAACCTTCCAAAACCAAAAAAACTCACAACATCAAAGATGACAAACCCCTCCATCTTAGCCTCAATAGCAAAAAAAATATTAAGCTTGACCCTTTTGAGACACAGAGAACCCTTGACCACCACAAATGGCCAAAAGAGATGTAAAGAGACAACAAAAAAAGAGGAAGGCATCAACTTGCCCCAAAAACAGAGAGAACAGCCTCAAAGAGAGAACAAAAGCACAAATAAGCATTTGGGGAGCAAGAATAACCAACACAGGCCAAGAATAGGAGCACCAACCTGCAGGGAGAAACATCCAACACCTACAACCAAATAGCAAGAGGCAAACAACCAAACAAAACCTAGTTCAAGATTGTCTAAAAAAGATAACAAGAACCAATAGCAAACAAGGCAACGATGAAAGGAAAAAGCCAACAAATCACCCACATGAAAAAAACCATGGGATAAGATAACCCCACAAGCCATCAAATGAGACTTAGTTAATAATGGAACAACATTGAATATATATAGTGTGTGCTTATTACATAACATCGAAATTGAAATATCTAAATTATAAAAAAATGATATTAAAATTAAGGTTTTGACAATATAGCTCTAGAATCAATCAATTTTGTTACTTTGCATATTACATGAGCACTCATTGTATACATTATTATATGTGATGCCTAGAGACTTATCTTATAATGTACTTTTAGGGCATCCATGGATCCATGCTATTGGGGCCATCACCTCCAATCTTAATTAGTTGTTGAAATGTGTTCATAGTATTTTTAATTGACTAAACCTCAAAGTATTATTACTCCCCAAATACAATTAATAATAAATCCTAACATGCCGAAGGAGACTCCTCTACCCAAACTCAATGAAAACAATTGGGGTACTCTTGATTTTACACTATCATATGTAGGAGAATATAAAATCAATGCTATAGATTTTGACACACCTCCTTTGCTAATATATCCTCACACATTTCACTAAAGAACTCAACCCCAACCTACTTCACACATCAAAAAATCTCTTCAACCTCTTTCTTAATGTAATAATAATTCAAATATTGGTACTTATGGAAATTCACCTTCATGTTTTGTTGCCTTGCTCAAGAAACACCATGAAACTAGCTTTAGTGCTTTCCAAAAGTATGAATATAAAGGAAAATTCCTTGGCCCTCCATGATGGTATCTTATAACCTATTAACATTCAAGAAAATTTTACTAAAGAAGATATCAAACATCTCCCACTACACATTGCTAAAAGAACTAATAATTATAGAAAATTGCCAGATCATTTAATATCCATGATATTTCATGGAAACCCATTTAATGAGAGCTATTCATGTTCTATTTTATACATCATTTTAGCCTTTTTCCTATACCATTTAACCCATTTTCATATTCCATTTCAATACCTTATCCTATTGTTTTACCACCTTTGTGTTGCATATGATTAAATATATATAAGTGGTGTTTAATATAATTTTGGGATAAAAATATGAAAATTAATTATTGATTTTCTTTACTAATAAGCATTGTTATTTCAGCTTAAGAAAATATATACTGCAACATGCTAATTGAATAAGAAGAAGAATACAGATATGGCTTGTGCTTATTGTTGTATTTTCCCCTTCTACGTGGTTGACTCCAGTTTTAACTCTTTGATGCTGACTATACACCATTTTATCCTATCGTAGACTTCCTTCAAGTCTTTCACACCTATTTAATGGGTTGGACATGTGCTTTATGTTGTCACGATTGTCAAGGAGATCTTTTCGTTGGACTTTCTGTCTATATTAATTAGCCATGTGGATTCATTTCACGATAGGATCTTTGATCATTCATCATTTCTATTTTATATCCAAGGAGCAAAATCTGTGATAACAGTTGTGCTTGCCAACTGTGTGGAGGAGAAAATCTAAATATTTCCATTTCCTATTTTCACCTTTTTGTTATAACAAGTCTATTTTAATTTGTGGCTAGCAAATGAAACATTAATCTCTAGTTTGTTGACCGTAGGCCAAATTAAGCTGTTTTATATTGCTTTAGATAATAATGGTTATAGGCTCTACATATATATGCCATGTAATATCAGATTTGGAAGAAAGGAAGGAATATAATATACGAATTGTATGTTATTTTTGATAACTCAACCAACACTTTGCATAATCAGTCCAATGTAGAAAGGCATTTTCATTTCATCACCTTACGGACTAAGAAGGCAGGGCCCACTTCCTGGGATGCCCGGTGAATTTCAAGCTTTTATGATTATAGTAATGTGTGTTAGATTTTTGCTACATAGTGTTTCATTTTAAATTAGCGATTAAGTGTGATTGTTGATGTGTTATTTGAGAATTGTTTATTAGTGAGTGATATTGCTGAATCATTTATTAATATTCTATTAGGTTATGATTCATTGAATAAAATGATTTAAATTGTGAGTTGGTATTTTAGAATTAACACAAGGTATTGTTGCTATTACTATTGTTGTTCTTGCAACAATTCCTGTAGTGGTTTTTGTTGCAGTTCTTGTTAGGAAGGTAGAAAAGGAAAGTTAAATCATATTTTTATTTAGGAATTTCTTGTGTGTTTTAGGTGCATTTCATTCTTGCTTGGCTCAGTACCTATAGCCCTTGTGCATATAGTCACAACATCTTTCACAAGTTTATGTCCCCAGATTGACACTTAGACCAAACTGCATTTTATCATTAATATTAAATCAATTTCATTCTTTACCCTAGTTTTGGCCTATCGCCATTTCTTAGTTCTCTCCCCTTCTTAAGCTTCATTCATACATCTTTAACACAACATACTCCTTCACATGGATAATACTATGTTGGTATTTATTTGTGCATACCTACAAAATACCCTCACCTCACTTTGTCTTTGATAAAGTTCATAATTTTTTCCTCCTCACTATTCATGTATACTTTGACACTCGAGGGACATTTATTTGTCTGTTTTTGCTTGCCTTCCTCTTTCTCGATATGCATGTCCTTGCTCTTATAAATTATTAGTGGTATTTTAATTCACCAACAATTTTTGTTGGTCAAAATTCTACACAAAATCTTAAGCCACACATTTAATGTCTTGTTTTTCAATTCTTTTATCATTCATGAAATGCTTCAACATTTTTACTATGCTTTCATTGTGAGATATTTCTAGTTTACTAAGGATTTATTCTAATGAAAATATTGTTGGGATTAGGGTGTCTCAACCTTAGAGTCCTAGCATTTAATACAATTATTAGGTGTTAATATTTAATTTCCTAAAGTTTATTTTCCTACCAATTATGTAGTCACTTTGTAGGACCTACCAGTGATGTGGCACCCTACATGAAAGGTGACATGTAAAATATGTAAGCTATTTTTGTGGAGGTAGGCATCCACTTTGGAGGACCTATATTCTAGGCTAGATTGATGGAATTTGTCATAAGTTGTTATCTCATGCACTATGACAAACTATGACAACTTGCCATGACAATCTATGATAGCTATAAGAGTCAACTATGACAACTACCTTATCAAGACTAGTGAGTAATTGGAAATTGTTAGTCTTGCATATTGTAGGTGCCTTGCATGCTGAGGAGAATCTATTGCATGAAGTCTCACACCCAACATGTTGAGAGTACTGATTTTTTTTCATAGTAATTTATGACAGATGACTTGCATGTTGAGCATTTATGACAGTTGCATAGACAAGTGAAGTTGGATGCCTTGCATGTTCTCCATCTTTTGTTGCATGCATGCATTGATTGTGGAGGTGACACATGGTAGTCTTGGGCACCCATCTTGCACATCTATAAATTGGTGATCCCTTAGTGTGTTTTTATGGTGTCAGGTTGAAGGTTGTTGACATATTGTTATGCTATCGAAATTGCTCTAGAATTCTATTAGTGTGAAGACTTGTGAGAATTGCTCTAAAATTTTATTGTAGTTATTGTTGTTGATAATACAAGTTGAGTTGTGTGTTTGGATTGTGGGTTTTCCCCAAAGGGTTTCCCATGTAAACATTGTGTTATGGTTTGCATAGTTTATCCATTTTATGTATTTTGAATGTGCATTTGTTTGTAATTGTAATTGTATAAGGTGTTAAAAATAAATTTTGTAACTATCCCCTACTTAGATTAGTGTAGGGAGTTGTTTCCACTCACCCAACTTCCTTTTAGTTGGTATTAGATCTTGGTCAACCTTGATTCCTTTGTTGGGTTTGAAGGGTTTTTTGAGCCGATCTTTGTTTCAATGGGAGTTTTGCAGAAGAGCATTTTGTGACCTTGTTGTAGGAAAAAGATGGAAAACATGTCTGAAAGAATCAAAATGGAGAATTTTAATGATGAAAAACTTGAATTATGGAAGTTAAAAATGGAGGATATGCTCGTAGACAAAGATCTGTCAGCTATAATATCTAGTACAAAACCAACCACTACAACCTAGGCAGATTGGGATCTGATGGATCAAAAAGCCAAGGGTCTGAAAGACTTTGCTTGTCTGATTATGTGCTCCTGAACGTTCATGAAGAGAAAACGACTGCATCTTTATGGAAGAAACTTGGATATTTTTTTTAGGATAAATCCTTAGTAAACAAGTTGTTCCTAAGAAGAAATAGTATTCTCTAAAGATGGAAGATGGAGGATCTATGGAAAATCACTTAAATCCATTTGACATGTTGATAGCTTAACTAGGTTTTTTTGGAGATAAGATTGAAGACTAGGATTGGTGCATGATTTTTGTTTTCTCTTTTCCGGAATCGTAGGATCACCTGGTAATGGCCATTGGGAGTACTACCACTAGTTTCAAGATGGATATGGTGGTTGCTTCATTGTTGTCTTAATAGATATAGAGGAAATATGCCAAGATGGCTAAGGAGGCCCTTGTTGTTCATGGCAGATCGAAAGAGAAAGGAAAGAAGGACAAAAAGTCAAAATCAAAATATCTAGGGAGATTTAAGTCTCCTAGCAAGTCCAAGGAAAAGTGTTGGAATTGCAGAAAATTTGGTCATTTCAAAGAAGAGTGCACAAAAGAGAAGAAGAAAGGAAAAAAGAGTCTCAAATTTTGACTTTGATAAATCCTCTCAAGATGACACATATGCATTTGTTGCAGCCTTGGCAACTCATGCATCAAAATATGTGTGGTTGATAGAATCTAGTGCTTCTTTCCACATGACCTTGCAGAGAGGTTGGTTCTGAAAGTATGAAAATTATGATGGTGGGAAGGTGTAGCTGGGTGATGAATCTCACATGAAGATCATCGAATGTGGAAGAGTCAAAATCAAATTCCCTGCTGGAAGAGTGAAGGGGATTGTTGGTGTCTTACATATCTCGGGTTTGGCATGAAACCTACTAAATGGTTCGGGGTGCAAGTTGTTTTCTCAAGTGGAGGATGAAAGATGATGAGAGGAACTATGGTGTTGGCTAAGGGTGTTCAAATTGGCACCTTGTACAAGTTGGATGCATGCAGGGTTCACTGCAAAAGTTCTTTTGATACACAAAAGAAGAGACGTTTGGATTCGTCATCCTCACTGTCAAATTGCACAAAGAAGTCTATACTAGCTACATTTGATGGTCATGCATTTTGGGTACTTAAGGGTGCTCATTCCTTGGAAATGAAGCTTCCTATGGAGAATAAAATGTTATGGCACCAACATCTTGGTCACATTGGTGAGAAGGGTTTTACAGCCTTGAAAAATAAGGGCCTTGTAGAAGGCCTTGATGATTGTAATCTCGAGTTTGATTTTTTTGAAAATTGTGTGTATCGAAAGCAACACTATGTTTCCTTTTATTCCAGTTCTCATAAGTCTTCTAGGGTTTTGGACTATGTTCATGCAAATGTGTTTGGTCTTGTGAATGTTCCTTCATCATCAAAATTTGTATATTTTGTTTATTTGATAGATGTTTATAGTAGTAAATTTGTTTATTTCCTTAGGAGTAAATTTGAAGTCTTTAGTCAGTTTAAGGAGTTTAAAGACTTGGTTGGTGAAAATAAGATTGGTGAAAGATTAAGTGTTTGAGGATTAACAATGGCAGTGAGTTTTGTTAGGAAAAATTCGACAAGTTTAGTAAAGAGCATAGGATTGAGAGACATCACACAATTCCATACACCTCATAACAAAATCGAGATGCAGAGAGGATGAACATGACATTGATGGTGAGGGCTAGGAATATGATGAGTGGTGTTGGCCTTGAGAAGAAGTTTTGGGTTGAGGCTATAGCCACTACTTGTTATTTGATCATCAGAACTACTACATCAACTCTTGTTGAAAAGACACCTATGGAGGTGTGGTTTGGTAAAAAGCCTTCAATTAG
>VDFB02075321.1:236739147-236749147 GCA_007258455.2 Sequoia sempervirens | reverse complement strand
CCTACTTAGATTAGTGTAGGAAGCTGCTTCCACTCACCCAACTTCCTTTCAAACATCTTACATAGTAATTTCATTTCATAATTTAATTATTTTGTATTTTATTGTAATATATTGCACAACACTTGTCCTCACATTGAGGACACAATTTTTTCCCTCATGTTTTGTACTTAAATGATCACATCTTTCCTAAATAAAAACACACTACAAGTCACCATATTGCTATATTTGGATATTCTCCTCAACTTTTCCCCTTTACCTCAAATTGATCACATCAATTTGTATACAATCACTTTTGGGGGGCATATATCCTATCATATATCACATATTATAATGTTCCCAACTGGACAACTTTAGGAAATAGATGATTTATCAAACATGTGCTATTTGAAATGATAAATTTGTACCAAATGCTTCATTGTAGATGCCAAAATGTGACTGAAATTAATGGTGATTAGCAAAATATGATCGTGGAAAATCCTTGTCAACCAGATGTGTAGTTCCCAAACAATGAAAATAACATCCCAATATTTGTATAGATTCTCAAGTGCAAATTAAGCAAGTACACAATAGATCTTAACTATCATTAGTTGATACAAATATCTAACCCTTTTATGCAACCTCACAATTAATTATAAATGATATTGCAATAGTAGAAACTTTCAATAATTGACAAGGTACAATAGAAATAAAAGGAACACCAAGGGTTGTTTATAGCCAACAACAATGTCCATGTACCAAAACAATTTATGATCAACTCAAATACTAACAAAAAATGAAGTAATTCCACTTACAAATGAGGAGATCCAACTCCATGCGGTGTATAATAACCCAATAAATATATTTCAGCAACACTGTTATGTATGGCAGCCTAAATAATGTGAAATCAAACTATAATAAATGTAGACACACGCAAATAACTCCAGTGTGGTTGGTGCTAGGATTGGACAATGGCTCCTAAATAGTGCAATGACTATTGGAAAAATGTTATATGCTTGGAAACTCCACCAATGTTAAGAAATTTGAAAATCTCCAAAATACAACAAACCTTAGGACTGATTTGACGTACAACAACAAACATCCATTGTAAATCTCAGGCATAACACCAAGGGTGGTTGACATGATGACTTAGAGAGCTAAAAATGATGTCAAGAATGGTTGAAAACCTCAATAATAACTGGTCCAAGGTCTGAAATATCCGCAAACAACAAATATAAATCATTATAACTCTCCAAAAGTTGAGTTCTTCAATGAATTATTTTAGTGGCATTGTAGCAACATGTAAATTTGACCAAAAATGTTGATTTGATAATGTGATAATTTTCTTGCAAATATGAATTAAATAGTTACAATCAATAAGCCCAAACGTAGGGAAAGGTCCCTAGCTCGATTAGCTAAAGCATCTTGTTGCAGGAAAAAGGTCACGAGGTCTAGTCCCCTCGCTCCCCCTCCCGCTCCCATAGTACCAAAGGGCATGTTGCACCAATATCATCGGTCATGTGAAAAATGTTTACCAAGCACATTGCAGTTAATAGGGGGGCTACCCGATTCTTGCAGTCTATTAAAAAAAAAGACCAAATGTGATCCTTGAGTAGAATTGTCTTGAAAGATATAAGGGTTTTTGTCACCAAATTTCATTATGGAAAAGCAATAGGGTTTTCATCCTTGAATGTTCAATCTCCAAAATGGAAAAAAATAATGAAATTAAAAAATTGAATCATTTGATGTGAGCCTTGGTCTCTCTTTTATAGGTGCCTACTTTGGGCCCTTTATTTTTATTTTATTGTTTTATTTAATTTATTTTTCTCTCCAAATAATTAAAAATGCTTTTAAATGACATCCAAAGGCCCCTTTTGAATTACAATTAGAATAGTGTTAAAGAAACTTATTTTACTTAGGACCTATAATAGTATTTAACCTTCCCATTTGAAAATAAAGTGACTAGGCCCAACTTAAAATATTATTGATTCTTTTAGTTCTAAAGAGGGGGCATAACACACATGGTCACACATTTTACAATAGTTAAAGTAGCACTTCCATGGTTTTGACACTGCACACCTTGGTTAAAGTGACTCTAACATAAGTCCAACACTACACAGTGGTTAAAGCAACACCTTCATGGCACCTACACCATTCAATGGTTAATGTGGTTTCACCATAGGTCTTGCACAAAGCACACAAGATCATCAGTTGCAAATTCATGGAGGTGAACTCAGTAACAATTCCATGTTTGTTGCATACAAAATGATCCCTTATTTTGGCCTAACCTCTTTTCTAGGGGTTCATGGAGGTCAACTTGGTCACATCTCTATGTCTCCCTTCCACATTTGATAGACTCATGCAATTTTTTTACAATTATATTTTTGTTGTGTGCGTTGATATCCCTTTAGTGTATTTTGAAGATCTAAAGACATTGCTCAAGAGAAGAAACAAAAAATCAACATAAATTAAAACTCTTCTAAATCCTTTTGAATAGGTATAATAATTATAATTACAATTTTTACTCAGTATATATGATTCTATTAAGTTCACATACATACTAAAGTGAGGGGAAAATGTAGAGATGAAAAGTGCCTACAACAATATGTTCCTCTCTTGTTTGGCACCTAACATGACCTTCTATGATCATTTGTTACACAATTTGACTCTAATCTCACAATTTACTACACATTAAATCTTTTCAATCTTTGATAGCTCAACTCTAGTTCAACTTGAACCATCCAAGCACATTGGACATCATCACACCTTCAATTCTATCCCCTAGACAAAACTATATACAATTGCATCAATAACATTCAAAAGCTGACTTTTCAAGTTTGATGTTACCTTTTCCACTTTAGTCCCCATTCATATCCTTTCCCATGTCTAGATGATCATAAATGTTCATGAAATCTACCTTTTCAAGCAATGGATTTACTACAATTAAGGAGGACAATTTAGAAACAACCATACACACTAAGCACAATAAGCAACAATAGGCATAATAGAAGCCATTACTGCACTTATACCTACACAAATCCATATTAAACACTTTGCACATTTCCCATGGTTCTACTATTGTAATCTTTTCAAATTGTTGTGGGACGTGAACATTATCGAGGATGATTTACTATTCAACCACCCCAAGACAAGCCCCCAAGGGTACCTATGGCACCACCAAAACCAGATTTGAGTTTTCATTGTAGGGGACAAGATTTTGGCTATGTAGGACACTATTGCAGCTAAAAGTCATTGGTGTGCCAAATGGGATGGGATCTAGATGGAAACATGCATGCTAGTATCCTCTTGACACAAAGAGCAAAGAGAATGATGCAATTTCTTGATACCAATTTCTGATCCAGCATAGTCTAGAGCAAAAAAAATGGATGACATGCACCTTCGAAAATATTACTCTTCTAAACCTGTTTGTTTATTGTCCTGTTCTACAAGTAACCTCTTCTCCCTCTTAAATTTATAATCTAAATGCATTCGTTAATATTTATTATGCTTTCTATTCATGTTAGATGCTAAACTAAATAACATCTAATTGAAATAACTTAAGTAATCTATTTTATCTTGACAATAGTGTTATATATTATATGAACTTGACGATCTCGATTTCACCTGTACCATCACTCAACAATAATCATCTAAAATAAGTTTGATATAGAGATGCCAATAATAGTACAAAATGTGGGATGTTCATGAAGATATATTACTAAAGGAATTTGGATGATCTAGAATCAACTAATCAACCCGGAATTATTGAGTCTATACAAGGTCAATAAAATAAAAACTTTAGTATTAGAAGAATAGAAAAATTATGTGGAAGCGTTGGGAGAATAAACAGTGGTAGAAACAATCTTTACACAATTATTCGTCCACCTACAGACCAATTTTGTTTGATACACAAAGAGTATGTTTATGCCATTAGATATACAATACAGTGCCTGAAAACTTTAGTCTTGCAGCTATGCATGTTGAGTGCCAAGATAACATGCAAACAAGCTCAGTTCCTTCAGTCTACATCTTTTTATATACAATTCCAACTAAAAATACAAGTTACAAAAAAAGTGAATTTACTCTAGGGATTATCATGCCATATCACTTGGCTGAATATAGCTTGGAAAGAAACATCTCATTCTGGTAAAATTTACAAGTAGAAAATGCAAAATCGAGAGCCAACGGATAGTGGACACAACAATTATACAAATCATTAGACTGCAGAACATAACAATATACACAAAACTGTTTAAGTGGGAGATACTGAGAAAAAGCTCAAGATCATATTTAGCAAGATCACCAAATCAGTAATCGTCCTCTGCCTGAAAATGCCACATTGATTTCCAGTCTTTGCCTCTCCACATTAATATATGCTCCTTATCGAAAGAAAGCAATACACAAGGAACGAGATCCTGTTTGCCACTAACAAATTTAATTCAGGATGCCTTTACACCAAAAATGTGAGAAGGTTTCAATAAAATCACTCTTACATTGTTCAAATACCAAGTTATGATGTTGAGGTTGCACTAAATCCACCAAGCATAACAGCTGGCAAGTTGTGGTCAGCGTGTTGGTTGTTTACGGGAGAACCACTCCCCATGTAAACAACCAGCATATTGACCACAATGTGTCATCTCTTTAAGCTTTTCCCTATTAATCTATCTAGACCATAGAGAAATGTGCTCAAGATATTTGAACATCAATTGTAACATATTATATTCCAAACTGCAATGTTAGAAAATATATGAAAAGAACTGACCCTCAGCTTGGCACCTATCTTTTTGTAGTCACTTGGTTCCAATCCCTGGCAATTTATTCGTACCAGCTCGCTCACTTCAAAAGCTTCCCTTACATCCTTCACAAGGTCAACATAGACACCATTTTTTGCTGCATGGTAGAACCAAGAAATGTTATAAGCATAAGCTATATTCTATATTCTATTTGAAGACAATCCTGATCTACCCATATATGTAATCATTGGAACCAAAACTAGGTGCTGAAAAAATCTTCTATATCTTATCATTTATACACCCTTTATTAATTCATGTATCCTGATATAAGAAGGTTCGTAATAGAGGCCGCTTCTTGCTTTCTAAGCATCCAGAAATTAAGCGTTTTCTAAAGCTTCCAAGAGAACTTTCCATAAATGTAATGGAAACTTTCTGGCTGAATTTGGTGTGGTTTTTGAATCCAAAAGTTGTTTCCATTTTGCTTATAGTTTCATATGTCTAGTCTTTCGCTAAACAACCTTAATTTATTAATGTTTTCTTTATTCTGCTTATTCACATTTTTCCCTAAGATCAACAACCCCCTCTTTTCATAGTCATTTTGGTACTTGTCTTCTATTAGAAATGATTTATTAGATCTTGGTTTGAAACAGAAGCACATAGTTAAGACCGGAAAGTTCTCGATTACCCATCAATGCTTCCTTGCTCTAAGTACAGTTCACAATATGAATAGACCATGCCTTGCATTTTCCTTGATTCGAAAATTTTCCTTATATCACTTAATAAATTCAGCAACACCAAAAATTTTATCTTGGCACTCAGATGAATCACTACTTGGAACAAAATTAGCTAAAACAACCTTGCCTGTTTCATGGATTTTGATAGCATTCAAAAACTCTGTTTTTGTCAAATTACCAAGAGACTGTTGTGTCATCAAGATGACTCCCTTACTCCAATTACACCAAAACCCCAATATCCCTATCACAAATAGAACAAAGCCAAGAAAAGCATGCTTTAGATTAAATACACATAAGGTATACCTAATTTACAAATAGATAGTAGATACTGTCCTTTTCTTCGCATTTCATCTGCTTCCTTTTCTGTCAACCCTGCAGGAGCTCGTTCGATTAGCTTTGGATAGACAGGTGCTGCAGGTTTCCAAAGCATCAAGGGAAGCCTTGGACGGGTTTTATGGTTATAGTTCCTTCCACGGAAAAGATATACAACTCCTCCAGCCCGGTGAATGATTTTTCCTCCAGTTTTATCCTGTCCATGTGTGACAACACAAATAAAGAGCTTGTTTCAAAGATATCCGTACTAAATACTTATAGGAATTATTTGAAATTTCAATTCATAACATTTTTGTATACAAATACTACCTTAAAATAGAGAACCACAAGCCTTACAGACAGAGAAAGAAATTATGTTAATGTCCACCAGTGTCCAAAATACATCAATGGGACTTGGAAATACAACTAGAGACAATAGCAAAAGGGAGCCAAAAAGAAGCTACAAACTAAAAGATAGCTATAAGCAAAACAAAAGTTGAAAGGTAATTCTGGCAAACAAAAAAGAGGGGTGGGTCAACCTAGAGTGGGGAAACATAAAGGAAAAATGACATAATGTCTACTTTTTGGCATCTTTAGTCCAAGTTCTCCCATTACCTGTATGTGTATTTTTTAGCAATAAAGTGTGCCATGAGCCAGAAAAGTAGTGGATGTCACGAAAAAATGCATAAAAGTCTTGTCTCATATGCTGTTTTCTTAATAGATCCTACAATTTTCCCTCACTAATTAGTAATAAGTTAGTAACCAATAAATCAATATTGACCTTCAAAAAGTCATATAGAGAGTATCAATGAAATCAGTACAAAACTTAACTGCATAAGATTTAACATACTATGCAAACTGAGGTCCACAATTCTCAGACCATGAGAAAGAAAAGAGGTGCATGGTCGAATGGGTTGGACTTGAGAATAAGATGAATTTGGGCTAAAAAATTGATGTCTACCTTGAGATGAATGTTTGTTGTTGTTTTGTAATTGATAACAATGTGCTTGCATTATGAAGGGGTGATGCAGCATATGAAAAGACCCTCCATGACTTATGATCCATTTTTTACATTGAAAGCTCCAATTTTGAAAGAAAAGCAACCCACTAATTCTTTATATTGCAATTTATTAAAGAATAAATGATATGAAATCAATGTACTAATTATTTGCTTAAGTGCTTGAAATAATTATTAGAATATGAGGCTTACCTTTGTAATAAAGTCATTGTAGTGACTAAGTGGTGTGTTAGTGTTGCAAATATTAGTGTTTAGAGACTTAGTGATCTCTCAAGCAAATTCAATAGGCAATTTGATGGAACCCCTCAAAAAAAAATATTCTGGATTCCAGCTTAAAAGTTTGCATATTTGGCTTGGAACCTTGTTTTTTGCTTAGGGTTGTGTTCCTCATCACTGTTTTAGGGTTTATGTTGCCAAAACCTTTCACAACTAACCTACGAGCCTAAAAGACCTTTGGCTGTTCTAATTTTGCACTGACCTAATGCTCCCAGTATCCGGTCATTCAAGTTGCCTCTTATGCCATTAAGATCGTTATTTTCACCAGCCCCTTGGGTTTAGGTTTGTTGGTCACCAAAAGCCTTTTCAGCATTCAAATTTTCCTATGGTTGGGCTTGATTTTCATGACTTAAATCTTAAGCCTTTGTCCCTAAGGGTCAAGTTCCCATCGGCTTAGTAGTGGCCCCCTTTTAAAATTAACTTTTGCAGCATGCGCAAAATTAGATTTTACGCTGGCCATTCGATCATCAAGGGCTGATCAACATCGTTCCCCGTGCATCCGAGCATTTTTATTCCTTATTATTTTATTTGCACGAGCTGTCGAGTGTTAATCACGTGTCTTGTGCATTGGCGGGCCCATTCTCCTTGGTAAAAATAGCTGGCGCCATTAAAAGAAGATTAACGACTGTCATTAAGCAACATGGCTACATCTGGGGCACTCTTCGCATGCCTGTGTTGTTTTATTTCATATTATTTTAAACTCATGGGCTAGCGGGCAATGGCCGTGTGTCATGTCTGGTGGTGGGACCATTTCATTTTGAGGGATCAGCAGGCGGAGCTTTGTAAGGATCAAACAACTAGTGTAGCGACACGTGTACTCATCAAGATCGTTCCCCGCGCACTCGTCAGTCTTGTGTATTAAGGAGGGATAATCACATGGGCTAGTGGGAAAAGCGACATCTGTCACTACATGGAGGGACCCACCAAATTGTAGGGTGGCCTGTGTTTCTGGAGAATAGAGATTGACGGTCGATACGGGTGATGTGGGTCGATCCTGACCACTCCCCACCATCCCGTGAAGGGCCCACTTGTGTCCCATGTTTTTTAGCGGGCAAGCGGGCAAATGCCACATGGAACATTTCAAAGGCTCAGATGGATTCCAATGGAGATAAGGTGCTACTAAAATATTGGCCAAGACTGTTCTAAGATAAAAACGACACTAAATTAGAACTGATTCTTGGGCACACATATGAAATTTGGGAAATATTTTTATAGCCTTCAAATTTGTCAGGTGCTGGTACACATGGGAATGTGAAATTGAAATAAGGTAGAGTACGGGCTGATATTTTGAAGTTAAATCATGATCGCTCCCCGCTATCTTACTATGATGAATTGCAAGTAAATTAATTCCCACAGGCAAGCGGGTAAATGTGTCACGACAGGTTTGGTTAAACGCTAAGCACGTGGTTAATATGCAAGCTAAGTGAATGTTTATCTCACTTGAGTTTTCTAATTGTGGAGAAGCATCAAGTACATGCATTTAATTTTGTCATAATTAATCATCCTGATTGATTATCCGTTGATTCACTTCAAGGTATGATTGATGGTCAAGGTTCAAAATCAGGGTAATTGATTGTCTGCGCTCTCACACAAGCTTTCTTGGAAAATTAATGCAGACACTCTCTAGTTGCTCTATTTAATGAAGATCACTTGCTTGTTATTCTCACCATTTGATTGTTTGTGAGAATTAAGAGTCTGGGAGTAAGTGTGTGAAGTTTTTTGAAGTAGTTGTAGAATTCAAGCTCGTTATTTCTAAGTTGGGTGGTGTCTTTGTCCTAAGGAAATTTGATAAGTTGTTTAGTCAAGAAATGGGTAAGGTAAGTGTGTCTGTTAGCCTGGTTTGAAGGTCCAGGAGACTCAACCCTCTTGAGTCTCAAGGTGATTCTCCCTAGAGTGAGCAAGATATGTCTGAAATCCTTGTGACTCCAAAGAAGAAAACAAGAGCTCTCAAGAAGTCTGCACGGGTTGTTCTCAAGCATGCTTCTCATCTGAGAAGCCAAATTATCTCGGAGGAATTGGTCAAGGGTAAGGAGAAGAAAATTGATAGGCTTGAGAGGGAAGCTGCAAGAAAGAATAAGTATCACCAAGCTTATATGGGACGTCATCATTCTCCCATTGAAGTCTCAGATGATTCTTTTGATAGTGGAGCTGAAACTGATTTAGGTTACCACCAGTATCTCATGGCCATGACTAATTTGATTGATTCTGAGGATGAGGTGGTGATGGCTACTCCACTTTCAATAAGGACACCGAGTGGGGGTACTTACTTTGTTGTTGACAAGGAAAAGTAGTATCCCATTCACTTTCTAAGCTAGTGCTCGGTTTTTGGTCATTTGTGCTACCTCGTTGTGATGTGGGTCTTTGTTTATTTGTGCCTTTGGTGTTGATGGTGACATTTCCCAGTTCGGTGTGAACTTGCATGTTTTTGATGTTGTGATGGCGACGCTTTTGAAGACTAGTGGGTCTTCTCTGACTAATGGTTTTTTGGAGTTTTGCTTTTCGCCTACCTTTGTCTTGCAAATGATTACTTGTAATTGATTGGGGAATATTTTCAGATTTTGGTGAAATTCATTTTGAAATGAAAGTGAAGGTGTAATTCAGCCCGATGCTTGTTGCTCCCTTGTCTTATATAAGGGATTTCAAGGCTGATTACAAAGAGAGGTCAGTGGGTAGTTTTCTTTGAAGGGGCTATACGTAGAGACAAAATGGATACTGAACTTTCTAGTAATATGTTTTAGGGATAACGTCAGTCGATATGTATATGGTTTTTGATAATGACAATGATAATACGTATAGCAGAATAGTATAAAGTTTCTACACGTTACTCTCTTATGTATAGGTTATACAAACTATGAATAATATAATCAATGGTTATCTTATTTGTCTCTATTGGTTTCCAATGGATGTACTGTTCTATTCTTGCTCATTAATTCAATGAATGTATGCAAATG
>VDFB02075321.1:236706650-236739047 GCA_007258455.2 Sequoia sempervirens | reverse complement strand
ACATATATATTCAATACATAGTATAGATCTCATGTTCATCACAAGGATTTTAACATTTTTACTCAAATTAACTAAATGATCAAAAACAATTAAAGACAACCATCTTATTTTCTATCAGCCAAAAAACTATCAACTTGGTTTAACACTTACTGACACTGAAATTTAATTGACTCAACAAGGTTCTTCTAGCCTATGAGAGTGAGTATGTGTGTCTACTTAGATAGACATACCAAAGGTTTCCATACCAACCTCCTCTCCTAGGTGATACTCTCCCTCTCCCTTTGGAGGGTTTGAACCTTTATTGCATCCAATTTAGTGCAACATGTACGTAGTCAGTTGATACATATAAATCATATTCATCATTTATCATAAACATCATTAAAGCATTTAAAAAGTAACTCATCACAGTGCATATTCATACATTCCATTTATCCATGAAATTTCATCAAAATATAATCATGCATTAAAAAATTATTTACTCATAAAAGTAATAGTATGTGGTAAACAAACAACGGGGTGTAACAAGATTACTATTTATTGTGATAGTCAGAGTGTCATTTTCTTAGCAAAAAATCCTAATTTCCATGCTAGAACAAAGCATATTGATGTTTAGTTTCATTTTGTTCGTGATATGGTAGAAGATGGAAAGGTAAATTTGGAGAAGGTTGACACTTTGGTGAATGTTGCAGATGCACAAACAAAACTAGTGAGCACAAATAAGTTTAGGTGGTGTTTTGTTTCCATGGGCCTTGGGGCCCTAAGTAGTTGATTTTAGATGACTCTTGATAGGTCTTTGACAAGTGGGAGAATGTTGGAATTAGGGTGTCTCAACATTAGAGTCCTAGTATTTAATTTGATTATTAGGTGTTAATATTTAACTTCATAATGTTTATTTTCCTACTAATTATGTAGTCACTTTGTGGGACCCACCATTGATGTGGCATCCTACATGGTAGGTGACATGTAAAAGATGTAAGTTATTTTTGTGGAGGTAGTCATCCACTTTGGAGGATCTATATTCTAGGCTAGATTGATGGTATTTGTCATAAGTTCCTATGTCATGCACTATGACAGACTATGACAACTTGTCATGACAATCTATGATAGTCGTAAGAGTCAACTATGACAACTACCTTATTATAGTGAGTAATTGGCAATTGTCAATCTTGTATGTTGTAGGTGCCTTACATATTGAGGAGAATCTCTTGCATGAAGTCTCACGCCTTGCATATTGAGAGGTCTGATTTTGTTGCATTGTAATTTTTGACAAATGGCCTACATGTTGAGTATTTATGATAGTTGCATAAACATGTGAAGTTGGACACCTTGCATGTTCTCCATGTTTTGCTGCATGCATGGAGTGATTGTGGAGGTGAGACATGGCAGTCTTGGGTGCGCATCTTGCACATCTATAAATTGGTGATTCCTTAGTGCATTTTTATGGTGACAAGTTGAAGATTGTTGATCTGTCATTATGCTACTAGAATTGCTCCAAAATTCTATTGTAGTGTGAAGACTTGTGAGCATTGCTCTGAGATTGTATTGTAACTATTGATGTTGCTAATAATACAAGTTGTGTTACATGTTTGGAGTGTGGGTTTTTTCTCGAAAGGGTTTTCCCACATAAACATTATGTTATGGTTTGCATAGTTTATCTATTTTATGTATTTTGAATGCACATATGTTTGTAATTGTAACTATATAAGGTGTTAAAAAGAAATTTTTGTAACTCTCTCCTACTTAGATTAGTGTAGGAAGCTGCTTCCACTCACCCAACTTCCTTTCAAACATCTTACATAGTAATTTCATTTCATAATTTAATTATTTTGTATTTTATTGTAATATATTGCACAACACTTGTCCTCACATTGAGGACACAATTTTTTCCCTCATGTTTTGTACTTAAATGATCACATCTTTCCTAAATAAAAACACACTACAAGTCACCATATTGCTATATTTGGATATTCTCCTCAACTTTTCCCCTTTACCTCAAATTGATCACATCAATTTGTATACAATCACTTTTGGGGGGCATATATCCTATCATATATCACATATTATAATGTTCCCAACTGGACAACTTTAGGAAATAGATGATTTATCAAACATGTGCTATTTGAAATGATAAATTTGTACCAAATGCTTCATTGTAGATGCCAAAATGTGACTGAAATTAATGGTGATTAGCAAAATATGATCGTGGAAAATCCTTGTCAACCAGATGTGTAGTTCCCAAACAATGAAAATAACATCCCAATATTTGTATAGATTCTCAAGTGCAAATTAAGCAAGTACACAATAGATCTTAACTATCATTAGTTGATACAAATATCTAACCCTTTTATGCAACCTCACAATTAATTATAAATGATATTGCAATAGTAGAAACTTTCAATAATTGACAAGGTACAATAGAAATAAAAGGAACACCAAGGGTTGTTTATAGCCAACAACAATGTCCATGTACCAAAACAATTTATGATCAACTCAAATACTAACAAAAAATGAAGTAATTCCACTTACAAATGAGGAGATCCAACTCCATGCGGTGTATAATAACCCAATAAATATATTTCAGCAACACTGTTATGTATGGCAGCCTAAATAATGTGAAATCAAACTATAATAAATGTAGACACACGCAAATAACTCCAGTGTGGTTGGTGCTAGGATTGGACAATGGCTCCTAAATAGTGCAATGACTATTGGAAAAATGTTATATGCTTGGAAACTCCACCAATGTTAAGAAATTTGAAAATCTCCAAAATACAACAAACCTTAGGACTGATTTGACGTACAACAACAAACATCCATTGTAAATCTCAGGCATAACACCAAGGGTGGTTGACATGATGACTTAGAGAGCTAAAAATGATGTCAAGAATGGTTGAAAACCTCAATAATAACTGGTCCAAGGTCTGAAATATCCGCAAACAACAAATATAAATCATTATAACTCTCCAAAAGTTGAGTTCTTCAATGAATTATTTTAGTGGCATTGTAGCAACATGTAAATTTGACCAAAAATGTTGATTTGATAATGTGATAATTTTCTTGCAAATATGAATTAAATAGTTACAATCAATAAGCCCAAACGTAGGGAAAGGTCCCTAGCTCGATTAGCTAAAGCATCTTGTTGCAGGAAAAAGGTCACGAGGTCTAGTCCCCTCGCTCCCCCTCCCGCTCCCATAGTACCAAAGGGCATGTTGCACCAATATCATCGGTCATGTGAAAAATGTTTACCAAGCACATTGCAGTTAATAGGGGGGCTACCCGATTCTTGCAGTCTATTAAAAAAAAAGACCAAATGTGATCCTTGAGTAGAATTGTCTTGAAAGATATAAGGGTTTTTGTCACCAAATTTCATTATGGAAAAGCAATAGGGTTTTCATCCTTGAATGTTCAATCTCCAAAATGGAAAAAAATAATGAAATTAAAAAATTGAATCATTTGATGTGAGCCTTGGTCTCTCTTTTATAGGTGCCTACTTTGGGCCCTTTATTTTTATTTTATTGTTTTATTTAATTTATTTTTCTCTCCAAATAATTAAAAATGCTTTTAAATGACATCCAAAGGCCCCTTTTGAATTACAATTAGAATAGTGTTAAAGAAACTTATTTTACTTAGGACCTATAATAGTATTTAACCTTCCCATTTGAAAATAAAGTGACTAGGCCCAACTTAAAATATTATTGATTCTTTTAGTTCTAAAGAGGGGGCATAACACACATGGTCACACATTTTACAATAGTTAAAGTAGCACTTCCATGGTTTTGACACTGCACACCTTGGTTAAAGTGACTCTAACATAAGTCCAACACTACACAGTGGTTAAAGCAACACCTTCATGGCACCTACACCATTCAATGGTTAATGTGGTTTCACCATAGGTCTTGCACAAAGCACACAAGATCATCAGTTGCAAATTCATGGAGGTGAACTCAGTAACAATTCCATGTTTGTTGCATACAAAATGATCCCTTATTTTGGCCTAACCTCTTTTCTAGGGGTTCATGGAGGTCAACTTGGTCACATCTCTATGTCTCCCTTCCACATTTGATAGACTCATGCAATTTTTTTACAATTATATTTTTGTTGTGTGCGTTGATATCCCTTTAGTGTATTTTGAAGATCTAAAGACATTGCTCAAGAGAAGAAACAAAAAATCAACATAAATTAAAACTCTTCTAAATCCTTTTGAATAGGTATAATAATTATAATTACAATTTTTACTCAGTATATATGATTCTATTAAGTTCACATACATACTAAAGTGAGGGGAAAATGTAGAGATGAAAAGTGCCTACAACAATATGTTCCTCTCTTGTTTGGCACCTAACATGACCTTCTATGATCATTTGTTACACAATTTGACTCTAATCTCACAATTTACTACACATTAAATCTTTTCAATCTTTGATAGCTCAACTCTAGTTCAACTTGAACCATCCAAGCACATTGGACATCATCACACCTTCAATTCTATCCCCTAGACAAAACTATATACAATTGCATCAATAACATTCAAAAGCTGACTTTTCAAGTTTGATGTTACCTTTTCCACTTTAGTCCCCATTCATATCCTTTCCCATGTCTAGATGATCATAAATGTTCATGAAATCTACCTTTTCAAGCAATGGATTTACTACAATTAAGGAGGACAATTTAGAAACAACCATACACACTAAGCACAATAAGCAACAATAGGCATAATAGAAGCCATTACTGCACTTATACCTACACAAATCCATATTAAACACTTTGCACATTTCCCATGGTTCTACTATTGTAATCTTTTCAAATTGTTGTGGGACGTGAACATTATCGAGGATGATTTACTATTCAACCACCCCAAGACAAGCCCCCAAGGGTACCTATGGCACCACCAAAACCAGATTTGAGTTTTCATTGTAGGGGACAAGATTTTGGCTATGTAGGACACTATTGCAGCTAAAAGTCATTGGTGTGCCAAATGGGATGGGATCTAGATGGAAACATGCATGCTAGTATCCTCTTGACACAAAGAGCAAAGAGAATGATGCAATTTCTTGATACCAATTTCTGATCCAGCATAGTCTAGAGCAAAAAAAATGGATGACATGCACCTTCGAAAATATTACTCTTCTAAACCTGTTTGTTTATTGTCCTGTTCTACAAGTAACCTCTTCTCCCTCTTAAATTTATAATCTAAATGCATTCGTTAATATTTATTATGCTTTCTATTCATGTTAGATGCTAAACTAAATAACATCTAATTGAAATAACTTAAGTAATCTATTTTATCTTGACAATAGTGTTATATATTATATGAACTTGACGATCTCGATTTCACCTGTACCATCACTCAACAATAATCATCTAAAATAAGTTTGATATAGAGATGCCAATAATAGTACAAAATGTGGGATGTTCATGAAGATATATTACTAAAGGAATTTGGATGATCTAGAATCAACTAATCAACCCGGAATTATTGAGTCTATACAAGGTCAATAAAATAAAAACTTTAGTATTAGAAGAATAGAAAAATTATGTGGAAGCGTTGGGAGAATAAACAGTGGTAGAAACAATCTTTACACAATTATTCGTCCACCTACAGACCAATTTTGTTTGATACACAAAGAGTATGTTTATGCCATTAGATATACAATACAGTGCCTGAAAACTTTAGTCTTGCAGCTATGCATGTTGAGTGCCAAGATAACATGCAAACAAGCTCAGTTCCTTCAGTCTACATCTTTTTATATACAATTCCAACTAAAAATACAAGTTACAAAAAAAGTGAATTTACTCTAGGGATTATCATGCCATATCACTTGGCTGAATATAGCTTGGAAAGAAACATCTCATTCTGGTAAAATTTACAAGTAGAAAATGCAAAATCGAGAGCCAACGGATAGTGGACACAACAATTATACAAATCATTAGACTGCAGAACATAACAATATACACAAAACTGTTTAAGTGGGAGATACTGAGAAAAAGCTCAAGATCATATTTAGCAAGATCACCAAATCAGTAATCGTCCTCTGCCTGAAAATGCCACATTGATTTCCAGTCTTTGCCTCTCCACATTAATATATGCTCCTTATCGAAAGAAAGCAATACACAAGGAACGAGATCCTGTTTGCCACTAACAAATTTAATTCAGGATGCCTTTACACCAAAAATGTGAGAAGGTTTCAATAAAATCACTCTTACATTGTTCAAATACCAAGTTATGATGTTGAGGTTGCACTAAATCCACCAAGCATAACAGCTGGCAAGTTGTGGTCAGCGTGTTGGTTGTTTACGGGAGAACCACTCCCCATGTAAACAACCAGCATATTGACCACAATGTGTCATCTCTTTAAGCTTTTCCCTATTAATCTATCTAGACCATAGAGAAATGTGCTCAAGATATTTGAACATCAATTGTAACATATTATATTCCAAACTGCAATGTTAGAAAATATATGAAAAGAACTGACCCTCAGCTTGGCACCTATCTTTTTGTAGTCACTTGGTTCCAATCCCTGGCAATTTATTCGTACCAGCTCGCTCACTTCAAAAGCTTCCCTTACATCCTTCACAAGGTCAACATAGACACCATTTTTTGCTGCATGGTAGAACCAAGAAATGTTATAAGCATAAGCTATATTCTATATTCTATTTGAAGACAATCCTGATCTACCCATATATGTAATCATTGGAACCAAAACTAGGTGCTGAAAAAATCTTCTATATCTTATCATTTATACACCCTTTATTAATTCATGTATCCTGATATAAGAAGGTTCGTAATAGAGGCCGCTTCTTGCTTTCTAAGCATCCAGAAATTAAGCGTTTTCTAAAGCTTCCAAGAGAACTTTCCATAAATGTAATGGAAACTTTCTGGCTGAATTTGGTGTGGTTTTTGAATCCAAAAGTTGTTTCCATTTTGCTTATAGTTTCATATGTCTAGTCTTTCGCTAAACAACCTTAATTTATTAATGTTTTCTTTATTCTGCTTATTCACATTTTTCCCTAAGATCAACAACCCCCTCTTTTCATAGTCATTTTGGTACTTGTCTTCTATTAGAAATGATTTATTAGATCTTGGTTTGAAACAGAAGCACATAGTTAAGACCGGAAAGTTCTCGATTACCCATCAATGCTTCCTTGCTCTAAGTACAGTTCACAATATGAATAGACCATGCCTTGCATTTTCCTTGATTCGAAAATTTTCCTTATATCACTTAATAAATTCAGCAACACCAAAAATTTTATCTTGGCACTCAGATGAATCACTACTTGGAACAAAATTAGCTAAAACAACCTTGCCTGTTTCATGGATTTTGATAGCATTCAAAAACTCTGTTTTTGTCAAATTACCAAGAGACTGTTGTGTCATCAAGATGACTCCCTTACTCCAATTACACCAAAACCCCAATATCCCTATCACAAATAGAACAAAGCCAAGAAAAGCATGCTTTAGATTAAATACACATAAGGTATACCTAATTTACAAATAGATAGTAGATACTGTCCTTTTCTTCGCATTTCATCTGCTTCCTTTTCTGTCAACCCTGCAGGAGCTCGTTCGATTAGCTTTGGATAGACAGGTGCTGCAGGTTTCCAAAGCATCAAGGGAAGCCTTGGACGGGTTTTATGGTTATAGTTCCTTCCACGGAAAAGATATACAACTCCTCCAGCCCGGTGAATGATTTTTCCTCCAGTTTTATCCTGTCCATGTGTGACAACACAAATAAAGAGCTTGTTTCAAAGATATCCGTACTAAATACTTATAGGAATTATTTGAAATTTCAATTCATAACATTTTTGTATACAAATACTACCTTAAAATAGAGAACCACAAGCCTTACAGACAGAGAAAGAAATTATGTTAATGTCCACCAGTGTCCAAAATACATCAATGGGACTTGGAAATACAACTAGAGACAATAGCAAAAGGGAGCCAAAAAGAAGCTACAAACTAAAAGATAGCTATAAGCAAAACAAAAGTTGAAAGGTAATTCTGGCAAACAAAAAAGAGGGGTGGGTCAACCTAGAGTGGGGAAACATAAAGGAAAAATGACATAATGTCTACTTTTTGGCATCTTTAGTCCAAGTTCTCCCATTTCCTGTATGTGTATTTTTTAGCAATAAAGTGTGCCATGAGCCATAAAAGTAGTGGATGTCACGAAAAAATGCATAAAAGTCTTGTCTCATATGCTGTTTTCTTAATAGATCCTACAATTTTCCCTCACTAATTAGTAATAAGTTAATAACCAATAAATCAATATTGCCCTTCAAAAAGTCATATAGAGAGTATCAATGAAATCAGTACAAAAACTTAACTGCATAAGATTTAACATACTATGCAAACTGAGGTCCACAATTCTCATACCATGAGAAAGAAAAGGGGTGCATGGTCGAATGAGTTGGACTTGAGAATAAGATGAATTTGGGCTAAAAAATTGATGTCTACCTTGAGATGAATGTTTGTTGTTGTTTTGTAATTGATAACAATGTGCCTGCATTATGAAGGGGTGATGCAGCATATGAAAAGACCCTCCATGACTTATGATCCATTTTTTACATTGAAAGCTCCAATTTTGAAAGAAAAGCAGCCAACTAATTCTTTATATTGCATTTTATTAAAGAATAAATGATATGAAATCAATGTACTAATTATTTGCTTAAGTGCTTGAAATAATTATTAGAATATGAGGCTTACCTTTGTAATAAAGTCATTGTAGTGACTAAGTGGTGTGTTAGTGTTGCAAATATTAGTGTTTAGAGACTTAGTGATCTCTCAAGCAAATTCAATAGGCAATTTGATGGAACCCCTCAAATTTTTTTTTTTCTGGATTCCATCTTAAATGTTTGCATATTTGGCTTGGAACCTTGTTTTTTGCTTAGGGTTGTGTTCCTCATCATTGTTTTAGGGTTTATGTTGCCAAAACCTTTCACAACTGACCTACGAGCCTAAAAAACCTTTGGCCGTTCTAATTTTGCATTGACTTGATGCTCCCAGTATCCGGTTGTTCAAGTTGCCTCTTATGCTATTAAAATCGTTATTTTCACCGGCCCCTTGGGTTTAGGTTTGTTGGTCACCAAAAGCCTTTTCAGCATTCAAATTTTCCTATGGTTGGGCTTGATCTTGATGACTTAAATCTTAAGCCTTTGTCCCTAAGGGTCAAGTTCCTGTCGGCTTAGTAGTGGCCTCCTTTTAAAATTAACTTTTGCGGCATGTGCAAAATTAGGTTTTTACGCTGGCCATTCGATCATCAAGGGCTGATCACCATTGTTCCCCGTGCACCCGAGCATTTTTATTCCTTATTATTTTATTCGCACGAGCTGTCGAGCATTAGCCACGTGTCTTGTGCATTGGCGGGCCCATTCTCCTTGGTGAAAATAGCTGGCGCCATTAGAAGAAGATTAATGACTGTCATTAAGCAATATGGCTACATTTGGGGCACTCATTGCATGCCCGTGTTGTTTTATTTCATATTATTTTAAACTCATGGGCTAGCGGGTGATGGCCGCGTGTCATGTTTGGTGGTGGGACCATTTCATTTTGAGGTATCAACAGGCGGAGCTTTGTAAGGATCAAACGACTAGTGTAGCAACACATGTACTCATCAAGATCGTTCCCTGCACGCTCGTCCATCTTGTGCATTAAGGAGGGATAATCACACGGGCTAGCGAGAAAAGCGACATCTGTCACTACATGGAGGGACCCACCGGATTGTAGGGATGGCATGTGTTTCTGGAGAATAGAGATTGACGGTCGATATGGGTGCCGTGGGTCGATCCTGACCACTTCCTGCCATCTTGTGAAGGGCCCACTTGTGTCCCATGTTTTTTAGCGGGCAAGTGGGAAAATGCCACATGGAACATTTCAAAGGCTCAGATGGATTCAGATGGAGATAAGGTGCTGCCAAAATATTGGCCAAGACTGTTCTAAGATAAAAACGATGCTAAATTAGAATTGATTCTTGGGCACACATATGAAATTTGGGAAATATTTTTATGACCTTCAAATCTGTCAGGTGCTGGTACGTGTGGGAATGTGAAATTGAAATAAGGTAGAGTACTGGCTGATATTCTGAAGTTAAATCATGATCGCTCCCCGCTATCTTATTGTGATGAATTGCAAGTAAATTAATTCCCACGGGCAAGCGGGTAAATGTGACACGACAGGTTTGGTTAAACACTAAGCACGTGGTTAATATGCAAGCTAAGTGAATGTTTATCTCACTTGAGTTTTCTAATTGTGGAGAAGCATCAAGTACATGCATTTAATTTTGTCATAATTAATCATCCTAATTGATTATCCGTTGATTCACTTCAAGGTATGATTGATGGTCAAGGTTCAAAATCAGGGTAATTAATTGCCTGCGCTCTCAGACAAGCTTTCTTGGAAAATTAATGCAGACACTCTCTAGTTGCTCTATTTAATGAAGATCACTTGCTTGTTATTCTCACCATTTGATTGTTTGTGAGAATTAAGAGTCTGGGAGTAAGTGTGTGAAGTTTTTTGAAGTAGTTGCAGAATTCAAGCTCGTTATTTCTAAGTTGGGTGGTGTCTTTGTCCTAAGGAAATTTGATAAGTTGTTCAGTCAACAAATGGGTAAGGTAAGTGTCTGTTAGCCCAATCTGAAGGTCCAAGAGACTCAACCCTCTTGAGTCTCAAGGTGATTCTCCCTAGAGTGAGCAAGATATGTCTGAAATCCTTGTGACTCCAAAGAAGAAAACAAGAGCTCTCAAGAAGTTTGCATGGGTTGTTCTCAAGCATGCTTATCATCTGAGAAGCCAAATAATCTCGGAGGAATTAGTCAAGGGTAAGGAGAAGAAAATTGATAGGCCTAAGAGGGAAGCTGCAAGAAAGAATAAGTATCACCGGGCTTATATGGGACGTCATCATTCTCCCATTGAAGTCTCAGATGATTCTTCAGATAGTCGAGCTGAAACTGATTTAGGTTACCGCCAGTATCTCATGGCCATGACTAATTTGATTGATTCTGAGGATGAGGTGGTGATGGCTACTCCACTTTCAATAAGGACACCGAGCGGGGGTACTTACTTTGCTGCTGACAAGGAAAAGTAGTATCCCATTCCCTTTCTAAGCTAGTGCTCGGTTTTTGGTCCTTTCTGCTACCTCGTTGTGATGTGGGTCTCTGTTTATTTGTGCCTTTGGTGTTGATGGTGACATTTCCTAGTTCGGTGTGAACTTGAATGTTTTTGATGTTGTACCCAAAACCAAAATTTTTGCTTCACTAAGGCATTTTGCTTAATTGAGTCTTAACCTTGTTAAAGTGTTGTCAGAAGGTCATTTTTGGGGTTTTTAAATATGGAGTTGGTGTCAGTGTCATGTCAGTTTGTTATTGAAGAGATTTAAGAAAAATGGAAATTTGAACGAAAAACATCAAAATTTTCTCTTTGGAGAAGGGAGCACATTCTCAAATAGGCGCCCTATCTTTTAGGGGCTCAGATCCTGTTTTTAGGGTTTGTCACCTCCAGCAGACATTTGTCCGGAATCACGCTAGCTTCGCAGTGAGCTATCAAGCCTGTCAAACGGACTTGTTTTGAGTAAGTTACGGAAGATACAGTGCAAAACAAGGCGAAAGCAAGAATTGGCTAACACTGGAGAAAAGCGCAATTTTTGGAAAAGGCGCCCATCTTTTTGAGGTGCCAAATAAAGGTTTTTGGCTAAATGCCATCCAAGATGTTTATCTCACGTTTGTTCAAGCTTCGCGACGCATCCATTAGTGGGTGAATCTGAGTTGCTGAAGTGCCTAAACCTGAGGTCAAACGTAGGGTCAAATCTTAGTCAGAATATCAAGGAAAAAGAAAAAGAGCACATTATAAGAAAGGCGCCTAAGCTTTTCAAACCTTTAATGCGTTCTTTCTGATGATTTCAGATGTTCAATGTGCTCGTGTTACGTTCAGCTTTCCGTTGCCTGTCTCCGTCAGATCAGAGGATGATTCAGCAGCTTGCAGTCAGGGTTTTTGTGTTATTTTAGTCATTTCTAGAAATGGCTAAGTCGAATGAAAAGAGTAGCTTTTGAAAAAGGCGCCCTTGTTTTTCACCCCTCAGATGATGTTTTCTGGACAAATGTGCCTTTGCAGCTGTCGTGCAGAATGAAGCCAGCTCCGCAGTGAACCTGAGATCCAGTCCTGAAAGTTAATAAATCAGAGGTTATGAAGGATTTTATTTTTCCCTTCGTTCGAGATGCAGATGTTGAAATTTGACTAAGAGAAAAAGCGCAGCTTTTGAAAAAGGCGCTTGGATTTTTGAGCCTTCAGATGTCAGTTTTATGGATTCTAGTCTCAAGATACCTTTTAATCAGTTTTTATTTAGCTCTGCAATGCACCTGTCAGCCAGTCAATCGGAGAAGTTAGTCAACCAGTGTCAGAGGATGAACAGAGGTCCCGACAAAGGTTTTAGCTTAAATTTTCATGAAGATTGGCTAAGTTTGGAATTCGCTTAAGAGTTCAAAGTTAGATTTTCGAAAGTGAATTGAATGGACGCCTTAACTGGAGTTCTGACTGCAGTTAGACTAAACGTTTTCTGGGTTGTCATCTTCAATTCATATATTGGCATGTGGAGTGATCTTTCAGTTTGCATGTTGAGTTAACTACCTTGCATGTTCAGTTAACTTGATTGCATGTTGACTTAACTGAAGATTATCATTGAATGTCAACTGGAGTTCACATGCATGGCGAATTTGGTTGCAATTGTGAAGTTTTTGTGAAGATGGCGCTTCATTGATTGTCAACTGGAGTTTTCAAAAGGGACGGCATGAATAATGAAGCATTAATTTGTGAAGTATGGCGCATTTGAGTGTTAACTGAACTTATGACTAGGGTCGCCATATTTAGGTTTTAGTGATGAAGCATAAATTGGTGAAGTATGGCGCATGAAGTTGTTATCTTCAGTTCTTAAAAGGGTCGCCATATTTAGGTTTTTTGATGAAGCGTAGTTTTGTGAAGCTACGCATTTTGCAAGAAATGATAAATTTAGTTCCAAAAGGGTTGTTATTTTTAGCATGTGAAGTTGGCACGTTCATTTCTTGAAGGCCAACTGAAGATTGAAAAGGGTCGCTATTTTTAGAATGTTTATTGCATGATATATGGCGAATTTCTCATCTCAATTAAGATTGCCAACTTTAGTTATCAAAAGGGACGCCTTAGTTCAAATTAGTGAATCTAAAGTAAGTTTGAAGATGGCGAACTTGATATAAATTGCTAACTGAAGTCAAAGTCGCATGAAGCTGTCAACTGAAGACTGAAAAGGGAAACCCTAATGCATGGCAATTTATTTAGCTTATTTCAGTTCCAGTTAACTAAAATGAGGTCCAATCAGAGGCCAAGCGCACTTTTCATGGATTCCTTGCCTTGTGTGAATTTCAAAGATGAAAATCTATATATTTCAGCAATGGCGTCCATTATTTCATCATCTTTAGCTTCAAAGTTCTTATTCTTCTTGAGCGACCAGCAAGCTAAAGGTGCTACAGGTGTCCGAATTCAGCATTCTTCGAAGCAACAAGTTCAGATTGTTCAGAGGAAGGCGATTCTAGACTTTATTTTCACTTTACATGCAGGTTTCATTAAGTTCCAAGGAAGAAGTTGGCAAATTTTTCAGAAGCAGACAAGCAAAACTTTCTATCTTCTATCTTATTTCTTCTATTTCTCACCTTAGGTACTTTCTTCGCATGTCAAAGAAATTCAACACATTTTCAGAATCTGATTATCTGGGTTCGCATATTTCAACGTTTGCAGCAAAACCCACGTCTTAGATTTTTTCGAGAAAATAGCCCCGTAGTCTTCATTCTGAAGCTCTGTGCTTTTTTCCGAGAATTTCTTTGCATGTGGGCTTGAATCACATTTTTTTGAGAAATCAGCTATCTGGGTTTGTTCAGAATTCAATTGTGCACAAAACCCATGTTCCAGAAAAACTTCGAAAATTTCTTCTGTCTTTGGCTATTTTTAGCCTTGTCCAGAGGTTTTCAGAAAGTTCTTCAAGTATATTCGACTTTACAGTCAAAAGTCCTCATTTTCAAAATGCAGTTCAATCTCATTGATTACAAGGTGAAATCGGCTCTTACACATAATTTCATCAAGACTTCAGATACAGACCTGAATCATGTTTATCTAGTGGTCAATCTGAGCAGTTTGGAGGGTGTTAGCAGCAATTCGTTGAGAAATCTTGAGCGTTCCGGTTTACTGGCAGCGGCATCCATTCCTATTACTACTTTCGATCTTGAGTTCGTTCTTGCTTGCATCAAGCATTATGACTCATCTTCATGTCAAATCAGATCAATTGACGGGAGGGTTGTTTGTAGTCTCAAACTGAAGGACATAGAGAAATGTTTTGCTATTCCTCCTCGTTCAGATAACTTTACTGTGGTTCTTGAAGCTTGTGAGAAGATATGGGATGCTGATCGACAACGTTCACAGAGGAAAGTGGCTCAGAAGTGGTTGACAGTTCAGAAAACTAACATGCCTAAGAAGGTTGGTCGTGGTGAATTCAAAGAGGAAGTTGCTGTTTTGATAACTTTGCTCAATCGAGTTACCGGTCAATCAGATGCCAACACTTTCCGTTCATGGATGTTTTACCTGATTACCAGAATTCTTGATGGTACAGAGTGTTTTGACTGGGCTATGTTGATTAGTGATTGCTTACATCAGCAAATTACTAACTTTCTCAAGTATCATGAATTTCATATGATATCCTACTTGGTTTACTTGGTTGCATTTCAAGGTAGCTATAGGCTTCTGAAAACTAATGGCACTCTCGGTGTTCAGCGTGTTCATGAGTATTATCCTTAGTTGGAGTTTTCTCAATCCGAGCAAGACTTCCGAGCAGTGAATGATCATTTTTCTATGAGAACCGTGAGAGATCTTGATGACGAGATGCACATTCGTATTTCTGCCGAGGCCAAATCAGCGATGGAGACTAAGGCGGATTGGTTTATCCAGTTCCCTACTTTCACATACATCCGGGTTTACAGATATGTTGGAGAGCCCCTGATGTTGCCAAGGTATCCGTCAGACAAGATTATCTTTATGGAGTTCCTTAGACAGATGCAGCATGTTCATTTCTTCCTTCGTAGTCGTCATAAGACTGCGGCTAATTTTCCATTCACATTGGGAATTTTCACATGCAATGCGGCAACAGATGCCAGGTTTATGTCTACCGAGATAGAAAGGTTCAAACTCAAGACTTATACTGAGAGGTGTTCCTATGATCCTCTCGGTCATTATGCAAATCGGTTAGAGTGAGGGATTGCACATACGCCAGCACTTGAAGATTTCTGGGCTAATTGTGAAGATGAATTCGAGGTTCGTCGTCGTCACTATTGTAGACTCACTATCGGTCAGCTCTCTGATTACCTATCAGAAGATGTTGATGGTCTATCGGATGATGATGGAGAAGTTCTTCTCAATTCATATGTCAAGGATCAAGTTGCTCGGCAGCCACTTCGCTCACCTGATTGGTATGCTAAAGAGAATATTTCTATCGAAGAGGTTTCCAGATCAGTTATCAAGACTAGCAAGTTGTTCTTGGAGAGCAAACGGAAGCGAAAGTCAGTTCCTGTAGCAGAGCCGCCAAAGGATTTCTCTTCGTTGCCTTCTACTTCTAGAGCAAGACCCAGAGTCAAGGCTATTATAATACCTCCTGAAGGGGTTAGACTTAGTGGAAACACGGGGAAAAGAGCTACTGGTAAGAGGAAGCAGAAACAGGTTGAGAATGTTCCTGAGGTTCTAGTAGAAACAGTTATTCAGGTTGAGCCTCATGTTTTACCTCCTAGTTCGCCTCACGTGCAGCCCATTGACATAGATTCAGAGCCTGAGACGCGAATTCAAGCAGGATCGAAGACAACTGAACCACCACAGGTTGATACATCAGGGACAGTCTTTCCTCAAATTGAAAATATTGTTCAATCTTGTTGGCTCGAGAAATCTGTGGGAAGACAGAGGCGTGAACCTTCATACAACCTTGATTTATCTGAATTTGGTGAGCCTTATCAGAAAAGGTCGAACAAGAAGATCAAGAAACAGGTACATATTGAAAAGACTCTAGAGTCAGAGATTGTTATCGAAGTTGCTGTTCCTCCAGAGGGTAAAAGCTTAGATGAAGTCGAAGTTGGTGACTTTACATTCACTAAGGCAAATCTCGGCAGGACCACTCGAGAGACAGATGTGACTCTTCTGAAGATCGTCACTAATAATCTTGAAGAACGAATCACGAAGGATGGAGAAGATAAGGCCTTACTCAAGGCTGAAAATAGTCAACTTCGTCAGTACATTTCTGATCTTGTTCATGGAAATCCGAATAGAGCACCTGTTCTTCCTCAGAGTACACCTGCAAAACAACGAAAACTAGATCAGTTAGTCAGTTATGGCAGACTTTTGGACAACTGGATTGATAGTTTAGTTGCTGCTGGTCGGTGTCTTCTTGCAGATATGTATCAGTTGAGAAGCGATGCACATAAGCTTCATCAGGGTGTTCAGTCACTTGAGATCGTAGTTGCAGAGAATTTGGCAAAGGATCGTGTTCTAGTGTCTCAGTTGTCAGTTGCATATGATGCTTTGGAGTTGGTTGAGGATCAAGAAAAGGTTTTCACTTGGAGAGAGCAGCACCTTCTCAGGACGGAAATATGTGAGATCTCTACTAAGTTGTTTTCACTCAAAGATGATGTGATTGGAGTACTTGCACTCGTCAGTGGTTTCGTTGTTCAGATTCTGTGTCATTATCTTCTTGAAGATGGCACGTATGTTGAGTTGGACAAAGTACAAGCAGAGTTCGAGAAGCTGATTCATGACAGCCTTGAAGGTGAACCTATGGCGCCTAAATTAGAGAATATTTCAGTGATTGCAGCCAGTTTCAGAAAGGCGATTGAAGAATGTAAAGATGGCATGCACACGATTACAGAAAGTGGTAGAGAACTGAAGAGACAGACTGTTGTTTTGAACAGCGTCAAAGTGCCAGATGACAAAGAGATCGATGAGTTCTTGGTCGAAGTGTTAGACTGAGTTGACATGGAGTGATCTGCCAGTTGGAACTTGCAGTTAATTTCAAGGATTGAGTCATGAGCAGCAGTTAACTCGACTTTCAGTCTTGAGTTTACTTGCTGACTTAACACATGCTTATCTCGTCCTTGGAATTATCAACACAGGAGTTAGGGTTAGGGTTTCCAGTTAACTGAAGGTAGTGTCCAGTTAACTTTTCTTTAAATAAGGACGTGCATGCTTGCACATGGTCCATTTAGGTTATTTGTACCGGTTAACTGATGGGTAGCTTTCCAGTTAACTGTATAGTTTACTTCATTAGGGTTTAATAATTAATCTTGCACACATTTTGAGATCAGTAGTTAACACAAGGTGATTTTAGGGTTCCCTACACCTTGGTGTATATAAATAAGAGCTTTTTCTCATTTGTAATTAACTTTTGCTTGAGAGAGAAATATATGCTGCGCCTACCTTGCCCTCAATATTGCTCTTTTGGTATTTGTTCATGCGTCTTTGCTATTACAGTTAATTGTTATGCCACATAGGGTTTCATACAATTGTGATAGTGAATTCTTTCCATAGTTTAGATAAATCTGTTTTGTGCATCTTTATCATTACGATCAATTGTTATGCCACATAGGGTTTCATGCAATTGTGATGATAAATCTGTTTTGTGAACTTTTACCATTATGATCAAGTGTTATGCCACATAGGGTTTCATAAGATTGTGATGATAAATCTGTTTGTGAAGTCTTTACTATTATAATCAAGTGTTATGCCACATAGGGTTTCATAAGATTGTCATGGTAAATTCTTAAATCTGTTTTGTACCTTATAAACTTGTTCAGATTGAGATAATAGTTGCGCCACCTTGCCCTCAAGTATAGAATCTGAATCCGTTTATCGTCTGATAGTCATAACCTTGCTCCGTTTCCTCATGCTCTGTTTTCTTGAGGGAGCTGGATAGAATTTAATTTATTAAGTTTAGTTGTAGTTAGTGAATCTGCGAAACTAGAGAAAATTCTCAGCTGCAACGTATATAGTTTTCGAGAAAGCCTTGTACCTCTACAGCTGAAACAAAAAGACAGGAATTAGTTTAGTTTATTTCCCTTTGCAGGTATTTTTGTCAAGCACAACGAGGGAGCTTCCCCTCCTAATTTGAAGAGCACTCATTGCGTAGTGTGCATAGCTGTCCGTACCAACTCTTACTCCAGAGGTGCTAGTTGTTACGCCAACAGTTGTGATGGTGAAACTTTTGAAGAATGGTGGGTCTTCTCTGACTAATGGTTTTTTGGAGTTTCGCTTTTCGCCTACCTCTGTCCTGCAAATGATTACTTGTAACTAATTGGAGAATATTTTCAGATTTTGGTCAAATTCATTTTGAAGTGAAAGTGAAGGTGTAATTCAGCCCGATGCTTGTTGCTCCCTTGTCTTATAAAAGGGATTTCAAGGCTGATTACAAAGAGAGGTCAGTGGGTAGTTTTCTTTGAAGGGGTTATACGCAGAGACAAAATGGATACTAAACTTTCTAGTAATATGTTTTAGGGATAAAGTCAGTCGATATGTATATGGTTTTTGATAATGACAATGATAATACGTATAGAAGAATAGTATAAAGTTTCTACATGTTACTCTCCTATGTATAGGTTATACAGACTATGAATAATATAATCAATGGTTATCATATTTGTCTCTATTGGTTTCCAATGGATGTACTGTTCTATTCTTGCTCATTAATTCAATGAGTGTATGTAAATGCTTGAATATAACAGTGGCTTTGAAATAAGTCATGTATGAGGATGCTTGTAAGAAGTAAATTGTGGAGATGATAAGTGGAAATATTGTAATGCAATATTTTCAAGGCTTCAAGTATTATCAAATATAAAATTGTTATCTAATCATGTGGGTATTTGGTTTGACTCCGTTCCAAGAATATGGCACTGGTTTAGCAAAGTAATTATACTCCAATTGTGGTGACCAACTCAATAGCTGATCACAAAATTAAAATCAACTTACTTGTCAATCTCTTTTTGGGTGTGTGTGAATCTTAATGAATTATATTTTCTCTTGTTTAAAGTTAGTCACTGCCATGAAAGTCAGCCAAATCTTCAGGGTATTGTGTCTATTAAACATTTATGGATAATCATTTGTTTATTCTGTGTTTGATACCTAGACACACCAGTATCTGTAAGCACAGTATTTAGGATTACCCTCCTGGGTTTTACAGAGCTTGAAGTGAAAAAGTAAAGGCCTAAGAACCCTTACTTATGTGTTGGCCAATCCGTACCCTTATAGATAATTGAATCCCAACAAGTTCATAGGTATGTGGTAAGAATAAGTTTGGTTCTTAAAAAACAACCAACACAATTAAAGTGATGTCAAGAGCAGAATAAGCAGCATATCTATTGTACTCTTTTAGCCAATTCATGTCTACAACACATCAACAAATCCATGTTTATGCATAGTAAGATGTTTTATGTTTCATGTTTGTTATTAATGTGAACACTAACATTTGCAGGACCTCCAAGCAATTATCAATTGCTCCTTGTATGAGATGAGCCTTGAATGATGTCAATCCAACAAGGAATGCAAGTTTTGAGTGGTAAGTTACATTGTTATATATCATTCATCTTTATCCATTTGCCCCTGCCCGACCCAAGGAAAGCACTCTTTATCATTTATCATCATAGCCGTTTGTGGAGGTGGAAACACCAATACGGGGTTTGATCGAGACAAGCCCCTATACAGCACAACCATTCTTCCCTAGTCTTTCTTGCAAGTTACAACTCTAAAGTGGATTGAAGATCTCAAACCATCAAACCCTAGGTTACGCATTCAAGCACCTTCTTTCATTGAATTAGGGCAAAGTTGATAACCACAAACTATTGAATTTCGGATCCAAATTTTCACAATCAAAGGCCTGCAAACCTCACTATACCTGCTCCTAATTTCAGATCCGGAAGTTCAGCATTCTCAGACTAGGGCACCCAAAGCCCCTGTCCAGTCAAATCAAGCTCAAATTCACATCATAGGTGCACCTTTGTCTATGCTACTTAGATCTACTTTCAGTTTTTTTGTTTTTGTTCTATACCTTTTAGAATCTGTGACAGTCCGTCTCTTTAGTCTTAAGTCATCTAGTTGGAAATATCAATCTCCATCATTTCATCATCAAATCCATCCAACAAACAAAAAGGGGACCAAAACCCTGACCAGTTGTTCTGGCTCTTCCTTGAGGACAGTAGCAAAATAGTGTCCTTTGGTCATTCTTGTGTCTCCCAATGTCCCATGAAATGAGTGATTTAGGTTAGTCATTAGCCTTGGATCCCATTTCACCACATCACATTCCACTTACTTTGCTCGAGGCTTTTTCGAGGAAGAAATTCCTCAAGCCCATGGATACTAGATATGCCATCTATTTCATTTTGTTAGAGAGGATGCTTGAGGTCCATAAGGCTTTACAATTAATAGTGGTTAATTCAGAGGGGTAGATGGTCAAAAGTAAGCACACTTGAAAGAAGAAAAATGAAAAGAAAAATCATTGATGATGATTGGTGATCCATAATGAAGTAACAAATTGCTGATTTTATTATTTAATTTTAAAAATGTTAATTTATTAATGTTTCTAACTTGTAAAATATTTTCATTCTTTTTTAAGATTTTAATTTTTGTAATTTGTTTGCACTTGTAGATATGTTTACTCCTTCATTGAGCCTATTGTGCAAGTAATAAGATATGTTGATACTAACTCTCCTAGCCTTTGAGAGATTTATAAAACTTTTGAAAACATGTTAGGGTAGATGAAGTAAGCAATTCCTACCAGGGACCCTACTTTGGGATTTTATGAGGAACATCTTAGGCCCATTATGATGCGACAATGGAACAATATGACACCCCACTTCATATGGCAACCTATTCTCTAAATCCCAAATGGTATATAGCTAAGCTTGGGAAAGTGTCTCCATCTCATGAAGAAAAGGTGAAAGAAAGGCTCATGAAGACCCTTTGAAAAATGTATATCAAAGAGGAATCTCCTTTATTTTGCACATAGTGGCTTGCATTTATCAATCTTTGTGGTCCAATCTTCAACAAACTAGAGGCAAGTATGGATAAAGCTACATTATCTCAAACTAACCCTATTGTTTAATATACTGGCTAAATTTTTAAAATCAAAATATTGCAAATCTTACCAACTTTGGTGCATTGACATTTCGTCAAACAATTGTATGCAGTCACTAGTGATGAGTTTTTTCTCACTACAATTTTCTAGAATAACATGTCTAACGGTTTGAAATATATTTGCATTCATAAATCATTTCAATAGCTCATAATAAGCATAAAACACTGTATCAAACAATTACCATTCATTAGAAAGTCTGAAAATAATAATCAAATTGTAATGTCCCCATTTTTAACACTACACTTTGCAGTAATTGTTAGCCTATTCTTGGATGCCCGTAGGCTAGTCAGAGGCAGAATTAGGGTTTCCAACTGCTTGGAGGTTTATTTTGTGGATTCGGGGGTTTGCATGTTAGAGTTTTGCAATTTGGATTATAGATTCCTTCTGGGTTTTTAGAGAGTTTCGCAGTGGTGTGACATGCAATTGAAACAGGTAACTTTTCCAGACATACTATTTTTAGTAAGTTACAATGGCTGCTCAAAATGTGGTTAAAATGCATTTGGAGACACTTGCTATTTTTAGAAGTATGCTATTTATAGTAAGTGCTATTTTTAGGAGTTCAGTGTTGGGGTTTCCGGCACATATCAGTATTTCCGGCGCATATCAGTAGTTCCAACACATTCTATTTTTAGTACGGTTTCAACAGTCCAGTTCAGAGGCTATTTCAGGCAAGTCAGTTGAGCAGTTTGGTTTCCTGCACTCTTGGAGCTCATTTTGGTAAATTTACATTTTAAGTGAAATATTTTGCTAAGGCATGGTGGACACCTAGCTTGGAGAGATAAGTTGATTTTATTAAAAATAATTTTTATAAGGTCTTTCACTTAATCAATTTGGATGCCTATCCCATGTATATTTGCTTTTAATAAAGTATTATTTCCTCTAATGCTTTGGACGACATTGTAAAGGAGGCTAATGAAACTTAAATGAAAATTAAAAAAGATGAATTTGGATTTTAATTTGGGCACCCTAAATGGAGGGAAAGGCATTTTGAACTTGTGGAGAAGTTATAAATAAGAATGTTGGGCTTCATTGTTGGTATCCATCGCTAATCATAACGAAGTGTTGCTGAAATTATTTCAAAACCCTTGCTTAGAGTTAGAGGAATGCATACCTCCTAGCTTATATCAGTTTCGTACTTGAGAGATAGTACTGTTGTGACCTTTTCACACATCACCCCATTCAAAATGGGGACCCCCCTAATTTTTGCTCCGTTCCTCGTCTTTTGGCTTTGGTTCTCTCTCTCTCTCTCTTTTTCTGTTGTCTACCTTTCCGGGGATGTGCCCGCCCTTGAACTTAAACGTGAGATTTTGGCTAAGTCTAAGAATTAGGATTTTGGATCTTCTGGTCAGTTTGAAGTCAAATGAAGTGAATAAATTGAAATCTGAGCTTGGCATTGCAGTCAATTGGTTTCAGCAGGTCCCCAACAAAATTTCATTGAATTCTGACAACTTACTATTTTTAGTAAGTACCTGATTTGGGACATTTTCTCAACACTTTTGAAGTTCTAACCATTACATTGCATCCAGAGCACATCAAACTGCTTGCCTGCAAATTTTGAGCCAGATTTGACAACTTTCTATTTTAAGCAAATATCACCTTCAAAAGCAGATTTTAGGGTTTACATGCGAAGTTTCTCAATGCATGTCTGGAGAATATTTCTGGGTTTTTCGAGACCTACGTGTTGATATAACATGCAAGATGAGATGATGACTTTCAATAGTCTTCACTTCGGAGGCCATTTTTAGGGTTTGCATGTTGGAATTTTCAACGCATGTTTGGATTTTCTTTGTGGGTTTTTCGAAAGCTTCACAGTGATGTAACATGCAAACCAAGATCAGGACCTTTTTAAAGAGCTGTCTTTAGAGGCTATTTTTGGGGTTTGCATGCAGGACTTTTCAGTGCATGTCAGGTCATTCTTTATGGGTTTTTCAAGAGCTACGTAGCAAGGTGACATGCAAATAAAGTTGGTCACTTTTTCAGAGACTTACTATTTTTAGCAAGACCACTCCAGCAGCTGCCCAACACCTTAGTATCACGAATAGGGCGACATGCAACGGAAACAGGGTCAAATGGAGATCGTTTGAGCAACACGCAAGTCAGATTAAGGTTTCTAGCTTCGGGACCCAAAACAAGGGGTCAAATGCCAGAATCTCCGAAAACCGGTGTATCCCACTGCGATCAGTATCTTTCAGGCTATCCACTGGTGAAATTTGAAGGCAATTTGAGCACTTACTATTTATAGTAAGGCACTCCAGAAACATGCTATAAATAGGAAGTCAGCAACAGGCGCCAGCGTGAACAGGCAAGTCAACCCATGAGGACGACGCTAGTCAAATTTCAAGTTAAATGGAGTTGTGGAAGTCCTGAAATCAAGCAGTTACTATAAATAGTAAATCAACTCCAGAAACATGCTATAAATAGCAAGTTAGTACGAGATGGCAGTGTGAACAACTTAACTAGGTCATGAGGATCCTGTGGTTAGAATTTCATATCAATCCAAGCTTCAGAAGGGTGAAAACCAAAGACTTACTAAATATAGCAAACCCGGAGTGAGCAAGCCAGAAAAATGTCTAAGTCTGAGAAACTTCCTTCACCCCCTGTGAAATGCACCCAAGATGAGACTGACAGAAGGATGGAAAAAGTTTCAAATGTCAAAATTCCTGCTCACCCCCTCAAATGTGCCCTCAAAGAGAAGTTATGAAGAAAATTTGTCTAAGTATTGTAAATTCCTGCATGACCCCCTAAATGTGCCCTATCATGAAGGGAGGTGAGGAAAATGAGTTAAGTCATGACAAGTTCCTGCTTGACCCATGAAATGCGCCCTCATCTCAAGGAAAGGTGATGGAAAATGTTTAAGTCATGAAGATATTCTTGCTCCCTACCTCAAATGCACCCAAGGAGAGAGATGGTGATAAAATTTTCTAAGGCAAGCAAAAATTCCTCCTTGACCCTCCAAATGCTCCCATCTCCAACATGTGTGAAGGAAAAAGTAACCAAGGCGTTGGGCTATTCCTCCTTGACCCCTTGAATGCGCCCATGTTAGAAGTAAAGTTAAGACATGTTTAAGGCGTTGAATTCCCCCTCAACATGCCAAATGCGCCCAACTTGCTAGATGGGTGAGAAAGTTTCTAAGTGTAAATTCCTCCTCTATACCCCATATGCACCCAAGTCACCTTGCCTTGGAGGATATTTAAAAATTTTGCTAAGGCATTGCTAATTCCTGCTGAGGGTCCCAAATGCGCCCATATTCAAAGTGAAGCTAAGACATGTGCTAAGGCATGGTTAATTCCCCCTAGACATGCAAAATGTGCCCAAGTTCAAGATGATTCTAGGAAAAAGTTGTTAAGTGTTAGGAATTCTTCCTCACACCCTCAGAGGTGCCATGACTGGAGATGAATGGGAGGAAAATATCTAAGGAAAAATTGAAAATCCTTCTAGACCCCTCATATGCACCCATGTTCATAGTGATGATGAAATTTTTCTAAGGCACAAAATTCCACCTTCCCTAGAGGAATATGCCTAAGTTTGAAAGAGGATGATAAAATTTGCTAAGGCATGGATAAATTGGCAAGGAGTCAGAATGTGCCAGCTTCACGAGGTTGATGAAGATAAATTTGATGGCAAAATATTTTTCTAAGGTATAAAAATTCAAAAATTAAAAGTACCCCTTCGTTTGTAGACCCATGAATTTGATAATTTCTGAAGGGAATTTTCTTCTGGGTACTGGACATCTTCGACAAGGAATGGATTTTAAAATTTTCCACACCTCGCCAAGGATTTTGGGATGAAGATTTTTGATGAGCACCTGATTGATGAATTTCCTAAGTAAAAATTTAAAATTTTCTAAGGCAAGGAATAGAAGTGTTCTTTTAGAAATAAAATGCCTTGACTGGTGAATTTGAAGTTCAATGCCTAGATGATTTTGATCAAATTCTTCATGAGAATAATCTTCTCGAACTAGAGATGGATGAAATCAAAGTGTCAGTACCTCAGTTGGTGAAATAAATTTCTTAAAGAGGGTGCAGTTGAAGTTAATATTTTCAAAAGATGATTTTAAAATGCTAAAGTGAAATATGCCTAGACCAGTGGAGATGAATCTTTTGAAATTCTAGAAGGTCAAATATTCTAGACACCAGATGCCAAGTGTTGCAGCTGCCTGAGGAAGGAAAACCGGAATTTGAATGTACTGGCTAAACCTAGTTTCTTCTAGAATTCGACTTGGCTATATGTACTGTGAATTTTATTCATTTTTCTCCATCAATTGGCAAGTTCGACTTGAGCTCTAAAGTAAAGAAGATTGCAGTGTGAGGAAAGTTGAATGTGGAGAAATTCGAAGTTGGCTCTAAGGGTGAATAAGTTTGAAGCTGAGAAGTGCTGAAGCAAGCTTGGGTCGACTTTTCTTCCAAGTGTTGAAGTGGTATTGCTGCAGGAAAATTTTCTAAGTGTTTGAAGTTTGAAGTTGCTACAGGAGAAGTTGAGAATGGCTGAAGTAAGAGTGACTGGCAAGGAAAACAATGCTGAATCCAACAAGGCAAATGCATCCAGACAAGCTGTGATCAAGAAGCTGAGCAAGTCTTTCCTGCCGGAGTCGAAGTTTGCTTCAAAGTTGGGAAAGTTGGCTAATACGAACTTGGGCTCTTTCAATATGGAAGCTTTCAAATGTCGAATGATGGGAATTGGAGGCCACCGTCCATCGATCACTTCTCACAATATTGTGTCATGTCCCCGAATTGGAGGTATGGTGATTTAATTAAATTATTTAATTAAGTTGTCCAAATTATTGATAATTTATGAGGATAGCTTAATTGATGATTTAATTAAATCAAGAGATGTTATTAAATTAATTATTTATTAAGTTATTCCCATAAAATAAAATATCAAAAGGGATGACTTATTATTTAATTAATTTAATAATAAAAAGTGACTTAAGTGACTTAATAATAAAATAATAAAGTAATAAAGTCACTTAAAGAATATTTCTGGAATCTTCTAGAAGTCTCTTGGTGATGAGGTTGAAAAAGTATAAAAAGAGGCTTGGGCTATGCATTTGGACATCTTGAGTTGAACACACTTTTTCTACTACACTACTGAAGCTGAATGCTTAGCTTATTGATTTCCAGTCTTCGTTTGTGAAAGACCAAACCTAGCTGGTTAAGTGCCAATTTCGATTGTGCAACACCAACCCTAGTTGGATAGTGGAGGGAGATACTTCAGTCTCTCTCATTGTGCTAATTGCAATCATTTTTGGATGAGTTTGGAAAGTTATTTGAAGTCTGCAATTTTGTTCTAGTCTGCAGATCAACCATGAGAGAAATCACATTTTCATTCGTTGCTCTTCAATAAGGAGATATAATTTTGTGGGCACTTGAGGGATTGCTTCCTTTGGTGTTGGCAATCATTTTTATAACAAATTTGAGGAGTTTAGAGGCTATATTTATTTTTCTAAAATATTGCCAGGCAAGAACAGGGGCGGCTACTGTAGGTGAAGATTGTTTTGAAAACACCAAGTTGCCATTTCATCATCGATTTCCTTCAGCATATTATTACCAGGTTCCTTTATGTATTTACATGCTTTGCATTGTCATATTAGATTATTTTAGTCGCTGCCTTCCTGCAGCTATAGGTGCATATTCTATATCATATTTGTAATAGCATTATTCATTCCATTGTAAGCCAAGAGTCTTGGCATTGCATTTTGAGTAGTTGCAATTATCATATCAACATTGTATAACAGCCTTGTATTTGGATTTGCACTTAATGAAGGAGTTATAAGGTTGTATGACAAATGTTTGACAAATTGCCTCTGGCTGTAGCTTTCATTCCCTCATGTTAGTTTGCATACTAAATGTTTATAGAAATGTCATAGTGCTGTAGATGGTTATTGGCATTAGGGAAATTACATGAGAGGTGTTTGTAAAAATGTTTCTTCTATGTAATTACATTTCTCTCAATTAGTATGTATGCCAAGTGTTTGTGAAAATACCTCTTGGCTGTAGGTGTGCATTTGCATTTAGAAATTCATTTATATGCACTTGAAAACACAAAAGAGTTGCATCTTCATTTTAGAACTTTGAATACATATCTTAGAAGTTATTTCCAAGCATTTGAACAACATTTGCATCCATCAAATCAAAGACAAAGCAATCTGAAATCAATTACCAGCAAATTGAAGATTGCATACAAAGTGTTTGTCAAAATTCCAAAGGTAGAAAATCAGTGTTTTTGGATCAGAATTGGCAAGGCACTTTACATATTGTCAGGAGTGGACTATATGCAGCTGCTGGTTTTCCACCAGCCATTCAGTGCCTGAAATTGATCATGGAGTGTGCTAATTGTTACAATCTAAACCGAAGGACTATCACTTCACCGAATGGCAAGTTGTTCGCCAACCTCACGCCTGCAGCTATTGGCGATGTTGGCATAACAACTAACACCTCTGGAGTAGAAGTTGTTATGAACAGCCTATGTACACTACGCAATGAGTGCTCTTCAAATTATGGAGGGGAAGCTCCCTCGTTGTGCTTTGACAAATATACTTGCAAAGGAAAATAAGCTAAAACTATGTCCTGTCTTTTTGTTTCAGCTGCTAGAGGCACAAGACTTTCTTGAAAGAACCTATACGTTGCAGCTGAGTTTTCTCTGGTTTTGCAGATCTACTAACTACAACTTATATCTATCCAATCTCCTCAAGAAAACAGAGCAAGAGGAAACGGAGCAAGGTTTGACTAACTGACGATAAACGGGTTTAGATTCTCCACTTGAGGGCAAGGTGGCACAACTATCATCTCAATCTAAACCAGCTTATTGGGCACAAAACAGATTTAAGACTTTACCAAGACAATTTTATGGAACCCTATGTGGCATAACACTCGATTGAAAAAGTAAAGTCTTCACAAACAGCCTTTATCACCACAATCTCACGAAACCCTATGTGGCATAACCTTTAATTATAATGATAAAGATTCACAAAACAGATTTATCACCGTAACTTCTCGAAACCCTATGTGGCATAACGATTGATCACAATGGTAAGTTAACACAAAACAGATTTATCATCTCAATTTCTTGGAACCCTATGTGGCATAACAATTGACTTCAATGATAAAGATGTTCAAACAGATATATCTAAACTATGGAAAGAATTCAGCATTACAATCTTTCGAAACCCTATGTGGCATAACAATCAATTGCAATAGTGAAGACACATGAACAAATACCAAAAAGAGCAATATTGAGGGCAAGGTAGGCGCAGCATATATTTCTCTCTCAAGCAAAAGTTATTTACAAATGAGCATAAGCTCTTATTTATATACATCAAGGTGTAGGGAACCCTAAAATCACCTTGTGTCATCTACAGTTCTGCAATGCATGCAAGCTATCGCCAAACCCTAATTAAGTAAACTATCTGATCATGTTGTGGTTTTTGAGACCGCACCAACACAGAATAAAGTCTCCCCAACGGACGCTCTATCCTCTCTTGAACAAAGTATTCAGCATGCTAAGATTGCGGTAAGATCATGCTTTCAACTCCAAGGTTCCTTGAGTGCGAATAGGCTCAGGTTGGCTCGATGTGATATTGCTGGTATGTCCTTACACAATTGTTCGATGGCTAACAACAAACAGTAGACTAAGGGTTTTCGTGTGATTCAAATGATTTGGCAGGTGAGCGCAAGTTTCCTAATTCTAATCGGAAATGAACTGAATTTTAAAAGGGTGTAGGGTCTAAGAAGTTTATGTTCTATTCTAAATCACGGGTATGTGGAGCTTTGTTTCAATAGACTTCAACCGGATTTCACCTAGCCTCCGTCGGACAGCCTCAGCAAAATCGGTGCAATCTTCAAAGGGGATAGCAAAAGGTATTCAAGTTATAGTTTAACATACATACACCATCAGAACAACGCATATAAGTATGTAAACCACAACCGAAGTTAAACACAAGATAATGTCCATTGACCACGCAAGGCGGACTTATCATCAACAAGCGCTAGTGGTATGGAATAAAGCGAAGCTATCTCAATAAAACACCACACAGTAAGCTACTTGCATGAAATTAAGCTACTTGGATACGAAAGGAAGAAGAGACCTTGCTAGCAATTCATGACAAGACGAATTCCATCATCAATGAAAAGATCTATTATCATAAAATGTGTTACACAACAATCTCCTCAAAAGTTTTCAAAGGGAAAACTTTCTTTCTTCTCCAAATTATGCAAAAAATGCTCTACAATGCTACACTATCTAGCTCTAATGCTAATGCTCTCTCAATGTCTACTATTCCAATGTCTAATCTAATTCTAATGAATTACAAATGAGGGGGACTCCCCCTTTATAGCTAGCCAAGTCCCAAAAGACGGCTAGGGTTACAATCAATAGAGTGGCCAGAATCGTGCCACCTCAGCCCTAAACGATATTGCCCTAAAAACTGCCACAAAGGAGAGTGGGGTAATAAATGCGCCATAATGTCCACCATCATCCTTCTAGAAGATTCCGTTTGTAGACGCGTTCATACTGTTCTTGATCTTCTCTCTTGGCGTTGTTCTTTGAATTCTTCCACTTGAGGGTCATTTGAGCTAACACTTAGCCAATTTCTTGCAACCTTTTCTTCTTTCAAGATTGAGACTTGTAATTTTATCTTCCTCCGAAGGTTGTGATATCATCGTGCTTCCTCACTTCAAGTCATCACACTAAGTCATCATCGTTCGGCCTCGACGTTCCTCCTGCAAAACAAGCAAGGGGAAGGGAATCAGATCATTTCATAATATAAATTCAACTTACTTACCTGATTCGAGTACTTTGATTTTCAAGGGCTTATTGTTTTCATTAGCCAACTTTTGCCTTCTTCATGATTCCTCACGCCTTAGCCAAATTTTCAATCCACCCTCTTCAAGGGCGTATCATCTTTGAGAAATTCATTTCACCTGTTGGAGTTCTGACAACCTTGATTTTATCCATCTCTGGCTCAAGAAGATTATCATCACGAAGAACCTGGGCAAATCCACCTAGGCAATTTCTTTCAAATTCATCGCCTGGAGGATTTCACCTTGAAAACACATTTCCTTCACACTTGCCTTAGAAAATTTTCAACTTTCCCTTAGGAAATACATCAACCTGGTGCCCACTTAAAATCTTCATCCCAAAATTCTCGACAAGCTGTGGAAGACCTTAAAATCAACTCCTCATCGATAATCTTCGATACCCAGAAGAAAATTTTCTCGAGTATCGAACCCATGGGTGCACGTGAACGGGTTCATTTTATTCTGAATTTTGAACCTTAGAAAATATTCTTTCATCAAATTTATTCTCATTCTTCGATCCCCTCTGAGAATTTTGTTCTGACTTGGAAAATTTTATCAATCCTGTGGAGCTGGCATTCACCGACTTCACCTCAGGCGACTCATCTGTGCTTCAAGAAAAATTCCATCACCTCTCCAGACTTAAGCATTTTTCTAAGGGAGAAAATATTTTGTGCCTTAGAAATTTTTTTGATCACCTTGAAAAATTTTGCCTTAGGAAATTTTATTCAACTCTGTCTGCCCTGCCTGCAAGAGAAAATTTCATTTCGTCAACTTACTTAGAAAATTTTTCTTTACTCTTCATCTGGCAATTTCAACGCCTGGGCATGTATTATTCACCCCTTGTATTTTATTCTCAACGCCCAGGCAAAACTCCTCAACACCTTTAACACATAAGTAGCACTTGGAGAAATAAAAGCGCCTAGCATTTTGTTTCATACTTCACACGTCTTGGGACTTTTTCTAACACCTTATAACTTGGCGCCTAGCACACTTGAGGAAGAAATTAAAATCCACGCCTTAGAAAAAAATTTCAACTCTTGACACTTTAGGCGCATTTGAGGCTTGAAGAAGAAAAATGCCTAGCATTTACCAAGCATGACCACGCCTTGAGGTATTTTCACTCACCTTTTACTCCACTTACCACTTTGCATTTACCTTTACCATCTAAACTTGGCGCATTTTTTTGACATGCAAGGAGGATGACTCTTCATATTCCATTGTTTTGTCTTCACTTGACTCATTTGGGCGCATTTCCACCTAGGTGAGGGATAAAAATTGTTGACTTGTTGACCCACTTCTCCCTTGGGCGCATTTTGGCCTTGCTAGTGGATGAAACTCATTGACCACTTTGACTTATTCTTTTCAGGCGCGTTTCAGCTTGCTGGAAGATGGAATCTTCTCCAACGCATTAGCTTTTGTCTTTACATGCCCTGATTTGGGCGCATTTAGCCTAGGGTGGAGGACGAGTTTGTTTGACTGCTTTGACCTATTGCAATTTGGGCGCATTTCTTGCCTTGAGGAGGATGGAATTTGAAGTATGGGCGCATTTAGGCAAGGGTGAAGGATAAGCTCTCATACTTAGAATTTTTTTGGCATCTTGCTAGCATGTGGGCGCATTTTAGATAGTGTGAAGGATAAAGCACTTTGACTTTCCTTGACTTTCTTGTGAGTGGGCGGATTTTAGTAGTGGAGGAGGATAAAGTTTTATACTTAGAACAATTTTGCTATCAACCCTCTTCCTTGGGCGCATTTCATCATAGGAGGTGGATGAAATTTATACTTAGAATTTTTTTTTTCTTGAACATCTTTGCTTCTTCATCAAGCAGGGCGCATTTTGCCCAGGCAGGAGGATGAGACACTTGAGTCATAAAATTTTGGCATCTGGTGCTTGAGGGCGAGTTTAGCCTATGCTGAAGGATGAAGTCCCATACTTAGCCATTTTTCCTCGACCTCTGCCAGCCAGTCTCATGTCCTGCTATTTATAGTAAGTCTCTTCAATTTTGCATTTCTGAAGCTCGGATCAACTTGAAATTTCAAACATAGCTTCTTCATAACCCTATCAACCTGTCGGCACTGCCTCTTTTAGTCACCCTGCTATTTTTAGCCTGTTTCTGAAGGTGGCTTACTATAAATAGTAAGCTCATGTTTCTGATAGCTCCCAAGCTCCGATCGAGTTGAAATTTTAATGAGACGATCCTCACCACGTGACCTTACTGCCGACACTGGCGCATGCAACTGATTTACTATTTTTAGCACGTTTCCAATCTGACTTACTATAAATAGTAAGTGCTCCGTTTGACTCGAAATTTCACCAGCAGATAGATTGAAGAACGCTGATCGAGGTGGTTTACACCGGATTTCGAAGATTTTGACTTTTGATGCCTATTTTTAGGCTCCGAAGCTGGAAACCCTAATTTGCACTGCATGTGTATCAAATGA
>VDFB02075321.1:236593409-236706550 GCA_007258455.2 Sequoia sempervirens | reverse complement strand
GGTCAAATGCCAGAATTTTCAAAAACCAGTGTATCGCACTGCGATCAGCATCTTTCGAGCTATCCACTGGTAAAATTTGAAGGCAATCGGAGCACTTACTATTTACAGTAAGGCACTCCAGAAATAGGCTATAAATAGTAAGTTAGCAGCAGGCGCCAGTGTGAACAGGCAAGTCATTCCATGAGGGTCACACCATTCAAATTTCAAGCTGAACAGAGTTGTGGAAGTCATGAAACTAAGCAGTTACTATAAATAGTAAATCACCTCCAGAAATATGCTATAAATAGCAAGTCAGCACGAGGTGGCAGTGCGAGCAGATTAACTAGATCATGAAGGTCCTGTGGCGAAAATTTCAAATCAATCCAAGCTTCAGAGGTATGAAAATCAGAGGACTTACTAAATATAGTAAACGAGGGCCAGCAAGCTAAAAACGCCTAAGTCTGAGAAATTTCCTTCACCCCCTGTGAAATGCGCCCAAGGTAAAGCTGGCAGAAGGATGGAAAATTTCAAATGTTGATAAATCCTGCTCAGCCCCCACAATGCGCCCTCAAGGAGAAGAAGCCATGAAATTTTTCTAAGTTTGAAGTTAAATCCTCCTCAACATGCCAAATGCGCCCTGTTTTGGTGTGAGGCCAAGACAAGTTTCCAAGGCATTGATAAATCCTCCTCCTACCCCTACATGCACCCTCAAGGAGAAATGGTGATGAAAAAAATTCTAAGTCAAAGTTAAATCCTCCTTGACCCTCAAAATGCACCCAAGTGCTAGGTGGATAAAAAGTTTCTAAGGCACAAACTTCCTGCTTGACCCCTCAAATGCGCCCATGCTTATGTTGGAGCTTGAAAAAAAAGGCCTAAGGTTGAAAGTTCCTCCTCCACTAGTAAAATGCGCCCAACTTGACTAGGAAAAAGACAAAAGATGTTGGAATTCCTCCTCACTACCTCATATGCACCCAAACAAGCAGGGAAGAAAACAAAAATTTTCAGTTTCCTTGACCACACCACATATGCGCCCAAGGAAAGAGGAGAAAGAAACGCCCACAAGGCAAGATGAGATTTTTCCAAGTGTTTGAAATTCTTGTTGACTCCCTTGAATGCACCCAACTTGGAGAGGCATGGATAAAAGTTGTTAAGTGCTATAAATTTCTCCTAGGCCACTCAAATGCGCCCAAACTTGTTAAAGGGGGTGGTTTTTTTTAAAAAGTTGCTAAGGCATCGTTAATTCCTCCACCCTAAGCAACATGCGCCCAAAGTAAAAAATGATAGTGGTGAGGAAATATATGCTAAGTGTTAGGAATTCTTCCTCACACCCTTGAATGCGCCATGACTAGAGATGAATGGAAGGAAAATATCTAAGGAAAAATTGAAAATCCTTCAAGACCCCTCATATGCACCCATGTTCATAGTGATGATGAAATTTTTCTAAGGCACAAAATTCCACCTCTAGAGAAATACACCCAAGTTTGAAGGAGGATGATAGAATCTGCTAAGGCATGGACAAATTGGCAAGGAGTCAGAATACTCTAGCTTCATGGGTTGATAAAAAATTGTCAAGGCCAAGCAGGAAAAATACACCCAGAGATGAAGAATGAAGATAAATTTGATGGCAAAATATTTTTCTAAGGTTAAAATTCAAAAATTAAATGTACCCCTTCGTTTGTATACACATGGATTATGCATTTTCTAAGGGGAATTTTCTTCTAGGTATTGAATATCTTCAACAAGGAGATGATTTTTAACCTTTTCACACCTTGCCAAGGACTTTAAGATGGAAATTTCACTCGGGTGCCTGGTTGATGAATTTTCTAGAGGAAATAAATTATTTCTAGGGCAGATGGGTTGGAAATTTGGCTAAGGAAAAAAGGGGATATCAGGTTGGGCAGAGAGAAATCAAACACACCCTCTAAACGCGCCTTCAGGACAGATGAAAATTTTAAGAAAGACTTGTCTGAGTTAAACGTGCCCATCATAGAGAAGGAAGTTGAAAATTGTCTAAGGCAAAGAAAATGAAATGACAAGGCTCCAAATGCGCCCTTGAAGAAGGTTGGCTAAAATGTCTAAGTCACAAGCATCAAGCTCTCAAATACGCCCTCAAGGTTCCTGAGAGGAGAACGTGAAAGATCTTCCCAAGGCATTGGTGGAGACACAAACATCAAAATGATATGTGCCCTAGCACACAGGTGTTGAAAGGCTATGAAGAAAGTAAAAGTTGGCTAGAGAAAAATGATGGACATTGGAGATCAAAACATGGATATCAGGTGAGTAAAATGGATTCATATTATAAAATGTTTTAATGCTCTTCTTTTGTTTGCAGGATGAACGTCGGAACCAGAGTGAGAGGAATTGAAGTGATGGAGCAAATACTCCATGACTACATTTCAACCTCGAAAGAAGGAAAGTTGCATGTTGGAAGAAATGGCTAAGTGTTGGAATAGTGTAACAACCCGACCCTTCGGTAAAATTAAAATTTTCATAATTTACATCCTACAAGTATGTAAATGTGTTAATCATGTCATTGCAATAGAATTTTTCTTTTTCTTTATTGACAAAACATGAACAAGTTGCCATATTAATATACAACAAAGATTCCATTTCAATATAATAACTTCACAAGTACATGAAACAAGAATACGTACCTTAACTAACATAGCTCCAATGAGCTTTAGAACAAATAGTAGTAAGAAGGTCCAGGAATCCGTTCTTTCAAATCTTGGTACATTGGCCGCTTGCTGAGGAGGAGAAACATCACTCGGGCGCTTTTCCGCCAACCACGGACTTATAATGCGATCCCCCGCACACCTATCGTTAGATAGATGGCCCTCCCTTCGAAGAAGAGATTGGTAGGGTATCCTTTAACAATTACCAACTGAGCATAGTGTTGTGTTCCTACATAACTAGGTCCTGTGCATACGACATATCTTGAACTAGTATGTACTTCGGGATCACAATGAACTGACAGTGTAGTCTCAACTATTTCACATCAAAGTGGAAGTTGTACATTTCACTACTTTGGCCAAAGTATTATCATTCAGTACTTTGAATGAAGGTCATCTATCATATACACTACTCAGGGCCGATTTGCATTAAGGCTTTCTTACACTACGCGTAGGTTGGTCTATCGGGGTAGTTCGTACCCTAGACTTCCTACAACAAACTATCTACTAGAATGGAGAACAATTTAACAAGTACTCACAACTATCTCCCTTATACGGGACTTTCTCATCTTAGAAGCTTTTAATAACATGACTAAGTTAATCTTCAACTAGTTGTGATTGGTAACTTATTAAATACCCTCAATTCATCCCCTAGTATTAAATAGCTATGTACAAGCATATACTCCATATATGGAGTCAATACAAATTATGCAGTTTTCTTTTCGATGCCTAGTGTAATCCGTACATTAATGAAAGCAAAAACCAATAGAAGAGAACATGCAAAAATCATCCTATTTCACAATTTATCTTATGCTGACAAACATTAATTCTTTCATATTCATTTCTAAGTTAATTAGCTTTCAGTCTCAGCTCTTTTCAGCCAAAGGACAAGACACAGACTTACTTCTAAATACATGAATTACAGAAAGCATAGAAAGCATAGAAAGGAAAAGATTGACATGCCTGGTGTTGATGTGATTTTTATGACCGCACCAATCAGCAGAACAAAGTTTCCCAACGGATACCCTATTCTCTCTTGAACAAAGTATTCAGCATGCTAAGATTGCGAGTAAGATCACGCTTTCAACTCCAAGGTTCCTTTAATGCGAATAGACTCAGTTGGTTGATGTGTATTGCTGTGTTCTTACGAGGGGACTTACACAATTGTTCAGGATACGTGTAGTAAACAATAGATATATGCTTTGAAAGGGATTTTGTGCGAATGATTTAGCTTTGGAGTACAAGTTTCCTAAAACTAACCAAAAGTGTGCGGAATTGAATGGTTGCAGAGATTTCTAAATTCTAAATTCTAACCTAAATGCAAGGGATGTTATGCTCAATTTCAATGAACTTCAAACAAACATTGTTTAGCCTCCTATTGGACAGCCTCAACAAAGTAAGTGCAATCTTCAAAGGATAAGAAGGATGTTCAAATCACGGTTCAATAATGTAAGTACCATCACAACGACGCATAACTACACATGAATCTTGATCGAAGTTAAGTATAAAGCGTTCCAGTTGACCACGCAAGACAAGCTTACCATCAGTAAGATTGTTAGTGGTATGGATAAAAGAAGCTCACTTACATCAAACATAAGCATCCATATCTAACTATTAACATGAAATTAAGTCCTAGTTGAAGTCAAAGGAAGAAGAAACCTCACGAACTACTCACAACAAAGTTTGAATTCACCATCAATGAAATGGTTTTATTATGATTAGCCTTTGTGACAATCTCTTACAAAATTCTCAAAGGGAAAATTCCCCTTCTTCTTCAACAATGCAATGAAAACTACTCTAACTCAAAAGTATCTACTCTCTATTCTGCTTCAAAATCCACTATGCTGACTACTTCTGATTCTGACTATTAGATTACAAATGAGGGGGACTCCCCCTTTTATAGCTGGCCAATCTCAACAGACAGTCCAGATTGAATTACAACGGAGGGCTCAGATCGAGCCACCTCAGCCCTAGACAAGTTTTGCCCTAAAAACCGCCAGAAGGTGGAGTGGTGTCATAAATGATCCCAAAAATAGCAGATTCCTCCTTGACCACTGTAAGCAATTAATGCCCACTACCCTTCTAGAAGATTCTTGTCCATGACTCGGATTCCCTTGTTCTTCTCTCTGACCGCGTATGCCACGAATCGGGCCAGCACCTCATTGACCTCCTCCTCAGAAATTGCTGGAGTAAGATTTAGCTGATATTCCAGGATAGCCACCATCTGTTCATGCTTATCACAGGACTTTCTCCAAGCTTCAATAGAATCCTGTGTACTCTGAATAATCCCTGAAAATGTCGACATGTTCTCAAAGTCCAGTTGAGAGAACCTCTTCATCTCGGAGAAGAAAGGTTGCAACCTTGCCTTCAATCCGTCAATTTCAACCTCCTCAGGAGCCATCCTCTTGGCGAACAATGCCTCCAATGTGTTGAGGATACTCTTGTGAATATTCCTCATTGCCTTCTTGATCCTGGTGGACTCTATAGCTGCCGCGTCGAAGAAACTCTTTCTAGTGAATGCTGCCGAATGCCACCCACGAAAATCATACCTGTCGCCTGCCTAGATCACTCCTTCATTCACCAAAGTTTGTGTGGGCACACGCATCAAAACAGCAAGGCGAGGAATAGTTTTATCTTGAAAAATATGAGTGTCTCCCCAAGCTTGCTCGACATCATCTAAGCATGATAGGATACTAGATGCACTCTGAAATGATGAGACAAGATCAGCCATGAATTTTTCTGCTTCAGCGCGGACACCACTTATCCACTTGTCTCCCTCTCGTATAGCTCTCTTCATCTCCTCAAGCCCATTGATTGGCTCTCGTGGTAGCTCAAGCGGAGGCTCTACCACTGGATTCTCCTGAGCAACTGGATGCACTAGATGTTGCACATACACGACCAATGCCTTGTGCTCCTTTTTCAACCTTTTATACTTCCCTTCCTTTTCACCAGCCTGTCCTTCAATGCTTGGAATGAACTTTCAGCCTCCTCGACCACTTGCGCTCCAGAGGGACGTCCCAATTCAATTGTGGTGACTGTGTAATTTTCTGGCATTGCGTCACTTAAATCATGATCTTCCCGTGGAACAGCAATATGGAGGCTGCGTGAACCTACCTCATTAGGCTCCATCCTCGTATACTTCCTTGCTCTCTTCCTCTTAGGCGACTTACTTGTTCTGTTTAGAAGCTCCTCCATCTCAACTGCCAGATCAACATCATCGTCCTGATCCCTCCTGATTGCCTGTGAAAGCCAATTGCGCTGAATATCATAAATGATAAGGGGCTGCTCTTCAGTTGCCTCCACTTCACGAACCTCCTCCCGAGCAACATTCTACTAAGGCTCAATTATTTCAATGTCTTGATCACTCTCTCCACGAGCTCCAACATCTTCCTCTTCGAAGGAAAAATCAAAGTGGGTATCCATTTCTGTCTCTTCCCCTTCATCAGGCTGATTAGCACTCTAAGTATCCAACTCTCTCGGCATTGGTTGGTTAACTTCTCCAACCTCTGGTTCTTCATTTCTTTGAGCCTTCTGATCTGCAAATAGTGAGACTTTGTGCACACTGGAGGAATGGGTCACCAACTAAGTGGATGATGTGTCCTCCGATCCTTGGGGTTCCGGCTGAACAGGTTCTTCTTGCGGTGGTGGCTCCACAGCTAGGGCAATTTGTCTCTTCCTTTTTGCTAACACCGACGGCCTTTTATCGCCCATGAGGTCATATGTGAGGGCAATCGACCTTCTCCTCAATCTGTGAACGCGCTCCTCCACCAAAGCCCTCGTAAAAGTTAAGACGGGAATAGACAGTGTCTAAATCTGTAATTTCCGGCTCAGCCCAATCTAGTGGTGGGATTGGCGTGTTCTTTATAGATTCATAATCTAGGTGGATAAGCCTGGCATCTTCTTCGACTTGATCTGGCACTTGGATCACTTCACATTCTCTGATCAACTTGAGAGGCAACCTCGAAAACATTCTTTTCCTAATCTCAGCCTCATCTCCAGCGTTCGCCCAAAAATCTTCTAAGTGGGCTCTGTGTCTGTACTCCTGACCCTGAACTGTTCCAATCTTTCCCCGAGGATCAAAATCCTGCCGACTGGTATGAAGAGTCAACTTATAGAACTTCAATTCATCTTCAGCCTCCTTGGCTGCCTGCAGAGTAGGGCATTCTTCAAGTGAGTTTCCCAACACAATGGGAAAGTGCAAGCCTCCCTTCTTCTTTCTCCTTGTGATTTTATCGTAGGCCACCAATTTCCTAGACAACTCAAGCAGTATCATCCTGTTGGTGGGGTACCTCAGTAATTTGTAGACATATGAATCGTACCCTGGCAGCCTCAAATAAGTAAACTTCAGGAATTGGACGAACCAAAACCCATACTCTTCTATCAACATCTGTGCCTCTTCAGATATTCTCTGTTGTAACCTTCGCTGAAGGGTCCTTCTAATATACATAGTGAAAGCATCATTAACTCTCTTGAAGTCACCTGTGTGCGTGAGATGCAACTGTCTGCAGGATTCGTGAATCTTGAACTGGTTAAAACCACAGCCAATTGGTTCCTGGTATGCCAACCCTCTGTATTTTGTCATCCGAGCAAGCATATAGATGACATACGAGCTCATATAGAATGTTCTCGTTCTCTTCAAATTCCAGAACTGTTCATCAATGTTGTCACTTAGCATCTGTGCCCAGTTCACTTCCACCTTCCCCTCGAGCACCACACTAATGTAAAAGAACATCCATGGATCGAACACAAATGACTGCGGGCTGCCATTAACCCTGCTGAGCAACATAATTATATCGCAATACTCCTGTTTCAGCTCCTCTGAAATTATCTGCTTTGGCAGCCTGGTAGCAGGAGGTTTTGGTTTCCGCATCCAAGTGGTGTTGATCCTCTTCATGCACTTCTCGAAGGACGTTGCATACGTCTTGTCGGCCTTTTCTTTGGATTTGTACAAAATTTTATCTGTAGCCAATATCCCAAATGCCTCGCCAATTGCATCAGGTGCAAAGTTGGCCAATATCATACCATCTAGAGAAATGATAGTCCGATCACCTGAGTTGTAAAAGTTGGCGCACTCCAAGATCAACTCTGGACAACGAACTGCTGGTTGGAACCCGGCTGCTGCGTACAATCCGCTCTTGACAATGTTGCGCGATGCCTCTGTTGGAAGATTGCCACCCTGCCCATACATTCTGCGCATAAAAGCCGCAAGATTGAAAGGCCCAAGGTTGGTGTCCGTCAAGTTTCCAAACTTCGACACAATCTTTGACTCCGGAACAAAAGACTTCTTCAAACTTTTGATGATCGCTTGCCTGGAGGCGTTTTCTTTGATAGCTTCGTTATTACCAGCCTTAGCTCCAGCTTTGCTTGTTCCAGCAACATCAGCTTTTCGTCCTTCGGCCATCTGCAAAACAAGAAGCAAACATTACACTTTAAACTTTTAAAATGAAAATCACGAGAGACGGCTGGCGAATGGAGTTGGCTGCAAAATAAACGTGAGTTAATAGCTTCAGCAATAAACTTCGACTTTCAAACCTCGGTATATTTAAACCCCGAAAATATAAAACCTCGAACTCCAACAATTTGCAGCCAAAAGAATTTTCAACTCTACGGAAGAAATCAATTTCACAGCGTCAACCTCGGAAAATACTTTAAGCTTTAGTAATTTTCAACAACAGCAACTTCGAAAGTTATAAATCAGCAACTTCGAAGATTTTAAATCAGCAAGTTTGGAAGTTATAAATCATCAGCACATTTCAACAATTTCAAATCAGCTCTTCGAAAGTTATAAATCAACAACTTCGACGGTTTTAAACAATTTCAAATCTGATTTGATTCTAATCATTCAGCAACTTCAAAAAATTCCAAGCTCAAGCAATTTCGAGTTCAAACAATTTCGACTTCCAGCATAAACAATTTCAGTCTTTCAACTTTCAACTTTGAAAAACATTTCAACTTTCAGCAGAATATTAAATCTCAGCAACTTTAAATACTTACCTTCAGCAACTCGGAGAAATAAAAATGCTCAACCTTGGCAGCTTACACTTCAAACTTTATTTCGAATCCCAGCAACTTCGCAACTCAGCAACTCAGAAAATCAATTCTCAGCAACTTCGCAACTTTGAATCTCAACAACTTCGCAAAACTTCGAGAAAATCGAATTCAACACCTCTCACACTTTCAGCAACTCTCAATCTTGAAAATATTAAATCTCACAACTCAACAATCAGTCTCAAATCACCAGCATAAATCTTAGCTTCGAATTGTGTGAGACGAAAATGAAAATCTTCAAAGTTTTTATAACCAAAAGCTGGTGCTAATTTTAGCAGATGCCATTAATTCTCTCAATCATGACTTACGCATTTGCTAAATTTGAAGGAGAATATTCCAGTCGTCTTACAGTCGTCATAGCAATTTGCTATTTAGGGAGATTCTTTCCTCGATTTAAATTTAAAACTTCCCTCTTGACTGCCAGTGATTTTGAAAAAAAAATCATTTTGCTTTGATTTGAAATAATCTCAACTGCCTTTTTAAAATGGCATATTTAATTTATTAAATTTTAATTCAAATGCCATTTTATTTATTTCTCTAGCGCATGTAAAAATTTGACGTTAACACTTTGAAATGGCTAGGCGAAATTTATTTTCCATCCATAATAACTCCAAAATAAATTCCCCATGATTAAAATCGTCCGAACTTTTAAAATTTCATGTGTTTAATTTTAAAGGGGAATTTAATTTAATACTTAGGAAAATAATTAAATTAATTAAATTTCTCCAACTTAGGCATATTTCGTAATTAATTGCCTAGAGAAATTATTCTCTCCCAACGCCTTTTAATTTATTAGCTTTTTTTTATCCCCACACTTCGATTTTGTCGAGCTTTCATTAAATCTCCAATTTCAACTTTTCTATGCCTAAGCAACATTTTCAAACTTAGGCGTATTTAATACTTTCAACTTTTATTAAAATTCGCCTTGCACATGAGTTGATCAACCCCATTTAATTTTAAAATCCAACCTCTCCCTTCAAAAGTGGGCGCATTTAGGCCTTAGTGTGTTCACTTCCACGCCTTAGGATATTTTCATGAAACTTACGTTGCTGGCCATATTTCACATCATGGGTATTCTTTTAACGCCTTAGGGAAAATTTATCCTCTTCTGGTGAGGCGCAAATGTGGAGGTTCCAATTTTTGAAAATTTGATAACAATTTTGTTTCCCAAGCTTGGGCGCATATACTACCTGGAGCTTGGAGGCGCAAATGCTGGGTTGTCCTTTCATTCTTCCACACCTTGGAAACTTTGTTCACATTCTCTTTGGAGTAGGGCGCATACAAGGAGCTCTCCACCTAGTTTCCACACTTAGAATCTTTTAACCCTTCCAGGCGCATATGACTTAGAAAAATTTGATGTCTCATTTTAGGCACATTTGGGGGTTCATGCTTTCAGTTTCATTACTTAACAGACAAGGGCGCATTTACCATGTTAATCTTTCATTTTAAACACTTGATGAAATTTTTGCTCTTCAAGCTCCTGGGCGCAAATTAGATGGGGAGCATCCAGTTTGGGGCGCATATAGCATCTGGGTCTTTCAACTTGTGTCTTGGGCGAGTTTGAAGTTTTTGCAAAGAGGGGCGCAAATCACCCATGAAGCTTTCACTTTTCATGCCTTAGAGAATTTTCTCATCCAACACCTTCACAAGCTCAGGCGCATTTTGGAGGTTGAGCTTTTATTTTATCACTTGGGCGCATATGATGAGCCAAGGTTTCACTTTCCACGCCTTAGTGAAATTTTCACTTCACTTCCTTCTCAAGGGCGTATTTTCCTGTTGATGCCTCCAGTTTTGACCCCAGGCGCAAATGATGTGTTGAGCATTCAATTTGTGACTTGGGCGAATTTCCTGTGACTTCATCTCCAAGGCGCATTTTGGAGGGCAAGCTTTTAATTTTGATGACTTAGAATATTTTGAGTTTTTCCTTTCAACTCAAGGCGCAAATGACACTAGCAACTTTCAAATTTCATCACTTAGAAAAAATTCACTTTCAACATCTCTGAAGAGGGGCGCATTTGACACATAAAGCTTTCAGTTTTAATGCCTTAGAAACTTTTTATCATCCCTCCTCAAAGTAAGGCGCATATGACCCCTGCTACTTTCAATTCCAACACTTAGGCGAATTTGGCTTCAAGTTGTTACCTTGGTGGGCGCATTTCCTTATGCTCACTTCCACTTTATGCCTTAGGAAAATTTTGAGGTTCCTTCAACTTGGTGGGCGCATTTGACATACAAAGCTTTAAATTTCAATACTTAGTCGAATTTTCCATGTCCTCCACTCAAGGCGCATATTGGAGAGTAAGCTTTCAATTTGAGGCGCAAATAGCATGCCATGCTTTCAAACTTTTAATTCCTCATCCAAAGTGGGGCACAAATGACCATGTGAGTTTTGAGGCGCAAATGAGGTGGGCAACTTCCAGTTTCATTACTTAGAAAAATTTCGAATCTCCAATATCCTCTTGGGCGCATTTTGACCCCAGAGCTTTCAATTTACAACATTTAGAACATTTTAAGCTCCTTCTCAAGTTTGGCACACTTGGGCCCTCTAGCTTTCAATTTATGTGCCTTAGAAAATTTTAGGCTCCTCTTGTCTTCCCAAGGCGCATTTGGCAGGTGGGACTTCAAATTTGTACCACTTAATGAACTCTTTACTCCATCTTCCTTCAAGGGCGCAAATGAGGGGTGGTACTTCAAATTTCTTATACTTAGAATATTTCCAAGCTCTTCTCCTTAACCAGGCGCATATCACACCCTGAGCTTCTAGTTTTGACGCCTTAGAAACTTTTATCAAGTTTCCTACTTGCTAAGGCGCATTTGAGGCATGCAAGTTTCATTTTTGACACTTAGGTGAAATTTCTAAGTCCTCAAAGAGGGGCGCATTTAGACCCATGAACTTCCATTTAATTGGCTTAGCCGAATTTTCTTACTCCAACATCTTTGGGCGCTTTTGGAGGGTCAAGCTTCAAGTTTTGTGCCTTAGTGAATTTTTCATTGTCCATTCTCCTCTTGAAGGCGCATATGGAGGGGTGTACTTTCAATATTCAACACTTAGAAAATTTTCCATTCATCTTCAGCTCATTAACGTGAATTTCGATGCCGGACTCCAAATTTCATCAAACCTGGTGGATTTTATGCCTCTTGCCAGATTTAGGGTGATTTCCCTCTACTAACCCTAATTTGCTCTGAGTTTCTATTTTTAGAAAGTTCCCAAAATTTCACGCCTTCAACTGAATTTTGACTCCAGAAACCCTGATTTTCGCCTTGCTCTGAATTTGATTTGTGCTGTTGATGCTCGATGCCTGTTTGCACCTGCTATTTTTAGCAACCTGCTAAAAATAGAAATTGCTTAGAAAGTCTTCAAATTTCATGTGCCGAGTGCCTGAAGTGTGGTGATCGTAGCTGGATGTTGCTTTTGCTTGACTGTCCCGTTTTGCCCTTGATTTTAGGAAACCCTAATTTCTCTGCCCATGCCTGCTAAAAATAGCAATTATCTGATTCTTCATCCTCTGCAACTCCGTTTGTCTCGAAATTCGCACCAAGGACCCCTTATCACATGTTTGACTTGTGCCTGCTGAGATCTGATGTCAGCCTGCTATTTATAGCTACTTCTGAAGTGACTTACTATTTATAGTAAGTGCTTGTTTCCGAGACTTCCTTAGCTCCATTTGACTTGAAATTTGGACAGCGTACTCGTTGGTGAACTTGCTTGTCTGCGCTGGCACCCAAGGTTGACTTTCTATTTATAGCCTGTGTCGAGAATGCCTTACTAAAAATAGTAAGTGCTCTGATTGCCTTCAAATTTTACCAGCAGACTCCTTGAAGGATACTGATCATGATGGATACTTCAGTTTTGGACATTTTGACGTCAGACTCCTCATTTTTAGCCCTCAAGCTCGAAACCCTAATTTTCTGCATGTTCCTCAAACGAGCTCCATTTGACCTCGTTTCAGTTGCATGACGATCAGTTTGCAGTTCTGAAGTGTTGAGCAACTGCCTAAGTGGTACTTGCTAAAAATAGAAAGTGGCCGAAAAAGTGACCGTCCGGCTACTGGATGATTTTGCATGTTACACTGCCCGAAAAATCTCGAAAAACCCAGAAAAACCCAGAAAAATCATCAACATGCAAGCACTGGATAAAAATAGCAAGTTTCGTAAAAGTGGTCAGCCCACTTCTGCATGTTACACCGCTAAGCTCTTTGAAAACCTTAAAGAATATATCGACATGCGCTGAGAAAATCTGCATGCAAACCCTAATATCAGCCTCTGAAGGCCGGATGCTGAAAGTCATTATCCTGCTTTGCATGTCATATCACTGCGAAGGTCTCGAAAAACCCACAAAGAATCTGCGGACATGCATCAGAAAATGTAACATGTAGACCCTGGAATTCACTCTGGAAGCTGGACTACTAAAAATAGCAAGTCATCTGTTTTTGCTCAAATTTTGTCAGAAATGAACTTGAGGTGTTCAGAATGTAAGGAAGTTGTCAAAGTGTGAAAATCTCGAGAAAATCAACCCCAAGCCGACACTTACTAAAAATAGAAAGTTGGTAGAATTCAATGAAATTTTAGGGGGTTACTTGCTGGAAGCATTGTAATAGCACTGCTAGGCTCAAAAGCTGACCAACCAACTCAATTTGACCCCAAAGTAACATAAAGACGTGAAACCCTAATATCAGACTTGGCCAAAATTTTACGCGTTTTAAGCTTGCAGACGGGAGCGTCCCCAAAAAGCAGATAGCAGAAAAGAAGTAGAAAGAGAGAGAGAGAGACAAAACCAAAGCCAAAAGACCAGAATGGAGCAAAAGTTTATGGGTCCCCATTTTGAATGGGGCGATGTGTGAAAAAGGTCACAACAAGTTGCTTTTTCAGTATACAGAGTGCTTTTTGGTTGCTTTTGTTGGCGTAAAATCTAACACCTCTGGAGTGCAGGTTTGTACAGACAGCTATGTACACTACGCAATGAGTGCTCTTCAAATTAGGAGGGGAAGCTCCCTCGTTGTGCTGGAATGCATGAAAAGAAAAGTAATCTAAGTCCTATCTTTTGTTCTCACCGAAGAGGCACAAGGTTAAGAAATCGAAAGTTGCTTAAGGATTTTCCTCGTTTCGCATCATTAACTACAACTAAGCTAACTACTTTAAATCTATCCAGTTTCCTCAAGAAAACAGAGCATGAGGAAATGGAGCAGGGATGATTATAGACGATAAACGTGTTTAGATTCTCTACTTGAAGGCAAGGTGGCGCAACTATCATCTCAATCTAAACAAGCTTATTGGGCACAAACAGATTTAAGAATTTACCATGACGATCTTATGAAACCCTATGTGGCATAACACTTGATCGAAATAGTAAAGACTTCACAAACAGCTTTATCACCACGATCTCACGAAACCCTGTGTGGCATAACGATTGACCTCAATGGTAAAGATGTTCAAACAGATTTATCTAACTATGGGAGGAATTTACCACGCCAATCTTATGGAACCCTATGTGGCATAACACTTGATCAAAGTAGTAAAGACTTCACAAAACGATTTTATCATCACAATCTCACGAAACCCTATGTGGCATAACACTTGATTGAAATGATAAAAGATTCACAAGACAAAAGAATTCACCATTACAATCTCTTGAAACCCTATGTGGCATAACAATTAATCATAATAGCGAAGACGCATGACAAATACCAAAAGAGCAATATTGAGGGCAAGGTAGGCACAGCATATATTTCTCTCTCGCGTTATTACAAATGAGCAAAGCTCTTATTTATATACATCAAAGGTGTAGGGAACCCTAAAATCACCTTTGTGTTAACTACAGCGAAAATGCATGCAAATTTATTAAACCCTAATAAAGCAAACTATACGCTTAACTGAAAGCTACCATCACAACGGTATAAATAACCTAAATGGACCATGTGCAAGCATGCACGTCCCTTATTTAAAGCAAAGTTAACTGGACACTACCTTAGTTAACTGGAAACCCTAACCCTAACTCCTGTGTTGATAATTCCAAGGATGAGATAAGCATGTGTTAAGTCAGCAAGTGAACTCAAGACTGGAATCGCTAACTGCTGCTGACTCAACCCTTGAAACTAACTGCAGGTTCCAACTGACGATGATCACTCCATGTCAACTCGGTCTAACACTTTGACCAAGAACTCATCGATCTCTCTGTATCTCGCACTTTAAAAAATGATAATCTGCTTTTTAGTTCTCTGCCCTTTCTGTAATTGTGTACATGCCATCTTTAACATCTTCAGTCGCCTTTCTGAAACTGGCTGAAATTACTGAAAAGTGATCTAAAATCTCCATCAAGATATCAAGAACATGCTTCTGAAACTCGGTTTGCACAACCTCGAGATCAGCGTAGGTACCATTTTATGAAGATAATGGCACAGTATCTGAGTGACTTTGGCGGCTCCGTAAATGAAGTGGTGGCTTCTATTTCTTCTGCAGCTTACCGTTTTATTGCCAGCTACTTTGATGAAAACCTAAATTAAGACCGATTTGGTCTTGAATTCAGTCTACGGAATTGCATTCTGAAAAACTGCCTGACTGCGGAACACGGCTATGTTCTGACAACTTCCTCGAAAGCTAAAATGGCTCGACAAGGCTAAAATAGCCTGTCGGAGGATAATTTTCACCAAAAATTCTGAGACATGGGTTTGTCCGGAAAATGATTCTAAGACAACTCCACAACGTCAATTGTGAAAAAAAACGCTGTTTAGCTTCTGGACATGCAAAGACTCTTCACCAGAACCAGGGTTCTAGAGGTTCTCGGCAATTTTCATGAGAAATTCAAACATGGGTTTTGTGCAATGGAATTCAACAAACCTGCATGATTTGATTTTCAAAAGATGTGATTTTATCCCACATGCAAAGAAATTCTCGAAAAGCTAGCCTTAATGAAGATCACGGGCGATTTTCAAAAATCTAAGACGGGTTTACCAAGAATGTCAAATACGCCGAACCTGTTATCGATTCTGAATATGTGTTGAATTTCTTTGACATGCTAAGAAAGTACCTAAGATGAGAAATAGAAGAAATAAGACAGAAGATAGAAAGTTTTGCTTGTCTGCTTCTGAAAAATCAGCCAACCTCTTCTCTGGAAATTGATGAAACCTGCATGCAAAGTGAAAATAAAGTCTAGAATTGACTTCCTCTGAACAATCTGAACTCGTTGCTTTGAAGAACGCTGAAATCGGACACCTGTAGCACCTTCAGCTTGCTGGTCGCTCAAGAAGAATATAGACTTCAGAGCAAAAGATGATGAAATAATGGACGCCATTGCTGAAATGAATAGACTTTTATTAATGAAATTCGTACAAAGCATGAAATCCTTGAAAAATGGCGCTTGGCTTCTTATTGGACCCCATCTTAGTTAACTGAAACTCAGATATGCTAAATAAATAGCCATGCATTAGGGTTTCCCTTTCAACACTTCAGTTAACCACTCTATGCGAGTTTGACTTCAGTTAATCATCTTCATTGAATTCGCCATCCTTCAAACTTGCTTTGGATTCACCAAATTGAACTAAGGCGACCCTTTTGATAACTTCAGTTAACAATCTTGATTGAAATGAGAAATTCGCCATCTTCATGTAATAAACAATCTAAAAATAGCGACCCTTTTCAATCTTCAGTTGGCCTTCAACAAGTGCGCCAACTTCACACTTATGCTTCGATTCATTTCTAAAAATAGCAACCCTTTTGGAACTAAAGTTATTATTCCTTGAAAAGTGTGTTGCTTCACTAATTCATGCTTCACTAATAAAATCTAAATATGGCGACCCTTTTTACGAACTGAAGTTAACAACTTCAAATTCGCCATACTTCACTAAAATATGCTTCATGCTTCACAAAATAATGCTTCACCAAAATATGGCGTCCCTTCTTGAACTTCAGTTGACATTTAATGAAGCATCATCTTCACTAAAAACTTCACAATTGCAACCAAATGCGCCATACATGTAGACTTCAGTTGACATTCACTGAAAATCTTCAGTTAAGTAGACATGCAAGATAGTTAACTGAACATGCAAACTAGTTAACTTGACATGCAAACTAGTTAACTCGACATGCAAACTGAAAGATCACTCCCCATGCCAATATACGAACTGAAGATAACAACCCAGAAATCGTTCAGTCTAACTGCAGTCAGAACTCTAGTTAAGGCATCCATTCAACTCACTTTCAAAAATTCAACTTTGAACTCTCAAGCGAATTCCAGACTTAGCCAAATTTCATGAAAATTTAAGCTAAAACCTCTGCCGGGACCTCTGTTCATCCTCTGACACTAGTTGACTGACTTCTCCGATTGGCTGGCTGACAAGTGCATTGCAGAGCTAAGTAAAACTGATCAAAAGATATCTTGAGACTGAAAACCATAAAACTGACATCTGAAGGCTCAAAAATCCAAGCGCCTTTTTCAAAAGCTGCGCTTTTTCTCAGAATTAGTCAAATTTCAACTTCTGCATCTCGAACGAAGGGAAAAACAAAATCCTTCATAACTTTTGATTTATCAACTTTCAGGACTGGATCTCAGGTTCACCGCGAAGCTAACCTCATTCTGCACGACAGCTACAAACGCACATTTCCCAAGAAAACATCATCTGAGGGGTGAAAAACAAGAGCGCCCCTTTCAAAAGTTGCTCTTTTCATTCCAAACTTAGCCATTTTTGGAAACGACAAAAATAACACAAAAACCTCGACTGCAAGCTGATGAGACATCTTCTAATTTGACGAAGACAGGCAACGGAAAGTTGAACGTAACACGAACACATTGAACATCTGGTATCATCAGAAAGAAAGCATTAAAGGCCTAAAAAGATTAGGCGCCTTTCTCAAAATGTGCTCTTTTGCTTTTTCCTCTGATATTCTGACTAAGATTTAACCCAACGTTTGACCTCCAGTTCAGACGCTTCAACAACTCAGATTCACCCACTGACGGATGCGTCGCGAAGCTTGAACGAATGTGAGATAAACATCTTGGGTGGCAGTTAGCCAAAAACCTACATCTGGGACCTCAAAAAGATGGGCGCCTTTCTCAAAAGCTGCGCTTTTTTTTAGTGTTAGCCAATTCTCGCCTATGCCTCGTTTTGTGCCGTATCCTCTGTAACTTGCTCAAAACAGGTCCGTTTGACAGGTTTGATAGCTCACTGCGAAGCTAACGTGATGCCGGACAAAAGTCTGCTTGAGATGACAAACCCTAAAAACAGGATCTCAGCCCCCAAAAGATAGGGCGCCTATTTGAGAATGTGCTCCCTTCTCCAGAGAGAAAATTTTAATGATTTTCGTCAAATTTTCACTTTTCTTCAGTAACAGACTGACATAGTACTGACACCAACTCCATATTTGAAAACCCCAAAAATGACCTTTTGACAACACTTTAACAAGATTAAGACTCAATTAAGCAAAATGCCTTAGTGAAGCAAAAATTTTGGTTTTGGGTACAACAGCTTTTTCATGAGCAGAGACATCATTCATTATGCTAAGGGTGTAGGAACAGGCAGAGTCGAGGATTGGACAGGTCCACCTATTCCTGAAGGTGAGACAGTGTCAGGAGTATTGGGTATCCACAGATCGAGCTCCAACAGCAGTGAGAACAGTGTCACAACATTGATGGCAGACTGTGAGATCCCTGCTGGGTCACTTAGGGATTCAGGGAAAGCGCATGTAGAGGGTGATATTACTGAAGAGGAGTTTAGACGCAGGCATGATAATATGATGGACATGATGTCCCAATTGATGGGCACTATTAGACAGTATACTCCATCCCAGCCGCACTATATCCAGATTGGACAGTCGAGCAGGACTGTAGGCATGGACCAGCCTTTGGCATCAGCACCACGACAGCCATCACCGATCTATCATGAGCGTAGGCCTAGACAACCTACATTCATATCTAGAGAGACCCCACCTCTGACTCCGAAGGCAGAGCAGTAGGGTCACCATCAGGAGTTCCAGCCACAGAATGGCATGTCAGTAGCGGATGTGACTAGATTTCATGGTGAGTATCTATCATTAGCACCTGAGATCAGACAGGCATTATCTTTTCATGAGTTTATGGATGTTAATAAACCTAGAGGGGTAGGTAGATTTGACCGCTAAGCTCCTCACCACCAGCAGCCACAACCACCAGTGAATAGGGACTTACAGTATGCAGTTAGCAAAATCACCTTGCCATACTTTGACGGCTTTGATAAGACGTCAGCGAGGTCTTGGGTCCAGAAGTTGGACAATTATCTATCACTGAGACCGATGCAGGAGGACGAGGCCATTAAGTTTGCTACTTTGCATCTTGATGGGTTGGCGCATGATTGGTGGCATAATGGCATGTACACACTTGGCCATCATGCAGTCACTACGTACCAGGAGTTCACCAGCAGACTCATAGAGGGTTTTGATAAGAAAGATCCAGAACTCTACTTCAAAGAGCTAGCTCAGCTCAGACAAATAGGTAGTTTGGATGCTTATGTCAGTGAGTTTCAGAAGGTTGCAGTCATGGTGACGGGCATTTCAGAACAGAGACTTGTCATTCTCTTCGTCGAGGGTTTGATGGAGCCTATGAGAGGTTGGGTCAAGGCATTTGATCCTCCCACTCTTCAGGAGGCCATGAGGAAGGCACATAACATGGAGCTTGCAGCACCTCGTAGCAAGTTCACTTCAGGCTCGACACCATACACGAGGCCTAATAGGTCTTTTGATAGGAATAGACCCTTCGACAGAAGGAAGGATCCACCCGATCCTAAGACACAAAATGCACCACCCTTTGACAGAGAAACATTAAATGATTTACGGAAGAAAAAATTGTGTTTCTGGTGCAAGGCGCCCTATGATGAAAAACATGTATGCCCTCTTCGTCCCAAAGTGAAAAACAATCAAATGGAGTGGTTTTATGAAGGGGAAGAGCAATCTGATCTGTCAGACCAGCAAGCTGATTTCGAGCATTCAGATGATGACAGGTCCGAAAATGAGGGTGAAAACGAAGGAGGAAGGAAGCTACAGGAGGCACATTTGACTAGCCTTTAGAGAGATGGGTTGTTTAGACTTCGCGGGCTCCTAGCAGGTCAGAAGGTAATCACTCTACTCGACACCGGTGCTACTCATAATTTCATTGATGCGCGGTTGGTAGAGAAACGTGGTATACAGACAAAGGAGTTTGAGGGTATCTGAGTTAAGGTGGCTGATGGGTACACCCTCAAATGCAACCGAAAGATTACTGATCTTCCAATGCGGTTGAACAACTATGAATTCAAGACTGAATTCTATGTTGTTAACATGGGGGATACTGATGTGGTGTTAGGTATGGCATGGCTTCACGATTTGGGTGAGTTGACACTCAATCTACGAGACATGGAGATGAAGTTCAAGGTTAATGGGAGACCTCATGTCATCAAGGCCATTAGAGACAGTAATGTGAGGATCATTTCGTTCAGGCGGATGGAGAGACTCATTCATCATGATATGGTTGATTGGGCTGCAGAGTGTATGTTAATGCCAGCACAGCAGGAGTAGCAGAAGGGTGAGTACCACCCAGACATTCAGATACTGAGAACTAAACACTCCAAAGTGTTTAGCGACATTCCGCCTGGTAGACCTCTAGATAGAGGCATTGAGCATATCATCGAGATGGAGGAGGGCGCAAAGCCCATTATGATTACACCCTATAGGCATCCGAAACGACTCAAGGATGAGATAAAGAAGACCATCGATGAGTTATTGGCTATGGCGCATATCAGACCTAGCAAGTCACCCTTTGCTTCATCGGTTGTATTGGTGAAGAAGAAAGATGGATCACTTCGGATGTGCATAGACTACCGCCAATTCAGTAAGAGGACAATTAAGAACAGGTACCCGATACCACACATTGATGAGTTGATTGGCGAGTTGCACGGTGCTATCTTCTTCACGAAGATTGATTTGAGATCCGGGTACCACCAGATTCGGATGAGGGAGCAGGACATTGAGAAAACCGCTTTCAGGTGCCATTGCGGTCACTTCAAGTTCTTGGTTATGCCATTCGGGCTAACCAATGCACCTACCACCTTTCAGGCCACCATGAATAGGGTCTTTAGTGCACAGCTACGGAGATTTGTATTGGTCTTCTTCGATGACATTCTGGTGTACAGTAGGTCATGGGAGGAGCATTTAGCTCACTTAGACACAGTTCTGGTTATCTTGGCTGAGGAGTCCTTTTATGCCAAGGAATCCAAGTGTGAGCTAGGCATGGAGGAGTTGTATCTGGGGGACATCATCAGTGCCAAGGGAGTGAGTATGGACCCCGAGAAGGTCCGAGCTATAGTTGAGTGGCCAGTACTAGAGAACCTTACGCAACTCAGAGGCTTCATTGGGTTGTGTGCTTTTTACAGGAGATTTGTCAGTGGGTTCTCACGTCACGCCACACCCCTTACTGATTTGACAAAGAAAGGGGTTTTACTTGGTCACCACAGGCGCAGGAGTCCTTTGACAGGTTTAAGGTGATCATGACTTCATGTCCAGTGTTAGCATTGCCTGATTTTACAAAGTCATTTGATTTATTTTGCGATGCTTCAGGAGAGGGCATTGGTGCTGTTTTGATGCAGGAGAGACACCCTATTGCTTTTGAGAGTGTTATCCTGAATTTTTGACTCGTTTTAAAATTTGGGAAACCAATCAAAATTTTCTTAAAACTTAAGATTTTTCTTCTCTAAGGCACGCATTACGAGGTGCAAAGAGTGGCAAATCTCTGTTTTAGGTTGATTAACCTTTGGGCTACTCTTTTTCCCCCTTACGTTTCCGTTTTCGTCAATTTCTGAGTCGTTTTTGGTGTCTTTTTCACCAATTTCGGGTTTTTAGAACAACTCAGCAAATAGGGAAATTTAGACTTAAAGGCAAAATTGCTTAAGTTCCTAAAAATCCCGAAATTGCTTAAGTTATTCAAAAACCCGAATTTGTTAAGTTTTTATATTTTTGACAAAAAACAAAATTGCTTAAGTTATTCACAAAACCCGAATTTGTTTTAAGTCTTTATTTTTGACAAAATGAAAATTGCAAAGTGAGCTAAAAAGTCCGATTTCTTTAAAGTTATCCAAAATATTCATTTTTGTCAAAAATAAATTGTTGAATGGTTATAAAAAAATCCGATTTTAGTCATTTACTTGTTAAATCTGTCTAAAAACCTCGATTTTCTTTTAAAATAATTTGTAGTTACATGAAAAAAGCTCGAATTCACTTGTTAAGTGATTGAAAAGCTCTGAATTTGTTTTAAAAAGCTTGTAAAGTCTTTTAAAAAACCCGATTTTATTTAAAATCATTTACACTTGTCTTTTAAAAACCCGATTTTCACTTGTTTTGAATTTTCAAAAACCCGAAGTCATCCATTAAAGGAGCAGTTCGACTTTCAGCTGTAGACATTCGAGTCTCTTTCATTTTCTGTACTTGTTTATACGCCTAGGGTTTGCTTTCAAACGTTTTTTTTTTTTGTCTTTAGAAAAACGCGTTTCTCTTCATCTTCTTCATACGTTTTTATGTTTTATACAGAAACATTATATATCCTTTCACAAAAACGCGTTTTTCTAAAACGTTTTTCTTTTTATTCATCTTTCATCTTGTATATGCCTTCGTTCAATAACATTCACTTGCATTTGAGAACGCATTTTTCTCTTTTACATTTGAACGCCTCTTTCATTTTTCGTATTTTTGTTTGCCCTTGTCATGGCATTTCATTCGTGGCTGAAGAACTTGATATTTGTCAGAAATGTCATCTTCTTTGGAGTGAAACACGTTTTATATTTTAAGGGTGTTGATTTCTTTATTAAATGCGTCAAAGCTCCTTGACACAGCAAAACGCGTTTTCTTTTTGTCTTTCTTTGAAATCATTTATACATGTGTATTTGTCATTCAGCTCACCTTCACTAAAAACGCATTCTTCATATACCATGTGCTCTTCATATATCATGCGCCCTTCATTTCCTTTCATTCCATTGACATTTACTTTCCATATACCTCCATTCTTAAAATGCCTCATACACAAAATACGTTTTTCATCACGTCATTCTCCCAAGCAATAACATTTTCGTTTCCCATCTCTATTCATCCACCAATCAGCTTTCGTCATTTTCACATTCATCCTACGCCAAATCCTCCTTTTGTCATTTTTTGCAAATTTCACTATGGCTCATATTTCAAGTTTTTGGTACAAAATGTGCAAGTCGGGATTTGTAGCCAGAATTGCAATTATAAAAATTGCAAAAAATAAAAATTGCTAAATGCCCCAGAAATTCCGACCGCCTTTTGTAAAATTGCTAAAGTCAGTGAAAAACCCGAAATGCTTAAAAAAGCTCAAAAGTTGAACTTTTTGGACTTAACTTCAAATCCAAACTGCCTTTAAGATGAATGCTGAAGCTGAACAAGATATTCCTTCAAACTTTGAAAAAATCCCTTGCACAGTGAAAGAGAATTGCTTGCAACCGATGATGTTATTTCTCAGATTACCGCAAATCTTCACCAGGAGTTCAATTCAGATCAGTTCTTCATGGATTCAATATACAAGTTCGTCAATCATTGAACAATCTTCGATAAGATGCAAGCTGCTTTCAAAGAACACAGAGAAGTCACAGTCGGAGATCGTGATGTAATCTTGAAGACTATTGCAGTAACCAAGAACACACTGAGCCCCGATGCAAATGAGTTGCAGATGATCATCAGCAAGTTCTTATCTTTCAGAGCTAGGAACGAGACAAGTTAAAATATTAAGTTGTTTTATGTATTTTCACTTTCGACAAGTTACATGTGAAAGCAAAAAATTGTAATTGCAAGTGTTTCTTTCACTTACATTTTTGTAAAATGTAATTACATGTAATCAAATTACAATAAGATTGTAATTTTGAATAAGTCAATTGCAATTAGTTATCGGTTGAGAGATTTTCTCAAGTTTGTTGAGATCCTCCCACCTTTTTCTCCAGACCTTCCTCCTATAAATACTTGAGGGGTCTATTGTAATCTTTCATCTTTTGGCAATGCAACAAAATTCTGCCAATTTGTGTATGCATTCTAAGACTTTGAGTTTAGATGTAAATCAGATTGCAATCAATAAAGAAAACAAATTGCTTCCAAACTTTGTGTTGGTACAAATTGTGATGTGACGACATTATTTGGAATTGATTGTGAGTTTTGTGGTGTTATATAAGGGAGATTCAAGCTCAATTCTGCAGACTTTGAGCTGCTTATTGTGTTTAAAGTTTTAGATTGGTTTTCAGATTTGATACTATAGACTTTGAGCTGTTTGTCACGTTTGAAGCTATTATAGAATGCTCAAACAAAGGGGGTAACTTGCAGACTTTGTGTTGCTTTTATTTTCTATTTTGAGCTGCTACATACTATACTTGGTTGATAAGAGAGTAAATTGTCAAAGACTTTGTGCTTTCAATTTGTTTTCCCGTCCCGGAGGAGCAACGGAGGACTTTGTGCCTTTATGGAAACTTTGCTTCTTTATTTGTTTACTTCATAAATCATTTATATTTTCAGCTGTGATTCTTTTCTGAAACAAGAGAAAAGAATAAGTGTCTTTTTTGGAAAAAGAGAAAAAGACAGAGTTTCACCCAGATTTAGAATAGATTTATAATTAGAGTGTATTTCTGAATTGTTAAAATAGACAGAAAAGGGGGAGCCTTCCCTTAATTAGGAGAGTTCAAACTCACGTGCTGTGGTTGAAATCTCAATTTTGTACGCTTTCACAAGAATACAAAATTTCCAACCAACAGAGAGCAGGAAGCTTAGGGGTCCTGAGAGGTTTTACAAGAGATGTTAGCCATTATGCATGCTTTTGGCTAAGTTCAGGCAATACTTGGTAGGCAGCAAGTTCAGTGTCCATACAGACCACAATAGCCTGAAACACTTCCTTGGACAGTGAGACTTGAATGAGAGGCAGCAAAAATGGGTCAGCAAACTGCAGTCGTATGATTTTGACATCACTTTCATTAAGGGGAAGCAGAATATTGTAGTTGACGCCTTGTCTCATAGACCTCAGTTGAATGCCATGGCATAGATCTTAGAGGATTGGAGGCATCGGATTATTGCAGAGTATGCTAAGAACCCATGGGCTTCTAGCATTATTGACGAGACAGAGCAGGATAGTAGGTATACCATTGTAGATGACTTGATCATTTACAAGGGGCGGATTTTTCTGGTTCCTGGTTCCGAGGTGAGGGATACAGTTTTGAGAGCCTTTCATGATCTTCCTATGGTGGGCCATCCCGGGTACTACAAAACATATAAGCTGGTTCGGGAATGGTTTACTTGGAAAGGACTGAAAACTGATGTTCTACAGTATGTTCAAGAGTGTTCTGTTTGCCAAGCGAACAAGCAGGAACAGACATATCCTGCTGGATTGCTCCAGCCACTTCCGATACCTGACAGGAAGTGGGAGTGTTTATCAATGAACTTTATCACGAGTTTGCCGAAAGCCCAAGGTAAAGATTGTATTTACGTAGTGGTTGATCGGTTGACCAAATATGCACACTTCTTCCCGATTACTACTACATTCACAGCGTCGCAGACTGCAGAGCTCTTCTTCAGAGAGGTATTCCGGTTACATGGGTTGCCTCAGACAATAGTCAGCGATAGAGACAGTCAGTTCATGAGCAACTTTTGGCAGGAGTTGTTCAGGCTCTGTGGGACCGAACTGACACCAAGTACCAGCTACCATTCACAGATAGATGGACAGACAGAAATTGTTAATAAGTGGGTGGAAGGTTACTTGCGCAATTACATAGCTGGACAGCAGAGAGCTTGGGTGAGGTGGATATACCTCTGTGAGTATTGTTATAACTCTACTCACCACATGACGATACAGATGACACCCTTCATGGCATTGTATGGGTATGAGGCGCTTAACCTTTTGGATCTGATATTGAGTGATAACAAAGTGCCGAGTGCAGGAGATATGATGCAGAGTCAGCAGGACATCTTGAGGTCTCTCAGAGACAATATCCAGCGGGCACAGAATCAAAAGAAGCAGTATGCTTATCAGAAGAGGGTTGAGCGTTCTTTTGTAGTGGGTGATATGGTGTATCTTATGTTGCAGCCATATCATCAGTCTACTTTGCGGAAGAGTGGTGCAGAGAAGCTGCAACCTCGTTACTATGGTCCATTTCGTGTTGTCAGACGAGTGGGCGCGTTTGCATATGAGTTAGACTTACCAGCAGATACCAAGGTTCACAACGTATTCCACGTTTCTCGCCTGAAGAAGGCATTGGGTCAGCATGTGATACCCTCTCCAGTTCTGCCACCCCTTGATGATGAAGGGAAATTAATATTAGTACTTGAAGCCATCCTCGAGATAAGAGAGAGACACCTTCGGAGGCGGGTGATCAGGGAATATCTAATCAAGTGGAGAGATTTGCCAGTTGAGGATGCTACATGGGAGTCCGAGGAGATTTTACAGCATCCAGAGTTGAGATTGCTTGAGGACAAGCAATTTCAGGGAGGGCGGACTGTGATGTCCCCTTCCTCGTCAGCGCAGCTGGATTTGAGGTTAGCCTATCATTCTGATCCTCGTAGGCTGACAGTAGTGTGTAGAGGATCATCTGAGGCAGTTACCTGGTGTTTAGGAGCATCATTCTTTCAGTTGATTCAGGTTGGGCCTTCGCAGACTCTTTCAGAGTGGTTTTTTAGATACTTTCTATTTTTAGTAAGTCGGGCAGGCGGAAGCTGCTATTTTGGGCAGGGCACCTGGTTCAGCTAATTAGCTCAAAGTCGACCCAGTTCATCAATTGTTGATCAGATGGAAAATTAACGGAGCAATTAATGATTATTAAATAATTAATATTTTGACTTTATATTATAGTTACTTTATTAATACATTTAAATATTAATGATAATGGCGTATTATAAAGTATTTTTAATACTTTATAATAAAGTGGAATATTTAACATAATGAATAATTATTTATTCATTAATGATGGAGCGCCAATTATTTAGTATTTTTTCCTAAGTTCATAAAGGCGAATTTAATCATTTATTTAAATGATTATTAAAAGAGGCTTGGGTCGAATTTTTCAAGAAGGGTTATATATACACTGCCAGGACAAATTGAACTCATATGTTATGATTATTCAATTGTCTTATTTTGCTCTGAGCATTGGAGTTTGCAAAACCTAAGGTTTCAACAGACAGTTGATTTTGGAGAACGTTCCCTCTTCAAGATCTGGCATACTGAGACTGCGAAATACCAGTTGAAGATTGTCGTACTTGGTGACTTCATACAGAGGTTGCAGTTGAGCTTACTGGATCAATTTCAGACGGGATTTATAGAGATTACTCATCAGTGGATTGGGGCGACCTTCCAGAGACTATTTCACAGAGATCTGGCACTTCATTCAAAAAGGCCGTACCACATTTAATGCAGCTGTTGGGCCGTACTTTTTTGTACCAGCAGGGCCGTACTTCTCTTCTCAGAAGAATACGCCTTTAGTCTTCAGCTTCTTTCAGTTGGATCTTGTGCGCCTAGGGTATATGGAGCTTCAGCATTGATTTCAGAGCCTGAGGATTTATTATTCTATTCAGCCGTACATTTCTTCATCTGTTTTCGGTGGCTACAAGTATTCAGGTTCTCTTTAATAAAAATATTGTTTTTACCTTCTATGATTGATTTCATTTATTTAGATGAGTTCTGGAAAGCAATAAATATATGCGCCTTCATCTTCTGAGCAATATTAATGCATATTTGTTGTCCATTTATTTATTATGAATTTTTAAAGCATTTTAGAGCAAAATCGCAGTTTTCTTGTTTATTGCAAAAATTATCAAAAACACCAAAAAGAACACAAAACAATCAAAAATCAGAATTTGCAGTCAGGGGTTTGGGTTGAGAGACACCTGGTCTTTTACACATTCTGAGTGCCCTTGACATAGGAGATGTCAAAATCATAGGACTAAAGTTTGTTGACCCATTTTTGTTGCCTTTCATTCAAATCTCGCTGCCCAAGAAAACGTTTCAGACTATTATGATCGGTTTTAACACTAAATTTACTACCAACCAAGTATTGCCTGAATTTGGCGATTGCATGCATGATGGCCAACATTTCCTTATTGTAGATACTGTAGCTCCGTTCAAGACCTCTTAGCTTCCTGCATGATGAATGCGCCAATACCCTCACCACTGGCATCACAATGTAGCTCAAATGGTCTGGTGAAATCCGGTAAAGCCAAGACTGGACATGTAGTCATGAGAAGTTTGAACTTCTCAGAGCATGCTTGTGCGAGAGGTGTCCACACAAAGGCTCCCTTAGTGAAATCAGTTAGTGGTGCAACATGTCGCGAGAATCCACTAACAAACCGATGATAGAAGGCACATAATCCTACAAACCCCCTGAGTTGTGTCAATGTCTCAGGTGTAGGCCAATCGATAATGGCTCGAACTTTCTCTGGATCCATGTTGATTCCCTGTCCACTGATAATGTGACCCAGATACAAAAGCTTTGCCATGCCCAAAGCACACTTGGACTCCTTGGCGTACAAGGACTCCCTATCAAGTATACTCAATACCTCATCCAGGTGAACCATGTGTTCCTCCCATGATTTGCTGTAAACCAGGATGTCATCGAAGAACACCAATACAAATTTCCTCAAGTGAGGATGGAAAACCCTGTTCATAGTAGATTGAAATGTAGCTGGAGCATTGATTAAACCGAATGGCATAACCAAGAAATCATAGTGTCCACAGTGACATCTAAATGTGGTTTTCTCAATATCCTCCTCTTGGACTCTGATCTGGAGGTAACCTGTCCTCAAGTCAATCTTTGAGAAATAGCAAGCTCCATGAAGCTCGTCTATCAACTCATCTATCCATGGAATAGGATACCTGTTCTTTATAGTCTTCCTGTTGAGCATTCTATAGTCAATACACATTCTGAGTGTACCATCCTTTTTCTTCACCAAAACAACCGAAGAAGCAAAGGTGACTTACTCGGCCTGATGTGCCCCATAGCTAAAAGTTCTTTGATGGTCTTTTCAATTTCATCTTTCAAGTGTTTAGGGTGTCGGTAAGGAGTGATCATAATAGGTTTTGTGCCCTCATCCAGTTCTATGATATGTTCAATACCTCTATCAGGAGGTCTACCTGGTGGAATTGCACTGAAAATCGTTGCATGTTTGATTCGAAGTTCCTGCACATCTGGATGGTAAGAAGAAGCTTGCTGCTCCAACTGTGAAGGCATTAACTTGCACTCTGCTACCCAATCTACCATATCATGCCGAATCAAACGTTTCATTCTACAAAGTGAAATTTCTTTCACATTGCTGTCCTTGATGGCTTTAAGAACATGATTTGTACCATCAACTCTGAATTTCATCTCCATGTCATGCAAATTAAGTGTGAACTCTCCTATCGCATGAAGCCACTTCATGCCGAGAACTATATCTGTTCCTCCCATGTTCACAACATAGTAATCTGCCTTAAACTCAAAGTTATTGAGTTTCATGGGCAAGTCTGGTATCATCCTCTCGCAATTGAGAGTGTATCCATCTGCAACCTTCACACGAATGCCTTCAAATTGCTGAGTTTGAATTCCCCGCTTCTTCACTAACCGTGAATCAATAAAGTTGTGGGTTGCACCTGTATCTAGAAGAGATATGACCCTTTGACCATCTAGGATCCCATGGAGTCTGAAAGATCCCTCTCTCTGCATACTGGACATATGAGCCCCCTGTAACTCAGTTTCTACTACAATTTCTGCCTCATTTTCTGATTCTTCTCCATCTGTATCATAGACTTGAGCTTGCTGATCAGAAAAATCAGTCAACATTTCTCCCTCATTAAACCACTCCATGTGCCTGTTTTTCCCTTTAGGTTTGAGGGGACAGTCATGATTAAAGTCATACAGACCCTTGCAGTAAAAACAAAGTTTCCTTCTATGAAGATCATTCATAGTTTCACGATCCAATGGTGCTGCATATTTCTTCTTTTGATCAGCAGTATCAGCCTTTTTTGGATTTGATTTATTATCTGTGTATGAGGTAGAAGGTTTCGAGCCAAATTGCTTACGAGGTGTAGTAAGCTCCATACTGCGAGCTTTCCTCATGGCCTCCTGTAGTGTAGGCGGATCAAATGCCTTGATCCATCCTTTCATGGGCTCGAAAAGACCCTCAATGAAGAGTATAATCAGCCTCCTCTTAGAAATTCCTGTCACCATAACTGACAATCTCTGAAACTCTCCAATATATGATTCCAAACTACCTAGTTGTTTCAATTGTGCTAGGTCTCTGAAAAATAGTTCAGGATCACGCTTGTCAAACCTCTCTACCAGTTTATCTGTGAACTCCTGGTATGAAGTAATCCGGTCATGGTGAAGAGTAGTCATGCCATGAATCCACCAGTCATGAGCCATGCCATCAAGGTGAAGTGCTGCAAATCGAATGGCATCCTCCTCAGGCATGGGACGTAATGTTAGGAATGTGTCCAGCTTACTGACCCAGGCATGTGCTGTAACTCGACCAATGCCGCCAAGGTAAGCTTATTAGTAGCCTGTCTAAGATCATTCTGCTTGTATCTAGGCCTCCTGTCATTCCTGTTTCTGGTGTGTTCTCTTTTCTGGCTCATGAATCTATCGAAGTTAAGGTGCTCCTTAACTCTCGGTGGCAATGCATCCCATTCATCATGCATAACCATGATGTTATCTGCAAAGTTTATCTCACCACCCTGTTCAACCCCATCCTCTTCATCAACATCGTTTCTAGTAAAGATAGGACAAGTAGCTCTCTCAAAGGTGTGAGCTGGAACAATGTTTCTATGGGGTTCGCCATGAACACTGCCTTCTAGATCACGATCCTGGTTCTGTCCCTTATGAAGTGTCAAATTTTGAACATTTGTGCTGAGCTGCTGGAGATTATTCGCCACCTGTTCTTGTCCTGCAACCATGCCTCTGAGCACATCTCTGGCCTCTCTGTCCTCTTCATTGAGAGGATTCCTGCGAGAACCTTCGGCTTCCCTGTCAGCCATGTTATCAAAGTCCAATTCTTCTTCTTGTTCGTCAAACGGAAATGCTGAAAAAGGTTCAAAAGTACTTCTCTACAAACCAAGACCGCTGCGTGAGTAGTACCTGTCAAACCTATTCTAATGAGGCCGCATAAAGACTGCTAACCGTGCAGGCTGGCAGGATTAGAGCTCTGATACCACTGTGATGAGCCTTGCTGGCTCACTACTAAACCCCTGTGTTTTTCTTAAGTCTATTTGTGTTTTACTTAGTTTTTTAGAGAAAGTTTGTAGACAGAAGAGAAGGTGCGCATCATATTAAAGCTTATAAAAATGTAGTATAGACATATTCTGAGCAACAGATATAATAGATGTTATTCTACAATACATACAATGAGATTACAAATGAATCACATACACGAAATGCTCCAGAATAATTAAATAAGAAATAAATCCAGTTTGCCAGCCGGAATTGATGAAAACTGACAAAGAAGCACGCCCAAGCTCCAAATTTGATTTCTCCCTTTCCAAAACAGGATACAAACCCTTAAGAAAGGTAGACGCCAAGAATTAGTCACATTCAGGAGCCAAAGAGGTGGTGTTTCTACTTCAAGCTCACAGGCCCAACTTTCAAGAAGGCATAGAATCCAATGCAAATGGTACGGCCAAGGAGAAAGAAATGAAGAAACACTGCTGGAGCCACAGATCTGCTGAAGAGGATGCCACAAGTGAAGAACCCCCTTTCCTTATTGCAAACAACTGAAAACCTGTACAAAGTACTCTGATTGAAACATGTAGAACCTCTGAATGAAGCTCTCAACTGCACTGATTCGACTGGTCTCTCACAGTCTCAAAAATGCTCAACATCGAAGAGGATTCGTTCTCCAATGGAAATATTGCTCAAACCCTGATCACAGAGGAAGGCACAGGAAAAATATCCAAGGCAAAGTTGAAATAATCAATAATAGGGTTTCTCATTGCCAAATTGCCTTATATCAAAAAGGCACGCATTTCGAAGATGATACGCCACTTTCATCATTTAAAACTTTTAAATTATATTTTAAGTCACTTTCAATAGTTTGACTTAAATAAAGTGGGCGCCCTTTTATATTTTAAGTGCTTTAAATTTTAAATCACCTTTATTGAATATTTAAGTGATATAAAATATATAAAGTCAATTTGACTTTATAATAAAGCATTAAGTTAATTAATTAACTCAAATCACTTAAAAATCCATAACTTTCTCAAAACTCCAAATATTCATGTGCCGTCAGAAGCTATCGACTCCTGAACTGCTAACACCTACTGTGAACCAATCACTGGGCTCTGAAAACGAGAACGATCAACTCCTCTAGAAAACACCACTGACCCTCTAACCAATCCAGCTAGCCCACAAGGGTCCAATAAAGGGCTAACACACTGTTCCCGAGAACTGACTAGAGCGGGGACATCACACCCTGCCTGAATGGATGATATTATCCTTAATTCTTTTGATGTCCCAATGATTTAAGACTGGGTTTATAGTTCTGGTTGGTATTTGTGAATATGTTGACAAGATATTGTTGTGACGTTTTCACACATCGCCCCATTCAAGATGGGGACCCCCTAATTTTTGCTCCATTCTAGTCTTTTGGCTTTGTTTTTCTCTCTCTCTCTTTCTGTCTCTTTCTGTTGTCCGCTTTCGAGGGATATGTCCGTCATTGAGCTTAAACGAGAAATCTTGGCCAAGTCTGTAGAATTAGGGTTTTGAACTTTCCAGGCAATTTGTGGTCAAACGAGGTGAGTAAATTGAAAACAGAGATTGGCATTGATGTCAGTATGCTTCCAGCAAGTTTCCACTGAAATTTCATCAAATTCTGACAACTTACTATTTTTAGTGTGTAATTTAGAGCGTTTCCTCGGCATCTTCGAAGTTTCAACAGTCACTGCATTCAGAACACGTCAAACTGCTCATTGGCAAAATTTGAGCCAGAACAGACAACTTACTATTTTTAGCAGTTCGACCTCCAAAGCAAATTTTAGGGTTTATATGTGAAGTTTTCCGATGCATATCTAGGGATTCCTTCTGGGTTTTCTGAGACCTTCGCGATGGTATAACATGCAAAATGAGATAATGACTTTCAGAGTTCAGCCTTCGGAGGCTATATTTAGGGTTTGCATGTCAGGGTTTTCTTTGCATGTCAGCTGATTCATTGTGGGTTTTTCGAGAGCTTCGCAGTGGTGTGACATGCAAAGCAGGATGATTGGTTTTTAGTGACTTACTATTTTTAGCAGGTGCATTCCGGCAGCTCTCTCCCAGCACATCAAAACCACAAACAGGGCGAAGTGCAACAAAAACGAGGTCAAACGGAGGTCGTTTGATATGCATGCAAGTCAAATTACGGTTTCCAGCTTCAGGACCCAAAATAGGGGTAAAAGGTCAAAATTTTCGAAAACCGGTGTATCCCATTGCAATCAGCATCTTTCAAGCTATCCACCGGTAAAATAGCTGAAACGGAGCACTTACTATTTATAGTAAGGCGTTCCAAAAACTAGCTAAAAATAGTAAACCAGCGTCAGGCGCCAATGCCAACGAGCAAGTCAACCGATGAGGAGCACATCATTCAAATTTCAAATCAAACAGAGGTGGGGAAGTCTCAGAAGCAGGCAGTGACTATAAATAGTAAATCATCTTCAGAAATGGGCTAAAAATAGCAAGCCGGCTCAAGATAGCAGTATGAACAGGCTAACAGGGTCATATGCTTAAAATTTCAAATCGTTCCGAGCTTCAGAAGTATGGAAATCAAAGGACTTACTATAAATAGCAAGACATAGGGAAGCTAGCAGAAGGTAAGAACAACGCCTAAGTCTGGAACAATATCCTCCTTCCTATACCAAATGCGCCCATGTGCAAGAAGCATGCAAAAAGAGTCAAAGGCGTTGAAAAAGATTCATCCTCCTGCCACCTCCATATGCGCCCTCAAGGTATTAGAAGTCAAGGAAATTCTAGGGCATAAAGCTTCATCCTCCTGCCTAGGCAAAATGCGCCCTCCTCACAAGTAAAATGATGAAAAAAATTCTAAGTAATGAAGATATCCCTCACCACCCCTCATATGCACCCTCCTCTCAAGTCAAGCATGCAAAAATATTCTAAGTCTCAGGGGGTAAAATGCGCCCACTTCAAGCTAGAAGAAAGTCAAAGAGTCAACATGTTCATCCTTCCTCACATGCCAAATGCGCCCAACTTAGCTAGGAAGAAGACAAAATTTTAAAATCCTTCTCATATGCTAAAATGCGCCCATCCTTCATCACATAGGAAATGCGCCCACCTCTCAAGTCAAAGGGTCAAATGTGTTATCCTCCTCATATGCTAAAATGCGCTCAAGCTAGAAGGAAGTCAAAGGTCAAAGGTGGCATTGAAAGGTTTATCCTCCTTCATACATGATATGCGCCCAAATCAAGGCATGTGAAGACAAAATACCAAGGCGTGGTTAAAGTTATTCCTCTTGCATATGCTAAATGTGCCAAGGGGTAAAGTAAAGGTGATGAATATTGCTAGGCATTGGAAATGTTAAGCCTATGAGGTGATGTGAATGATAAATATGTTGGGCGTGGAAATAGAAATCCTCTTCAAGTGTGAAATGCGCCCAAGGGAGAGATGAATAATGCCAGGCGTTGAAATTTAAAATATCCTCCATGACATGTAAAATGCGCTCAAGACATTAAATTGCATAAGTGAGTTGATAAGATTTCTTCACAGGCAAAATGAATGATTGAAGTTGAGTGAAATTTTCTAAGGCAAAAGTGCAAAATGTCCTAAGTGATTTTAAATTTTTTCTAAGGCATGTTGTGACATTTTTCACACATCGCCCCATTGCAAATGGGGACCCCCTAATTTTGGCTTTGCTTTTCGTCGTTGTCTCTCTTTTCTGCTATCTATCTTTTCGGGATTGAGCCCGTCACTGAGTTTAAACGTGAGTTTGGCCAAGTTAGAAATTAGGGTTTGAGTCTTCCTGGTCAGTCTGAGGTTGAACAAAGCGAATAAATTGAAAATTGAGCTTAACAATGTTGTCAGTGTGCTTCCAGCAGGCTCAGCAAATTTTCATCCGATTCTGAGGTACTTACTATTTTTAGTAAGTGTGAAATTACAGGCAGTTTGCCAGCATTTTTGAAATTCCGACAGTCACACGGCATTCAGAGTACATCCGACTGCTCGCGTCCAAAATTTGAGCGAAAACAAACAACTTGCTATTTTTAGCAGTCCAGCTTCTAGAGCAAGATTTCAGGGTCTACAGGTGATATTTTTTGATGCATGTCCGGAGATTCCTTCTGGGTTTTTCGAAACCTTCGCAGTGATATGACATGCAAAGCAGGATGACAACTTTTAGCATTCGACCTTCGGGGGCTGATATTAGGGTTTGCATGCAGACTTTCTCAGCGCATGTCGACATTTTCTTTCTGGGTTTTCCAAGAGCTTCGCAATGGTGTAACATGCAAGTGAAGCCGATCACTTTTCAGAAACTTACTATTTTTAGCCAATGCTTGCATGTTGGAGATTTTTCTGGGTTTTTTCGGGTTTTCCGAGATTTTCTGGGCAGTGTGACATGCAAGATCATCCAGCAGCCGGTCAGTCACTTTTTCGGCCACTTTCTATTTTTAGCAGGTACCATTTAGGCAGCTGCTCAGCACTCCAGAACTGCAAACTGATCATCATGCAACTGAAACAAGGTCAAACGGAGCTCATTTGAGGGATATGCAGAAAATTAGGGTTTCGAGTTTCGGCGCTAAAAATGAGGAATCAAATGACAAAACGTCCAAAACTGAAGTATCCATCATGATCAGCATCTTTCAGGAAGTCTACTGGCAAAATTTGAAGGCAATCAGGAACTTGCTATTTTTAGTAAGGTGTTCTCAGCGCAAGCTATAAATAGTAAGCCACCTCAGAAGCAGCTATACATGGCAGGTTGACATCAGCTCTCAGCGTGAACAAGTCAAGCAGGTGATGAGGACCCCATGCCGCGAATTTCAAGACAAACGGAGTTGCAGAGAATGGAAAATTAGACACTATTTTTAGCAAGCTAGTACAGAGGAATTAGGGTTTCCTAAAATCAAGGGCGAAACACAACAACCAGGAAGAAGCAGCGTCCAGTCACGATCAATACCCTTCAAGCAATCGGCACGCAAAATTTGAAGACATTTTGAGCGATTGCTATTTTTAGTAAGTTGCTAAAAGTAGCAAGTGCAGACAGATATCAGGGCCCGACAGCTCAACCACATCTCGAGGTTCAAAACAAAGCAAAATCCAACGTTTTTGGAGCTTGGAACTAGCTTGGAGTGCAAAAATTGACAAACTTTCTAAAAATAGAAAATTAGGGTTAGCGTGATCAAGTCGCTCCAAATTTGACAAATGGCATAAAATTCACTGAAATTGATGAATTTTCAGGTCCAGCTAGTGAAAAATGCCTTTAAAAGCCGAAGGCAGGTTGAAAATCTTCTGAGTGCTACAAATTGGAAGCTCTGGGGTCAAAATGCGCCTTGAGGAGGAGAGGAGATGGAAAAAGTTTCTTAGTGTCAAAATTGAAAGTGCAACCTCCTAAATGCGCCCAAGGTAATGTGCAGTAATTGAGAAATTTTCTAAGTGTTGCAAAATGGAAGTGCAAGGTATGAAATGCGCCTTGACTTGTGAGAGGCTCCAGGAAATTTGTCTAAGTTTGAAAAATGAAAGTAGACCATGATAAATGCGCCCTTCAAGGTGAAGACTTGAAAAAGTTTCTAACTCTGTGAAATTTGAAGTTCACCCCTCCATTTGTGCCCAGGGAGAAGAGGGGGTGATTGAAAATTTTCTAAGGCATTCAAACTTGAAGTAACCCCTCCTATTTGCGCCCCACTTGAAGAATGACATAACAAAAGTCCTCCAAGGAGTAGAAACTGAATGTTCAGCATGCCAGATGCACCTAACCTTGAAGATGAGGCAAGAAATTTTGTGAAGGCATTGAAATTGAAAGTTCAGGCTATGATTTGCGCCCTTGCTAGAAGATGGGACTCTAAAATATTCTAAGTGTTCAAAACTGAGAGCAAGACCTCTTATTGGCGCCTGGACTGATGGGAGGAATTTGAAATATTTTAAGTCTTCGAAATTTGAAGAAGACCCCTTAAAATGCGCCTTGACTTGTGAGGATCTAGAGAAAATTGTCTAAGTATAGTAAATTTGAAGCAAATGCTTCTATATGCACCCTTGCCAAATGGAAGTCAAGTGAAAATTTCTAAGTGCCAACACATGATGTAGAGGACCTCATTTGCGCCCAAGAGGGAAGTATAAAATATTCTAAGTCGTGGGAATTTGATGTTCAAGGAGTCAAATGAGCCTAAAGGTCATGGGAGGAGGTCTTGAAAATTTCCAAGCATTGCAAATTTGAAGGCAACATGCCCCATATGCGCCATGGTTAGCAAGATGCTTGAAATTATTCTAAGGCATCGAAAGTGAAAGTCACCCTTCCCAGATGCGCCCAAGAGGAAAATTTGAGCGCTTGAAATAAAAAGCTCAATCTGCTATTTGCACCCCACTTTAAATTGAAACCCGACCCTTGCATATGCGTCCAAGAACTTTAACTCCGAAGTGCGCTTTCAAAAGGAATGTTGAAAAAATGAAATTTGTCCAAGTAAAGGGATTAAAAGCCCGGGCTATGATTTGTGCCCAAGTTAGATGAGTGAACTTAAAGTATTCTAAATTTGAAGGCCTTGTATGTGATATGCGCCTTGAAGAAGAGGAATCATTTGAAAATACACTAAGGTGTGGAATTAGAAGCTCGAGCTATGATTTGCGCCCAGGTTAGCTGAATAAAGAAAAATCTCAAATACGCTCCAAATTGAAGGCTTGACACATGATTTGCGCCTTCAAGAATGAGATAGAATATTAGGAGTGAAAACACACGGATCCAATGAGCTCCCAAGTGGAAGTTAATCACCCAAAATGCGCTTTAAAGGAGGTATGACCCGAAATTTGTCCAAGTCAAAAAAACTGAAAGCTCGGGGTATAATATGCGCTTGGCTGGGAAGAGATTAGAAAGCATTGAAAGTTTGACACATAATATGCACCCAACTTTGTGACTCCAAAATGTTCTAAGTGTGGAAGATTAGAAGTAAAAGGTCCAAAATGCGCCCAAAGGGGTTGGAAGAGGAATGTGCGCCCATGCTGCAAGGAGGTCAAAAGTCAAGGACGTTTCATTTCAAACAAATGCGCCCTCAAGATAATAGTATGTTAAGAAATTTCCTAAGGCAAATATTTTATCCTCCTCTAAGTGTGATATGCGCCCATGTTAGAGGTCAAATGTCACAAGTTGGGCGTTGAAATTATTTAATCCCCCTCACCTATTGAAATGCGCCTATCTTCAAGGGTGCTACTAATGCATTGGAGGCGAAGATGGTAAAATAAAGTGACTTAGGCGTTGAAAGTTGAATATTCCCCATAAAGTATCATATGCGCCCAAGACATAGGGTGGTGAAATAAAGTTGATAAGTGAATGATGTTAGGCGTTGGGAATATTGAGCCTATAGGGGATGAAAAATAAAACATGTTGGGCGTGATAAATGCTTTCAAGACATTTTTTTTTTCAAGTGACTTGAAATTTTCCTCACCAAAGGCAGAAGGATTTGAAGATGATTTAACATTTTATCTAAGGTACGAATATTTTCTTCCTTAGGAAATTACACCTAGACATGGAGGATGATGAAATTTCTTAAGACATGAATCAATTGCCAGGCGAGGAGTTCGATGATGCTAGCTTCGCGGGGTTGATAAATGTCTTCAAGTCAGAGCAGGGAAATGCGCTCAAGGAGTGAAGAAATGAAATAAATTTGATGAGAAATTATTTTTCTAAGGTTCAAAATTTAAAAAAAAAATTAAATGAACCCGTTCGTTGCATACCCATGAATTTGATGCGTTCTGAGGGAAATTTTCTTCTGGGTATTAAAGATTGTTGATGAGGAGTTGATTTTAAAGTCTTCTACACTTCGCCAAGGCCTTCAGGATGAAGAATTTAATCGGTGCTAAAGCAGTGAATTTTCCTTAGGGAAAATTTAAAAATTTTCTAAGGCAAAGTGAAGAAAATGTGTTTTCAAGGTGAAATTCTCCAGACGATGAATTTGAAAGGAACTGCCTAGGTGAATTTGCTCAAATTCTTCGTGGGGATGGTCTTCTTAAGCAGAGATGAATGAGATCAAAATTGCGAACACCTCAGCTGGAAAAGTAAAGGGGAATACAATTGAAGTCAAGATGTTGGAAAATCATGAAGAAAGTAAAGTTATGCTAGGGGAAAACGATGAACTCTTGGAAGTTAGAACGTGAGAATCCTGGTAAGTAAAGTGAATTTATATTATGAAATGTTCTAATACTCTTCTCCTTGCTTGTTTTGCAGGAGGAATGTTGAAGCTGGAGCACGATGACTTGAAGTGGTGAAGCATGATGGTATTACGACCTTCGGAGGAAGATAAAGTTTTGAGTTTCACATGAAGGAAAGTTGCAAGAAATGGCTAAGTGTTGGAGTTTCTCCTCAAGAATCCAATGTGCGCCCAACACAGTCAGACGGATGGCAAGCGGAAATGATCTAGTCTAAGACTGAAAAATCCTTCAAATTCAAGAATGGAAGTTCGAGCAAGGTTGAAGAACAACATCAAGAAGAAGATCAAGAGCAGTCGAACTCCAGATTCTATCAAATTTTGAGGAGGCAATCTTAAAGACTCTTTTACCCTCCTCCGAGCGATCAACAGAATTGGCTGAACGTGAACAACAGAACAGTGTGAACGCGTCCACAGACGGGAATCTTCTGGAAGATGGTGGCCATTAATTGCTCATTTATTGCCCCACTCTCCATTATGGCGGTTTTTAGGGCAAACCTTGTTTAGGGCTGAGGTGGCACGATCTGGGCCATCCAACCGACTGTAATCTGAGCCGTCCGTTGGACTTGGCCAGCTATATAAGGGGGAGTCCCCCTTCATTTTTTTTTTCATGAGACAGTAGACAGTAGAGAAGATTAGAATAGACATAGAGTAGAGGGACAACTTAGAAGTAGCTTAGTATAGATTGATAGTGTAGTTTGAAGAAGAGGGAAAGTTTTCCCATTGGAAACTTTGTAAGAAATTGTTGTGAACACTCTCTCAATAAAAGAGTTTTTCATTGATGGTGAATTTCATCTTTGTTGTGAGTAGCTAGCAAGGTTTCTTCGTCCTTCTAATTCAAGTAGTGACTTAAAGTAGTATAGTTTTCATTCCATGCAAGTAGAAGATAGTAATTGTGGAATGTGGTGTTTGATCTAAGCAACTTCGTCTATCCATACCACTAGTGTATTTGCTGATGGTGAATGCGCCTTGTGTGGTCAACTGGAATATCATGTACTTAACTTCAATCACAGTTTGAATAATGGTATGCGTCGTTGTGATGGTATCTTTATGTCAAGTGGTGGTTTGAACATCTTTAGTCATCTCCCTTGAAGATTGCACCGACTCCGTGGAAGCTGTCCGATGCGAGGCAAAGCGAAGTCCGGTTAGAAGTTTGCTGAAGTTGAGTTCCATATCCCACACCTTAGAATAGATTTAGGCCTTCTTAACCCTGCAACCATTTCAATTAAGTACTTTCTGGTTAGAATAGGAAACCCGCGCTTCATAGACAAATCTTTCGAGCATTTGAATTCCTCTCTCCGCTGCCGAACAATTCCGTAAGTCCCCTTGAAATACCAACAAATCACATCGAGCCAAATTGAGCCTATTCGCACTTAAGGAACCTTGGAGTTGAACGCACGAACTTTCTGGCAATCTTAGTGTGCGGAATACTTTGATCAAGAGAGAATAGGGAAGCCATTGGCAACTTTATTCTGCGTTGGTGCGGTCACGAAAAACACATCAACAAGGCACAAAATTCCACCTCTCTACAGGAAAATTACGCCTAGACTTGAAGTGATGAAATTTCCTGAAACATGAATAAAATTGCCAGAGGAGAAGTCAGACGTGCTAGCTTCACAGAGTTGATAAAATTTCAAGTCAGAACAAGAAAATACTCACAGGGATGAGGAAATGGATTAAATTTGATGTGGAAATTTTTTTCTAAGGTTCAAAATTCAAAAAATTAACTGAACCCGTTCGTTGGATACCTATGAATTCGATGTGTTCTGAAGAAAATTTTCTTCTAGGTACTGAAGATCTTCGACAAGGAATGGATTTTAGTGTCTTATGCACTTCGCCAAGGCTTTTAAGATGAAGAATTTGATCGGCACTTGAATTGTGGAATTTTTCTAAGGGAAACTTAAAATTTTTCTAAGGCAAAATGAATAAAATGTGTTTTCAAAGGAAAAGTGCTTCAGATGATGAAATTGAAATGAGTTGCCTAGATGAATTTGATCAAGTTCTTCGTGAGATAAATCTTCCAGAGTCAAAGGTGAATAAAAATTTAAATGACAGAGATTCAGCTGGTGAATTTAAATTCTCAAAGAGTGAATTTGAAGTGAATATTTTCAAAGTGAATTAAAAAAATTGTTAAGTACGCCAGTCAAGTTTGAATCTTTTAAAATTCTAGAAGGTCAAGATTCCAGGCGTCAGGTGACAAGTGTTGAAATTGGCAAAGGAGGGAAATTCGAATTTCTGCTGTGAGGTAGTGGAGACTTAATGAACTGGCTAAAATTGGCCTACTAGAATTCGATTTGGCTATAAGAATTGAGAGTTTATCCATTCTTCTTCACCAGCTGAAGACATTCGAATTTGCTCTGAGATTGAAGTTGCAGTGAGTGACTGAGTTGAGTGTTGAAGAGGTTCGACTTGATTGGAGTTGCAATGCAAGCTGAAGGTTATTGAAGAAGTGCGACTTGAAGTAGAAGAAGTGGCTGAAGCTGAAGTTTAAAAATCTAAGTCTGAAGTTGCTGAAGTACGAATTTTAAAAAGTCCAAGTGCTGAAGTGACGTTGGCCAATTTCTTGAGGAATGTGAAGTTGTTACAGCCAACTTAGAAAATTTGCTTAGAGTCGAAGTTGCTGAAGCTTGCATAAACTTTCTAAGTGATTGAAAGTTCGAAATTGTGAAGGAGAAGTTGAGGTTTGCAGATGAATAGAATGTTGCAACTTCTCAAATTTTAAAAAGTCGACTGGCAGCCCCTACATGATATTTTACTTATTTTTTAAGTTAATTTGCTGATGGTTGTTTAATGTTTTGCAGAATGGCTAAAGTAAGAGCAACTGGCAAAGATAGCAATGGCGCATCCAGGCAGGTTGTTATCAAGAAACTGAGAAAGCCTTCCCTACCGGAGTCAAAGTTCACTTCAAAGTTGAGCAAGCTGGCTGATACAAATTTGGTTTCTTTCAACTTGGAGACTTTCAAAAATCGGATGATGGGAGTTGGCAATCACCGTCCTTCAATCACTTCGCACAATATTGTTCGAAGTGGCTTGTATGAGGCTGCTGGTTTCCCACCAGCTATTCAATGCTCGGAGTTGATAATGGAATGTGCTAACTACTATGAGGCTGATCACAGGTCAATTGTTTCACCAGATGGTCAAGTATTTTCCAACCTCACTCCTGCAGCTATCGGCGAGGCTTTTGGAATCCCAGCTCACGAGAAAATGATTTACAAATCAAAAGAGCGTCTTGAACGAATGTATGCTTCTACATTTGAGAGATGTGCAGAAGTGATCAACTGTAGAAACCCCTATTCTCACTAAACTTTGAATCTGTCTATTTTTTGCTTGTTTTGAACGTTTTTGATGTTTTTGGTGTTTTTTTGCATAAAGATGTAAAATGCGATTTTCTAAAGAAAATGCTAATAAATTCAAATAAAATCTTGCAATACTAGAAATGATAGATTCTACTGGAAATAATGTTGCCACAGAGTTTATTGATCTTTTATAATGAATACAAATAAGATCTGACAACATGCAATGAAAAAAGCAACAACTTTTATTGACAAAAACCTAGTATTGCAGCAGCCTGATGATATTCATGAAATAGTACGGCCATCATAAGTTTCCACTTCTCCCTCCGTCAGACGCTTGGAAAATGATCCAGAAGTATAGGCGCCCAAATGTATTAAGTCAGAAGACCCAAGAAGTAGGCGATTTGCCCAAGACAAAAGTACGGCCTCTTGAAGATGGTACGGCCCTGCAGCAGAACTGTACGGCTTTATGACAATAGCAAACAAATAAAAAGTACGACCTTATTTGATGTGTCCAGATCTCAGGAAATAGGCACCAAAAAATAAATAATCTCTTCCGGACAAATTCCAAACTGGAAACCCTGAATGATGCAATCTTTGATGAAGTTTTGTGATAACCTCTGAATGAAGCTACCTCTCTAAAAGCAATAAATCAGCTGGTATTTCACAGCCTCAGAACTGCAACACTGAAGATGGCTCGTTCTCCAATGCTTGAAGACAACTGAAACCCTTGGCTCCGTTCTCTGGAAAGATAATTGATCAGAATTCGATTTCATAACATAATGAGCTCAAATCCCAATGAAACCCTTATAACCTCAAAAAGTCGACTTTTCTCAAAAAGGCATCATTTAAATTAAGTTCGAACTTTTCTTTTAATTATAAAATATAATTGAAAAGTGGCCCCCTTCAATGTTGGTCGACCCCTTGAGAAAATCACTTAAGTTATAATATTAAATAATATTATAACTTTATAATATAAGCTTCAATAATTAATATTTAATTTGACAATTAAAATATTAATATCTTTCTCAATTTCCGTTCGATTAACGAACTGTCTGAAGCTGGAGAATAAGTGATCGATTTTGCACATGACCAAACCATACTGCTAAAAATAGTAGGGGTGCTCCGTTGAATGACCTAACTTACTAAAAATAGCAAGTCAGGCAAATGATGTCTGAACGACCCCGAATGAAAGCCAAACTGAACAATCCTGCAACTGGAGCTAAGCCAAGCCTCAACTAGACCCTCTATCCACCCTATCAGCCTACGAGGGTCACATAATAGGCTAATCATTGATCTGAGAGATGTCAATTGGAAGGGGACATTACAGTCCGCCCCTCCTGAAATTTCTTGTCCTCAAGCAATCTCAACTCCGGATGCTGCAAAATATCCTCGCTCTCCCACGTAGCATCCTCCACTGGTAAATCTCTCCATTTCACCAAATATTCCCTGATAGTCCTCCTACGCAACTGTCTCTCTCTGTACTTCAGGATAGACTCAGGTACTAAGATCAACTTTCCTTCATCATCTAAGGGAGGTAAAACTACTGAAGGTACCACACGGTGTCCCAACGCCTTCTTGAGACGTGACACATGACAAACATTGTGGACCTTGCTATCCGCCGAAAGCTCTAGCTCATAAGCCACCTCTCCAACATGCCTCAGAATCTTGAAAGGACCATAATATCGTGGCTTAAGCTTCTCCGAACCACTCTTTCTAAGAGTAGACTGACGGTAGGGCTGCAGCATGAGATAAACCATGTCTCCCACCTCAAAAGACCTCTCTGTCCTCTTCTGATCTGCGTACTGCTTCTGCTGATTCTGTGCCTTAGCAATATTCTCCTTGAGAGCCCTCATAGTGTCCTGACTCTCCTGCAATAGATCTCCAGCACTCGGCACTCTACTATCACTCAGTAGCAAATCCAAAAAGCTAGGCGCCTCATAACCGTACAACGCCATGAAGGGGGACATCTGAATGGTCATGTGAAATGTAGTATTGTAGCAATTCTCGCACAAATAAATCCACTTGACCCACGCCTTTTGCTGCCCTGCAATGTAGTTCCTGAGGTAACCTTCCACCCACTTGTTCACTATCTCCATCTGACCATCAGTCTGCGGGTGGTAACTGGTGCTCGGTGTAAGCTCAGTCCCACAAAGTCTGAACACCTCCTGCCAGAAGTGACTCAGGAACCGACTATCCCTGTCGCTCACTATACTCTGAGGCAACCCATGTAACTTGAAGACCTCACAGAAGACCTCTGCTACCTGTGTAGCTGTGTAGGTTGTGGTGATTGGAAACAAGTGGGCATACTTCGTCAGCCGATCCACAACTACATATATGCAATCCCGTCCTTGGGCTTTAGGCAAGCTCATAATAAAATCCATCAACAGGCATTCCCACTTCCTATCAGGAATCGGAAGTGGCTGCAATAATCCTGCCGGATACATGTTCTCCTGCTTGTTCTGCTGAAAAACAAGGCACTCACGCACATACTGAAGATCATCCGCCTTAAGACCCTTCCATGTAAATCTCTCCCGAATCTGTCTGTACATTTTGAAGTACCTGGGATGCCCTGCTGTAGGTACATCATGAAAGGCTTGCATGATAGTGTTCATCTCTGATCCTGGGATCAATAAAATCCTGTTCTTGTAAATGATCAATTCATTCACAAGTGTATACCTGGTGTCAATCACAGTTCCCTCAACAATATTGGATGCCCAAATATCCTTGGCATACTCTGCCATAATCAAATGCCTCCAGTCCTCTGCAATGTGAACCATAGAGCTCAGATAAGGTCTGCGTGAGAGAGCGTCAGCCACTACATTCTGGGTGCCCTTGATGTAGGTGATATCAAAGTCATATGCCTGTAACTTACTCACCCATTTTTGCTGACGATCATTAAAGTCTCGCTGCCCCAGGAAATGCCTCAAACTGTTGTGGTCAGTTTTCATGCAAAACTTACTACCCACGAGATACTGCCTAAATTTGGCCAAGGCATGCATTATGGCCAACATCTCCTTATCATAAATACTGTAGAGCCTCTCTGGTCCTCTGAGTTTTCAGTTCTCATAAACAATAGGGTGCTTGTCCTGCATAAGCACCGCTCCAATGCCCTCACCAGAAGCATCGCACTGAAGCTCAAAAGGTTTCGAAAAATCTGGTAGTGCCAACACTAGACACGTAGTCATCAGCTCCTTGAACCTCACACAACACTCCTATGCCTCAGGAGTCCAACATAATGCACCTTTTTTCAATAGATCCGTCATAGGTGTTGCATGCCATGAATAACCATTCACAAATCTGTGGTAAAAACCACACAAGCCAAGAAATCCTCGCAACTGTGTAAGGTTCGCCGGAGTAGGCCAATCTATGATAGCACGGATCTTCTCAGGATCCATCCGCACTCCCTCTGCACTGATAATATGACCTAAGTATAACAACTCGGTCATCCCCAAATCACATTTGCATTCCTTGAAATACAAGGACTCCCTCTCCAAAATACTGAGTACTGTTTCCAAGTGAGCCAAATGCTCCTGCCACGTCCTGCTGTATATCAAGATGTCATCGAAGAAGACAAGTACATATCTCCTCAACTGTGAATGGAAGACCTTGTTCATAGTAGACTGGAAAGTTGTTGGAGCATTGGTTAGCCCAAATGGCATCACCACAAACTCAAAATGTCCACAATGACAACGAAAAGCGGTCTTCTCAATATCCTGCTCACGAACTCTAATTTGGTGATACCCTGATCTCAAATCTATCTTCATGAAATAACATGCACCATGGAGCTCATCAATAAGCTCATCTATACGAGGTATGGGGTACCTGTTTTTGATAGTCCTCTTATTCAGAACTCTGTAATCTATGCACATGCGAAGGGTACCATCTTTCTTCTTCACTAGGACAACTGAAGAAGCGAATGGTGATTTACTTAGTCGAATATGACCCATGGCAAGCAGCTCCTTGATAGTCTTCTCTATCTCATCCTTCAACCGCTTCGGATGCCTGTAAGGAGTAATCATGACGGGCTTAGCGCCCTCCTCAAGCTCTATAATGTGCTCAATACCCCTATCTGGAGGTCTCCCTGGTGGAATATCACTAAAAACCTTTTTATGCTTGACTCTCAACTGCTGAATATCAGGATGATACTTGGCCTTATGCTGTCCCTCCTAAATAGGTGTCAATGTGCACTCGACAGCCCACTCTACCATGTCATGTCGCATAAGTCTCTCCATCCGACAGAAGGAAATAGTCCTGACATTACTATCCCGAATGGCCTTCAGGATGTGTGTCTTCCCATCCACATCGAACCGAATCTCCATGTATTTGAAACGAAGAGTGACTTCCTCAAGGGAATGAAGACACTTCATGCCCAAGACTAAATCGATATCTCCCATGTTCACCACGTACTAATCAGCCTTGAATTCATAGTTATTCAAGCGCAAGGGGAGATCCTTAATCATACGATCACACCTGAGAGTGTAACCATTGGCCACCTTAACCCTAATGCCTTCGAACTCCTCAGTTATGAGTCCGCGTTTCTCCAAAAATCTAGCATCAATAAAATTGTGGGTGGCTCCTGTGTCAAGAAGGGTGATGACCCTTTGTCCTGCCAAAACTCCACGAAGTCTAAATGAACCCTCCTGCTGAATGCTAGACAATCGTGCCTCCTGAATCTAGAGCTCTGACTCTACCTCTGCCTTAGGCTCTGAAGCCTCTGATTCTGACTCCTCAGAACTCTCCTGCTATTCGGAACTCTCAGATTCCGAATCCTCGTAATAAGCCCACATCACTTGATTGGCCTTGCCCTTAGGCCGCAAAGGACAATTATGATTGGCATCTTAGGGACCTTTGCAAAAGAAGCAAAGCTTCTTCCTACATAAATCATTAAGAGCCTCAGGATCCAAGGGTGCTGCTGATTTTCCCTTTGAATCACTCTTAAAATCTGATTTCTCTCTGTTTTTGTTGAATCCCTTATTGCCCCTGAATGAAGAAGTGTTTCTGGAGTTGACTTTGCTGGATGGTGCTGCAAATTCCATGCTGCATGCCTTCTTCATAACTTCTTGCAGCGAAGGCGGATCAAATGCTTTGATCCAACCTCTCAATGGTTCCAACAGTCCCTCCATGAAAAGCACTACAAGACGTCTCTCTGATATATTAGGAACCATAACTGACAGTCGCTAGAAGTCACCTATGTAAGACTCCAAACTGCCACTCTATCGCAATTGGGCCAAATCCTTGAAATAAGATTCAGGATCCTTCCTGTCAAATCATTCCACCAACCTATCAACGAACTCCTGGTATGTGGTGATACGATCGTGCTGGAGTGTCACCATCCCGTGATGCCACCAGTTATAACCTGCTCCCTCAAGATGCAATGTAGCATACCTAATAGCATCCTCCTTAGCCATAGGATGCAATGTGAGGAAGGTATCAAGTTTACTAATCCAGGCCTGTGCTGTGACCTTGCCACTACTGTCAAACATAGCTAGAGTAAGTCTGTTTGTGGCATGCTTCAGATCGCTATTATTATTATGTCTAGGCCTCCAATCCTATCGACTCCTGTGATGTTCTCTCCTTTGTGTGATGAATCTGTCAAAAGTGATCCTCTCTCTGACCTCTGGTGACAGTAACTCCCACTCATCGTTCGCTGCCATAAGTGTATCAACGAACATTTCCTCATGCTCCTCACTTGCGATAGCCTCATCGGGCTCTTGTCTCACAAATGCAGGCCTAGTTGGCCTATCTGCCATCCGTGAAACAGTTCTAGGTGCTCTCCGTGATCCTGCATCACTCCTGTTCTCGTCATGATGTGGTGACGGTCTCCTCGGCATACCTAACCTCTAGATTGCCACAGTCAACTATTGCAGTACATCATTAGACTGTCGTTGACCTGCTTGTAAATCTCTAAGAGTGTGTAGAACCTCTGCATCGTCCTAATCCCTAGGGTTTTGAGGAATATCTGTTCTGTCAGCCATGGTACCCGGCTGCCTGTTCAAATCCTGTTTCCTGTCAATCAAGGCTCTCCTGCGAGTATAATATCTGTGAGGCCAACCTCTTGTGGTTGCATAAGAATGCTAAACCCTTAGGATGGCAGGATTTAGCTCTGATACCACTGTAGAAACCCCTGTTCTCACTAAACTCTGAATTTGTCTGTTTTTTGCTTGTTTTGAACGTTTTTGATGTTTTTGGTGTTTTTTTGCATAAAGATGTAAAATGCGATTTTCTAAAGAAAATGCTAATAAATTCAAATAAAATCTTGCAATACTAGAAACAATAGATTCTACTGGAAATAATGTTGCCACAGAGTTTATTGATCTTTTATAATGAATACAAATAAGATCTGACAACATGCAATGAAAAAAGCAACAACTTTTATTGACGAAAACCTGGTATTGCAGCAGCCTGATGATATTCATGAAATAGTACGGCCATCATAAGTTTCCACTTCTCCCTCCGTTAGATGCTTGGAAAATGATCCAGAAGTATAGGCGCCCAAATGTATGAAGTCAGAAGACCCAGGAAGTAGGCGATTTTCCCAAGACAAAAGTACGGCCTCTTGAAGATAGTACGGCCCTGCAGCAGAACTGTACGGCTTTATGACAACAGCAAACAAATAAAAAGTACAGCCTTATTTGATGTGTCCAGATCTCAGGAAATAGGCGCCAAAAAATAAATAATCTCTTCCAGACAAATTCCAAACTGGAAACCCTGAATGATGCAATCTCTGATGAAGTTCTGTGATAACCTCTGAATGAAGCTACCTCTCTGAAAGCAATAAATCAGCTGGTATTTCATAGCCTCTGAACTGCAACACTGAAGATGGCTCGTTCTCCAATGCCTGAAGACAACTGAAACCCTTGGCTCCATTCTCTGGAAAGATACTTGATCAGAATTCGATTTCATAACATAATGAGCTCAAATCCCAATGAAACCCTTATAACCTCAAAAAGTCGACTTTTCTCAAAAAGGCATCATTTAAATTAACTTCAAACTTTTCTTTTAATTTTTCAATAGTTCCAAATGCACTTTTAATTATAAAATATAATTGAAAAGTGGCCCCCTTCAATGTTGGTCGACCCCTTGAGAAAATCACTTAAGTTATAATATTAAATAATATTATAACTTTATAATATAAACTTCAATAATTAATATTTAATTTTACAATTAAAATATTAATATCTTTCTCAATTTCTGTTCGATTAACGAACCGTCTGAAGCTGGAGAATAAGTGATCGATTTTGCACATGACCAAACCATACTGCTAAAAATAGTAGGGGTGCTCTGCTGAATGACCTAACTTACTAAAAATAGCAAGTCAGGCAAATGATGTCTGAACGACCCCGAACGAAAGCCAAACTAAACAATCTTGCAACTGGAGCTAAGCCAAGCCTCAACCAGACCCTCTATCCACCCTATCAACCTACGAGGGTCACATAATAGGCTAATCATTGATCTGAGAGATGTCAATTGGAAGGGGACATTACATCAACACTCACTGGATGAACAAACCCAAGCCCTCTTGTACAAAGTTTCCAAGACAAATTATATCAGATGATTTGAAGCAGGAGTATTGTGACCTGATGATGATGTTGAGTAGAGTTGGTGGCTGCCCTCAATCGTTTATTTTTGAGCCTTAGATGTTTTACTACATCAACATCGTGCTGGAAGGAAAGGAGCACATCAATTGGGCTGTGATGATTAGTGATAACTTGCACGAGCAGCTCCTGAGTTTGAGAAGAATGAAGACTTTTTACATGGGCTCCTACATTATTTACTTGTTGGCTCGTATGAAAAAGTATAGAGGGATTTCATATAAGGAGCCTGTCGGTTGTGGTTCTCATCAATTCAAAATCTATGAGGCTTGTTCGCAGTTGCACTTGACAAGTAGCACCCATTACAAGCGTGTCAATGATGCCTTTACCATGCACATCACGAGATCACTTCAGGAGCGTACACATCATAGGATCTCAAGGGAAGCTCAGGAGTTAATTGAAAGGTATGGGTGCTAGTTCATTCAGTTTCTGAAGTTTTCTTACATCAAGCTGCAGGGTTTTTCCTCATATCCGTATAGGCTGCCTAAGTACCCAACCAATAGAATTTTGATGTTAGAGATATCTAGGCAACTGGTTTCCTATGATAAGATTCAGAAGAGAAAGAAGAAGGGGGGAGTTGACTTCCCAATTGTCATGGGTAATTCTGACGAAGTGTGTCCTTCACTTCACGCAGCTAGAGAAGCTGAAAGTGAACTTAAGTTCTTTCATTTTTCCTATCACACCAGCAGACAACACTATGACCCACATAGCAATATCAGGTGGATACTGTCAGAAGAGTTTAAGCATAAGGAAAATATTGAGGATTATTGGGTTGGTGCATCAGATGAGGCTGAGGTCAGCAAAAGAATGTTCTCTAGGTTGCCATTGAGTATGATCATAGAGTGTGAAGTCATTCCAATACCAGACCAGGTGGATGAGGACATGAACATTCTCCATCCAGATTATGAGGCAATAAGAGACACACTGCTTCCACTCCCAGATCAGAGCCTGAGATAGCCGATTTGGACACGCTTTGCATTCCAGTCATGACTTTCACCAGAGCATGGGTTGATAGGCATGTGAGCAGATTGAAGAGTAGGTCAATTTCTTTGACTTACAACTTGATGGGAGATCATAGGACACCACTACCAGTAGGAAGAAACAAATTACTCGAGGTCCGGAGTCTCGAAGGAAGGAGCCAGTTCGGCAAAAACTTGTTCAGCCGGAGCCTCCGAGAGTTGTGATTGAGTCACCCACGCTATTGGAGACACATTCTCCAAGCATACAAGAGGTTTCATTATTTGCTGATCAAAGAAATGCATTATATCAAGAACAGGAAGTACATGAGGAAAATTAGCCACCATGGAGAGATTCAGTTGGCCAAAGTGTTAATGCGCCTACTAGAGATGACCAGCTACAAGATGATGACACTACTACTGATACTCGCTCCCAGCATGAGTTAGAGACGGCTATGGAGGATGATGCAGTTTTAGGAGACACTCAGCCACTAGAGGCCGATGAGCCTCGCCAGAATGATATTGAAGTTGAACGAGTCCTTGAAATAGAGGCAAGAGAGGAGCGGCCATTTGTTATTCAGCAAGTTGTACCTGATTGGCTTAGAAACAGAATGAGAAGGAGCCCCAGTGAAGAGATTGATCCAACAGTAGAGATGGAAGAGTTTTTGAATAGGATCAGCGCACCTCCACCAAAGAAGAGAGCACGAAATTTTTTGAAGATTTCATCTGATGAGGGTGGTTCTCGTACCCTTCATGTTGCGGTGCCATGAGTTGATTGTGATCGGGATGAAGCAGTGCCAAAAAATTATGTGATCACAATTATGGAGTTAGGACGTCCCACAGATGCACAGATTGTTGAGGAATGTGATAGCTCCTATCAGGCACTTCATGATAGATTGTTCAGGACTGAAGGAAAATATAAGAAATTGAAGCAAGAGCATAAGACATTGATAGGATACATGCAACACTTATCTCGTCCTTGTGGGCAAGAGAATCCAGCACTTGAGCTTCCAGCCGAGTTATCCAAAGCATCAGTCAGTGGCTTGGAAGAGTTAAGGAAGATGGTACATGAGGCGGATAAATGGGTTGCAAGAGTTCGTGCCGAGACAGAGAAGTTTATGGAAGACCTTGCTCATGCTTACCAGCAAGCTTCCAGCATTATGGCACGTATGGAGGCAGTTGATCAAGCCTGGGGTGATGCTTCTGTTTATCAAAGCAAAGTTATTTAGCGTCTGGAGGCCTTGATGCATACTCCTTTGCAGATGCTGATTGATGGAGGAATTATTCAGGAAGGTGATAGGTACAATTTTGCCGGATGGTACTCTTCAGTAGTCACAGGACGTGGGTTCTTCGATGTAGCATAGGCGGATTCAGCTAGAATTCGAAAGGCTATGGTGAACATCATTGATGGAGTCCAGAATACTTTGGAGGCAATCTTTGCTAGACGGCTAAATCTCGATGAGGTGACTACTGATAATTTGAGGAATAGGCTGGCACTTTTCTTGTCAAAGGTGAAGACTTTCGTGCAGGATGACTTTGAAAATATTTCCACTTTCTCCAGCTTGATTCAGAATACGCAGGATGCTTTAGTTGCTTGGAGAAAATCTTGCATGAGGCATGGACAGTCAGTCACGGTACTAGAGTTTCAGCTTGATTGTATTTCGCCTATCTCAATTCAGGAGGCTGAGGCCGTGATTGCTAGGTTCATTGAGTTTGCAGCCAAGGAGAAGGAGAACGGGAATGCACTACTGGATGATGACCTTCTGAGGATTGATCATGGGAATTAATTGCCTTTACTATTTTGGGATTGAGTGGGAATCTTTGATTCATTTATTGTACCACTCCCCATTCTGGCAATTTTTAGGGTTAGGGCTGAGGTAGCTCAATCTAAGCCATTCTTTTGATTGTAATATGAGTCGTCCATTGGACTGGGCTATCTATAAAAGGGGGAGTCCCCCTCAATTGTATTTCATTAGATTAGAGGAGATATCAGAGAGTAGACATTTTGTTAGAGTAAAGAGGTAGTTTGATAGTTTAGCATAGTGTGGAGAAGAAGGAAAGTTTTCCTTTGAAAACTTTTGTAAGAGATTGTTGTGTAAAACTTTCATAATAGAAGATCTTTTCATTGATGGTGAAATTCGTCTTTGTTATGGATAGCTAGCAAGGTTTCTTCGCCCCTGCTACTTCAAGTAGCATAAAGTAGCTCAAAGTAGAGTAATTCTCATTTCATGCAAGTAGATATTAGTTGTGGGTTGTGGTGTTAATTGAGGCAACTCGTTTTATTCCATACCACTAGCAGCTTGCTGACGGAAAGTTTGCCTTGTGTGGTTGATTGGAGAATTTTAAAAGCCTAACTTCAGTTGCAATTTATATCTTGGTATGTGTCGTCTTGACAGTATCTTGGTGTCGGATTGTAGCTTGAAAATTTCTTGCTATCCCCTTGAAGATTGCACCAACTTTGTGTAAACTGTCCAGCGTGAGGTGGAGCAAAGTTTGGTTGAAGCTGTTGAGATTGATCCCATGTCGCGCCTTAGAATAGAATCTAGAACCTTCTTACCCTTACACTCATTTCAATTCCGTTCATCTTTGGTTAGTTTAGGAAAAATGTACCTTATTGCTAAATCATCCGCATTGCATAAATCCCCTTCCAATCATCCATTTGTTGTTAGCTGCAAAACTTTAAGAACAATTGTGTAAGTCCCCTCGTAAAAACAGCATATCACAACGAACCTACTGAGGGTATTCCAAAGCATTTCAGAACCTTGGAGTTGAACGTGCGATCTTTCTAGCAATCTTAGCGCACGGAATACTTTGATCAAGAGAGAATGGAGTAGCCTTCAGACAACTTTGTTCTTCTTGGTGCGGTCACAAAAATCACATTAATAGATATCTTATGGTAGGTAACAATTATTGTTTGCAGCAGTCACTAGATACAATACATTTATAGAGCACAATAATATTCCTCATTACATAGAAACTTTGTATTGTATTGAAATTTGAGACATAGTGAATTATACAGAACAAAACAAAATCTACAGAGGCTATGACCAGTTTAGCAGGTTTACATGAGCCATTCACTGAATACAGAAAATAATGCAATCTTCTTGAAATATTAAACTCTTATGGTGACATACCCATGCTCAATAGATGATAACGCCAATAGAAAGGATTAGCTTCCCGTATTCGTATAGATATCAATGTTGTTTGGAATGAATGACATGAACACACAGAGCATCCCACTCTCATAGGTTACTTGGCTTGTGACTTGTGTGAGGCCTCCAAAAGACTTATGCAATATCAATCTGTAAGCCCAATATCATGTAGTCACTTCTATTGGTGGTCAATTCCATCCAAGGCTTCTGCCTACTCCACAATACTTCCACCAATGAATAATTACTGGTCCACTCTTCAAAAAATCAGTGCCAGTGACCTTATATTGATTTGGCAATATCTCTTCAATAACAATCCCATGTTCCTTACATATCCCAAGTAATAAATATGACAAATACCATTCCACACAAATAACACAACACTCTCGATATCCCTGCAATATTAAATACCGATATATCTTCATCCGTTCTAGATCATGCTTGCACGACATAGCAGAGCTAATTGAGAATCACATATATAATCTTCAATGATGGTTGATGGACTACCGGCGAATATCCAACCTTTCGTCAATATGCTTGGAGTCCACTTTAAATGTTTCGTTTAAATGTTTTGTCGGTCTTTATCCTTCCTGCAACCTCAACATCATATCTTTGAAATGCCCGACAATCTATCATATATACTCTTCTGCCTTTGGATTTCTAGCACAGAATTGTCAAATAAAATACTAGAAGACGCCTTGCAAAGAACTATACAATAAATCACCAGTTGCATGATCGATCCATCAAAATCAGTCACATTGGGTTTTTGTCTAACATGACTCCCTGAACCTGAGAGTTTTCGTTCTCAAGATCCAATGCAAAATCAAAAACACAATTCCTTCTCCGTGTGATGCAAAGTCATTCTCTCGAACCCAATTTAATCATCAACTTTCAATTTCTTTTGAAAACTGAATTATTATTTTATTGAATTCAAAAGTCATTTATTTATTAATTAATCAAATAATTAAAATGTCTTTTAAACTTTTAGAAATAAATAAAGACAAATTAAATATTTAATTAATTAATTAAATTAAGTGGGCCTTAAAATTGAGGGGACATCACAAGCTGGAGAAGACAAAGAAACAACTAATGGAGGTTGTTCACATGGTCAAAACTGCCTAAGAGCGGGAATTGGTGGCTAACTAGAGGCTCCAACATCTTCTCCAACAACAATCAATGACATTCGCACCCACGTCCTCAATACATCTAGGGACGTGTTCTCATCGTCCCTGTGCTCACTGATCATTTTTTGTTGTGTTTATTCAGTCCCCAATTTTTTTGTTGTGTCGTTTGGAAGATGATTTTCTTTTTGGGGAGGCTGATGTAGTCGGTTGAAAGTCAAGTGAATATGTTTTAGTCAGCTAGGTAATAAATAATTGTGTTTTGTAATAACGTGTTAGTCTCTGACAGTTGTTATAGTCAGTTAGTAGTTACCAAGAGTTGGTAGTCTTAACCAGCATTGGTCTATTATTTATATGTAATAGTTCATAGTTGGGGAGCTGTTATGATTTTCATGTACGTATTGTATATCCGTAAATGAATGAGAATAAAGCTATATCTTCCGGAAAATGGTTGCTATTAATTTATGTTTTATAATTATGTTACTTCTATTTCCTCTATAAAATTGTCAAGTAGAATAAGCGAGTAAACATCAAGGAATGCCAAGTTTGTCAACAAAACAAGAATGAGCACACCTAGCCAGTTGGTTTGTTGCAGACCTTGCCTATTCGTAATCAAAAATGGGAAAGTATCTCAATGGATTTCATCATGGGCTTACCTAAGGTGCATGGGAAAGATTGCATCTTCGTTATTGTTGACAAATTGACTAAATTCAAACACCTTTTGTTCTATTCTTGCAATTTTAACAGGAATTCAGGTTGATCATTTATTTTTTAAAGAAGTGTTCAAGTTGCATGGGTTGGGTTGCCAAAGAATATGTGAGTGATAGGGGACTGCAAGTTCCTAAGCTTGTTTTGGCATGAAGCTTTTAGATTAAGTGGGATTGTGCTCACTCTAAGTACCAGCTATCACCCACAAATTGATGGGAAAGTTGAGATTATCAATAAATTCTTGGAAGGGTATCTCAGAAGCTATGTTTCAGGACAATAGAAAGCTTGGGTTAGATGGCTCCATTTGGGTGAGTACTGTTATAATTCTACTTATCACATGTCAATCAAAATGTCTCCATTCATGGCCTTGTATGGATATGAGGGTCCTAGCTTCATTCACTTAATTGTTTGGCAATAGTAGAGTTCCCCAAGCCAAGGATTTATTGCAACAAAATCAAGACATCATGAAATCCTTGAAAGATAACCTACAACATGCCTAAAACCAGTAGAAGTTGTATACAAATCAGCATCGTGTTGAGCATGCATTTGAGGTTAGAGATATGGTAAATCTAAGATTGCAACCCTATAGGCAATCTACTCTCAAGAAGAGTGGAGCAAAGAAATCAAAGCCATGTTTCTATGGCTCGTTCTGAATCTCCAAGAGGATTGGTGAAGTGGCTTACAAGTTGGAGCCACCTAATAGTAGCAAGCTACACAATGTCTTCCATGTGTCACGTCTCAAAAAGGCGCTTGGACACCCCTTTGGATAAAAAAAGAAAACTTGTGCTTGTTCTTGAAACGTAGATTGATTTTAAAGAGTGTACATTGAGAAATAGGACCATCAAAGAATACTTGGTCAAATGGAAGGACTTACCTATGGAGGATGCCACTTGGGAGAGTGATCAGATTTCGCAGCATCCACACTTGCAATAGCTCAAGGACAAGCAATTCTGGGGAGGGAGGACTGTAATGTCCCTTCTCAAGCCTAATCAGTTCGAAGACAATTATCCTATTTCCTGAGTTGCCATGGGCTAATTGATAAGGCAAGGAGACTCCAAAGATCTTGGAAAACGTAGTTTCAGAGTTACAAGGTTTCTATTATTGGAGATGAGCTTTGTGGGAAATATTGATCTTAATGACACTCTCTGAGGTGTTTTCTAACTTTTGGGGTATTCTCCAAACTTCTTGGAGAGCACATCTATTTATAGTAAGTCACTAAATTGGCTTCTATTATTCTCCTACTACCTCAATATCATATTGGTGTGGTCAAATTTGGATTTTGATGTGTTTTGGGATTTTACGCAACTTGGGGTGGAATAATTAAATTATATAATGCTTTATTATTATTTTTGATAGCTTAAGTGTAATATCTTTTCGAAAAGGTATTTTAATTCCCCATTTGGACGCCTAGGAGGAATAAGGGGGTCTTGCACATGAAAAAGGTTTAATTTATTTTTAAAAGGGAATTTGATGAAAAAGGTGAATTAATTAATTATTTTAATTGGAGTTTTCCCTCCCAAACTCTATACAAAGAGGCATTGGGGCCCATTGTTGGATATGTTGAAGAATGAGAATGTTATGTTGTCGAAATGGCTTTGGTTCTTTACAATCTTTGAGGACGAAATCCCTCACAGATTTCTAGTTTCGGAATTGCAAGATATTCTCTAGCTAGATGTAAAGTGCCTTGCCAAATCTGATCCAAAAACACTGATTTTCTGCCTTTGGAATTTTGACAAACACTTTGTATGCAATCTTCAATTTGTTGGTAATTAATTTCAGATTGCTTTGTCTTTGATTTGATGGATGCAAATGTTGTTCAAATGCTTGGAAATAACTTCTAAGATATGTATTCAAAGTTCTAAAATGAAGATGCAACTCTTTTTGTGTTTTCAAGTGCATATAAATGAATTTCTAAATGCAAATGCACACCTACAGCCAAGAGGTATTTTCACAAACACTTGGCATACATACTAATTGAGAGAAATGTAATTACATAGAAGAAACATTTTTACAAACACCTCTCATGTAATTTCCCTAATGCCAATAACCATCTACAGCACTATGACATTTCTACAAACATTTAGTATGCAAAATAACATGAGGGAATGAAAGCTACAGCCAGAGGCAATTTGTCAAACATTTGTCATACAACCTTATAACTCCTTCATTAAGTGCAAATCCAAATACAAGGCTGCTATACAATGTTGATATGATGATTGCAACTACTCAAAATGCAATGCCAAGACTCTTGGCTTACAATGGAATGAATAATGCTATTACAAATATGATATAGAATATGCACCTACAGCTGCAGGAAGGTAGCGACTAAAATAATCTAATATGACAATGCAAAGCATGCAAATACATAAAGGAACCTGGTAATAATATGTTGAAGGAAATCGATGATGAAATGGCAACTTGGTATTTTCAAAACAATCTTCAATGATGCACAATCTTCACCTACAGCAGCCGCCCCTGTTCTTGCTTGGCAACTCTTTAGAAAAATAAATACAGCCTCTAAGCTCCTCGAATTTGTTATGAAAATGATTGCCAACACCAAAGGAAGCAATCCCTCAAGTGCCCACAAAATTATATCTCCTTATTGAAGAGCAACAAATGAAAATGTAATTTCTCTCATGGCTGATCTGCAGACTTCAAAACATCTCATAAACCTCTCCAAAAATGACCTCCAATGATTGCAATAAGTCCAATGAGAAAGACTGAAGTATCTTCCTCCACTATCGAACTAGGGTTGGTGTTGCACAACTGAAATTGGCACTTAACCAGCTAGGTTTGGTCTTTCACAAACGAAGACTGAAAAACAATAAGCTAAGCATTCAGCTTCAGTAGTGTAGTAGAAAAGTGTTTGCAACTCAAGATGTCCAAATGCATAGCCCAAGCCTCTTTTTATACTTTTTCAACCTCATCACCAAGAGACTTCTAGAAGATTCTTGATTATTCCTTAAGTGACTTTATTATTTTATTATTTTATTATTAAGTCACTTAAGTCACTTTTTATTATTAAATTAATTAAATAATAAGTCATCCCTTTTGATATTTTACTTTATGGGAATAACTTAATAAATAATTAATTTAATAACATCTCTTGATTTAATTAAATCATCAATTAAGCTATCCTCATAAATTATCAATAATTTGGTAAATTTAATTAAATCACCATACCTCCAATTCGGGGACATTACACTAGATTGGTGTGATTCCAGCCAGGAGTCACCATTGGAGTTCATTTAAGATTTGATTTTTGGCTGTCATTATGGAGTTTTTGTTTGTTGTTGTTGATGAAGACATCTGAATTTTGAAGTGTGTTTTACTTGTCAAGTTGGCCGTACCATTCTCTATTACTCGTGCCATCTAAGCAAGTTGTACCTTCCATAGCAGGTCGTACCAGTTGTTGGAGGCAATATGAATGGTAATTATTTTTGTTTGCAATGATTTTTGGTGCTGACTTAATTGCCATTGGCTGGCCATACAATGTTTGAGAAGCTAGTTGAGTTTTGTGGAGGTTGTACCATTCCTAGAGATTCTTGTAGAGAGGGGCGTGTGAAGTTAGGAGAAGTGCCTAGGTTTTGGAGCCTCCATCACTCTCAAAGGTAGCACCTAGCATCTTGGAGGAGGTCTACAGAGTTTAGGGGTTGCACTTTGCTGATATCCTTGCACTAGAGGGGTTGTACTACTTCATGGTTATGTTGGTTCAGTGATTTCTGAGTTATGACAGACCTATAGCTGTTGTTCAATCATTATCAGATCATCATAATCCATTCTTGGGAGGTGAAAGTTGATCAGAGTGAGTTGGAAATAATGTTAAGTCTACATTTGTCATTGGGTGCATTGGGGAGTGGATTATTGAAGATTTCTAAATCATTATCTCGCTGTCCAAACTGCTGTAGCGAAGATTCTGACATGTACCAGTCACCTATTTGCCATTTCCTTGAGGTATACTTGCTATTTGAATGATGGTCGGTTAGTTCCCTAAGTTATGAGTTCATTTGGGGTGTTTGATTAGTTTCATCTTACAATTATATTTTGTAACAGAAGATATATATTTGGTTTGGAATGAATTGTAAGAGCTAACATTGTAACACTGGGTGGTAGTACCACCAATGACCTTGCTCATGTTATTTGTTGTTACTTACCCCACTGAATAAGTGGCTCATTGATTCTCACTCACCATTGAAAAGCAGAAGAGTTGCTCTTGTTCATTGTATTCACTCACCACTGAAAAGTGGGAGAGTTGTTGTTTCTTGTATTCTCTCACCACTAAAAATTGGAAGAGTTGGCTTTACATTTCCAATATTGTTTGAGCTTTCCCACTTAAAAGTGGAAATGCTAAGCTAACTGCATTGAATAAGTGGATTACTTTAAAGCTGCTCCATTCAAGTATAATTTTAATCTTGTATGCTGTATGCTCTCACCCCACCCACACTGAGAACTTAATGATCAAAAAGTGGAAAGGAAGTTCTTGGCATCTCATTATGTTTTGAGCTAACAAGTTTTCAAAAAAAATTTAAGGGTGTTTATTACAAAAGAGCATCTGCTATAGTATTCCTCTCCCCTTTCACATACTCAATTTTAAAGTCATATGCTTGAATTTTGCTGACCCACTTCTATTGCCGCTCATTCAGGTCCTGCTCCAAGAAGTATTTCAAACTGTTATGGTCTATTCTAACAACAAATTTTCCACCTACCAAGTACAACCTGAATTTTTCCAATGCATGCATGATGGCAAGCATCTCCTTATCATAGATGGAATATAATCTCTCTGCATCATACAGATTTCTGCTCTCATAAGCAATGAGGTGCTTTTTTTGCATGAGTACTACTCCAATCCCCTCACCAGAAGCAACACACTCCAACACAAAGGGCTGAGAGAAATCACATAATGCCAAAATAGGACAAATGCTCATTACCTCCTTATGTTTGGCGAATGTGTGTTGAGCCTCTTCAATCCATTTGAAAGCTCCCTTCTTGGTGAGATTTGTAAGAGGTACACCAAGTTAAGAGAACCCTTTCACAAACCTCCTATAGTAACTACAAAGACCGAAGAATCCCCTCAACACTATTAGTGTCTTAAGAGGTGCCAATCCAATATAGCCTGAATTCTCTCTTGATGGACCTTCACTCCATCCACATTGATCACATGCCCCAAGTAAAGTATCTCTATCATTCAAACTCACACTTGGAAGATTTGGAAAACACATATTGTGCCTCCATGATTCCCAACACCTCATCAAGGTGCTTGAGATGATCTTCCCAAGACTTGTTGTAAATAAGAATATCATCAAAGAATACCAGTAAAAACTTCCACAATTGCCTATTGAAAATGCGGTTCATGTAAGGCTGAAAGGTGGCGGGAGCAATGGTCAACCTGTTGATGTGTTTTTCGTGACCGCACCAACGCAGAATAAAGTCGCCAACGGCTACCCTATCCTCTCTTGATCAAAGTATCCAGCACGCTAAGATTGCGAGAGAGTTCGTGCATTCAACTCCAAGGTTCCTTCAATGCGAATAGTCTCAGTTGGCTCGATATGATTTGCTGGTATTTCAAGGGGACTTACGGAATTGTTCAATAGTGGAGAAAGGAATCCAAATACTCAAAAGATTTGTCTATGAAGTTCTTGTTTCCGAAGGTACTGAATTTAAAGTGGTTGCAGGGTTTAGAGGGTCTAAATCTATTCTAAGTGTGGGATATGGAGCTCAACTTCAGCAAACTTTCAACTGGACTTCGCTTTGCCTTGCATCGGACAACTTCCACGGAGTCGGTGCAATCTTCAGGGGAGATGACTAAAGATGTTCAAACCACCACTTGACATGAAGATACCATCACAACGACGCATACCATCATTGAAACTGTGATTGAAGTTAGGTCCACAACGTTTCCAGTTGACCACACAAGGTGAACACACCATTAGTGAGCCCGCTAGTGGTATGGATAAGCGAAGCTTGCTTAGATCAAACACCACATTCCACAGCTAACATCTACTTGCATAGAAATGAAATTACGCTACTCTATGCTACTTGAAGTAGAAGGGATGAAGAAACCTCGCTAGCTATCCATAACCAAGACGAATTTCACCATCAATGAAAAGATCTTTTATTATGAAAGTTTTACACAACAATCTCTTACAAAAATTTTCAAAGGAAAACTTTCCTTCTTCTTCAACTACACTATCAATCTATACTAAGCTACTTCTAAGTTGTCCCTCTACTCTATGTCTACTGTCTAACTCAATGTCTATTCTAATGAGATATAAATGAGGGGGACTCCCCCTTTTATAGATGGCCAAGTCTAATGGACGGCTCATATTACAATCGACTGGATGGCCCAAATTGTGCCACCTCATCCCTAAACAAGATTCACCCTAAAAACCGCCACCAAAAGGAGTGGGGTAATAAATGAACCATTAATGTCCATCATCCTTCTAGAAGGTTCCAGCTTTGAAATGCGTTCACACTGCTCTTGATCTTCTCCTTGACATTGTTCTTCAACTTCTTCTCTGTCACTTGAGTTATACTAAGTCTCAACACTTAGCCATTTTTGCAACTTTTCTTCCTTTGAGGTTTTATCATCTTGGACTATTTTGCTTCATTTCTTCAAGTCATCACCGCTTGGTCTCGACGTTTCTTCTGCAAAACAAGCAAGGAGAAGGGCATTAGAACACTTTATAATATAAATTCAACTTACTTACCAAGATTTTCACATTTTGATCTCCAAGGGTTCATCATTTTCTTAGCCAACTTCATCCTCAAATTCTTCATGCCTTAGCCAAATTTCCAACCTATCTTGTATTTTGCCTGGCGCACTTCACTATGATATTTCATCCAACTCAGGCTCGAGAAAAATGCTTTCATCAGGAATTCGACCAAAAATCATCTAGGCGATCATTTTCAGATTCATCTGCCAAGGCATTTTTAACACACTTTATCCCCTGCCTTAGAATTTTTTTTAAAATTTCCCTTAGGAAAATTCATTGTTCAAGCACCGATCAAATTCCTCATCTTGAAGGCCCCGGTGAAGTGCAGAAGATTTGGAAATCCAATTCTCATCGAAGATCTTCAATACCCAGAAGAAAATTTTCCTCAGAACCTGTCAAATCCATGGGTATACAACGAACGGGTTCATTTAATTTTTCTAAATTTTGAACCTTAGAAAAATAATTTTTCATCAAATTTATTTCAGTTCTTCACCCTTGAGTGCATTTCCTTGCTCTGACTTGAAATTTCTCATTGACCCTGTGAAGCTGGAGTATTCTGATTCATTCCTGCCAATTTTATCCATGCCTCTGAAAATTTCATCTCCTCCATCAGACTTAGGCATATTTTCTAGAGATGAAATTCTAACACTTTAGAAAAATCTTGACATCTTATTATCAATATGGGCGCATTTCACATGGCTTACTTCAAATTTCCACACTTAGAAAATTTTAAACTTTTGATATTACCTCTTTCAAGCCAGGCGCATTCAACATGGTGGACTTCCAGTTTCAATTCCTTAGAAAATTCCACCTCCACTTCCTTGACTTAGGCGCATATAAGAGCTCAAGCTTCAAATTTTGGACACTTAGTTAAATTTCTGATCCATCTCCAGCTTCAGCCAGGGCGCATTTGAGGCCTTCTACCTTCACTTTTTAACACTTAGAAAAACTTCACATGCCTCTCTTTCAAAGTTGGGCGCAATTCAGCCTTCTCATTTCAATTTGAACGCCCCTTTAATATTCTCAATACCCTCCCTCTGAGCTGGGCGCAAATAAGCTCTTCATCTTGCAATTTTCATGCCTTAAATCTGGGCGCATATGCCATGAGTAACTCTGAGTTTGTACGCCTTAGAATATTTTTCAAAACCTCCTCTCTTAGCTAGGCGCATTTTACCCTTGAGGTTTCATTTTTCAAACTTAGTTAGATTTCCCAACTTCAACTTCCTCTTGCTAAGGCACATTTCACCATGGGAGCTTTCAATTTGTCAACACTCACAAGAATTTTTAATCAATTCCTTGAGGTGGGCGCATATGAGAGGTCAATCTTTCATTTTCCAGACTTAGAATCTTCTTCTAGTTGATATTCCTATGAGGGGCGCATTTAAGGGTAGGGACTTGTTGTGACCTTTTCACACATCACCCCATTCAAAATGGGGACCCCCTAGTTTTTGCTCCGTTCCTCGTCTTTTGGCTCTGGTTTTGTCTCTCCCTCTCTTTCTGATGTCTGTCCTTTCCGGGGATGTCTCCGCCATTGAGTTTAAACGTGAGTCTGGCCAAGTCTGAAAATTAGGGTTTTGAGCTTCCTTGCCAATTTGAGGTCAAATGAAGTGAGTAAATTGAGATTTGAGACTAACTACTCCAGACGATGAATTTGAAAGGAATTGCCTAGGTGAATTTTCCAAAGCTCTTCGTGAAGATAATTTTCCTGAGCCATAGATGAATGAGATCAAAATTGTGAACACCTCAGCTGGAAAAATAAAGGAGAATACAGTTGAAGTCAAGATGTTGGAAAATCATGAAGAAAGCAAAGTTGTGCTAGAGGAAAACAATGAACTCTTGGAAGTTAAAGCGCGAAAATCCTAGTAAGTAAGTTGAATTTATATTATGAAGTGTTCTAATACCCTTCTCCTTGCTTGTTTTGCAGGAGGAACATCGAAACCAGGCGGTAAGGACTTAACTGATGAAGAACATAATCCAAGATGACATTTCAACCTCGAAGGAAGAAAAGTTGCAAGAAAATGGCTAAGTGTTGATACTTGGTGACAGAGAAGAAATGTTTTCAAAACTCAAGATGGAGAAAAGAATAGCAAAGTTGAAGAACAACGTCAAGGAGAAGATCGAGAACAGTGTGAACGCGTCTACAAACAGGAATCTTCTAGAAGGATGGTGGCCATTAATTGCTCATTTATTGCCCCACTCTCCATTATGGCGGTTTTTAAGGTGAATCTTGTTTAGGGCTGAGGTGGCACAATCTGGGCCATCCAACCGATTGTAATCTGAGCCGTCCGTTGGACTTGGCCAACTATAAAAGGGGGAGTCCCCCTCATTTGTATCTCATTAGAAATTAGAATTAGATCAAAGTTAGGATAGCAGAGAAGGAGTAGAGAGCAATTAGATAGTTGATAGTTTATTTTAGATTGAAAAGGAAGGGAAGTCTTCCCATTGAATACTTTGTAAGAAGTTGTCATGAATGCTTTCATAATAAAATAATTTTTCATTGATGGTGATTTCTTCTTTGTTATGAGTAGTTGTTGAGGCTTCTTCGTCCTTCCAATTCACATAGCTTAAAGTAAAGTAGATTTCATTTCATGCAAGTACTTAGTAATTGTGGAATGTGGTGCTCGATTTGAACAAGACTTAGCTTGTCCATACCACTAGCGGGCTCGCTGACGGTGGGTTCGCCTTGCGTGGTCAGCTGGAACTTTGTGAAACTTAACTTCGATTATGGTCTATATGTTGGCATGCGTCGTTGTGATGGTGTCTTCATGCTAGATCGTGATCTGAACATCTTGAGTCACTCCTCTGAAGATTGCACCAGTTCCGCGGAAGCTGTCCGAAGTGAGGCAAAACGGAGCTTGGTTGAAGCTTGTGCGAATTGATCGCCATGTCCCACACCTTAGAGTAGATTAGAACTTCTTAGGCCCTATACCCTTTAAATTCAGTTCACTTCTGGTTAGAATTAGGAAACTCGTGCTCACTTGCCAAATCATTTGAATTACACAAAAGCCCTTAGTCTACTGTTTGTTGTCAGCTGTCGAAAAATTGTGTAAGTCCCCTTGAAATACTAGCAATATCACATCAAGCCAACTGAGTCTATTCGCATTATCGGAACCTTGGAGTCCAAAGCATGAACTCACTCGCAATCTTAGCATGCTGAATACTTTGTTCAAGAGAGGATAGAGTATCCGTTGGGAAACTTTATTTTGTGTTGGTGCGGTCTCAAAAACCACGTCAACAGAATTGGCGCTAGAAGGAGGGCGATTAACAGCTACAACATACAGTTGTGTTGAAGTAGAAAGGGTTTGAAACACAAAAAAGTTATTTTGGAGAAAATTATCATAAGTCAAGATGGTGTTCTCTCAAGATTGAACAATCCCGCGCAGAAGCATTCACATCCTGGATCGTATCAGTTCATTTTCGGCAGACAAGTTGAGGAGAATCTTGAGGTCTACGCCCAGTTCATCTAAAGATTTTGTGGAATTAGAGCTACCTACAAGATCAAGGAAGAAGAAAGAAGTTCATTCAAGCAAAGAAGTCAAGTCAAGTGAAGAATTTTTATCATACGAAGAAGTTCAGTCAAGCGAAGAAAGCGGAAAAGAAATTTCAAGTTTGTTCAGAACTCCACCTAGTGCTTTGAGGTTTGCTCAGCCGAAACAAGTTCAAGCTGTTGTACAACAGCTAGCCCAAGTTATTGTATATCAGTGGCGACAACCAATTCAAGCAATGGCTCAACCAGGAGGTCAGCAAGGAGGTCAACCTACTCCAAACGGTGCTACATGGTTGGTTATCAACCCATCTCCGCTAGAATTTCAAGACTACCATGAGATGCCAAAGAATCCTGAAATTTTTTGTACTAAGTTCATTGCCAATGATGTTAACTACATGGCCGAGGACCATATCAAGATGTTTGAAGGTCACCTACGCAATAGGCAGATTGGGTATGCAGACGTGGCTTGCCGCCTATTTCCATATTCTTTGGGAGAAGAGGCTCATTTTTGGTTCATTCACCTACCAGTGGGGTCTATAAGAACATGGGAGCAGATGAAGGAGGCCTTCATCGGAAAGTTTGGTATACCAGCCACCCCTGTAGAGCTTTATCGTCAATTTGCTGAGGTGAGAAGACAAGACAAAGAGCCCATTCATGCTTTCAACAATAGGTTCCAAAAGGCCCTCACAAGGTTACACACTCCTTATGTTGTTGCTGATGCTCGAGAAAGCTACTATTCAGCACTTGATCCTTTGACTACAATGTTCGTGAGATCTCACCCCACTCCAGCAAACATAAATCAAGCTTACGCTAAAGCTATCGAAGTAAGTCAAGGTTTAGGACAGAATATAACTGGGCCGTACTCTATACTGGCCTAACTACGACAAACAATCAAGTGCCAATGTTTGGCTCAACATGGAATCAACAAGTTCCGGCACTAAATGCAATTCCACAGCCAACTTATCAAGTGCAAGCACCATCAAGTCAATTAGTTCTCCATCCTGGGATGCCTTTGTCCCAGATGCAAGTCACACAGCCTGTTTATCTCCAAAACACAGTGCCGCCACTGAAAACTCAAGAGGAGAAAGATGAGATAAAGGATTTAATAGAACAAGTGAAGAGGCTGTCAGCCGAGGTGACTCACCTCAAAAATCGAAGTAATTAGACGCAAACTGTGCAACGAAACTATCAGGTACACCAAGGTGCTAACCGAGGATATCAGAATAATCCTCTAAGTCATCAGGATACCCATCAAGGATACCATCAAGATAACAGTCATGGGTATAGAAATAACAATCAAGGATTTCAGAAGAGGTCTTGGAATACAGGTCCCAACAACGGAGGAGTGCCATCGCCGTTGGACAATCCGCCACCTCCTGAAAAATCGTCCTGCAGATAGAATTTATATGGCCGAAACTGCCTCATCAGGATGGTGTAGGTTACATAACACGAACCGGCACTCTGAGCTTCAATGCCACGAATTCCAAGTTGTGGCTGTTATTCTCAAAAGTGAAACAAGGAATACAGAGGCCACGGATAACCCTCCAATTATGGGATATGAATTAGTCCCAGCACCCAGATATGATCAGGCATTGATAATAGAAGATTGCAATTTCCCACTTGAGTTTCAGAGTTACATGCCCCCACCAGTTAATCACCAATTTCCATCAGCTTCATCAAACGCTCCCGTGGGGATGCCAGAGTTTCAAATACTGTCAGAAGTTCACACCATGTATGCATCACCAGAAGAGCCTCTTCATAGAGATGGTTATATTTTTCCCCCTCTTAGCAACAACGTCTTGGTAGAAGGAAGAAGGGAGGTACAAGCTCTTCAAACTACTAGAGGTGAAGCTCCTAAAGTGTATCAGAGGAATTACCACCAACAACGTGAACCTCTGACATCATCGGTACCTCCAAATAATTTTACAACTGTGCCACATCCCAACGCGAGCAATAATCTAGGTCTACCAAGAGACTCTCCAGAGTACAGGCGGCAAAATGCAACACAAGGCGGAGGAGGACAACAAGTTAGTCAGCAGCCAGTTCATCAAGCTGAGCAAAGGCAAAAGGAGAGTCTTCCTAGAGAAGACGTGAAAAGACTTGGCTCTTATGTACTAGAAGAATTCAAAAGGATGAAGGTTAGTCTTCCCCTACATGAGCTAATGAAGATTGCGGAGGTCAAAGATACAATCTTGGGAAGTGTGTATGAAACACCCGTTGTGAGGAGTACGTCCCAAGAAGCAACTAGTGCGCCAAGAAATCCTCCTGCTGTTACACAATCTCGTCCAGCGCAGGACACAAATATGGTAGAAGAGGTGCCTCACGCACCATTTGACACTTGGGAAGCTCCACAATAGCCTCAAAACTTCGTAGGCATGGTACAAGGTTCTTCAAACACTCCCGAGAAATCAAGGACTGAAGATAAAAGGAGAGTTCGGTTCAATATTCCTGTGGAGCAAAAGCAAAAACAAGAGCAAACGCAGAATCCAAAAGAGGTTGTTCAAGACAATCAATTTCAATCAAGTAGAAAAGATGAAAGTAAGAATGCCTCAGCAAATGAAAGAAAGAAGCCAGTCGTTTTCTATCAGGGGAGGGATGAGCCAGCCCCATTTCTGGTTTCAGTCAGAATTTTTGGAAAGTTATTGCATAATTGTTTGATCGATTCTAGTGCATCAAGTAATGTCATGCCTTTGAAGGTATGTCAGGCGTTAGGTATAATTCCGCTCCAGACCAACAAGAAGGTGACTCAGCTGGATAAGACTGAAGTTCCAGTTGTAGGAGAACTGAGTAATATCCATATGCAACTAGCGGCGGATCCCAGAATTCAAAGTCGCATCGACATATCAGTTGTGGATATACCAGATGGTTATGGCATGCTATTGAGCAGAGATTGGGCCAGAAAATTGAATGGATACATTGCGACTGACTTCTCCCACATGTGGTTGCCGTGGAGAGGAGTTCCAAATCAAATAAAAATTGAAAGTACACCACGACTCAAATTAATCATCACCGAATGTGGTGAAAATAGTGATGTTTTGTTCGTAGAAACTGATTTGGGTTCATATAGACCCATTAAGAAAGAAGTCCTCATGTTGCAAAGCTCGAAGGACGAGAAGTTTTTAGAAGATACGCTTGCCTTCACCGAAGTGTTGATTGAAAATGATTTAAATAGGAATAAGAATGAAAGGATGTTCGGAGATTCTGCAAAGCAAGAGATAGAAAATACCTCCATCAAAGACTTATCATGTAGAATGCACGAGGCTTTCCATTCAAAGAATAAAGGTGCCATGAGTAAGATCTCCTCAGGACAAGTCCCAAAGATGATTCAACAAGTCACTTTAAAAGAGGAATGTGGAGAAGTCAATAAGGGAGAAGACCAGATTCAAACAAGATTGTCTCAGTTGATGCACTTGGAGGAGAATAGAGATGAAGCTTTGGGAAATTTAGCTAAGCATCAAAAGGATATGAATAGGAGGTGGCATCAAAGAGCTATGAACAGATCATGGTTGGACATTTGTCAAGCTTCTGAGGTCCTGGGAGATGATGCATTTAAGTTACAGACACAAACGGGAGGGGATATCCCATTGCTAGTCAATGGGAGATTCCTCAAGCATTATTTCCAACCCTAGGTTCTCTCCGAGAGCCTACTTTGTAATATATTAGATTAGGTTTTCTTTCCCGTTTGCTTTCCTGTTTTCCTGTGTTTTGGTTTTGATTTGTTGCCCTTTGGGTTTTTGGCTTGGCGTTTCCGTCCCTTGAGTTGTCCGCTCAAGTGGTTTTGGTTTGGAATGGGCAGAGATTTTAGGGTTTTCCCGCGGCGAAGGGGGGTGATGATGGTTTAACTTTCACAACGTGGTTCTTTCCACTGGAATTTGTGCAAATTTTTGAAAAGGACTAAGGTTGTTTTCCTCTTGTCATCATCTAGTTAGCGATTGAACTCGTCTTAGGAGGTTAACCCGTTATTGTGTCTTAACACACGAGTCTAAAGATCCTAATTACTTTACCTATCTCCATTCTGAGTCGTTTTGGTTTCTTGGGAAAGGTCTTGGCAGGTGAAAATCTTACATCTTGCTTCAGCGCCACTACAATTCTCAAACCCATTGGAGGCTTCATTGCCTGCCAGCCAATTGAGGAATTGACGGAGAAATCAAGTGAAGAAAAGTAAATGTGCTTAAAGAAATATCAAAAAGAAAAAGAATGAAAGGTGAAAGAAAATATTATGAAATATTGATTTTGGGAGTATAAGAGTAACTCCACCAGGGCTATGGACGCCCGGCCGGCAGTGGAGCAATATTCGTGAGAATTGTAGCGATAACCTCGTCGGGGCTATGGATGCCTGACTGGCAGCGAGGCAATGTCCAGGATGCTTTTGGAGTTAAGATATTTGTATAACTTGCTACCTGCCAATTTTGGAAGTCAAGATGGTTTAGAAATGGAACGAATGCACACTCACAAGGTCTTGGATGAAGGTGTTCTGATCCAATATCAGATTCTTCTCCCCTTTTGAGTAAGTATCTTTCTATATGATGGTTTGAGGAAGATTAATCAAGGTTCAGTTCTTAAAGTGTTTTTCAACACTTTCCCATGGGGATGCCAGATGTTGTGACCTTTTCACACATCACCCCATTCAAAATGAGGACCCCCTAGTTTTTGCTCCGTTCCTCGTCTTTTGGCTCTGGTTTTGTCTCTCCCTCTCTTTCTGCTGTCTGTCCTTTCCGGGGATGTCTCCGCCATTGAGTTTAAACGTGAGTCTGGCCAAGTCTGAAAATTAGGGTTTTGAGCTTCCTTGCCAATTTGAGGTCAAATGAAGTGAGTAAATTGAGATTTGAGACTAACATTGATGTCAGTGTGCTTCCAGCAAGCTTCCACTAAAATTTCATCTAATTCTGGGTACTTACTATTTTTAGTAAGTGTGCAATTACAGGCAATCCGTCAACATTTTTGAAATTTCGACAATCATGTTGCATTCATAACACACCAAGCTGCTCGCGTGCGAAATTTGAGCTGAAACAGAGGACTTACTATTTTTAGCAGTTCAGCTTCCGGAGCCAATTTTAGGGCCTATATGCAGAGTTTTTCAACGCATGTCTGGAGATTCCTTCTGGGTTTTCTGAGACCTTCGCGATGGCGTGACATGCAAAGCGAGATAACGACTTTCAAAATTCAGTTTTCTGGGGCTATTTTTAGGGTTTGCATGTCTGCATATTCCTTATGGGTTTTTCGAGAGCTTCGCAGTGACGTGACATGCAAACGAAGATGGTCACTCATTTGGGAACTTGCTATTTTTAGCAGGTGCATCCCGACAGCCGCCTCCCAGCACTTCAGAATCACGAGCTGATTGCAATGCAGCAGAAATGAGAACAAACGGAGATCATTGGATATGCATGCAAGATGAATTAGGGTTTCCAGCTTCGGGACCTGAAAAGAGCGGTAAAAAGTTAGAATTTTTGAAAACCAGTGTAAACCACTGTGATCAGTATCCTTCAAGCTATCTGCTGGTAAAATTTGAAGTCAAATGGAGTACTTACTATTTCTAGTAAGTCGTTTTGGAAACAGGCTAAAAATAGCAAGTCAGTTGCATGCGCCGATGTTAGCAGGCAGGTCACGTGGTGAGGAGCACGCCATTCAAATTTCAAGTCAATCGGGGTAGTGGAGCTACCAGAAGCAAGCAGTTACTATTTATAGCAAACCACCCTCAGAAATGGGCTAAAAATAGCAGGCCAACTAAAAATAGCAGTGTCAACAAGTCGATGAAGTCGTGAAGATGCAGTGTTCAAAATTTCAAGGCAATCTGAGCTTCCGAAGTATGAGAATTAAAAGGCTTACTATAAATAGCAGGGCATGCATAAGCTGGCGAAAACGAGGAAAAAGTGACTAAGTCTAGAACTTCATCCTGCAACTACCTGAAAATGCGCCCAAGTTGATGAAGAAGCATGGAGAAAATTCTAAGTATGAAACTTCGTCCACCTCCTAGGCTAAAATGCACCCAACTACAGAAGGCATCAAGAAAAATGGCTAAGTACAAAGTTTATCCTTCAGCCATGCCAAAATGCGCCCATGTTGCATAAAAGTCAAAGAGGTCAATGTTTTTCATCCTGTAGCTATGGCTAAATGCGCCCAGCTCAAAGTCTCATGTTGGAAAATTTTCTAAGTATAAAACTCGTCCTCCTCTCATGCCAAAATGTGCCCAAGGAAAAATTGGTGAAAGATACATGCAAAATTCTCTAAGTGTCAAGTTCATCCACCATAGGTGAAATGCGCACTCAAGGTATTGGAAGCATAAAAAAATTCTAAGTAGTGAGGATATCCTCCACCCCCTTTGAAATGCACCAAGTTTAAGAATAAGTCAAAGGTGGTCAAGGCGTGGGAAATCTTCATCCTCCTTCACCTAGCAAATGCGCCCAGCCACTAGCATGTTCAAATGCGCCCATGCTTGAGAAGCTAGGGAAGAAAGTCAACAAGTCAAAGTTGGGCGTAGGAAACTTCATCCACCTCCCATGCTTGAATGCGCCCATGTTTTAAGCTTCATCCACCTCACTATGTCAAATGCGCCCACCTCTCAAGAAGGTCAAGGAAGTCAACAATTTTCATCCTTCATGAGGTGCAAAATGCGCCCAAAACAGAGCATGTGAAGACAAAAGTTTTAAAGTTTCCTTGACCCCACCACATATGCGCCTAAGGAAAAGATAACGCCCATGTGGCATATGATATTTTTTTCTAAGTGTTGGAAATTCTTGTTGACTCCCTTGAATGCGCCTAACTTGAAGAGAGGCGTGGATAAAAGTTGATAAGTGTTTGAAAATTCCTGCAGCCCCTTGAAATGCGCCCATGCTTAAAGTCAAAGTACACATGAGTATCTTAAACGCGCCATGAAGACAAGGTAAAGTGGAGTGGAAGGAAAGGAGTAAAGGCATTGGGATAAAGTTAAGTCCACCTCATTATATAAAATGCGCCCATGCAAGAGTAAAGTTGATGGATTTAAAAGAGAGTTAAGGCGTTGAAGGTGCAAGGTAATGGGAAAATATGATAGGCGTTGGGATAATAAAATATTCCCCATGATGTGCCAAATGCGCCAAGATACAAGATGAATAAAAGAAAATATGTAAGGCGTGGCTAGTATCCTTTTGCAAGTATAAAATGCGCCTAGGGTGATATGCTAGGTGTTGGTCCCTCATAAAATGTAAAATGCACCCAAGGCATTGGGGAAAATTGTGCGAAGTTGATAAAATTTCCCACCACTTGCAAAATGGATGAAGTTGAGAAAATTTTCTAAGGCAAAGATAAATTTAAAATGCAAAGTAATCCAAAAATTTTCTAAGGTAAAGTATTTTCTTCCTTAGAAAATACGCCTAGACCATGGAGGTGATGAAAGTTTTTTTCTTGAAGCACGAGCAAATTTTCCAATGATGAAATTTGAAGATGATGATAATGCTGGATGAATTTAAAAATTTTCCAAGTTAGAGCAACAGGATGTCCACTGAGATGAAGAACGGGATTAAATTTCATGATGAATTATTTTCCTAGGTTCAAAATCTTGAAAAAAATTAAATGAACCCGTTCGTTGTGCACCCATGAGTTCGACGCGTTCTGAAGGAAATTTTCTTCTGGGTATTGAAGATTATTGATGAGGATTTGATTTCAAAGTCTTCCATTCTTCGCTGCAGCCTTCAGGATGAAGACTTTGATGGGCACTGGATTAATGAGTTTTCCTAAGGGAAATTTGAAAATTTTCTAAGGCAAAATGAAGAAAATGTGTTTTCAAGGTGAACTACTCCAGACGATGAATTTGAAAGGAACTGCCTAGGTGAATTTGCTCAAGCTCTTCGTGAAGATAATTTTCCTGAGCCAGAGATGAATGAGATCAAAATTGCGAACACCTCAGCTGGAAAAATAAAGGGGAATACAGTTGAAGTCAAGATGTTGGAAAATCATGAAGAAAGCAAAGTTGTGCTAGAGGAAAACGATGAACTCTTGGAAGTTAAAGCGCGAAAATCCTAGTAAGTAAGTTGAATTTATATTATGAAGTGTTCTAATACCCTTCTCCTTGCTTGTTTTGCAGGAGGAACATCGAGACTAGGCGGTAAGGACTTAAGTGATGAAGAACATAATCCAAGATGACATTTCAACCTCGAAGGAAGAAAAGTTGCAAGAAAATGGCTAAGCGTTGAGACTTAGTGACAGAGAAGAAATGTTTTCAAAACTCAAGACGGAGAAAAGAATAGCAAAGTTGAAGAACAACGTCAAGGAGAAGATCGAGAACAGTGTGAACGCGTCTACAAACGGAAATCTTCTAGAAGGATGGTGGCCATTAATTGCTCATTTATTGCCCCACTCTCCATTATGGCGGTTTTTAGGGCGAATCTTGTTTAGGGCTGAGGTGGCACAATTTGGGCCATCCAGCCGATTGTAATCTGAGCCGTCTGTTGGACTTGGCCAACTATAAAAGGGGGAGTCCCCCTCATTTGTATCTCATTAGAAATTAGAATTAGATCAGAGTTAGGATAGCAGAGAAGGAGTAGAGAGCAATTAGATAGTTGATAGTTTATTTTAGATTGAAAAGGAAGGAAAGTCTTCCCATTGAATACTTTGTAAGAAGTTGTCATGAATGCTTTCATAATAAAATAATTTTTCATTGATGGTGATTTCTTCTTTGTTATGAGTAGTTGTTGAGGCTTCTTCGTCCTTCCAATTCACATAGCTTAAAGTAAAGTAGATTTCATTTCATGCAAGTACTTAGTAATTGTGGAATTTGGTGCTCGATTTGAATGAGACTTCACTTGTCCATACCACTAGCGGGCTCGCTGACGGTGGGTTCGCCTTGCGTGGTCAATTGGAACTTTGTGAAACTTAACTTCGATTATGGTCTATATGTTGGCATGCGTCGTTGTGATGGTGTCTTCATGCTAGATCGTGATCTGAACATCTTGAGTCACTCCTCTAAAGATTGCACCAGTTCCGCGGAAGCTGTCCGAAGTGAAGCAAAACGGAGCTTGGTTGAAGCTTGTGAGAATTGATCGCCATGTCCCACACCTTAGAGTAGATTAGAACTTCTTAGGCCCTATACCCTTTAAATTCAGTTCACTTCTGGTTAGAATTAGGAAACTCGTGCTCACTTGCCAAATCATTTGAATTACACGAAAGCCCTTAGTCTACTGTTTGTTGTCAGTTGTCGAACAATTGTGTAAGTCCCCTTGAAATACCAGCAATATCACATCAAGCCAATTGAGTCTACTCGCATTATCGGAACCTTGGAGTCAAAAGCATGAACTCACTCGCAATCTTAGCATGCTGAATACTTTGTTCAAGAGAGGATAGAGTATCCGTTGGGAAACTTTATTTTGTGTTGGTGCGGTCTCAAAAACCACGTCAACAGGACTTCAAATTTAAAATATCTAGAAACTCTTCAAGCTCAAAGGCGCATTTCACCCTATAAGCTTTCACTTTTCAATACTTAGAATATTTTCTAGACTCATCTTCTTCCATGGGCGCAAATGACCCCTTCTAGTTTCAAGTGTTAGCACTTAACATTTTCCAAAACTCCACAAGCAAGTCCAGGCGCATCAACAGGGCAGAGCTTCAAATTTAAAAGACTTGAATATATTTCACTCCACCTCTCAAGCTAGGGCGCATTTAGGACCCCCTACTTCCAATTTCTTCATACTTAGAAAAATTTCAAAGACCTCCTCCCTCTTCAAGGCGCATATGGATTGGGCAACTTCTAGTTTTCAATACTTAGAGAATTTCTATGTCATCTCCCCAAGCCTAGGCGCATTTAGCCCTTGGACCATCAAATTTAAAACACTTAGAAATTTTCCAGCTCACCCTCTTCTCCCTAAGGCGCATTTTGGAGGTGCTACTCCCACTTTGGGTGCCTTAGAAAATTTTTGATGCTTCTTCTTCTTCAAGGTGCATATGGGGGCTTGAGCTTCCAATTTATGAGACTTAGGAAAATTTGTACGCATCTCTCCAAGCAAGGGCGCATTTAAGAGATGAAGCTTCAAGTTTTGATGACTTAAACAAATTTCAATCTCTCCAGGCAAGGCAAGGCGCATTTTAGGGGGGGAGCTTCCATTTTCAATGCCTTCACTAAATTTCTTGCCTCATCTTCAGCTTCTTTGTTGTACCCAAAACCAAAATTTTTGCTTCACTCAAGCATTTTGCTTAATTGAGTCTTAATCTTGTTAAAGTGTTGTCAAAAGGTCGTTTTTGGGGTTTTCAAATATGGAGTTGGTGTCCGTGTCATGTCAATCTGTTACTGAAGAGATTTAAGAAAATTGAAAATCTGAACGAAAAACATCAAAATTTTCTATCTCTGGAGAAGGGAGCACATTCTCAAATGGGCGCCCTATCTTTTAGGGGTTCAGATCCTGTTTTTAGGGTTTGTCACCTCCAGCAGACATTTGTCTGGCATCACGTCAGCTTCACAGTGAGCTATCAAGCCTGCCAAACGGACCTGTTTCGAGCAAGTTACGGAGGATACAGTGTAAAACAAGGCGAAAGCGAGAATTGGCTAACACTGGTGAAAAGCGCAACTTTTTAGAAAGGCGCCCATCTTTTTGATGTGCCAGATGTAGGTTTTTGGCTAAACGCCACCCAAGATGTTTATCTCACGTTTGTTCAAGCTTCGCAACGCATCCGTCAGTGGGTGAATCTGAGTTGCTGAAGTACCTGAACCTGAGGTCAAACGTAGGGTCAAATCTCAGTCAGAATATCAGAGGAAAAAGCAAAAGAGCACATTTTGAGAAAGGCGCCCAAGCTTTTCAGGCCTTTAATGCTTTCTTTCTGATGATTTCAGATATTCAATGTGACCATGTTACGTTCAGTTTTCCGTTGCCTGTCTCCGTCAGATCAGAAGATGACTCAGCAGCTTGCAGTCAAGGTTTTTTATATTATTCTAGTCAGTTCCAAAATGGCTAAGTCTGGAGTAAAAAGAGCAACTTTTCAAAAGGGCGCCCTAGTTTTTCACCCCTCAGATGATGTTTTCTTGGGAAACGTGCCTTTGCAGTCGTCGTGCAGAATGAGGTTAGCTTCACAGTGAACCTGAGATCCAGTCCTGAAGTTGGCTAAATCAGAAGTTATGAAGGATTTATCTTTCCCTTCGTTCGAAATGCAGAAGTCAAAATTTGATTAAGTCTGAGAAAAAGCGCAGCTTTTGAAATAGGCGCTTGGATTTTTGAGCCTTCAGATGTCAGTTTTATGACGTGTAGTCTCAAGATATCTTTTGATCAGTTTTTACTCAGCCCTGCAATGCACCTGTCAGCCAGCCAATCGGAGAAGTCAGTCAACCAGTGTCAGAGGATGAACAGAGGTCCCGACAGAGGTTTTAGCTTAAGTTTTCATGAAATTTGGCTAAGTCTGGAATTCGCCTTAAGAGGTCAAAGTTGGATTTTCGAAAGTGAGTTGAATGGATGCCTTAACTGGAGTTCTGACTGCAGTTAGACTAAATGATTTCTGGGTTGTCATCTTCAGTTCATATATTGGCAGGTGCAGTGAGCTTTCAGTTCGCATGTCGAGTTAACTAGTTTGCATGTTCAGTTAACTACCTTGCATGTTGAGTTAACTTGATTGCATGTCCACTTAACTGAAGATTATCACTAAATGTCAACTGAAGTATGCATGCATGGCGAATTTGGTCAAAATTGTGAGATTTGTGTGAAGATGGCGCTTCATTAACTGTCAACTGAAGTTCAAGAAGGGACGCCATATTTTGGTGAAGCATTATTTTGTGAAGCATGAAGTATATTTTAGTGAAGTATGGCAAATTTGAAGTTGTTAACTACAGTCAAGAAAAGGGTCGCCATATTTAGGTTTGAATAGTGAAGTATAGTATTAGTGAAACTACGCACTTTTCAAGGAGATGGCAACTTTAGTTCTAAAAGGGTTGCTATTTTTAGATTTTATTGATTAAAGCATGTGAAGTTGGCGCATTCTTGAAGGCCAACTGAAGTTCCAAAAGGCTAGCTATTTTTAGCATATTTATTGCATGAAGATGGCGAACTTCTCATTTCAATTATGAATGTTAACTGAAGTTATCAAAAAGGCACGCCTTAGGTTAAATGTATGAATCTAAAGCAAGGTTGAAGATGGCGAACTTGATAAAGATGATTAACTAAAGTCAAAATCGCATGATTGAGTTGAACTGAAGACTTGAAAGGGTAACCCTAATGCATGACCACTTATTTAGCTTGTTCGAGTTTTAGTTAACTGAAATGGGGTCCAATTAGAAGCCAAGCGCACTTTTCAAGCATTCCATGCTTAGTGCGAATTTTCAAAGATGAAATTCTATATATTTCAAGAATGGCGTCCATTATTGCATCATCTTTTGCTCTAAAATTCTTATTTCTCTTGAGCGACCAGCAAGCTTAAGGTGATTCAGGTGTCCGTTTTCAGCGTTCTTTGAAGCAACGAGTTCAGATTGTTCAGAGGAAGGCGATTCTAGACTTTATTTTCACTTTGCATGCAGGTTTTATCAAATTCAAAGAAGAGATTTGCAGATTTTTCAGATGCAGACAAGCAAAACTTTCTATCTTCTGTCTTATTTCTTCTATTTCTCACCTTAGGTATTTTCTTAGCATGTCGGGTGATTAGCATATTGAATCGATCTGTGGGGCCATATTCCGATGTTGCGTGACCAAGACCCACGTCTTAGATTTTTTTCGAGAAAATCGCCCCGTAGTCTTCATTCTGGAGCTCTGTGCTTTTTTCCGAGAATCTCTTTGCATGTGGGCTTAAAACACATTTTTTCGAGAATTCAGCTATCTGGGTTTGTTGAGAATTCAGTTGTGCACAAAACCCATGTTCCAGAAAAACTTCGAAAATTTCTTTTGTCAGAGGCTATTTTTACCTTGTCCAGAGGTTTTCAGAAAGTTCTCCAAGTATATTCGACTTTACAATCAAAAGTCATCATTTTCAAAATGCAGTTCAATCTCATTGATTACAAGGTAAAATCAGCTCTTACACATAATTTCATCAAAACTTCAGACACAGACCTAAATCATGTTTATCCAGTGGTCAATCTGAGCAGTTTAGAAGGTGTTAGCAGCAATTCGATGAGGAATCTTGAGCGTTCCGGGTTGCTGGCAGCGGCGTCCATTCCTATTACTATCTTCGATCTCGAGTTCGTACTTGCTTGCATTAAGCATTATGACTCGTCTTCACGACAGATCAGATCAGTAGATGGAAGAGTTGTTTGCAGTCTAAAACCGAAGGACATAGAGAAATGTTTTGCTATTCCTTCACGTTCAAATAACTTTACTGTGGTTCTTGAAGCCTGTGAGAAGATATGGAATGCTGATCATCAACGTTCACAGAGAAAAGTTGCTCAGAAATGGCTGACAGTTCAGAAAACTAATTTGCCTAAGAAGGTTGGTCGTGGAGAATTTAAAGAGGAAGTTGCTGTTTTGATAACTTTACTTAACCGAGTTACCGGTCAATCAAATGCCAGTACTTTCCATTCATGGATGTTCTACCTGATTACTAGAATTCTTGATGGTACAGAGCGTTTTGATTGGGCTATGTTGATTAGTGATTGCTTACATCAGCAAATTACTAACTTTCTCAAGTATCACGAGTTTCATATGATATCCTATTTGGTCTACTTGGTTGCTTTTCAAGGTAGCTACAAGCTTCTTAAAACCAATGGCACTCTCGGTGTTCAGCGTGTTCACGAGTATTACCCTCAGTTGGAGTTTTCTCAATCTGAACAGGACTTCCGAGCAGTGAATGATCACTTTTCCATGAGAACTGTGAGAGATCTTGATGATGAAATGCACATTCGTATTTCAGCCGAAGCCAAATCAGCGATGGAGACTTGGGCAGATTGGTTCATACAGTTTCCTACTTTCACATACCTTCGTGTTTATGGGTATGTTGGAGAGCCCCTGATGTTGCCGAGATATCCGTCAGACAAGATCGTCTTTATGGAGTTCCTCAGACAGATGCAGCATGTTCACTTCTTTCTTCGTAGTCGTCATAAGGCTGCGGCAAATTTTCCATTCACATTGGGAATTTACACGTGATGCAGCAACAGATGCCAGGCATATGTCTATTGAGATAGAAAGGTTCAAATTCAAGCCTTATACTGAGAGGCGTTCCTATGATCCTCTCGGTCATTATGCAAATCGGTTAGAGCGAGGGATTGCACATGCGCGAGCACTTGAAGACTTTTGGGCTAATTGTGAAGATGAATTCGAGGTTCATCGTCGTCATTACTGTAGACTCACTATTGGACAGCTCTCTGATTATCTGTCAGAAGATGTTGATGGTCTATCTGATGATGATGGAGAAGTCCTTCTCAATTCTTATGTTAAGGATCAAGTTGCTCGGCAGCCACTTCGCTCACCTGATTGGTACATGTTGTGACCTTTTTCACATATCGCCCCATTCAAATGGGGACCCCTAATTTTTGCTCCATTCTGGTCTTTTTGGCTTTGGTTTTTGTGTCTCTCCCTCTCCGTCTGTCTCTTTTCTATGGTCTGCTTTCTGGGGACGTTCCCGTCTGCAAACTTCATAGTGGGGAATTTGGGCATCGGTGGGGTTTCATCATTTTGGTCAGTCAAGGTCAAGTAAGTGAATAAATTGATGGGCTTAACATTGTTGTCGACATGTTTCAGTGGGCTCGGTGGAAATTTCTTCAAATTGGATACCCACTATTTTGTGGTGCAATTGAGCAATTTATCGGCATTCCGAGATTCCAATGATCACCACGGCATTTAGAAACCCGTTTAGGCGCTACTAAATTACAAAATTTAGCGAAAAGCAGACAACACTATTTTTAGCGGTCATTCCGGCTTCTAAATTTCGGTCGGATGCAAAGTTTTTCTTTGCATATTGTATATTCTCTTTGAGTTTTTCGAGACCTTAAACAATATAACATACCAGCGAGGCTGACAACTTTTTGGAATTGATCTTCAAAAGCTATTTTAGGGTTTGCATGTTAGAGTTTCTTTTGCGCCGGGTGATTCTGATGGGTTTTTGAGAGCTTAAGTGATGGTGTGACATACAACGGAGATACTCACTCAATAAGGAACTTGCTATTTTAGCGGTATGTCGGCGGTAGCCTCCCGGTGATTCAGTGTGGTGATCGCGGTGCTGCCGAAGCGCAAACAAGCGAGGATCTTTTGATACGCATGCAGAGCGAATTAGGGTGTCTAGCTTCAGAGCCTAAAAATAAGGTCAAAATTTTCAAAATCTGGTGTAAACCATTGCGATCAGCATCCTTCAGGCTATTTGCTGGTGAAATTTCAAGTCTATCGGAGCACTTACTATTTATAGTAAGTCAATTTGGAAACTGGCTAAAAATAGTAAATTGAGTGCATGCGTCGATGTCGACAGACAAGTCACGTGGTGAGGAGCGCCTCATTAAAATTTCAAGTCAATCAGAGCAGTGGAGCTATCAGAAACATGAGGTTACTATTTATAGTAAACCACCTTCATAAACATGCTAAAAATAGCAGGGTGATTAAAAATGGCAGCGTCGATAGGATAACAAGGTTATGAGGATGCAGTATGCAAAATTTCAAGCCATTCCGAGCTTCAGAGATGCAAATTCAGAGGACTTACTATAAATAGCAGGGCATGAGAAGCTGGCGAAGACGAGAAAAATAGCTAAGTCTGGAACTTCATCCTTCACTTCCTTGAAAATGCGCCCATCTCAGCTGGAGGTCATGAAATTTCTCTAAGTGTTGAACTTCGTCCAGTACACAGGCTAAAATGCGCCCAAGCTAGAAGAGGTCAAAGGAAGTCAACATCATTCGTCCTTCTGCCTAGCTAAAATGTGCCCAGTTGATGAGGAGGCTCAGAAAAAAAAATGCTAAGTATGAAGTTCGTCCTGTTCAGGGGGCAAAATGCGCCCAAGATGAAAAAAGTCAAAGAGAAGTCAAAGTTTTCTATCCTGCTCATGCCTTGAAATGCGCCCAAAGGAGAATGGAGAGAGTTTAAAAAAATTCTAAGGCACAAGCTCGTCCTGCTCTCATGGCAAAATGCGCCCACATGCTAGTAAGAGGCCCAAAAAAATTCTAAGTATAAACTTTATCCTCCACCCTAGGCTAAATGCGCCCATCTTTGGCTGGTCAACAAGAGTCAAGGAGTTTCATCCACCAGCTAGGCTGAAATGCGCCCAAAAGCTGCCATGTGAGGACAAAAGCTGGAAGATGAGGAGTCACTAGTCAAGGCGTTGTAAATGCTTCATCCTCCACCTACATCAAAATGCGCCCAAGGACAAAGGAGTCAACAAGTCAACGTTCTTTTATCCTCCATCAAGGCTGAAATGCGCCCAAAAGAGGGCATGTGAAGACAAAACGAGGAAGCTCAAGAGTCAAGTTGAGGTTTCATTCTTCTCTCTCCTTTGAATGCGCCCATACAAAGTCAAAAGGGTAGAGGTGGCGTTTAAAGTTTATCCTCCTTCAAGGAAGATGTGCGCCCAAGTTAAAACAAGTGTGCTAGGCGTCAAAGGGTGGTGAGTGGTATATGTGTTAGGAAATATTGCCAAAGGGTGGAATGAAATATGCTAGGCGTAGAAAATGCCAAGGTGAAAGTGATGTGCTAGGCGCTAGAGTTTTGATTTAATATATCCTCTTCAAGTGAGAAGTGCGCCTAGATTTGAAAATTGATGTTGCTAAGAAGGTAAATAAAGTGTGAATGCCAAGGTGTTAGAAAATATGGCGCCTAGTGTGGTGAGGTTAAAGCAACTTGCCGGGCGATGAAAGTGTTGGGTGTTGAGAATTTCTTTTTCCAAGAAAAGATGAATATGCGCTAAGGTAAACTACAAAGTGGTGAAAAAAAAAAAGTGCTAAGGCGTAATTTTAAATTCTTCCAAGTATGTTAGGCACCTAGGGTGGTGAGTAAGGGATTTCCCAAAGGCGTTGGAATATTTTCCTAGTGCGAAATAAAATGTGAAGTGGTGGCTAGAAAAATAAAATGTGCCGGGCGCCTTCATGAAAAAAAATTCCTAAGTGAAGTTGATATTTTCATAGGAAAAGTTGATCGAGTTGGATATAAGATTTTCTAAGGCAAAATTCTCCAAGATGATTTAAAAAAAAAAAAATTCTAAGGCAAAAAAAATGTTCTTCCTTAGGGAATACGCCTAAGTCTGGAGGCGATGGAATTTTCCTGAAGCATGAGCAGAGTTGCCAGAGATGAAGTCAGAGGATGCCAGCTGCACAGGTTGATAAATAATTTTCAAGTCAGAGCAACACAGGATCTTCACAGATGTGAAGAACAGGTTTAAATTTCACAGGGAAATAATTTTCTAAGGTTCAAAATTCAAAAAATTGAATGAACCCGTTCGTTGGGTACCCATGGATTCAACGTGTTCTGATGGAAATTATCTTCTGGGTATTGATGATTTCTGTTGAGGAATGGATTTTAAGGTCTTCCACAGCTTGTCGAGGGTTCTGTGATAAAGATTTCAAATGGACACCTGGTTGATGAATTTCCTAAGGGAAACTTGAAAATTTTCTAAGGCAAAGTGAAGAAAATGTGTTTTCAAGGTGAAATTCTCTGGACGATGAATTTGAAATGAACTGCCTAGGTGAATTTGCTTAAATCCTTCGTGAGGATAGTTTTCTTGAGCCAGAAATGAATAAAATCAAGGTTGTCAGAGCTCCAGCAGGTGAAACGAGTTTCTCAAAGATGATATGCCCTTGAAGAGGATGGATTGAAAAATTGGCTAAGGCATGAGGAATTTGAACGTGAAGTTGGCTACCGGAAGTGATGAATGTGAAAATCCTGGTGAGTTAAATTTATATTATGAAATGTTCTGATACCCTTCTCCTTGCTTGTTTTGCAAGAGGAACATCGAGGCCAAGCGTTGATGATTTAAGTAATCCACGATGATATCACAACCTTCGGAGGAAGATAAAGTTACAAGTTTCAATCTTGAAGGAAGAAAAAGTTGCAAGAAATTGGCTAAGTGTTAGCTCAAATGACCCTCAAGTGGAAGAAGTCAAAGAACAACGCCAAGAGAGAAGATCAAGGACAGTGTGAACGCATCTACAAACGGAATCTTCTAGAAGGAATAATGGACATTATGGCTCATTTATTACCCCACTTTCCTTTGTGGTGGTTTTTAGGGCAAATCTTGTTTAGGGCTGAGGTGGCACGATTCTGGCCACTCTATTGATTGTAACCCTAGCCGTCTTTTGGGACTTGGCTAGCTATATAAAGGGGGAGTCCCCCTCATTTGTAATCCATTAGATTAGAAGCAGAGCTTAGAGGAGTAGAGAGAAGTTCATAGAATAGAAAGTAAAGTAGTGTAGATTGAAAAGGAAGGAAAGTCTTCCCTTTGGATACTTTGTAAGAAGTTGTCATGTATGCATTCATAATAAAAGAATTTTTCATTGATGGTGAATCCTTCTTTGTTGTGAATAGTTGTTGAGGCCTCTTCGTCCTTCCAATTCACGTAGCATCTTTCAAGTAGCTTAAAGTAAAATAGTTTTCATTATCATGCAAGTAGATGTTAGTTGTGGACTTGTGGTGTTAATTGAGACAACTTCATTTCATCCATACCACTAGCGGCTTGCTGAGGGCAGGTCTGCCTTGTGTGGTCAACTGGAAAACTTTACAAACTTAACTTCAATTGTGATTCATGTGTTCGTATGCGTCGTTCTGATGGTGCTTACATGTTGAGTTACAATTTGAAAACCTCTTGTCACTCCCTTGAAGATTGCACCGACTTTGTGTAAGTTGTCCAACGTGAGGCGGAGCAGAGTCTGGTCGAAGTTTGACAAGATTGATCCCACGTCCCGTCCTTAGATAGAAGATTAACTTCTTAGGCCCTACAACCCCTTTTAATTCAGTTCATTTCCGGTTAGAATTAGGAAACCCGTGCTCACTTGCCAAATCATTTGAATTGCACGAAAGCCCTTAGTCTACTGTTTGTTGTTAGCCGTCGAACAATGTGATCCCCTTAATGCAATATCGTAAGGCCAAAGCGAGCCTATTAGCACTTAAGGAACCTTGGAGTTGAAAGCATGATCTTACTGCTTAATCTTAGCATCTTTGAATACTTTGTTCAAGAGAGGATGGGCGTCCGTTGGGAGAACTTTATTACGTAGTGCGGCCTCAAAAAACCGTCAACGATGCCTTGAGGAGAATACTTCCATTGAAGAGTTTCCGGATCATTGATCAAGACAGCAAGTTGTTCTTGGAAACAAAGCGGACCACGGAAGTCGAGTTCTGTAGTGGAGCAGCAAAGAGATTTCGTCACTTCCTTCTACTTCTAGAAGCGGGCCAAAGTCAAGCTATTATATTACCCTCACAGAAGGGTTAGACTCGGTGATCTGAGGAAAGAAGCTTCTTTGGTAGAGGAAGCGAAGCAGTTGAGAATGTTCTAAGGTTTGATGAGAGCGATTATTCAAAATTGAGCCTCACATTTCCTTCCTAGTTCACCTCCGCGTTCGCTAATGACATAGATTAAGGCACGAGACTTTCAATTCAAGCAGGGATCGGAGACCATGCAGAAACACTGCAGGTTTGATACGCCCCAGGTCTGATCTCTCCTCGGGATGGATGATATTATTCGGTCATGGTGGCTCAGAAATCTTTAAGGGAAACGGTGAACCTTAAATACAACCTTAGTTGCCGATTTTGGTGAACCTTATCAGAGAAGGTCAAACAAGAAGATAAAGAAACAGGTGCACATTGAGAAGACTCCTGAATCAGAGATTGTTATTGAAGTTGCAGTTCCTCCAGAGGGTAAAAGCTTAGACGAAGTCGAAGTTGGTGACTTTACATTCACTAAGGCTAATCTTGGCAGGACTACACGAGAGACAGATGTAACTCTTCTTAAGATTGTTACTAATAATCTTGAAGAGCGTATTACGAAAGATGGAGAAGATAAGGCTTTACTCAAAGCTGAAATTGGTCAACTTCGTCAGTACATTTCTGATCTTGTTCATGGAAACCCGAATAGAGCACCTGTTCTTCCTCAGAGTACACCTGCAGAGCAATAAAAATTGGATCAGTTAGTCAGTCATGGCAGACTTTTGGACGACTGGATTGAAAGTTTAGTTGCTGCTGGTAAAACTCTTCTTGCAGATTTGTATCAATTGAGGAGCGAGGCACATAAGCTTCGTCAGGGCATTCAGTCTCTTGAGATTGCAGTTGCAGAGAGTTTGGAAAAGGATCGTGTTCTCATATCTCAGTTGTCAGTTGCATACGATGCTTTGGAGGAGGTTGAAGATCAAGATAAAGTTTTCACTTGGAGAGAGCAGCATCTTCTCAAAACAGAAATTTGTCAGAAGATTTCTTCTAAGTTATTTTCACTCAAGGATGACGTGGTTGGAGTACTTGCACTCGTCAGCGGTTTCGTTGTTCAGATTCCGTGTCATTATCTTCTCGAGGATGGCACGTATGTTGAATTGGAAAAAGTTCAAGCAGAGTTCGAGAAGCTGATTTGTGACAGCCTTAAAGGTGAACCTATGGCACCTAAATTAGAGAATGTTTCAGTAATTGCAGCCAGTTTGAGAAAGGCGACTGAAGAATGTAAAGATGGTGTGCACACGATTACCGAAAGTGGCAGAGAACAAAAGAAACAGACTGTTATTTTTAGCAGCATTAAAGTGCCAGATGACAGAGAGATCGATGAGTTCTTGGTCGAAGTGTTAGACCAAGTTGACATGGAGTGATCTGTCAGTTGGAACGTGCAGTTAGTTTCGAGGGTTGAGTCCTGAGCAGCAGTTAACTTGACTTCCAGTCTTATTCCTTACTTAACACATGCTTATCATCATGGGAATTATCAACAGAAGTTAGGTTAGGGTTTCGAGTTAAGCGGTAGTGGCAGTCTTCGTAAGGATGTGCATGTTTGCACATTGTCCAATGGTTGTTTGTACAGTTAAACTGGGGTAGTTGCCCATTAACATATAGTTTACTTCATTAGGGTTAGGCGCATAACATGCATTGCAAGAACTGTAGTGAACTCAAGGTGATTTTAGGGTTACCTACACCTTGATGTATATAAATAAGAGCTTTTCTCATTTGTAAATAACTTTTGCTTGAGAGAAATATATGCTGCTTACCCCCTCAATATTGCTCTTTTGGTATTTGTTCATGTGTCTTCGCTATTACGATTAATTGTTATGCCACATAGGGTTTCAAGAGATTGTAATGGTGAATTCTTTCTGTTTTGTGCATATTTACCATTGAGGTCAATTGTTATGCCACATAGGGTTTCAAGAGATTGAGATGATAAATCTGTTTTATGTATATTTACCATTGTGATCAATCGTTATGCCACACAGGGTTTCGAGAAATTACGGTGATAAATCTGTTTTGTGAATCTTTATCATTATAATCAAGGGTTATGCCACATAAGGTTTCGTGAGATCGTGGTGATAAAGCTGTTTGTGAAGTCTTTACTATTTCGATCAAGTGTTATGCCACATAGGGTTTCATAAGATCGTCATGGTAAATTCTTAAATCTGTTTGTGCCCAATAAGCTTGTTTAGATTGAGATGATAGTTGCGCCACCTTGCCTTCAAGTAGAGAATCTAAACACGTTTATCGTCTATAATCATCCCTGCTCCATTTCCTCATGCTCTGTTTTCTTGAGGAAACTGGATAGATTTAAAGTAGTTAGCTTAGTTGTAGTTAATGATCTGCGAAACTAGAAAATCCTTAGCTACAACGTTCTTGGTTTTCTTAACCTTGTGCCTCTTCCAGCTGAGAACAAAAAGATAGGACTTAGATTACTTTTCTTTTCATGCATTCCAGCACAATGAGGGAGCTTCCCCTCCTAATTTGAAGAGCACTCATTGCGTAGTGTACATAGCTGTCCGTACAAACCTGCACTCCAGAGGTGTTAGATTTTACGCCAACATTCTCAAGGTGCATTTGGCCTGTGAACTTCAAATTTCAAGTGCTTAGAGAATTTCCACCAACCTTCAGCTTTTAAAGGCGTTTTTCACTGGTTGGACTTGAAAATTTATCAACTTCAGTGAATTTTATGCCATTTGTCAATTTTAGAGTGATTCGTTCATGCTAACCCTAGCTTGTCCTAACTTTCTAATTTTAGAAAGTTTCCCAAATTTTGAATTTCAAGCTAATTTCAAGCTCCAAAAGGCTGGATTTTGCTTTGTTTTGAATCTCGGGATGCATTTGTGCTGTTGATGCCTGATATCTGTCTATACCTGCTATTTTTAGCAACTTACTAAAAATAGTAACTGCTCAGAATATCTTCAAATCCCACGTGCTGAATGCCTGAAATGTGGTGGTCGTGGTTGGATGCTGCATCTGCATGGTTGTCGTGCTTTGCCCTTGAATTTAGGAAACCAACCTGCTAAAAATAGTGTCTGATTTTCCATTCTCTGCAACTCCATTTGATATGAAATTCGCGCCATAAGGTCTTCATCACTTGCTTGACTTGTACCTGCTGATGCCTTGCGCTGACCTGCTATTTATAGCATGTTTCTAGAGGTGGCTTACTATTTATAATAACTACTTGCTTTTGAGACTTCCACAACTCCGTTTGACTTGAAATTCGAATGACGCGCTCCTCACCACGTGACTTGCCTGCTGACATCGGCGCCTACTGCTGACTTGCTATTTTTAGCCCATTTATGAAATGACTTACTATAAATAGTAAGTGCTCCGTTTGCCTTCAAATTTTACCAGCAGATAGCTTGAAAGATGTTGATCGCGGTGGTATACACTGGTTTTCAAAAATTCTGACTTTTTATGCCTCTTTTTGGATCCCAAAGCTGGAAACCCTAATTGGTCTTGCATGCGTATCAAACGACCTCCGTTTGTCCTCGTTTCTGTTTTGCGATCAGTTTGTGATTCTGAAGTGCTGGGAGGCAACTGTCTGGATGCATCTGCTAAAAATAGTAAGTTCTTGAATAAGTGATCATCCTCGTTTGCATGTCATATCATCGCGAAGCTCTTGAAAAACCCACAAGGAATACGTAGACATGCGCAGAAAATTTCAACATGCAAACCCTAAAAATAGCCTCTAAAGGAAAAATTCTAAAAGTCATTATCTTGCTTTGCATGTTATACCATCGCGAACGTTCCTAAAAACCCAGAAAGAATCATCCGACATGCGCTGAAAAACTCAGCATATAGGCCCCGAAATCTGCTCTGGAAGCTGAACTACTAAAAATAGTAAGTTGTTTGTTTCTGCTCAAATTTTGCCAGCGAGTAGCCTAACATGTTCTGGACGCAGTGTGACTGTTAAAACTTCGAAAGTGTCGAGAAACTGCTCTGAATTTCACACTTACTAAAAATAGTAAGTAGCCAGAATCCGATGAAATTTTAGTGAAAGCCTGCTGGAAGCACACTGACAATAGTGTTAGTCTTTATTTTCAATTTATTCACCTCACTTGACCTCAAATTGGCTGGAAAGATGGAAACCCTAATTTTTAGACTTAGCCAAAATTTCACGTTAAGGTTCAACGGCGGGCACATCTCGGAAAGACAAACAGTAGAAAAGAGAGACAACGACAAAACGACCCAAAAGCAAAGCCAAAATTAGGGGGTCCCCATTTGCAATGGGGCGATGTGTGAAAAAGGTCACTACACAACCCAAAGGATATGACTAGGAACCCATAGCGAACATAGTGACACCTAAATCCTATTTTTTGAATGTCCTACTCCCGAACTTTCATCTAATGGTATCTAGAGCAAAGATCAATCTTCGAAAAATATATTGCACCATGCAACGTATCCAAAAGTTCATCAATCCTGGGAGTCGGATACCTAATTTTGATAGTTTTTTATTGAGTGCACGATAATCAATGCACATTCGCATCGTCCCATATTTCTTCACCAAGACAACTTAAGAAGCATAGGGAATTGAGCTAGGCTTGATGTGCCCCGTATCCAATAACTCCCTAATCATTTTCTCAATGTCCTCTTTGAATCTCTTCAGATGCAATTAAGGAGTAGTAATAATGGGCTTATCCCTTCTCAAGATTGATCACATGCTCAAAACCCCTATTGGGAGGTCTCCCAGGAGGAATGTCACTAAAAACCATGTTGGGCTTATTCAAAACAAATTGGATATCCACATGATACTATCCATCACCAATAGAAGTGGTTTTAGAAGAAATCAAACACCGGGTTGCCCAAGTAACATCACCATGTCTAAATATACTTTCCATCCTCCTAGCTGTCACAATCCTAGGTGCACCATTGAACATACCCTTAGACCACCACCTTTCCATCCACTCTAAACTTCAGCTCCATGGTCTGTAATTACCCAATGCTCTGCTTAACTGTGGAATTCGCTTAGTACAAGTCATGGTGAAGCCATCTACAACCATCACATTGAAGTCCTTGAAGTCCTCTATTTGTAAGCCTCTCTTGGCCATCAGGGCCTCATCTATGAAGTTGTGGGTTGTCTCATTGTCAATCAAGATGATAACTCATTGCTCCTATAAGACCCCTCTTACTCAATGAATTATATCTAGGAGTACCAAAAAGGGTTGTGATGGTTTCTCCCTTCTCTTCTTCCAGTGGATGTCCCTCCACATCTGTTGACTCCCTATCTGAGTCATCCTACTCACTACCAGTAGCTTCAATCTTCTCCTCCTCACCATCTAAAACCACCTCTATGTAATGAACTTTCCCTTTCCCCAAACACCCATGAAAAACGCTCCCAAGGTCCTTTGCAAGAGAAGCAAAGCCTTTTCTTGCATAGTTCATTCCTAACCTCATCATCCATATTGTTCCTCTTAGGCCACTCTTTTTGGAAAGGTTTCTTATCCTTCTTTGGTGGAAATGGTTTGGGAATTTGATTTTAGGTCTTGAACTCTCCATGTTTTGATCCCTCTTGATGACATCTTGCAAAGCATTCAAATCAAATGCTTTGACCCAACCATGAAGTGGTTCTAACAATCCCTTCATAAATAGAACAACTAACTTGTGCTCAAAAACATCTGTGACCATGATTGAGAGTTTCTGAAACTCAAATATGTAAGAGTCAATTGTTCCTACCTGTCTCAATTGTGCCACCTCTCTAAAGTTTAGCTCAAAGTATTTTTTATCAAACCTGTCAATCAACCTCAGAGTAAAATCAACATATGAGGTAACATTGTCGTGCCCCAAGGTCACTAACCCATGGTACCACCACTCATGAGCTTCTCCAACCAGATGAAATGTGGCATAATTAATGGCTTTTGTTTCTATCATGGGGTTAAGCTGGAAGTATGTATCTCATTTATGTACCCATGAATGTGTGGTACACTTGCTAGAATCATCATAGCTGGGAATGTCTAATTTTCCCACTCTACATTGCAACTCCTAGTTAGGTCTGTGTCCCCTATCTCCTTTGGGTCTATTCTAGTACTTCACCTAGCAAAAATCTTCTAAGGACATAGCTGCATGAAATTCGTCACCTAATGATTGGTATTCCCTCAAATAGTTTGCAAAACCTTCACCTCTTGTCCTATTTTCCCTCTTGGCTATGCTTCTAAGAATTCAAGTAGTAAAGGTCTAGGGATTGTTCTACTGGCTGTCTTGGAGTTGTTGACCGGAATATTATTGTTACTTCCCTCTCTGTGGTTGCTATTGTTTCCATGATTGTGATTATTACCAGTGTTTCCATTGTTGCCATTATTGTTTTGCATCCATTGAGTGAGAGATTGAACCAATTGTCGATGTCCTCTAGCCAAGTCATTTAAAATTTGTATAATACTAGGATTTTGTGGATCATCCCTATCACCCATGTTCTTTGCAGCTCTCTTACTGAACAAATCTCCAATAGCAATTTCTTCTTCAATATCTAGTTGTTCTAGTGGATCGTTTGGCCTCCATCTAAAAATAATACCTCTGAGACCCTCCTGGCTGCAAAAGAAATTTCTGCTATCAAAAACTTGCACAAATACCCACTGGCTGGTAGGATACACGACTTTGATACCACTGTAATATACTGGCCAAATTTTTAAAACCAAAATATTGCAAATTTTACTAATTTTTGTGCACTGACATTTCGTCAAATAGTTTATATTCAGTCACTACTGATGAGTTTTTTCTAACTGTAATTGTTTAGAATAACATGTCTAGCGGTTTGGAACATATTTGCATTCATAAAGCATTTCAAGAACTCATAATAAGCACAAGACATTTTATCAAACAATTGCCATTCATTCTAGCAATATGAGTCACCCAACAATATGTGACTAAGGAACCTAGCAATCTGATGTATTTTCTTCAACAAATCCACCCAAGATGGCATTCCATATTCAAATCTTGGAAACTCTTAAAATGGCGCTTGGAAAACAAATTTCTATCATGCTTTCACCCAAAAATTGGAGAGATAACAATTTATCATTTGCTTGCAAACCTACAATAAACTATTTAATCGGCAATAGTTTTACACCTGCGTGAATCTATGACTCCACCTGCAAATTGGCTAGGGTAAATATTTCACCACCGAAACCAATTCCTTTAGGATTTTCATCCTAGGGTTTGTTCTATCTGAAAGCTTCAAGTCTCCACAAGAAAAAAATAAAATCAAGCACATGAAAATAAGTTTTTGAATCTCCTTTATAATTTCCCATAGAACTCTCCCTAAGTTGATTTTTAATTTCCCACACAAAATATATCACTTAATATACTTTTATAAAGTGACTTTATAATATTTTTTAAAAACATTTAAGTCATTTTATTAAATTAATTAAAATAAAGTGGTCTGGGAATTACTTAATTGGACAAATTTATTCAATTAATTAATTTATTCCCTAATATAGCCCAAAATTAGCCTACGGGAATTAAATAGGCTAAATAGGTCATTTCTAGCTACTCCACGAAACGGGACATTACATACTAGATGGTGAATGTGGCATGGCAAGGATGCACCAAATATCTTCCTTATCATTGCATGAGAGAGCTTGGGCGATTGCTTCATTCTTTTTTTGAGTTTTGGGATATTTTGCTTCTGATGAAGATGACTTATTGATTATCGGACTAATGTGTGAGATTTTCTGTGAGTGACTTCGGATCTGAAATTATGATATGGGACGTGGTCAGCTGAAGCTGAAGTCATTTTAAAGTGATAAAGTATTGCTCAATTGCATATCCTGGCAGCGGGAACTCACGGGATGCATCAAGGGGAAAATGGAGGCTGAGGCTATTGAGTTTCGGTTCTACAGCGGATGAAGATGAAGTGAAAAGAGCATCACAATAAAGAGATAAGTATTTTATGTTTGTGCCTTTGAATAATGATGTATTTAATTCATGCACTAACATTAGGAATAGTGAATCATGTATGCTTCTAGCATTAATCTAGATATTTCTCTTTAGGGTAGTTTGAATCTATGAACTATTAGTAAACTCTCTAAAATGCTTTCAGGATGGACCGAGAAGCATAAGAGATTGCATTCAAGGGAGGAAGAGCTTGATGCATCCTATGAGGAAGTCACGCAGGCTGAAGAATGGAGACATAACTTGCAGCCATGGGACTGAGTTGGTGGCTGGAGACATCTCTCGAAGAGGAAGAACCCATATAGATTGTCATTGCAATTAGTTTCTTCAAAGAGGAGGAAATAACATTCAGAGGGAGTTTGACAAACCAACAGAGGCAACCTTGAACGAGGAGGTCAGGAGGTTGATGCAAGTACTTGGAGCATCAGAGGGAGTCACATCATCATGAAGATCTGTTGTAATGTATATTTCTCTATGATGGAGAAGTATGAGGTGAAAGCCCTTGTAGTGTATATTTCTCTGTGATGGAGAAGTATGCGGTGAAAGCCCTTGTAGTGTATATTTATCTGTGATGAAGAAGTATGAGGTGAAAGCCCTTGTACTGTATATTTCTCTGAGACAGAGAAATATGAAGTGAAAGTTCTTGTAGTTTATATTTCTCTGAGACGGAGAAATATGAGGTGAAAGCCCTTGTAGTGTATATTTCTCTGATATGGAGAAATATGAGGTGCGAGCCCTTGTTCATCTCTGAGACTGAGATGAGACATCATGTTGAGAGACTCTATGATGAACTCTTTGTACTTGTGTTTTTCCACACATGGGAGTAGCCATGGTGGATGTCATGTTGAGAGACTCCATGACGACATCGCGTTGAGAGACTCCATGATGGGCACTTGTACATGTGTTTCTTTCCACACATGGGAGTAGCCATGGTGGACATCATGTTGAGAGACTCCACGACGACATCACGTTGAGGGACTCCGTGATGAACCTTTGAGCTTTCCACAAATAGGTGTAGCCATTGTGGGCGTCATGTTGAGAGACTCCATGACGTGGATATTTGGAAAGATACCTCCCTAGCTAAGAGGGAGTGTTGATGTTATAGCGGCGGGAGATATCTTTCTCTCGAAATTTAAATAATAAATAATTAATTAGGCAAGTCGGCCTTAATCACAAATTATATTATTTCTTAAAAGGAGGCTGACCTAATTGAAGAGTCACCTTGTTTTGTATTTATACAAGGTGGAGTCCATTCAATCACATCATCAAGTCATTCTCATTTGCACATTCTTTCAAGGAGCAGCAAACCATCTTGTAGCAGCATATCGACTTCAAGAAGAAACATATTTATCTTTGCATCAAAGGATAGGTGCTATTAATTCATTGCATCAATTTTCCCTTGAGAAGGGTATGATTGTAAAGCAGATTTCTGCACTTTTATCTGATATATAAGAGATATATATTTTGCTCAGTTTTTCTCCCTCAAGAAGGAGGATTTTCCCAGGGTAAAAATGTTGTGTTCATTGCTCTCTATGTTGCAATTTCTGATTGCTTACATTTATGATCCTAAAAACTAACAAAGGGTGCTTGCCATTTGTCTTCTTTCACATGTTGTCAATTCCTTAGTTGCTAAGAGGAATTGGTCCACAAATAGCTTCATCCAGTCAGTCAAGAGGAACAACCTTACCTCTAAACAATCAGAGAAGTTGGTGGCCATACATAGTACCTTGCAGCTATAGGATCGACAAACCTCTCAATATTGTCAGACTCCAGCCTTACATTAGGATGTTGATCCTAAAAATGCTATACAGATTGATGAGGAGACACAAGAGGGATTGGTTGGGGTTCCATTGTTTGAGGCAGCCCCTTATACTAGCAGTGACTTAGACTCATACTCCAATTTTGATACAAACCTACCAAATGCATCTGTTGATTAGGGACAGCTATATATTTTCTATGTTTTTGTCATTTTATAGTTGAAACTTACAACCTTTGGACATTTTGTTGTAATTCTTATATAATATGTATGCACATGACAATGAAAGCATTTAACCTTTGTTAATTTGTTTTTCAATTCTCATGTGAAATCTGAATTCAAGTCTAATGTCATGTATTAAGCTTCTATAATGTCTATGACGAATGCTTTATCAATGTTATGATATGAGTATTTGAAATTTCTTTATATTTTTTAAAAAAATATATTATTTAATAATTGTCTCTTGCCATCCCCTAAAAATGGCCAAAAAGTACCCCCATACCGGAAACACATCTCACCATCCGCATCCCAGAAACTTGGGGGAGCATAGTTATTTTGTGTTGCTAAACAATGATGAAAAGAAGATATTTATCAATGCAGCAGAGTAATATTTGGCTGATTAGTAAGGTATAAGAGAATCAACTACACATCAATTTGGTCAAAGAGAGAAAAAGGAGGAAGACAATGCAACCAATTTCCCTATGAATCCAAGCCATACTATAAGTCACAAGGTCCTCTATATGGTAGCGGCATAACTAAACATGGGTAAAAAGCATGCCCTTCTAGTTATGGCTTAGCAAAACTATGAAAAATGCGTGAAAACCACATGGAAACAATTGACAATATTATTAAAATACTTGGGCATTTGAAAATGCAGAATGGTGGATCAATTTCCCATCTTTGACACAAGATCAAAGTGGTGGAGAAGAAAGTGATTTAGTTGAAAGGGCAACTTAAAGAGGCTAGTATGCTCATAAAGTGTAGGCTCATGATCATGAGATTGAAACTGGAAACCCATTTAGAGAAATAATATGGAGGTAAACGCAAATGCTTAGAATGAGTGTTTGAGATTATGCCATTTAAACCCTTATTTGACACTAGAGCTGCTATTGGAGCTGCCAAACACTCGAATCACCCAACCAATCTATTGATGAGTGATACTTTGGTTGATTTATTTTTATTTAGTTTGGTTCAGTTATATAATAGACTGATGGTCTTTATCTGCTACTATGGAAAATCTTGTGGCAATCATATAGGCTGATCTTATCTCAATGTGGATGTTTGTTCCTTGCATTTTTCATTTTGTGGAAACCTAGTATAGGGGGATTGGTTATATTTTGGATTAACCAACTATCAAGCTTGTAACTGTGTAGAGTGATAGTATTCTAAAACAATAGGATAGTCCTATTGACGTGGTTTTTGAGACCGCACCAACACAGAATAAAGTTTTCCAATGGATACTCTATCCTATCTTGAACAAAGTATTTAGCATGCTAAGATTGCGAGTAAGATCATGCTTTCAACTCCAAGGTTCCTTTGATGCGAATAGACTCAGTTGGCTCGATGTGATTTTGCTGGTATTTCAAGGGGACTTACACAATTGTTCAACAGTTGACAGCAGACAGCGGACTAAGGGCTTTCATATAATTTAAATGATTTGGCAAGTGAGTACAAGTTTCCTAATTCTAACCAGAAATAAACTGAATTTAAATGGGTGCAGGGTTTAGAGAGTCTAAATCTATTCTAAGGCGTGGGATTTGGAGCTCAACTTCAGCAAACTTCAACCAAACTTCGCTTTGCCTCGCCTCGGACAGCTTCCACGGAGTCGGTGCAATCTTCAGAGGAGTAATTCAAGGTGTTCAGATCACAACTTAGCATGAAAATACCATCACAACGACGCATATAGACATACAAATCATGATCGAAGTTAAGTACATGATATTCCAGTTGACCACACAAGGCGCATTCACCATCAGCAAATACACTAGTGGTATGGATAGACGAAGTTGCTTAGATCAAACACCACATTCCACGACTAACATCTACTTGCATGGAATGAAAATTATACTACTTTTAAGCTACTTCAAGATGCTCGTGAATTGGAAGGACGAAGAAGCCTCAACAACTACTCATAACAAAGAAGAAATCATCATCAATGAAAATTCTTTTATTATGAAAGCATACATGACAACTTCTTACAAAGTATCCAAAGGAAAGACTTTCCTTCCTTTTCAATCTAAACTACTTTACTTACTACTCTATCAATTTCTCTCTACTCCTCTAAGCTCTGCTTCTACTTCTAAATCTAATGAGATACAAATGAGGACTCCCCCTTTTATAGTTAGCCAAGTCAACAGACGGCTCAAATTACAATTGGCTGGATGGCCCAGATTGTGCCACCTCAGCCCTAAACAAGATTTGCCCTAAAACCACCACCAAGAGGAGTGGGGTAATAAATGAGCCATTAATGTCCATCATCCTTCTAGAAGATTCCGTTTGTAGACGCGTTCACCTGTTCTCGATCTTCTTCTTGACGTTGTTCCTCAACTTCTTTGTCACTTGAGCTAACACTTAGCCATTTTCTTGCAACTTTTTCTTCCTTCATGTGAAACTCATAACTTTATCTTCCTCCAAAGGTTGTAATATCATCGTGCTTCACCACTTCAAGTCATCGTGCTCTGGCCTCAACATTTCTCCTGCAAAATAAGCAAGGAGAAGAGAATTAGAACATTTCATAATATAAACTCAACTTACTTACCAAGATTTTCACACTCTGATCTTCAAGGGCTCATCGTTTTTCCTTAGCCAACTTTTTCCTTCTTCATGATTCTTCATGGCCTTAGCCAATTTTCCAACCCATCTTGCATTTTTCCTAGTGCACTTCACTCTGATATTTCATCCAACCCAAGCTTGAGAAAAATCCTTTCATCAGGAATTTGATCAAAAATCATCTAGGCGATCACCTTCAAATTCATCTGCCAAGGCATTTTATCTTCAACAACCTCATCTATTCCTTGCCTTAGAAAAAAATTTCAAATTTCCCTTAGGAAATTCATCAATCCTATGCCCATCAAAAATCTCCATCCTGAAGGCCTGGTGAAGCACGGAAGACTTTAAAATCCATTCCCTGTTGAAGATCTTCAATACCCAGAAGAGAATTTTCTTCAGAACGTGTCGAATCCATGGGTACCCAACGAACGGGTTCATTTAATTTTCTTGAATTTTGAACCTTAGAAAATATTCTTTCATCAAATTTATTCTTGTTCTTCGATCCTGAAGTATTTCTTTGCTCTGACTTGGAAAATTTTTATTGTTCCTGCACTGCCAACATGTTCTAACTTCATCACTGGCAATCCTGCTTGTGCTTCAAGAAAAACTTCATCACCTTCATGACCAGGCGTATTTTCTAAGGAAGAAAATATTTTGCCTTAGAGAAATTTTAAATCACCTTGCATTTTGAAAATTTGCCTTCAAATTTTTTTTTCAACTTCAAATCATCCTCCTGTGGTGAGAAAATTCATCCACTTCTCTTAGAAAATATTTCTTGAAAGCACATCACACTTAGCATATTTTATTTTTCAATTGGCAATTTCCAACGCCTAGGCATGTATTATTTTTCATCACTTAGCAATATTCTCCATTTAAACCTTAGGCGCATTTCACACTTGAAGGTGAATACTCAACTTCACCACGCCTAGCAATATTTTCCATTAAGTTCCCAACGCCTAGCATCAACTTTGTTTTCACCACGCATTAGCAATTATCATCCTACCACCCTGGGCGCAAATGACACATGAAGGAGAATATTCTTCAAACGCATAGCATATTTCATTTCCCACTTCATGCACTTGGGCACATTTTTGATGTCATGAGGGACATTTTAATTCTAACGCCACCCATACTTTATCATTGCCACCTTTCACCTTACTTTGGCGCACTTCACTCATGGTGAAGGATTAACTTCAATGCTTGCCTTAAAATATTCTCTCATCCACCAACCTTGCATGGCGCATTCAGCATGTTGAGGAGGGAAGAATCTTTTTCAACGCCTTAGTGACCTTTCAACTTCTTCATTTTTGTCTTCATATGGCCTCAAATGGGCGCATTTTGGGGTGAGAGGAGGATGAGTTTTGTTGACTACTTTGACTCATTTGCTTTTGGGTGCATTTCAGCATAGGAGGAGGACGAGTTTATAACTTAGAGAATTTTTATCATCTTGCTTTCAAGGTGGGCGCATTTAGCCTATGCTGAAGGATGAAACATTTTGACTTCTTTGACTTTCTCTCAAGATGGGCACATTTAGGCAAGGGTGGAGGATAAACTTCATACTTAGAAAAATTTTGAACTTTCACCAGCTTTTCCTTGAGGGCGCATTTTGCCATAGGAGCAGGATGAAAGTTGTACTTAGCCATTTTTCTTGATGCCTTCTATAGTTGGGCGCATTTGGAGGGTGGTGGAGGATGAAATTCCAAACTTAGAAAATTTTTAGCATTTTGCTTACATGTGAGAGGGCGTATTTTGGCATGAGAGGTGGCTGAAACTTAACACTTAGAAAATTTTCAAATCAACTCCTCAAGGATGGCGCATTTGGAGGTGGCAGGTGGATATTTCATACTTAGCAATTTTTTTCTCGCCCTCGCCAGCTTCTTACTATAAATAGTAAGTCTCTTGATTCTTGCATCTCTGAAGCTCAGATTGATTTGAAATTTTGAACACCGGATCCTTACGACTTCAACAATCTGTCGACACTGCCATTCTGAGTTGACCTACTAAAAATAGCATATTTCGGGAAGTGTTTTTCTATTTATAGTAACCTCTCGTTTCTGGTAGCTCCACTGCTCCGATTGACTTGAAACTTGAATGAGGCGCTCCTCACCATGTGACCTGCCTGTTGACATCAGCGCATGCACCTGACTTGCTATTTTTAGCCTGTTTCCAAAATGACTTACTTTAAATAGTAAGTGCTTCGTTTGACTTCAAATTTCACCAACAGAAAGCCTGAAGGATGCTGATCGCGGTGGTTTACACCGGTTTTCGAAAATTTTGATTTTTTACCCCTCTTTTTAGGTCCCAAAGCTGGAAACCCTAATTTGTCTTGCATGCATATCAAATGATCTTTGTTTGTCCTCGATTTTGATGCATTGCGATTAGTTCATGATTCTGAGTTGCTGGGAGGCGGCTGTCGGGACGCACCTGCTAAAAATAGTAAGTTCCTTACTGAGTGACCATCTCCATTTGCATGTCACATCACTGCGAAGCTCTCGAAAAACCCATAAAGAATCATCCGACATGCAAATAAAACCCTAACATGCAAACCCTAAAAATAGCCTCGGAAGGCTGGACTCTGAAAGTTGTCGTCTCGTTTTGCATGTTACACCATCGCGAAGGTCTCGAAAAACCCAGAAGGAATATCCAGATATGCAAAGAAAAACTCTGCGTCTAGGCCCTGAAATTTGCCCCGGAAGTTGGACTGCTAAAAATAGAAAGTTGTCCGTTTCAGCTCAAATTTTGCACACGAGCAGTTTGATGTGTTCTGAATGCAGTGTGACTGTTGAAATTTCAAGAATGCTGGTGGAATACCTGTAATTGCACACTTACTAAAAATAGTAAGTTGCCAGAATCTGATGAAATTTCAGTGAAAACCTGCTGGAAGTACACTGACACCAATGTTTGTAATGTTCCCCTTTATGCAATTTTAAGAATTAACCTAAAGAATATCAATATATACATGAAAATGAGCACAACGAATTAACTGAATACTAATTTAACATGATGCAGCAAATTAAGACATTTCCTTAACCTCCACTATCGTAAAATATATGAAAATTAACACACCACAGCCTATAGTGTTGTCTAGTTAGATAACAGATGCCAAATATTTCAAACTAGCTCCTCTCGACTCAACCAGTTCAAGAGGCAGGAATGAGCCATGCACAAGGAGGCCCTTAGCGCCTCGCTTCTCAGCCCAAGGGTAGTCAACAACAACCGTTGTACTGACCCCCTCAGCCCACATGGGCAGACCGCAGTCATCCAAGTGGGTAGCTTACCTCGAAGAGAGCCTAGTACCTGCTCTCCTTCAGGGCGCCCAAACCTCCTCCCTTGTGATTTGGTAGAGTAAGAACATAGTTTGGTATGTATTATCCGCTTCTTACAGTACAATCTTTTAATGTTATGTTGAATGCTAATTTCCATAATATTGGTGCTATGTTTATCTTAAGGTGATTAGATTGGAAAAGAAATTTCAGAGCATATATTTGAATTGCGCCAATTACTTATTGATTCAGATTAACTTTCTAGTAATATTATGTAGCAAAAATCACACAGTTGGGGGCGTGATCAGAACTTACCAGACTCGGGAATACTAGCACATAGCAGAAATTCTATTTATTGTCCTTTGTGAATATTACAGACACCAATGCTCCAATCGTCTTGTTCTTTTTCTGCACAATGCCCTTCATTTGCTACACACGCATATTTAAAGGTGGACAACAAGCAACGCGACCTTCAAAAAAAGACGAATACACAACTATGAGGAGGCTTAACATTTCAGGGGGTCGCGTCCAGAGAGTTAGCAAGGGTTGCGTATGAGGAAAACGACCGAGTGCGGAACAATTATCGGCGATAGAGCTTGGTCGCATGAATTGGGAAAATAAATTAACTATACCTTCTATTAATCGAGCTTTTAAATATTAAACACTTCTTTTCTCTTTTATCATATCGATCATTATTTAATTATTTCCCCTTTTTATTATAAAGAGTATGTGGACAAAAAAATCGAAACCATGTGCTTTTATTTAAATAAACATATAATTAAATGATCATTATTATTAAGATTAGCAATAACATATACACTTTCTTATATTATTTTATTATATATATTTAATTTTATTTTTTCTTTAATGAGATAGTATATAATAAAGAAGAGGGTCATGACAATGTTAGTCTCAAATCTCAATTTATTCACCTCGTTTGACCCTAGGTTGACTAGGAAAGCACAAACCCTAATTTTCAGACTTGGCCAAATTTCACGTTTAGGCTCATAGGCAGGAATGTCCCCGAAAAGGCAGACAGCAAAAAGAGAGGGAGAGAGACAAAACCAAAGCCAAAAGACCAAAATGGAGCAACAAAAAAAAGAAAATTAGGGGTCCCCATTTTGAATGGGGCGATGTGTGAAAAGGTCACAACAAGTCCCTTTTTAGTGATTAAATGAAAAAATTATAAGATTTCGGCCTTCCAAAAAATTGCCAAACTTTTTGAAGATAAGTATAACTTGTAGAAATATCTAAAACTCATAACTAATAACTAAAGTTTAATCATGGCCTTCTCCGTGGATCAGTTTAAAATTTAAATGAAATTTCCACAATAGAAGATATAAACAACCTGTTGTACCCAAAACCAAAATTTTTGCTTCACTAAGGCATTTTGCTTAATTGAGTCTTAATCTTGTTAAAGTGATGTCAGAAGGTCATTTTTGGGTTTTTCAAATATGGAGTTGGTGTCAGTACTATGTCAGTCTGTCACTGAAGAGACTTAAGGAAAATGAAAATCTGAACGAAAATCATCAAAATTCTCTCTGGAGAAAGGAGCACATTCTCAAATAGGCGCCCTATCTTTAGAGTCAGAATCACATTTTATGGTTTATCACCTCCAATGAGACATTTGTGAGCATCCGTCAACAGCGATTGAGCTATCAAACATCAAGCAGACACCATTTCGAGCAAGTTGTGGAAGATGCGGTGCAAAGCGAAGCGAGGTGTGCTGCTTGGTGGCGACTTTGACGCCCATCTTTTGAGGTGCGGGATGTAGGTTTTAACAAATGCCACCCAGATTTATTTCTTTTGTTCAAGCTTACTTAGCACTTTGTCCAATGGAGTGGGTAGATAAAGTTCTTGAGGTGGCGAACCCGGAGGTCAAAGCGTAGGGTCAAATGCTGAGTGAATATCAAGAAAAGCAAGAGCATTTTGAGAAAAGTGGCCCAGGCTTTCAGATGCTTCTAATGCTTTCTTTCCTAATGATTTCAGGAATGTTCAATATGTTTGTGTGTTGTATTCAACTTTCCATTTACATCTCGAGTGGTTAGAGATGTCTCGATGGCTGCGGTCAGGGTTTTTATATTATTTTATCTGGTTTCAAAAATGGCTAAGTGCAGAGGAAAAGAGCCAACTTTTCAAAAAGGCGCCTTGTTTTCCACCTGGATGATATTTTCTTGGAAAATGTACCTTTATGAGTTGTTATCGCAGATGATGTATTCTGCAGTGGAGCACAGAGTTCCAGTCCTGAAAGTTGATAAAATGAAAGTTATGAAGGATTTGTTTTTCCCTTCATTCGAAATGCAGAAGTCGAAATTTGACTAAGTCTGAGAAAAAGCGCAGCTTTTGAAAAAGGCGCTTGGATTTTTGAGCCTTTAGATGTCAGTTTTGTGACGTGTAATCTCAAGATACCTTTTGATCAGCTTTTACTTAGCTCTGCGATGCACCTGTCAGCCAGCCAATCGGAGAAGTCAGTCAACCAGTGTCAAGGGATGAACAGAGGTCCCGACAGAGGTTTTAGCTTAAATTTTCATAAAATTTGGCTAAGTCTGGAATTCGCTTGAGGGTTCAAAGTTGGATTTTCGAAAGTGAGTTGAATGGATGCCTTAACTGGAGTTCTAACTGCAGTTAGACTAAACGTTTTCTGGGTTGTCATCTTCAGTTCATATATTGGCATGTGGAGTGATCTTTCAGTTTGCATGTCGAGTTAACTAGTTTGCATGTTCAGTTAACTGCCTTGCATGTTCACTTAACTGAAGATTATCAGTGAATTTCAACTGAAGTTTACATGCATGGCACATTTGGATGCAAATTGTGAAGATTCTAGTGAAGATGGCGCTTCATTAAGTGTCAACTGGAGTTCAAGAAGGACGGCATGAATGATGAAGCATATTTTAGTGAAGTATGGCGCATGAGGTTGTTAAACTTTAGTTCCAAAAGGGTCGCCATATTTAGGTTTGAATGATGAAGCATTAATTTGTGAAGCTACGCACTTTTCAAGGAATGACAACTGAAGTTCCAAAAGGGTTGTTATTTTTAGAATTAAATTGAAGCATAAGTGTGAAGTTAGCGCACTTCTTGAGGGCCAACTGAAGATTGAAAAGGGTCGCTATTTTTAGAAGTGCTTATTGCATGAATATGGCGAGTTCCTTATGGCTAACTTTAGTTATCAAAAGGGGACGCCTCAGTTCAATTTTGTGAATCTAAAGCAAGTTTGAAGATGGCAGACTTAAGATCAAGTGCTAATTGAAGTCAAAGTCGCATGAAGTGGTTAACTGAAGACCGAAAAGGGAAACCCTAATGCATGGCGATTTATTTAGCTTATTTGAATTTCAGTTAACTGAGATGGGGTCCAATTAGAAGTCAAGCGCCATTTTTCATGGATTCCTTACTTAGTGCAAAATTTCAAAGATGAAAGTCTATATTTCAGCAATGGCGTCCATTATTTCATCATCTTTAGCTTCGAAGTTCATATTCTTCATGAGCAACCAGCAAGCTAAAGGTCCTACAGGTGTCCGAATTCAGCGTTCTTCGAAGCAACAAGTTCAGATTGTTCAGAGGAAGGCGATTCTAGACTTTATTTTCACTTTGCATGTAGGTTTCATCAAGTTCCAGAGAAGAGATTGGCAGATTTTTCAGAAGTAGACAAGCAAAACTTTCTATCTTCTGTCTTATTTCTTCTATTTCTCACCTTAGGTACTTTCTTCGCATGTCAAAGAAAATGGCAAAATATTCAGAATCTAACCATCTGGGTTCGCATATTTCAGCATCAACAGCAAAACCCACGTCTTAGATTTTTTCGACAAAATCGCCCCATAGCCTTCATTCTGAAGCTCTGTGCTTTTTTCTGAGAATTTCTTTGCATGTGGGATAAAATCACATCTTTTTGAAAATCTCATCATTTGGGTTTGTTCGGAATTCCGTTGTGCATAAAACCCATGTTCCAGATTTTCTCAAGAAAAATTGCCCCAGGAAGCTCTAAAAACCCCTGCAATTCTCGACTGAAGAATCTTTGCATGTCAAGCTACACGACGTGTTTTCGCAATTCTGACATTGCGGGTTGTCTTAGAATCCTTTTCTAGACAAAACCCATGTCTCAGAATTTTTGGTGAAAATTATCCTTCGACAGGGTATTTTTAGCCTCACCGAGCCATTTTAGCTTTCTGGAGAAAGTTGTCAGAACATAGCTGTGTTCACAGTCAACGGGCGAGTTTTTCAGAAGGCAGTTCAACTAGACTGAATTCAAGACCAAATCGGTCTTAATTTTGGTTTTCATCAGAGCAGCTGACAATGAAGCATTACGCTGCAAAAGCAACAGAGATTACTCCATTTACGGAGCCGCCAAAGTCGCTCAAATCCCATGCCATTGTCTTCGTGAAGATGGTAACTACGCTGATCTCGAGGTTGTACAAACTGAGTTTCAAAAGCATGTTTGTGATATCTTGATGGAGGTTCTGATCACATTTTCAGTAATTTCAGCTAGTTTCAAGAAAGCGGCTGAAAATGTCAGAGATGGCATGCATACAATTACAGAAAGTGGCAGAGAACTGAAGAGACAGACTGTTGTTTTGAGCAGTGTCAAAGTGCTAGATGACAAAGAGATTGATGAGTTCTTGGTCGAAGTGTTAGACCGAGTTGACATGGAGTGATCTGCCAGTTGGAACCTGCAGTTAATTTCAAGGGTTGAGTCCTGAGCAGCAGTTAACTCGACTTTCAGTCTTGAGTTTACTTGCTGACTTAACACATGCTTATCTCATCCTTGGAATTATCATCAAAGGAGTTAGGGTTAGGGTTTTCAGTTAACTGAAGGTAGTGTCCAGTTAACTTTGCTTTAAATAAGGACGTGCATGCTTGCACATGGTCCATTTAGGTTAAATGTATCAGTTAAATGAGGGTAGCTTTCCAGTTAACTGTATAGTTTACTTCATTAGGGTTTAATAATTAATCTTGCATGCATTTGCGAGACTGTAGTTAACACAAGGTGATTTTAGGGTTCCCTACACCTTGATGTATATAAATAAGAGCTTTTGCTCATTTGTAAATAACTTTTGTTGGAGAGAGAAATATATGCTGCGCCTACCTTGCCCTCAATATTACTCTTTTAGTATTTGTTCATGTGTCTTCGCTATTACAGTTAATTGTTATGCCACATAGGGTTTCAAGAGATTGTAATGGTGAATTCTTTGTTTTGTGAATCTTTACCATTTTGATCAAGTGTTATGCCACATAGGGTTTCATGCGATTGGGATGATAAATCTGTTTTGTGAAGCCTTTACTGTTATGATCAAGTGTTATGCCACATAGGGTTTCATAAGATTATCATGGTAAATCCTTCCCTTAGTTTAGATAAATCTGTCTTGTGAATCTTTTATCATTATTGATCAAGCGTTATGCCACATAGGGTTTCGTAAGATTATGATAATCGTCATTTTGCAGTCTTTACTATTATGATCCAAGTGTTATATACATAGGGTTTCATAAGATTCCTTCGTGGTAAATTCTTAAATCTGTTTTGTGCCCAATAAACATCTGAATTGAAATTTACGATAGAATGCATACCTTGCCTTCAAGTGAAATCTAAACTCGTTTGCTCGTCGATAATCATGCACTCCATTCCTCATGCTACATTTCTTAGGAAAGCGGATAAGATTCAAAGTAATTAGCTTGGTGTAGTTAATGATCTGCGAAACCGGAAAATCTGTAGCTCTAGCGTTCTTGGACTTCTTATTGTGTGCCTCATTTGAGAACAAAAAGATAGGACTTAGGTTACTTTTCTTTTCCATGCATTCCAGCACAATGAGGGAGCTTCCCCTCCTAATTTGAAGAGCACTCATTGCGTAGTGTACATAGCTGTCCGTACAAACTTGCACTCCAGAGGTGTTAGATTTTACACCAACACAACCCTTTTGACAAATTACAAACATAAAATAACTTATGAAGTGTGATATTTTTGCAACTAACAAAAAGGTACAACTTGTTTTAGTCTAAGTTACCGGTTCGGGTTCGGGGACGGGTTCGGGTACGAGAACCCGGTACGTGGGTACGGGCAAAATTTTTTTAGGGGTTTGGGTACGTATGGGTACGTGTGTATATATATATATATTAATAATTTAATATATTATAAATATATATATATATGTATTATATATACAAAAAAATAAGAGAAACATAGAGAATTGTAAAACTAAATCATTTCATAGTATGATACTTGATCATTGATGAATGCCAAATGCCAAAGATAAATATTAAATGCCAATTGATAGTTGAAAAATATTCAAATAAAATTACTGAATTACAAAATGTAGTTCATGAAACATTGAAAATTTGAAACATGATTCAATGTTCATTGTTCATATGCTCATCAATCATCAAAAGGATTGTCAGAATCATCATGACTTGAATTTTGAGTGGTTTCAACTTCAAAATCATCATCATTTGAACCCAAAGCGGATCCAACACCATGTGATATGTCATCAATATCACCCACATCATCCATAGTGGCTCTAGCAAGATCCTGAATGGTTGCATCCAAGTCAGTAGACTCGGGTGCTACATCCCAAAGCCTCGCTGCCCCCTGCCTGTATTGAGGATCCTTACGTGACAGAAGACGCAAATTGGAATGAATATACACTAAGTCTTCAGCTCTTTTTGCAGCCAACCGGTTACGCTTCATTGAGTGGATAAAGGAGTATGTACTCCAATTCCGTTCAGCGGCAGAAGAGCTTGCAACTTGGAGAGAAAACCAACAAAATTAAAAATAAAATAAAAAAATGCAAGATAAATTCAAGAATGTTAAGTGTTAAATTTTACAATACAAGTGGCAAAAAAAAAAAAAACTTGTGAGAGGATCTTGATTGCAAGAGGTTGGAGGTACATATAATCTTGACCATGGAGGTACCACCATATAAGACCATCCATTTTGTATTGGTCTCTAGCAACAGAAGCGGTATGATTTTTTGATTTTCCTGTGACAAACATTCCAAATTCTCTCATGACACTTGCATGCACTTCTGGATCACTGAACATTCTACTAAATGCCGTCTTATACCCATTAGCAACTTCAGCATCTCTATATGGCGGTATTCTACCTGGGATAGAAAGCACTTCAGTGGTATAGTACCTCGGAGATAGGGCATATGCAAGGAGGTGCAATGGAGTTGTCATCTTGTTCCAACGATGAAGAACAATTGCTTCCACCCTTTTGTACAAGGTGTCTTCAGGATCATTCTCTTTTTTTTGTATTTCTATTTTTATTTTTTCCAACATTGTGTCCATGCTATCATAGACATCCCCCAAGCATGGTTCATCTGTATCAGCAAACCGACGCATAGACATGATAGGTTCGGTGAATTCCAATACATAATTCACACGATCCCACCAATCGTCATTCAAGATCAATGCCTTGACTTTTTGGGCCCTCTCTGAATTTGATTGCTTCCATATACTCCATTGGTTGCTAATAACCATTTGACTCAATGCATCTTTCACCTTCACAAGTCGTCTCAGAACAATTGTGTGAGATGCAAACCGGGTCTCGGCAACCTAAGAACATGTTAATAGTAAGTTAATAACACATTTAAAATATGTAAATAATGCAAAAATTATTTTATTCAATTATGTAAAACATGACATAAATGATAAATGAAACTAAATAAATTAAATTTTAAAATTACCTTCAACAATTCAATGTTGAAAAATTACGAAAATTACTTGCTTGTGACATATGGTGGTTTGTCACAAACATCTGGATCTCCTCAGACTCCTAGTATATTTCTTTCACCCACTCTATTTGGGTGCCAATTGCTTGCATCACCAAATTGAGGGAGTGTACAGTGCACGGTGTCCAAAAGATGTGCTCATATCTGGCCTCTACCAAAGCACCTGCAGCCCTGCAAACTTTTGCATTGTTCGTAACTACTTGGACAACATTGTCACTACCCACCATCTCTATGGAGTCAATGAGAATCCTGGAAATGAACATTGCATCTTTCACTTGCCCTTCACAGTCAACCGCCCTCAAAACCATTGCCCCCTTGGGGGACACTGCAATAACATTAATCAATGGACGGTTTTTGCAATCTTTCCATCCATCGGAAACAATAGATACACCTGTTTCAACCCAAGAATCTCTAATTGGTTTTAGTTGGGCCTCTACATATTTCCTCTCTTTTTGCAATAAGGTGGTACGCACCTTTTCATACCAAGGACTTGTGAAATCAGGAGGTGCACTATTTATTGCTGACACCATGTCCTTCCAATATGGTGATCTCACCAAGTTGAATGGAAGACCATTGGCATAGAGGCAACGTGCAATTTTTTCTTCAGCAATATCTCTTGCCTCCATTTTAAATGCTTTCTCTAATGGACCTCTCTTGTGGGTGGTGGTTTCTAGTTCTTCATCTTCTTCTTCCGTAGAGGGTATAGACAAGAAGGGATGTCTAGAGGGCCTAACTATCTGATGAGTGGGTAATGTTTGTTTTTTCTTTTCGGAACTATAACTAGTTTGTTTTCCTCTTGCAATTGAATTGTCGGCATCTTCTTGTTCTTTTATAAATCCTGCTATTTGTACAGTAGATAACCCCTTCTTATCTGGACCCACACACATGTTAATCCCGTTACCACCAGGGCCCATAAAATGAAGTTTTACTCGGTAGTAGGAGCTATTATATTGTGCATTGCAAAAATTACACTTCCAAACAAACCCCCCACCTCCAGGAATTTGTGAAATTCGTGTGGTACGTCTCCATAAAGGAGATCCTTTATCAATTTTAAACTTTTGGCTTCCATCCCCACCCACTGAACTTTGACTACTTGCCATTGTTGCAATCTATAAAAAAAAAAAAAAAAAAAATATATATATTTGAAAAACTTCTTCACAAACTTGAAAAAATTCATCAAAAACTAAGAAACTAAAAAAAAATCATCAAAAGATTGAAGAATAGGGTTTAAATGCATACCTTGAACACTTAAATCTCCTTTGTAGAAGCTATTTGCCACTCCACAATCGATCTCCTTCAAATGCAATCACCTCCCTTCAAAATGCTAAGATGGACACAAATTATGGAGAGAGCAAAATGAGAGGTAAAAATGAAATGCTTTAGTGTTAAAAGGCCTCATATTGGGTCGTTTAGGGTTTTGTAGCAAAATAGAAATTAAAAAATTGTTTTTTTTTCACTTTTCCATTGCAAATCTTTGGGCCATTCTGGGTTATGAGGTTCGCAGTGCGTGCATTTGGTGCCCCAGTCCATGCTACAGACTTTGATACTCGGCCCAGTGCATACAGTCACGTGCCCGACCACAACAGAGACCGCCGGGTCTTGGCGGAGGCCGTGGGATTCCATGAGGGGGTTCGCCCGGGTCGTGGCTGAGCCTTGGTCAGTACCCACGGGCACAGTGCCTTGTTGGGCACGCCGCAGTGCCCGACCTGCAGATTATACACGGTGCGGCGTGTGGGCCGTGGGTTGAGGGGTTCGCACAGATGCGTGGTGACCCGGTCCGGCGTGCCGCCGGGCACAGTGCCAGCGTTCGCATGCAGTGCGTGCCGGTAGCGTACCCGCAGGCGGGCGCCCGTCTGCAGGTCGCGCAGACTGGGTTGAGGGCTTCGTGAATGCTGATCGATGGCTTACAGTTTAGTGCCAAAAGAAATCTTTACAACTTCTTAATGTAGAAAAATAATTTTGGATTATGTCTCAGAAAAATTAAAAAAATCTAAACCTTAGCATTAGTTGGGAGTTCTCACCTCAATATGGTAACAAACATTATCCATATCTACAGTGGGCACACCTTTGCACTTTATCTTGCAAACTCTTCGACGTCTCCAATGTTCATGAATTAATTCCAACATATTGTGTGTGAAGCCATCCCTTCCTACAAAATAGAATGAATTTCAAGCTCAGTTAACATCTCTGAATTCAAGTCACCTATCCAAGTGTAACCCTAAAAATAAAGAAATTTCAAGAAAAATAAATACACAATCTGTTGCCATCCATCAATATACATTTTGCCTATAGTTGAAAAAACCACCAATTATTTGCATAACTTACTAATTCTTGTGAGTCAAACTAGCTCACGAGTAACTTGCAACCAAGTGATTGATGAGTTTTTGTCATCAACTCAAAAAGACTTGTCAATTACTTGCCAAAAAATTTCTACTTTTATCAAAGACTTACCTGTAGTTTCATTATGCAATTTGCACCAAAAAAGGTCATTTTGCATTGTTTTGGAGTCTATTTTTTTATTAGTGTTGGAGCAAAGGAGTTACAGTTTGCAGGCATTGGAGAACAACAAATCAGCTTATTTGGCTCTTATTCAGCAGCATTTTCAACTATGTCACCCAGTTTGAGGACACCCACATAGCAGCAACATACTTTTATGAGCTTTAGCTATAGAGGAAATCTATAATCTATAATTTGTAATTTTTATTTATACTGAAACTTGAAGTTGATATGTATTGAACTCATTTTTTGGTCTATGATGTGTATTGAACTCTAATTTTGATCTATATATGAAGAAAAACAGTAATATGTTCCCTAAATTCATTAATATGCATGTTTTCAAAAAATATTTTCACAAATTTATGTGTTTTTCAAGGGTACACGGGGACGCGTCCCCTAGGTATTTTCCCCCCGTCCCCGTCCCGGTGCCGTTTCGGGGACAGGAAACGCGTAGGGGACGGCTGTCAGCCGTCCCCCAAAAGTCCCCAAAATTTGGGGACGTCCCCGATTGCCAGAAATGTCCCCGAGTGGAAAGGGGACTGCCAGGCCGTCCCCTGGACGGATAGGGGACGCCTAGCCGTCCCTCAACCGTCCCGGGGACGGCCGGCCATCCCCTATCGCACAGCAGCTTATAAAACATAAAAATAAAGTTTTTTTTTTAATTTTTTCTTTTTTAAAACATTGCTTTGTGGGCCCCACGCCTTCCCAACCCTAATATGGCCACTTAAAACATTCTTTTACCTTCATTTGATCTCATTTTAACTTGCCAAGATAAAATTGCAGCCAAGAGCAAAAGTGAGAAGAGAAAGAGGAGGGTTTGAAGGAGTTGTTGGAGAAGAAAAACCAGCATTTAGGAGGAAGAAAGGAGAGCATTAAGCAAGCAACCAACAAAAGAAGTGAAAGAGGTAAGTTATTCTTTCATTATCTTTCATTTTTTTTCATTTTTTTCTAAGTTAAAATGATAAAATGTATGATTTTTTGTTTTTTTTTTTAATTTTCAGTTTGCAAAAACCAAAAGAAAACAAAATGAGCAGCAATAGTGAAGATAGTGGGGATGTTGAGAGGGGGGAAGAAAACCAATCAATTCATATGGGGCAGCCTCAAACAAACCCATTTGATATCCCTTCTGAAGACTTGAAAAAATATGCAAAAGGCCCTTTTAATTCTAAAAAACCTCTTCTTCAACTAGCATCACGTATAGACAAAGACAAAGGGAAAAACACTGGGGGTAGTAGATTGTGGCTATGTCACATTTGCAAAGAAAAATATAATGGGAGCTATACAAGAGTCTATTCTCATCTATTGGGTTTTGGAGGCCATGGGGTCAAGGGTTGTAAAGATATAAAAGATTTTGAGAGGATGGAGTGTTATAGATTGCACTTGGAGGCCAGAGGAAGGCCTATGGATCAGCTTATGCAAACTCAATCCACACATTCAACCTCACCTATGCCCTCTATGCTTGGTAGTCCTAGTGTTGGTAGTGGTAGTAGTGGTGTGGGTGGTGTTCATATTTCCACAAGAGGGAAGAGGAAGGCTGCTACTTCTAGTGAGCAGCAAAATACAGTTGAAAATATGTTCAATGTGCAAGCACGAGATGTGGCAGATTCTTCCATTGCCAAATTTTTCTATGCCCATGCTATCCCATTCCATGTAGCACGTTCTCCCTACTTCAAACAAATGTTTAGAGATGTGGCAAATGTTGGTACCTCATACATTCCCCCTGGAGAACATAAATTACGTACTACACTCCTTGAAAAAGAATATTCTAAGGTGAGTGTGGTGATGGAGGACATGAGACAGTGTTGGATTAGAAAAGGTTGCTCTATTATCATGGATGGGTGGACCGATATTAGACAACGGCCACTTATAAACATCATAGTCACATGTTCAGCTGGTCCATATTTCCTTAGAGCCATTGATTGTTCTGGAAAGCGCAAGGATGCAGAATTCCAATT